>JASDFA010000001.1:13075000-14275000 GCA_035772735.1 Datura wrightii
CTAACCACTCCCTATCATCGTACAACCGACAACTTTAACAATAAAATTCAAGCTCCCCTTTTTCCATTATTTGAATGCCTCATATCACGCTTCAAATCAGGAGCTAGACGTGACCGGCACTCAAAGCCATCACTGACTTGAGCGAACCGCATACATGGTGTACATCATGAGCATGCATCTAATCATAAGTGAAAATAATAGTTAAACTTAAACTTAAAATCTCAAAATACTTAGTTTAAAGAGAAGATTTACTGAACTTACATAACATAAGAAACAATCTATGAAGCCTCTAACATACTGGATTAACTGTTTATCGGGACAAGGCACCTGACATACCTCTAAATCAACATCTAATAAGTTTAGATAAAGGACTAAGCCCAAAACAAGTGGGGCTCACCAATAGCTGGATGAAGTAGAATCCTAGTGACTCGATCGTCTGCGTGAGTACCTGAATCTGCATTATAAAACAATGCATCGTCCTCGGCTAAAGGGACGTAAGTACATAGGATCGTACTGTATGTAAAGAGGCTGAATGAAACATAACATAGCTGAGCAATATATATATATATATATATATATAAAGGATAATCAAGAAAAAAAAATATATATATATATATATAGCATTAAAGGAATCAAAGATGTAAACAAATCGGTAATAGATCCCTCTAAAATAAAATCACGTTTTTATTGTCATTCATTATAGGAGGTTCTTTTCTTAACCGACATAAATCACCATGTAAACATGGAGTCTGACCTCTGCCCGATCAGCTAAGCTATCTTATACTTTATCGAGGTATGAGACAAACATATCATAGTGCTAGCAAGAATCTATAACAGCCCGTACCAGGGGCATATAGGAGTCGCCCGAACCAACGAAAACAATCCATCATCCTACATTGGTATACGTAGTTTTAGGCATGAAACTTTCTCGATTATTAATACTACTCCGTTTTCATTTCTGTTACACCCCGTAGAATTCCCCGCACCTAGATGACCTATTCGCACGTTGGTTAAGCATATTTGAAGGTCATACGTGCTAGAGAAAGGCCGGGGAAAAAGACCGGACGAGAAACCCGTCGAACCATCGCGGGAGGAGCCAGACAGAGCCCCTCCGCGATGGCAGCGTGTCACGGAGGTGAAGCCTCCGCGATGGCTCCGTGAAACGTTGCCCAGGTTCAAACTCAAGTATATAAAGCCCCCATTTCGGTTTAATATCATTTAACTCATAAAAATTTCCAGAACTCACAGCAAAACAGAGGAAGACGAAGGAGGGGTTATAATTTCCATCCGATTACGCTACTAAATGCTGCCCAAACTCAAATTAATCCCAGATACCGAAGTATTTAGCAGCAGAGAGCATTCCTACGGATTCAGTTTCGTAAAATACGGCCGACGAATCATCGAGCCACCGAGCTAAGGTAAGTGGAATTGCTCTAAATTAGTGTCTATGTGTTCCTAGCTGAGAAGTGAATATTTCTTCCTTCTGGGCCACTGAAAAATAGCGAGTTTCTGGCCGTCTTTCGATAAGCCTAAGTTTAGGCTATAAACTATATCGAAAGTGACGTTGCCTTTTGAAATAAAGTTGTATTTAGTGTTAATTGATATGTTTATGAATGCAGTTGGGAGAAAACAGTTGGAGTACCGGCTGAGCCTCGTCCGACAGACGAATAGTTCAAGATAAGGTATGTAAAGTTAGTTTCCTTCGGCAAGTTAAGTGATATCAGTATAGTGTAATAAATTACAGACCAGTAGAATGTTCAGAAGTCGAGTATTGCGTTATTATGAATATTGGTACGATGTGAGAAACATTGGGTTGTAATGTGTATGAAACCTATTAGTATGATATAGATTCTAACGCAAGTGTTAGAGATTGCCTAGTATACTCAGTATGTGATGTGATATGCCATGTTAAGATATTGTTGTGTTCAGTTGGAACCCCGTGAAGTAGTACAGTATCCGTAAAGCACTTCAGAAATAGAATAGCAGACTAAAATGAAGTTTAGAAAGTATGTCAGGAATAGTAAATCATGTTACTATAGAAAGTCAGTATACAACATAGTTCAGCAGAAAGACTATATTCGTACACATATATATAGTACTTCCAGCCTCAGCATGTATTAAGCATGTACATATTTCTATCACTAGTCCAGCATATAACGTATACAGAAACCTAGTAAACAGCAGAGTTTTCAACAGAAACATTATCTTGTATAGCATTTGCCCCAGTACAGTCTGGCAGGGGATTATGTTCATATTTATATATATTCACCTGCCTCAGCACGTAACAGATACGTACAAATTACTATCATTAGTTCAGTATGTAATATATATACGGTACTTTACCCCTAGTAGCCTCAGCATGTGAGATACACAGATAGTATTACCACTTGAGACCGTTGTATTGTTTGGGGTTGGATTACCTAGCATCCATGACCGCCCAAGGTTAATAGCTGTATCGACTCGTCCGCCAGAGGACGAGGATACGTCACTCTACGGAGTGGCATGCCGTCCCGCCAGGGGACGAAGATGGGATGCCAGTTTTTCCCCATATTTGTGCCTTGATCGGCCCTTACACACCCCAATCGAGCGGATACGCCCGGGTGCAGATTCAGGAGTCCTCCGGACTCAGATGCAGTTATAGTCAGGGGCTCAGCGAGCCCAAGTGCATACCCAGGGGACCGGCGGGATGCTTGCGGCCATTATAGGAGATGGGATGACCAGGGTAGGGGTATAGATTCTGTGCTGGTTGTACCTCCCGGCTTATGGGGGCCGGGTAAGGTTTGTGTGTGCTATGTTATGTTATTTCATGTTGTGCCCTGTTATGTTAGATACAAGTAGATCAACAGTAGCATGATACGTTTCCAGGTATGACTCTTATCCCTTCCAGTAAAGATTAAGAGAAGGTAAGGTTTACATTATCAGACAGTTAAGTTATTCCTTCTACTTCAGTTTCATCGGTCATATCATTACTTCCAGATTTTGTCTTCAGTTATTGCTTTACATACTCAGTACCAGCGGTACTGACGCCCAGTGGGGCGCTGCATTACTTGCCTGCAGGTACCCATAGACGAGCAGGCGATACCACGTGATCCCCATCAGCGGTTGAGTATTCAGCTCCTGTTATCCGGAGACTGAATTTCTAGAGGTGTAGTTCAGTTCCTTTTGTTGTACAGGGCGGGTAGGTCGGGGCCCTATCCCGATCATTTCTATTATTCTTCTTAGAGGCTTGCAGTCTGTTTATGTCCCCTGTGGTCAGATGAGCCGGTCGTGTGAGGCCGTGCAGTTGTATAGCTGTTAGTATTCCTTCCTTCTATTATGATGGTCGTGTGGGGCCATAGTTGTCAGTAGTGGTGACCTTGCCGGTAACGTAGCTTTTTAATACGTTATGATTGAGTTGCAGATAACTAGACAGCATGGTGGCCTTGTCGGCCCGCATAGGCCCCCCCTGAATTAATATGTTTCTGGTCAGCTGCTAGTACAGGTACAAAAGGCTATAGGCCGATGGGCCGGGGGCTGTAATTACAGCCGTTATATAGCCCTTTGTTTCCAGCCAGGCACCAGATGTGCCCAGACTTAACAGTCCAGCAGGTTAGGTCCTAGTAGGGCACCAGGTGCCAGTCATACCCCCAAGGCGGGGTGTGACAAACTTGGTATCAGAGCAGGTCGTGTCCCAGGGAGTCTGTAAGCCGTGCTAAGTAGAGTCTTGTCTATGGATGTGTTGTGCACCACATACTATAGGCAGGAGGCTGCGAGGCATGATATGATGGTTACCCTTCCTTCTCAGTCAGTCGTGCTTTAGAGCGGTACAATATAGGGTTGAGTCCCTAAGAACTTACCGTATTCTTTGATTACGGATACAAAGGCAGATCAGCATTACCCTATCACAGGCAGAAGATCAGAGATAGCAACGGAAGAGAGCATCAGCCAGTTACATGATAACTACAGCAGCAGGAGGGGGTATCAGAGACCTCCCGCGTGATACCTTTATTGGCATTATTCTCAGTATACGTTGATAACGTCAGAATAGGAAGTCAGAAGTATAATGTACATATGAGTTGATTTACTTATTAGTTATATAAGATCTGATTAAGATTATAGACAAGGTCAGACCACCAGGTAAGTATGAAAAAGAAAGGGAAATGCAGGAATCCCAAATACATCTTTTCGGATATGGTACAGTTAAATGCTTTTACTTGTTGCAATAAAAAAAAAGGGCTATTCCCACCTCTTGGTTTTGATGCCAGTATAGTAAAGGGGCATAAGACTTGAGATGGGGTTGCCAAATCAAGCAGTAAGTAAAGATGGGTTGATTGATCCTAGTAAGTATTAGAAAGTATAAAGAGCCCTCATGATTACGTAAGTTGTGCAGACCCTTATAATAACAAGCCAGTAAAGAAAGTAAGACTGTTAGCTTACCCGGAGTAGGGGTAACAGACCTGCTAGTAATGAATGCCTAATAATAGTCAAGATTGAGTCAGGAAAAGGCCAAGTCCGCCATATATGCCAATGGATAGTAAGACATACCTGTAAGATTATAGTCATGATCTAGTTGTGACATCGAAAGATATAGAGGTCATGTGAAGCAGATGGGCTTGAATATACGCCAGAAGAAGTATAGGCCGAGGCTTGGTCAGTAATCTCATTATCAACGAAAGGCAAGTACTTTGAACCCCAGAGTTCAGCTTAAGCAAGATGAGAGGAAGAAGCAGGAATGCCAGATTTCGTGGGGAGATCAGGGTTACCCCCCCCCCATATTAATAGAGTATCATTTTAAGGATTAAGCTTCGGGCTGATAGTAGGATTGCGGTTCAGAATACCACAGTACGTCCGCTATGGAAAAGTCAAGAAGTTATTGATACAACAATTCTAATTTAGCGTGGCCTAGAGATAAGGCCCAGCAGACAGTCATGGGCCCTCAATATATGCCTAGTAAGGCTACAAGATCTGAACGTCAACCCCACATCGCAAGAGTGGCGAATTTCAAACAGCAGATGATAACTAAAGTGTTTATGTTGTTACTTTCAGAATGGGGTGACAATGCAATAAAATGATAAGTTAGGGCAGGAGATATTATTAGGCCGTAGAAGCGATGTATCGTGTACAGTATGAGACTCAGCAGAGTATGTCAGAGATTATGTATTACCGCAGAACTCAGTACATATTGTACGTAGCCATCGATATATATATATATATATATATATATATATACAGATAATAGATATGCTGTGAGTGGCTGCCTATAAGGGCTACAATCACAGATGCTGACTAGTAATGGAAAGCATATACAAATTGCATTGCAGGACACCCCCCCCCAAGAGAAGAAAGAGGGAGAAGAAAGAAAGAAAAGGAGAAGAGAAAGGGTGGATTAAGTGTGAGTTACGTATGAAGTCATAGAAACTGTCTCAGTTCTCAGTTATTAGATTAACAGACTTATGTGTTGTTGTCAGATCTAGGCTCTAGGAGCTTACCAGAGTTATTGTCCTAAGACAGATGGCCAGATGATAAGGGCGCAGTTAGACGGTCTACCGACCAGCTGGCGCCTGCATTAGCAGGGAGGCATCCCTGAAGATCGGTAACCGTAGTGCATGTGCCAGAACCAGGATTAGAGACTGAGTAGGCAAATTTCAGAGATTAGCAATACTAGAATTGTTCTAGCATGTTAAGTGGTCATACGTCGTTTTCCCAGCCTTGTGGGCGACAGTCGGCCTTAGTCAATCTAGCAGTTGTTATGTAGAACCCCCCATAAGTCAGCCGGCCGTCCCAGTCAGAATACCCGTGGGTACCCCAAGGAAGGGTCCACATCAGTAGTCAGTGACAAACTTGTGATAGACTAGTACTTCAGCTGGGTTTCGTAAGATATTCAGATACAGAGCCCTAGCGGAAGGCCAGTAGTTACAGAATAGCCTATAAGACCGAGAATTCCCCAGAACAGCAGTATAGATCCAAGTGGATATACGCAAGGCATAAGTAATTGATAGTACCCTGCTAGCACAGTGTTTATTAAGACCAGGGGATCAGTAGACTCCCCGTGAAGATCCAGAGATTGATCGCCTGGGAGTAAGTTGAATAAGTCAAACTTTCCAGTGGGTTAAGCAAAATAACAGAGCAATTAGATGCCCACGAGTTTGCGGTTATGCACGAACTATAAGCACTCAAGTAGCACGGTTAGAGTATGGTGGGACTACTGCCACATTCGGGTCATTCAACCCGACTATTCAGCTATTTAGGGTTATGCAGCCAGATCATTAGAGGTCATGATCAATATCAGGACCCCCTGATCAGATGCGGGCACATGGTGGGCAGATAGTCGTTCAAGATCACCTTAGCAACAAGTAGCCTTAGCATACGGCCAGAAGGCCAAATAAGCTCTAACTATACCGGTAGATTACTTGTCAGACTCTCCGGTATAATAAACTAGTAGGACCATCAGTTATATGTCCAAAATCGTAAATGTGAATTTTGGTTGAGTCCAGTAGCCTTTTTGGTCACATGGTGTCAAAGGCTGGTGTACAGATAGATACACAGAAAAATCGAAGTAATGAAGATCTAGCTTGGACCTACCACTCTGATCGAAGTACGCAGTCCCTGCGGTTAGCCGGGTACTGCAGAGGGTCCGTGGAAGGATTTTCCACCTTAGCAGCACCTCTGACTAAGTTGGCACAGAAGGCAGCGAAGTTCCAGTAGACTGAGGCGTGTGAGCAGAACTTCCAAGAGTTAGAATCCAGGTTAACATCAACTCCAGTGTTAGTATCGCCAGAAGGTACAGAGGGTTGGTGCAGCATGGTAAAGTAACAGTTTATACTTTCAGGCAATTGAAGAAACGTGAGAAGAATTATCTTACCCACGACTTGCACCTAGTTAGCTGCAGTAGCTTATGCCTGAAAAAGCAAGAATTTTGTGTCACCCGGGAAGGGCTAATACGATAGTAGATGCCCCTAGCCGTAGATCTATGGGGAGTTGGCATACTTGCCGCCTGAATAGCGGGAATAGACCCGAGAATCTTACTAGTTAGCCGGTCTAGCCGTTCGCATAGCAGAAATAAAGGATAACAGAACGATAATACAGAATGTCGCAACATTGTCGTTAGTGGTGGAGGTAAAAGAACGGCAGTACAGAAACTCTAGCCAGGTTCAATTTAAATATAAGATTCAGTAAGGAGAGATGACATATTTTCAGATAACCGGGAATGAAGTGTGGCGATATAAAGGCCGCATTGAGCTCCAGATATTTTGGGGCATCATCAGCAGTTTATGAGCAAGGCGCATTACGCCCGCTATTCTCTTCATCCCGATATGACAAAGAGGTACCATGACATTAAAGAGAACTACTGGTAGCCCAGTGTCCTAACTGCCAACAGTTGAAGGCAGAATATCAGAAACCAGGCAGGTTAATTTAGAACATAGCTGTGCCTCTTTGAAAATGAGAAGCAGTGAATATGGATTTTGTGGCAGGATTACCCCGTACCAGACACGAAAATGATTCTATTTGAGTAATAAGTGACAGATCGACAAAATCAACTCATTTCTTTCCAGTAAGAACTACTTTCTCGGCCGAAGATTATGCTGAGTTGTAT
Source organism: Datura wrightii (assembly GCA_035772735.1). NCBI lineage: Eukaryota > Viridiplantae > Streptophyta > Magnoliopsida > Solanales > Solanaceae > Datura > Datura wrightii. The sequence goes on from JASDFA010000001.1 coordinate 13,082,574, forward strand.
ATCAGAAAGATAGTCAGATTACGTGGAATACTAGTATCCATTATTTCAGACAGGGGGGCACAATTCACAGCTGGATTCTGGCAGTCATTTCAGAAAGGTTTGGGAACACCGATTAATTTAAGCACAACGTTCTATCCTCAGACAGATTCGCAGATTGAGGGCTAAAGATATTGCGTCTATCAAGGTATTGAGGCGTAACAAGAACCGAGAGGAGATGACTTGAGGAGCGGAGGAAGAGGACCAGATATCCTCACCTATTTCAGGCCTAGTCAGGCAACAGGTACGTCCGTATTATTGCTTATGTGGAATCTCATGGTTGTATATGTATAAATGAGAAAAATGGATACGTAACCATCCAGTGAATCCTACCGTATTGTGTACAGTACCTGTATTGGACTTTTCTGCATTTCAGGTTTTGGCTATAGTCCATATACAGGGGAGACTCTGCCGAAATTTTTCTAGAAAGTAAGTAAGTAGTCCTCTAGATAACAGTGTGCATTCGAGGACGAATGTTCTTAAGGGGGGGAGAATGTTACATCCCGTAGAATTCCCGGCACCTAGATGACCTATTCGCACGTTGGTTAAGCATATTTGAAGGCCATACGTGCTAGAGAAAGGCCCGGGAAAAAGACCGGACGAGAAACCCGTCGAACCATCGCGGGAGGAGCCAGACAGAGCCCCTCCGCGATGGCAGCGTGTCACGGAGGTGAAGCCTCCGCGATGGCTCCGTGAAACGTTGCCCAGGTTCAGACTCAAGTATATAAAGCCCCCATTTCGGTTTAATATCATTTAACTCATAAAAATTTCCAGAACTCACAGCAAAACAGAGGAAGACGAAGGAGGGGTTATAATTTCCGTCCGATTACGCTACTAAATGCTGCCCAAACTCAAATTAATCCCAGATACCGAAGTATTTAGCAGCAGAGAGCATTCCTACGGATTCAGTTTCGTAAAATACGGCCGACGAATCGTCGAGCCACCAAGCTAAGGTAAGTGGAATTGCTCTAAATTAGTGTCTATGTGTTCCTAGCTGAGAAGTGAATATTTCTTCCTTCTGGGCCACTGAAAAATAGCGAGTTTCTGGCCGTCTTTCGATAAGCCTAAGTTTAGTCTATAAACTATATCGAAAGTGACGTTGCCTTTTGAAATAAAGTTGTATTTAGTGTTAATTGATATGTTTATGAATGCAGTTGGGAGAAAACAGTTGGAGTACCGGCTGAGCCTCGTCCGACAGACGAATAGTTCAAGATAAGGTATGTAAAGTTAGTTTCCTTCGGCAAGTTAAGTGATATCAGTATAGTGTAATAAATTACAGACCAGTAGAATGTTCAGAAGTCGAGTATTGCGTTATTATGAATATTAGTACGATGTGAGAAACATTGCGTTGTAATGTGTATGAAACCTATATGATATAGATTCTAACGCAAGTGTTAGAGATTGCCTAGTATACTCAGTATGTGATGTGATATGCCATGTTAAGATATTGTTGTGTTCAGTTGGAACCCCGTGAAGTAGTACAGTATCCGTAAAGCACTTCAGAAATAGAATAGCAGACTAAAATGAAGTTTAGAAAGTATGTCAGGAATAGTAAATCATGTTACTATAGAAAATCAGTATACAACATAGTTCAGCAGAAAGACTATATTCGTACACATATATATAGTACTTCCAGCCTCAGCATGTATTAAGCATGTACATATTTCTATCACTAGTCCAGCATATAGCGTATACAGAAACCTAGTAAACAGCAGAGTTTTCAACAGAAACATTATCTTGTATAGCATTAGCCCCAGTACAGTCTGGCAGGGGATTATGTTCATATTTATATATATTCACCTACCTCAGCACGTAACAGATACGTACAGATTACTATCATTAGTTCAATATGTAATATATATACGGTACTTTACCCCTAGTAGCCTCAGCATGTGAGATACATAGATAGTATTACCAGTTGAGACCGTTGTATTGTTTGGGGTTGGATTACCTAGCATCCATGACCGCCCAGGGTTAATAGCTGTATCGACTCGTCCGCCAGAGGACGAGGATACGTCACTCTATGGAGTGGCATGCCGTCCCGCCAGGGGACGAAGATGGGATGCCAGTTTTTCCCCATATTTGTGCCTTGATCGGCCCTTACACACCCCAATCGAGCGGATACGCCCGGGTGCAGATTCAGGAGTCCTCCGGACTCAGATGCAGTTATAGTCAGGGGCTCAGCGAGCCCAAGTGCATACCCAGGGGACCGGCGGGATGCTTGCGGCCATTATAGGAGATGGGATGACCAGGGTAGGGGTATAGATTCTGTGCTGGTTGTACCTCCCGGCTTATGGGGGCCGGGTAAGGTTTGTGTGTGCTATGTTATGTTATTTCATGTTGTGCCCTGTTATGTTAGATACAAGTAGATCAACAGTAGCACGATACTTTTCCTGGTATGACTCTTATCCCTTCCAGTAAAGATTAAGAGAAGGTAAGGTTTACATTATCAGACAGTTAAGTTATTCCTTCTACTTCAGTTTCATCGGTCATATCATTGCTTTCAGATTTTGTCTTCAGTTATTGCTTTACATACTCAGTACCAGCGGTACTGACGCCCAGTGGGGCGCTGCATTACTTGCCTGCAGGTACCCATAGACGAGCAGGCGATACCACGTGATCCCCATCAGCGGTTGAGTATTCAGCTCCTGTCATCCGGAGACTGAATTTCTAGAGGTGTAGTTCAGTTCCTTTTGTTGTACAGGGCGGGTAGGTCGGGGACCTGTCCCGATCATTTCTATTATTCTTCTTAGAGGCTTGCAGTCTGTTTATGTCCCCTGTGGTAAGATGAGCCGGTCGTGTGAGGCCGTGCAGTTGTATAGCTGTTAGTATTCCTTCCTTCTATTATGATGGTCGTGTGGGGCCATAGTTGTCAGTAGTGGTGACCTTGCCGGTCACGTAGCTTTTTAATACGTTATGATTGAGTTGCAGATAACTAGACAGCATGGTGGCCTTGTCGGCCCGCATAGGCCCCCCCTGAATTAATATGTTTCTGGTCAGCTGCTAGTACAGATACAGAAGGCTTTAGGCCGATGGGCTGGGGGCTGTAATTACAGCCGTTATATAGCCCTTTGTTTCCAGAAATGTGAGTCAGAGTCAGCCAGGCACCAGATGTGCCCAGGCATAACAGTCCAGCAGGTTAGGTCCTAGTAGGGCACCAGGTGCCAGTCATACCCCCCAAGGCGGGGTGTGACAATTTCGTAACGTGATTTACTTAAAGTCATCATAAGAAATCAAGCTTGTCATCATCGGTCATTATCATATCAAAATCATAGTCTTTCATCATTGTAAGACCTTTAAAATTCATAAGTCATCAAGTCATAGTCGTTTTTCACAAAATCATAGCAACTTTCCTTTTTGAGGAAAAAGCAAAAGAAAAAAAATCATAAATCATAGAGTTTGACTCCTTTCAACAAAATGATTTCAATAGAACTCATGGGAAGTCAAGGATAATCTTATACATATGTAGGAACTCAAAGAGTTTTGAAAATCACTTATCATGGACATAACGTTCTTGACCTTAAAATCATTTATCATGGACATAACGTTCTTGACCATAACCTTAAAAATTCAAGAAGAAAGATATTTATGTGAAAATTTCGTGAAAAGCATGGTGTGGGGAATGAAACAAAATGTTCCCGCACAAGAGTTAGCCTTACATACCTTATTCTTAACCTCAAAACTATGACCACGAAGCAACAGTCCCTTCTATATGTCAATCTACAATAATTATATAGGTAGGAGCTACAATCAATAACTTAACGATAAAAATTCAAGTCATAAGCATTTCATCGAACACCTAAAGTACATTGAAAATTCGAGCCACATATGGATTGGGTGTACTAATACCCGCCTCTTTCTATAGCCCCTTAATATCATATATACCAATTACATGTCCAACCAAACCAATCACCTCCATCATCAATGTCAAAACCATCCCCTAACCTTAACCCTAGGTCATCACATGAACTCATGGCTTCCTAGCACCGTCCCATGAGTGCTGAACTTAGAACATTTCGAAGGATTATAAAACAATACCCATATATGATTTTAGAATATTTACTTACCTTGAATAAAGGAGAAGTTCTCAAGATTCCAAGCCCTAACACTCAAAAGGTGTTCTTGACCTTGCTAGAGAAGAGAGATGATTTTGATGTTAGAATCATGAAGAAGTTCATGAATTTATGTTGCAATAAGTTGGAGAATGCTTACCTAGTCTTATGAGGGTTTTGGAGAGCTTTTGGGGCTGTTGGAGTTGAGTTGAGACAAAAATAAGTAAGTGAGTCCAAAATTATGTTTTAAAATTGGGGTGGAAGTCATGTTTTACAGAAAAAAATGCATTTCGCGTCCAATCCGCGGCCCGCGCTTCCCAAGGCGCTAACCATGGTTTGGTCTATGTTTTTTACCCTTATACTTCCGCTCACCGTTTCATTTCGCGTCCAATCTGTGGCCCGCGCTTTCCAAGGCGCTAGTCACGTTTTGGTCCGCGGTTCGCAATAGGTCGATAGTGCTTCAGTAAAACGCCCATAACTTTTTACTCCGAACTCCAATTTAGGTATACTTTGATGCGTTGAAAACTAGATTCGTAGATATTTAATTTGATGGGTAGAATACTCAAAAATACTTTATAAATTGGGAGATATGATCGTTTGAAGTTGGACCTTATACCAGATTTTCTGAAAACTTTATCGGTGGGGGCTTTCAACCCAACTTTGCTCTAGAGTTTTCTTAAGGTCTTAATTTACATCCATGTTCACTCATTTAGGATCTAATTCACACGTCTAATGGTCCCAACCATAGCCGAAAAGTACGAGGTGTTACACTTCATCCTCCATCATCTTCCTCACCTCCACCTGCTCACACTACTCCACTAACCATTCCTCCACCTCCTACAACCGATAATTTTAACATCAAAACTGAAATCCTTCTTTTTTCGTTCTTGGAATTTCTCATCCTTTATTTACTCTGCAAATTCTCTTGAAAATTTGAAAGAATTTTCTTATTAGATTTCAAATTTTCTTGCAATTATCTATACCTTAATATTTGAGGGAAGTGTTAAACATTTAAGTTTTTTTAGGTCATTTTCAATATATATATATATATATATATATATATAGAGAGAGAGAGAGAGAGAGAGAGAGGAAGATAGTGTATTATTTATGGAGCTGGTAACTTATTTTAAACCCATGGTTAAATCATGTAGCTTTAACCCATCTTGGCAAGAAATATTTTGATCTGTCTCAATGAAAAAATTATTTTTAATTTTTGAATATCACCCTTCATTTTGGTTCCTTATTTGTCTTAATCAAAAAAACTTTACAAAATTTTTACTAGATATTGGGTTAGCCGAAAAACTTTTGTTGGAGGTTAGTTGGACATGGTGGAAGAGCAGTCACTGAAGAATATTCTGATGATGGAAATAGGTATGAAACAAAAAAGAAAACGAATAAAGAAATAAAAGAGAGAGGCCCACATATACTACGTAGGCGTTTGGACATGCGATTTCATTTCGTGATTTGAAATCATGATGAGATGAAATCAATGTTTAGACATGCGATTTTATCTCATGATTTGAAATCATAAAATTTTAAATTCTCAAAAAACTCATGATTTGAAATTTCAAATCGTGAGATGAACTTTTTCAAATATAAAATTTCCCCACAAGTTTATATTTTATAAAAAAATATCCATTTTATATATACCAATTATATTTACCAATCATTTATTTCAAAGGTAAGTAAAATTTATTGTTGGTAATATTACTCCTATCAACCTTTGTCAGCCACGTGGGAGGATCATATTAAAGAATAGTACACTACAATTCATGTTCAATTTTACTTTTTATTGAACTAAAGTTCGATCAATAAATGTTGTATTTCTTTTAGAATGGCTTTGTAATAGTGTATTATATTTTGTTATGAACTTTTACTTATTTAGTAAGATTATATAAGAATTGAGGAAATTTTAATAGTTTTCACAACTTATGTAGTTTTTATGTTCATGAGAAAAAATACAACTTAAAATTTTCAAATTGTATGTCCAAACAAACTTTCAACTTTATCTCATATGAATTCATATCGTGATTTCATCTCGCATGGCCAAAATGGGCCCTAAGTAATTATGATTAATAGGGTAACATCCAAGTAAAAATTGACATGTGTATTATTTTAATCAATATTAATATAATTTTAATCTTTTACGTGCTTTTAGTGACGCGAAAATATTTATTCTTCCACATTACCTTTTAAGAGGTAAATAAATACGTCACGAATAAAAATAAGAGGGTAAATAAATACCTGCAAAGTTAAGTGTTAAAGTAAATTGAATGGATAAGTTTGAGGGGTTTTTTTTATGTATTTTCTCAATAAAATATTACTAAAATACTAACATTTTATAATATTAAAATGTCCACAAATTTCAACAACCCCCGCTCAATTTACTATTAAATAAGAGAGTTCACCAATTCAGTTAAACAGAGACTATTATGCATAATAAATGTGTGCTCTACACTGCACCTTCACTTAGTAAAACAACAACCTTTACTCCAGAGTCAGTGATGGTCTCAGACTTGAACTATGACTCCTTAAGAAAAATAAAGTATTATTACTTATACATAATAATCAAGGTGTTGACATAAACTTTAATAACCAGCATCTTACGGCCTTGTGCCATCCCGATTTTCATGAGTGTTTTTAAGAGCAAGCCCAATTCTCATAGAAAGCAACCTACTTTTATACTCACATCGTTGAAATTCGTCAATGGCGCTCCTATAATTTCGACACCGTACTCATAGGAGATACAAATTTTCATTAAAAGTTCATAGTCTCAACCTCCATAAATCATTACAGGCTAAATGCACTCACATCATAAGGAGGGAATAAATAATATATAATAGAGAGTTTACAACAACTCATCATATGATTTATTTTTTTCATTGAACTTGGTTATAGGATCTCTAGTCCTCAAGTTGGATTCTCATATATGACTCAGAGATTTATAGGCTTCAAAGCTACCCCCATCGATGTGCTTCAAATCATTTATCTTGCCAAGGCTTTGGTTAATTCATCTGCAAGATTATTACCAAATTTGACATGTATCAATGTTTACGGTATTACTTGTCAAATATGATCTCACAATAAAATACCTTCTCTTCATGGTATGAATATAATATTGTAATGATAATTTTGTACTTTACCAATAATATTGATTCCATCACAATGAATTAAAATAGAAAGAATTGATATTCAAATAAGATATTTGAAATAATAAATTTCTCAACCAATTCTCTTCCTCATTAGTTGAAGTTGGAGCAACAAACTCAACCTCCAAGGTAGAGTTAGCAATAATAATTTTTTATTTTCAACAAATAGCACCAAGTGTTCTAATTTGCATTAAAAAAACTATTTTGAGTACAACAACATAGTATTTTACAAAACAAGCCACAATATTTTGTACCAAGTAAATATACCTGATTTGCTTGTACCTATTAAGTAATTTTTATGCAATATCAGGCCAAGAGCAATCAGTTACATATCTCATATTTGTAATTGGGCTAGCATACTTCCTTCACATCATTTTCACACAAAAGAATCAAAAGGAGTTGCAAAATTCTTACAACTGAACAAAATTATACTTCACAATCTTTTCTATATAATGTGACTTGTTAAGAAATATTCCATCATATATTTTATGGTAATTCTTTTTTTATAAATGCTGATATGATATTTCTCATACCAAAAATAAAATTTATCTCACCCAAATATTTCAGGTCAAAATGGAGCTACTCAATATGTTTTTTATATTTTCTTTGATAACACTCATGTTAGAGCCAAAATCTCATTTGCAATCAATGACATGTGAATTATTCCAAGATTAACATATATGCACTTGTTACACTTTTTTAAAGCATTCTCAAAGATGCAAAGATCAAATTTTTCATGATGATGATTTTCTCATTTCATTAACCCCCACTATTTTGAGAATTTAGCAAAAATAAATATTCATAAAAAGTAGTATCACTTTATTTATGAAAATATTAGGTTAAAAAGTTTTTTCCATTTTCGTCACTTTAGTTGAGAAAGTAAAGGAATATTGATCTATTCTATCTCTTGAAGAGATTTACTGACATTGAAACAGGTGATGTTGAGATCTCTTATCTTGATATTCACAACTTTTCAAACTGTAGCAACAATAATTCTCTTAAAAATATTGGTGAATATACCGTAAATTACAATTGACAATAAAATAAACAAAAATGAATAATAAATACTCAGGCTGAGGTGCAGATATCTCACTTTTTTAAAGAGATTCAAGTCCACTGTGGTATAATCTTCACCGATCTAGCAGTAATACTCTAGGCTTGTCCCCTCAAAGGTACAACAGTCCAACAATGTCGTATGACTCAAATAACTCAGGATTAGTTGAAGAGTCCAAAGCTCCACCAAAAGAACACCTTCCTTCAATATAAAATTACTTTCTTTTTGTATAGTAAACTAGTTGAAGATTTAGAATATTTTACTTTGCCTAAACTCTCACTTTCACTACACTAACCTCAAAGCACACTTTCCATACTTCTCATCTTCCTCTTTTCATGTATTTTTCTTCTTATACAATACAAGATAAGACCACCACTATTTATCAGTCAATAATTCTCCCTTGTAATGGATTGGAAGAACATGGGTGGGGGTGGGGGTGGGGGGGTGGGGGGGGGAGGTAATGTGGGTAAATTATGAAAGAATCATGAGCTTAGAGGTTACATGAGTTACAAAACATAATAAGGCATAATATGAGAGAACAAAGACATAGGATTTATGAAAAAAATAATGACCATATTCAACACAATAATATGAGAAATAAAATATTACTAAAGCACTATAATGTAATATTTTATAATATTAAAATATCCATATATTTCAATATATTCTGGTTCGTACAATAATTAGGTTAATTGTAAGTTTATCGATTTTTCATGTCACAATTATGTCATATCTGTACAAACATGAATATGATAGGTTAAGTTGAAATTCTCATAAATATAATGTGTCATGTTATTGGATTGAAATGTTCAACTACAAAGACCTTAATCTATAATGATATGAATATTTTGATTTGTAAGTAATTAGGTCAATTATGAGTTTACTATTTTTTCATGTCACGAGAATGTTGTTCTATGTTACATTTGTACCAACCTGAATGCGATTAGCTAAGTTGAAATTCTCTTAATTATAACTTGGCATGTTATTGAATTATTAAGATCAGCCAACGATGACCTTAATCCATAATAATTCTATGAATATTCTGATTAGCACAACAATTAGGTCAATTGTTATGAGTTTACCAGTCTTTCATGTCACGATAATGTCATTTGATGTCACATTTGTACAAGCCTAAATGCGATCAATTAAAGTTGAAATTACCATAAACGTAACGTGGCATTGTATTGAATTGTTAAGATCAGTGAATAAAAAACCTTGATCTTTAATCAAGGGCGGATCCACATAGGCCCGTGTGTGTGTTCGAGCACACATTACTCAAGACGTGAAATTCGTAAATGCTTATATAAAATTGATAAAGATTAAATAAATAATAGAACAAGCACCCACAAACACAAACAATTGTTGGTTGCTTTGGTTGGAAAGGAAACAATTTAGTCATTTTGATCTCTTGGTTGTGGGATCAAATCTTACAACTAACATTTTAGTTTCATTTTTAGTGATTTTCCTTCCCCGTTCCTTCTTTTTTCTCTCTCCTCTTTATTTGATTTCTTTTTTTCTTCTTTTTCTTCTTTTTACTCTAATCTACTACTCTTAGTACTTTTGAGGTAATTTTTTCTTTCCTTTTTGTTTTTTCCCCTTGTGAATTACAGTTTGAGATTGTGTCCCGTAAAAGAATTATTTATTACTTTTTTGTAGATAAATCAAATTATATAATTTATGTTAAATATAAATTGAATAGTTATTTTGCAAATAAAATTAGTGTAAGCAATACTGCTAGTATCTAATTTTCTCTCAGATAGGAAAACATCAAAAATAATTATTTATTTAAAGATATTTTTATTTTTTGTTAATAAAAATAACAATAATATTTATTATATTTTATATTAAAATAATTTTATTGTCAATTTTAAAAAAAGTTTTGCACTTATACTTGAAAGTCGTAGTGATTGTGCGTTATTAGTCGGTTATAAGTTTTAAATTTGATGATTCAAAATTTATATTTGTTGATATTTGAATTATTTTTTACTTATATTTTTATATTTTGTGATGAAAATATATTATTCAATTGAACCCATTAATTATATACTACAATATACCATGTGCTCTAAATATAGAGAGCACCCATTGCATTAAAATTCTGAATCCGCCATTGTCCTTAATGATTATGTGGATATTTTAATCCGTACGACAATTGGATCAATTATGAGCTTACAATTTTTTCATGTCACGACAATATCATTCGATATTATATTTATACAAACCTTAATCAGTTAAGTTAAAATTTTCTTAAATTTAACGTGGTGTTATTGGATTGTTAAGATCAGCCAACAACAACTTTAATCCTTCATGATTGTATGACTATCATGATCCGTACAACAATAAGATTAATTATGTGTTTGCCGGTATTTCATGTCGCAGCAAATGTCATTTAAATATCATCTTTGTACTAACCTGAATGTAGTTAGTTAAGTTGAAATTCTCTAAAATAAAATTATGATTATCTATTTTTATTTTTGCGAGAGCTAGCTGCAATTTCAATTTATTACGAATAATCTTATTTTTTTTATTCAGTTTAAATTATTTAATTCTTAAAAATTTCAAAATACAATATTTATTACAATATTGTTCGATTTCTTGAGCTCTCCAAACTATATAGAGGAACTCAAGTGACGTTTTAAATTTGCAGATCATTGACATAATCTTCAAGAAATTTTAAAAACTATTAACATATGATAATGAGGAAATTAAACAAGGTAACACGTGTTGTATTTTTTCAGAGAATTATTACAACTAGTAAATGGACATGTACGATGCACGTATGTCCCAATTAAATCAGTATATATGTTTTTAAAATAATATAGATAATATTGGGATATATTTATGTCATAGAGTAACTGAAAATTTGAAGGGAAGAAGTTCAACTTGTATTTGCTATACAATCACCCTATTTGAATGACTTGATTGTTCAATATAAAATTACTATGATTGTCGTCTAAACCTGCAGAGTTGGACAACTAAATTTAATAAGGAATGTGTGAATGTAATGAGAGAAATTTTGACGTAATTCAATACAAACGAGTGATATGATTGTATCTAACATAATACTTTCTCATAAAGAATATTCTTGGTGTGTGTTTTCTATTCAATCCAATATATAGTTACTTAGTCATGATTAAAACTCTTGTTATGAATTACAAGAATTCTAATTATAACCGATCTGAAATTCTTTTATTGTTTCATTGTGGCCTAAAAAGTTATTTTAATTTAGATAATTAATATAACAAATAATTTAGCCAAAAAAATATTCTGGATAGGTGAAGGAGGAGCATTTAACATAGCATGTTATGCAAAAAATTATTTTCTTATAGTCATACTCAAATTAATAGGGCGGTGTAATAAAAGCGCAAGGGGATTTCGTTGAACCTCGTTTCCTAAAGAATTATACTCTGTGTGTGTGTGTGTATTATTGAAGCTTCTTATTATAGATCTTTTTTTTGACTTTCCTTAATTGAATCATGGTTTCACCGACCAAAGTATATATTGAGTTTTTCTTTAGTTTGATTATTGAACTTTTTTTAGTCTTTGTTAAATAATTTTATATTTGACCACTACGAAGATCAAAAGTTATATGTTGTAATTAAAGAAATGAGAATAATTGTAATATAAAATCATGACTGGAAGAGACATGCACATGAAAACATTCTTTAATCACATATATGATAAAAATAGTATTACAAAAATTGATTAACAACAAAGTAGAGAGAATTGAGTGGTAGGTGACAAAAAAGTGTTCAAATTAAAATTGGTGACAACTTTGACCAACTCAGGTCAAAGTTTTTTTTAATAAGAGATTAGGTTAAATAGGGTAAAACTTATAATTTTTAAAACTTTTAAACTTTCATAAAATATAAAAATAACCCCCTTTTTTAACTTCCCAAAACCCACGAATTTCACACGTTTTAACCTTCTCTTCAATGTCTCCTTCCTCTGCTCCTTTCTCTCTTCACGCTACTGCCGAGAGTTTGCCATTGTCGGAGTTCGTTGTTGTCATCAACTATCAAAACCCACGAATTTCACACGTTTTACCCTTCTCTTCAACTTCTCACTAGCGTGTTCTCCTGCTCCTTTCTCTCTTCGCGCTGTTGCCGGAGTTCTCTCTTCTATGTAAAAAATATTTGTATAAAATTAAATAAAACAACACTAAGATAGCTAAGTAGAATAAGTAGAAAGAGTACTAGTTCTCCATTGTTGAAGCAAACAAGAACTTGTCATCAACGGTAAATTTCTCTTCTTTTAAATTTTTTTCTATTTATAGACAAGAAAAATATTAGGGTTTCTAATTTCTGAATATAGATAGATTATGGGAAAACAAATAAAGAGGGATTTTTGGAAAAGAAATATAGAGGGTTTTCTCTATCGGTTCTCAACTTTAAGATTTTTAGAGTCCTCCGAGAGGAAAGATGCACTGAAGGAAGGTCTGATCGTATATGATGCTGTGAGCCCCTCGCGGGCTGTTTTATACTTTCTATTTTACTTAGGTGGCCTTTTTAATATTTTTCAGAAATTTCTTTTATGAGATTGAAAATTTTCAAAGCAAATTGGGTAATTTGGATCTCAAATTAGAAGACAATAATTTACTGTGTACCGTCTAGTCGTCTACCAGACTGCATTTTAGTTTTAGACTTAATTTGTGGTTGCTATTTGCCAGTGTTGAACTATTGTGTTTGGTGATGAATTTAGGATTTTGTTGAATTTAAGTATGCTGCTCAAATTGAGATTTAGGTTGCCTATTTACCGCTTAGCGTTTATTACTTCTGCTTAAATTAGTGTTTGTTTGGTTGTTGTTGGTTGTGCTACTGTGGTACAGTAGATTTTAGATTGGCTTCAGGTATGGCAGGCTGGTTGCTGGTTGCTAGTTGCTATTGCTTTTTTTGGGTAGTGGCTATTGCCTACTATGCTTGCTCCTTACTGCAGTAAAGTGAGGCGTGAGCATGACAGGAGAGCAAGCAGCCAAGCACATTGAGGCGTTGCTGACTTATTGCAGTTGCTACTGCTTGTTAAAGTTTTAAATGTGTAATTGTGTAGTCCACTGCTGCTGCCCACTGCTTCCCTTGCTATTGCTAATTGCTGAGTGAGGCATACTTTGGCCTTTGCTATTGCTAAGTGAGGCGTGAGCAAGTGTTACTAGTTTATTATTGCTAATTTAGTTATCTTATTCTATTTAAATAGCTACCAAAGAACCGAATTTAAAAAATCGAATAAACCGAACCAAACTTTAAAAAAATCGAACCAAACCAAATTAGTTTGGTATAGTATTTGGTACACACTTTTGAAAAAATCGAAGTACTGAATCAAAGTTTTAAAAAATCGAACCGAAGTACCGAATGTCCACCCCTAGCTTACATTTTGCTACAAGGACCTCAGCAATTGCTGAAGTTTCTGCAGCAACTCATTGATTTGTTTGAAAAAAAATAATATTTTGTATAATTATTTGATCAACTATAGTATTCTATTTTCTCTATTTATTTTGAATGATTGGTTAAATTAATTGGTGATTTTTATTTTATCTCATGTGTGTATATAAAATATGGCTCCAAGAAAAAAGAAGAGTAACAAGTGATACTACTCCTACTAGAAATACTAGAAGGAGAATTAGCACACAGAAGCAAAGAGAAGAAGAAGAAGAAGCCTCCACCAGAAGCTGTACAGATCGCCGGTACTTGCTGAATTTGCCATTATCACTGGCTTGAATTATCATTTGCCAAAAAAGTATGCTGAAGAGAAAATGTCACCTAAAGTTAGAAGGAGGCAACATAAAATCCTTGATGTGGTGGGGAAGACCTGCAAGGAGAAGCAATTAATTGAGCATCTAAAATCTAAAGATGTTCCGAGAAGTGTCAAGAAGTCACTATGCTTACTTTTTTTTTGTGCACAGTATTCTTTGTGGAAGAGATCCGAATTCTAAAACTCCTGCTGAATGGGTTTTACTCTCAGCTGATCGAGATGCATTTTCTGCCTATCCATGGGGCCGTGAAAGCTACAATCTCACTGTTAAAGATCTATTGATGGGGTTGAATCTAGATGTGAAGACCACCAACCTATATGAATTTCCATGGGCTTTCATGGTAAAAACTAACTTAACATATTACTTACTTAAACTTTATTCAATATTTATTTTATTTTATTAAGTTTGGATTTATTCATTATTATGATCCTCTATATCATTATTTTATCTAGGCTTGGGCATTTGAGGCTATTCCTTACCTTCGAAAATAACTTAAGAAAATTTTAAAACAGATGTCGTCTCCAAAGATCCTTAGATGGCTTCGGCGACTAATAACAAATATGTGGAGACTCATGAGTTGTTTAATCCGCCCGAGGACTTGGTAAGCCTTCTTCTACATTTATATACCCTTGAAATTTATTTTGACAAATAATTTCATTAATTGGTTAATTTTTTTTAGTTAGCTACTGCAGTTGTTTAGTAGTTATTTGTAGCAGCTGCTTTAAATTTTACAGCAGTTGCTGTTAAAAGTTTCAGCAGTTGTACAACTCCTTAACAATCGTTGAACCTGAATGCTGAAACATATTGTGGCAGTTCTAGTTGTTTGCAGCAGTTGCTGTAAATTTTTCAGCAGCATAACAATTGTTGAATCAGAATGCTGAAACATATTGTGGCAGCTGCAGTTGTTTATAGCAGTTGCTGTAAAATTTTCAGCAGTTGCTGCAACTTTCATACTTATTGCATCAATTATTATATTTTTAAAATTTAATCTCATTTATATATAATTATTTTTGACATGTAGATTGTGCGCCCGCGGATACTTCCTACACCCAGTGAGATGACAAAGAATTTTCTCACTGGATTTGTACCTTTAGAAGTAACTAGAGATGACAAGATCAAAAAGCTTGCGAGAGATTTGGTCGGAGTGGTGGCCATCAAAAAGGATTGTAGAGTTGTTGAAAATGATTTTGAGCCTTCAAGGGTGCTTGTTGAATTTGGTGTTGTAGGTGGTGATGCTACAATAATAAATCATGATGGTGTTGAAATTGGTGAATTTTCTCCGAATTTTGGTGTTTCTGGTGGAGGTGGATGATATTCTCTAAATGTTGGTGGTGACTTTGGTAGAGTAGATGGTGGTGGAGGAGGAGAAGGATTTTCTCCTATTAATGAGGAAGTTCAATGTCCTCCAGAAACTCCATTCACAAGGGGAGAATCTTCTACTATTGGTGCCGGTGCCTCTAAGGAGCCTTCTTATTTTTGTAAATATTTAAAGTGCACTGGGAAGATCGACTCGTTGATTTTAAAGGTGCAATCTTTAGAGGACACCGTCAAAGTTTTGATTTCAAAGAGGGGTGTCAAGCCATCATCCAAGATTTCGAGTCCGTATACTTCTTATGTTGTTAAAAGGAAGAAGAGACAAATTTCAAAGGCATTGACAAGTGCCAAGAAAAAGGCTAAAAGTACTCCAAGAGTGATGACTGATGATCAGATAAAGCGACAACATATTGATGTTTACAAGCATATAAATAGCCAGAAAATGAGGGACATCAAAGAAATGTTGAAGTGTAAAGGCGAAATCAAGGAATTGTACACAATGTATTCTTTCCACTATGTGGATTTTAACATCATGTTGGACAAGAATAAGTGGTGGGAGGACTCTGTAAGTTTTTAACTTGACGTTTTCATTAATTTAACTTTGACTCCTTG
The DNA here is from genome assembly GCA_035772735.1 of Datura wrightii. Classification (NCBI taxonomy): domain Eukaryota; kingdom Viridiplantae; phylum Streptophyta; class Magnoliopsida; order Solanales; family Solanaceae; genus Datura; species Datura wrightii. Next base: position 13,098,537 of record JASDFA010000001.1, read on the forward strand.
ATAACTGTAGTTGCTAAACTATATACTATATGAACTTTCATTTATAGCTATTTGACACTCTCATGTGCATCCGAACAGACCTTTTCCATCCAAAGATTCTTAACCTTTTATATAACTTCATCCATGTGATGAAAGTGTAAAATATGGTAGGGACATTATTATTATATAAATAACATAGATAGGTCTATTTCGGATGAGATTGCAATTGAATCTTCTTTATCTGCACAAACATATATATGTAGTATTCAAATGCATGCTTATGAAATAGTCTAAGTGTTGATTATTCTGCCCCAACAACAGATAATTACAGTGACGACGAAGGAGAGGTTCAACATAAAGTTAAAGAAAGAAGAAGAAAGACAACATATAATGTTATATTTAATCTAACTTGCAAAAAAAAAAAATAGGGAGAAAAACAGGTGTTTGTATGTGAAAGTGTTAATGAATTCAGAGCTATTGTTGCCAAATATGTTGTTGATTAACATATTACTATTGAAAATCATGTTAGTGAAACTATAAGTATAAGGGTAAGGTGTACAACTTATTGTCCCTAGCTTCCATTTGCTAACTTTTGACTCTAGGACTAATAACTTTATTGTGAAAAACTACCATTCAGTTCATAAATATGACCAAATTAATAGGGACAAGCTTTAAAATACCAAGTTTTTTATATAGTCACTAACAGGTGCTAGCCTGTTATACTCTGAAAGTTCACTTGCTTTCTTTTCATTGATAGAGTATGATCTCTTAGCTTTTTTTGTATTACTTCGATTACAAACATATGTGAGGTAAATTGCTCATTTTGTGTTAGCCAAAAGGGATGATTTGTAATGTAATTCCTAAAGCAGGTGCTGGAGTTATTTATCCAAAAATGAGGCCTAGAAGTGTGTTCTTTCAGCTTCATGTTGCTTTAAAGTACTATTAACAGGTCCAGTTTTAATTAAGCAATTCATATTGTGAATCTAAAACATGAAAATCTATGTTGTTTCATGTGTGTATATTAACTATAAAACAATATTAAAAATAACATTCTATGCTCCATTTTATGTAGTTGTAGTTGATTGAAGAGATGAAATTCAAGATATTGGTTTAGCTTATGTAATATCAGTAAGGGTGGAATTTGATAATTATTCAAACTATTACTATATTTAATAATTAGACCTTAAATTATTGCTATTTTAAAAATTTTCCTACAATAAAAGGTTGTTCAAATAATATATGGTCTGTTCGGTGATCAACTGTAGTTGTCTGCAACAGTTGCTCTAAATAACTACAATAATTTCTTTAATAGATGCAACAGTTGTTTTAATTTGATTAACTGATAGTTATTTTTTTATTAATGCAACATGTAGATGAAATATTATGCCTAATGCGAAAAAGACATATAGACTATCCCAACCATTATGATCCCACGGACATGATTTTGAATTTGAATTTTTATAATTATTTTAAGAATGTCTATAAAATGTGATCCAATAAGAGTTTGGTCGCGGGTGCTGTCCCATGGAGAGAATGCATTGATAGCTTTGTGTTTGATAATTCCTATCTAGGTTATTGCAGAGGAGAAAAACCTTTCCCAGGCAGTGTCCCATGGCATGATGCCAAAAGAATCTACTCTGTCATGAACCTAGAGAAGAAACACTTTTTAGCTATTGAAATCCTACTGTCCGAGGGAAAAATACGTGTATATGATTGCCTACACTCGTATTTACTCCGATGAAAAATTTGTGGGACATGTTGTGCCATTGTTGGACTTGTTTCCCAGGTTCTTAAAGTAGACTGGTATTTTCAACCACTTGTTTGATAAATTTCTCAATCAAGACTGGAAATTTGAAAGGCTGAGCGATCTCCCCAAGAATGATACAAGTGCAGCATGTGGTTCATATTCACTTGTCTTTATTGAGCATTTGATCACCGACACTTCAATGACCTATATGAATGACAATACTGTTGAAAGGATGCGGTGGAGATGGGTTGACGCTATTATTGAGAAGAAATTGGTGTCCTAGTTGAATGAGTTTTAAACAATTTGTTTCAAGCTTTTTCATGGTTGATTTATTATGTTTTATTGAAATTTTTTGGTTGTTTGGTATTATGTTTTTTTGAATATTTAAATCTGATATATTAAGTTGAATATTACAATGTGTTCATTATTTTTTAATTGTTATAACAAGTTAGTTGCTAGGAATTTCATCTGTGACAACAAGTTAGTTAATTGCTGAAAATTTTCTAATTGAATTTGTTATAACAAGTAAGTTAGTTGCTGTGAATTTCACAGCAATTGCTGAAACATGTTATAACAAGTAAGTTAGTTGCTGGAAATTCACAACAATTGTTGAAATGTGTTCTAGCAAGTAAGATAGTTGCTGGGAACTTCACAGTAATTGTTAAAAAATTCATAGCAGTTCCTAAAATGTGTTCTAGCAAATAAGATAATTGTTGAAAAATTCACACAATTGCTGAAATATGTTGTAGCAAGTAAGTTAGTTGCTGGGAAATTCACAGCAATTGCTGAAATATGTTACAACAAGTAAGTTAGTTGCTGAGAAATTTACAGCAAATGCAGAAATGTATTCTAGAAAATTGATCATTAATTGAATGGATTAGTCATATTTAATGATAAATAGGGCGGTGTTAATCTAATTTAAGTTTGAAAGTTATATCTGCTAGTAATTCTATACAATGAGATAGTAATTTAAGAAATAATAGACGATTATTCACAGCAATTGCACATGTAATCAACCTAAATTAAGTAAATTAATAATTAATTGGTTGGATCAGTCATATTTAATGATAAATATGGTGGTGTTAGTCTAATTTAATAGTAAAAGCCATATTTATTAGTAATTTTATACAATGAGATAGTAATTTGATAAATACTAGGCGATCACTTAAGCAATTGCATATGTTATCAACCTAAACTAAGTAAATTGATCATTAATTAGTTTGATCAATTATATTTAATGATAAATAGGATGATGTTAGTCTAATTTAAGATCAAAAGTCATATTTGTTAGTAATTTTATACAATGAGATAGTAATTTGAGAAATACTAGACGATCAATTAAGCAGTTATATATGTAATCAACCTAAATTAAGTAAATTGATCATTAATTAGTTCCATCAATCATATTTAATGAGAAATAGGATGATGTTAGTCTAATTTAAGACCGAAAGCCATATTTGTTAGTAATTTAATACAATGAGATGATAATTTGAGAAATACTAGACGATCAATTAAGTAGTTATATATATAATCAACCTAAATTAAGTAAATTGATCATTAATTAGTTCGATCAATCATATTTAATGATAAATAGGATGACGTTAGTCTAATTTAAGATCGAAAGCCATATTTGTTAGTAATTCTATACAAATGAGATAATAATTTAAGAAATATTAGACAATCATTCACAATAATTGCACATGTAATCAATCTAAATTAACTAAATTGATCCTTTATTATTGGATCAGTCATATTTAATTAGTCTAATTTTATACTAAAAGATAGATATGATAGTGATCTTAATTGAATATGTTATAGCAAGTAAGTTAATTCCTGAAAATTCATAGAAATTGTTGAAATGCGTTGTAGCAAGTAAGTTAGTTTCTGTGAAATTAACAACAATTGCTGAAATGTGTTATAGCAAGTAAGTTAGTTGCTGGGAAATTCACATCAATTGCTGAAATATATTATAGCAAGTAAGTTAGTTGCTGTAAAATTCACAGCAATTGCAGAAATGTGTTATAGCAAGTAAGTTAGTTGATGGGAAATTCACAGCAATTGTTGAAATGTGTTACAGCAAGTAAGTTAGTTGCTGCAAAATTCACAGCAATTGCTGAAATATGTTATAGCAAGTAAGATAATTGTTGGAAAATTCACAACAATTGTACATGTAATCAAGCTAAATTAAGTGATTTGATCATTAATTTACAGAATCTCCAAACACGTACAACATGCAATTTTCATGAAATTTAACATGCAATTTCTTGAAAGCTTAAGCATTCAATAAGAGAAGTGCCCAAACAAGTTCACGAATAATATCAATAAGATCAAATATGTCCCTATAGAGCATTTCGCTCGGAGAATGTAGTTCTTTTGTGCCCGACTCTTTTGTATATGGAATATTTTTTTTCTTGGTTGGAAATGATTCCTCAATTCCTCCTCGCCTTTTCAGTGCCCTTCTTCTAATCTTGCCTGAATCAACAAACGGAGGAGATATTTTCCTCTCTAAAATCTCTATAGGAACTTCCCAAGTTTCTTCAATAAGGTATACCTCTATCTTATAATACGGAGAAGAATACTCATAAATGCGCCTCCCATAATCTTCACCATAATGGCACCGGAGCGCTGCCATAGCATGTGGGCAGGGTATTTTTTCAACGTCAAAGACTTTGCAAGTGCAAGATTTATTTTTCAAATCGACCATTGCAACTGCATCGTGACCGGTGACAATATACTTGTAGTTGGCAGTTTGATAGACCAATAGCTTGTTGTTCAAGTTGACATTTTTTGCAATGATCTTTCTATTGAAGGAACAAAGATGGTTGGTACATTGAGAAATTCCATACGCCTTTCATGAAATTTTTCTGCAAACCACCTGTTTATAGCATCAAAAAGAGCAGTGATAGGATATTCTCTTTCATCAAGAAACATTACATTGATCGACTCAACAATGTTTGTTGTCATAATATTGTACGTATAATATAAAAGCCTTAGATCTTGTATTATAACTATATGTTTTAATAGTTGCTGTAAATGTTTCAGCAGTTGCTGCATTTATAAATGCAGCAACTACTGAAAAAAGTGCAGCAATTGCTGAAACATACTACTGAAACTACTAATATTATATTCAGCATCTGCAGTTGTTTTCAGCAATGGTTGCATCTGTTTCATCAGTTGATTCACTTGTTTCAGCAGTTGCTGAAATATATGCAGCAATTGCTGCAAACAATTGCAACAACAGTACCAACAACAACAATGATAATCTGATCTATACCTATTTTCTGGAAAGAATGCTCTACTCCATCGGTGAAATCCAATACGTTCAAGATGTGCGGCGACCCCTGAAATCATATCTCTTATTTGATTGAAGTGATCGTTGAACATATCTACATTATACGCTTTTGCTGCCTTATAAAAGTGGTGTACAACGCTTCCATTGTGAAAATTATTTCTAATATTTTCTCTGAGGTGCTTCATGCAACAACCATAATGACCTGAAGGTAGACAATTGAAACCATCTTTCTGATACTTGGATGCCTATAAGAAATTATGCACAATTTGGGGGTATCAAGTACAAAACTGCTCATTTGCTCGAAAAAATATTTATAAGAGGCATCACATTGAGAGTCTACTACACAAAATGCCACCGGAAAAATATGATTCTCCGCATCCTGTACAACAGCAGACAACAATACACCGCTGTACCTACTCTTAAAAAATGTCCCATCAACAACTATACTTTTCTCATTTGTGCAAAAGAAGAATCCAAGCTCCATAGGCTTCATCAACTTTCAACACCGTCTTACTTTCCGAATTTGATGTCCTAAGCATGCAACTGTACGCATCAAGCACTCCATACCCGTGCTCATGTGTCCCCCTTATTAAAGACTTTGCAATTTTGCTACCCTTCCAAACCTTCCAATATCTTACCTTGTAGCCCAATTCAATACGGATGGAGTTCTTCAAATCTTTTGTCAATGGACCTTTACCCTCAGGAAACCTATCTTTGAAGTATTCACTAATGAATTTTGTCGTGGCATGTGGATTATGGCTCGTAAGATGTTGCGAACCACATGGGTGAAACTTTTCATACTTTCTAATGTAAAACCTATCAGAATTTTTAAGTTTCACAGCTCTCAACCACTACTTGCACTCAGGGTGTATACATTTGACAGAATACACAGAATGCAAGTTAATCACCTTCTTCAATCTAAAATCTTTTTTTTCACAAGCAATTTTCAGCGCAACATCTAATTCTTGCTTATTCTTAAATGACGTACCATTGTAAAAACCAGTTTCATCATCTTGGGCATGACTGGACTGTATTGATTGTGTAGTGCTAGTGTATTGCTGGCAACTTCAGGAGAAGAAATCTGTTGACCTGCACTCTCTTTATCTAGAATATCCATATTCACCCAATCACATTTATCATGTAACATTTGTTGGTCTTGAGATAAATCATGATTCTCCACCAATCTTTCAACCATATACACCCTTAAAATGGGTCTGGATTCATCTTCCAAATAAGTACGTAAACTAAGTTGATCTTTTATCCTAAAAGAAGTCGCCTTTTGCTTTTCACCGCAACTGTGCATGTAAGTGATGGCAATATCTTTCAACTCACAATTTAATTCACAATAAGTAATGATTTTATTCGCAAAATCATCATAAGTGATATCTCGATGCACAATCATCGCTATCGTCTCGACCATTTTTTTACTCTTCCAACGTCAAATATAACGATTGTTGGACTCAACTCATTCACCATGACAATCAACCCCTAATGTTATTTTGTCCTCCATTAATTGTGTTGAAGATACATGAATATATTATGATTTAAATTAATAAACTGGTCGTGATAGAAGAGAAAAAACTATACTAAAGTGCCATAATTGTTGTAGTTTATTCATTAATTGCAACAACAAATAAATGCAACAGTTGCTATAGATTATTTAGCAACTGCAACATCTGTTTCATCAGTTGTTGAATATGTTGCAGCAACTGATGCAACAAATTCAGTAATTGCTTAAATAGATGCAGCAACTGCTGAAACATATTTATTTGTTTCAGTAGTTGCTGAATATGTTGTAGCAACTGATGCAACAACTGCTGCAACAAATTCAGTAACTGCTGAAAACAAATGCAGTAACTGCTGAAATAGATGCAGCAGCTGATGAAACATGTTCATCTGTTGCTGAATATATTGCAGCAACTGATGCAACAACTGTTGCAACAAAATTAGTAACTTCTGAAATAGATGCAACAACTTCTGAAACATACTCATCTATTTCAGCAGTTGTTGAATATGTTGCAGCAACAGATGCAGCAACTACTGCAACAAATTCAATAACTGCTGAAAACAAATCCAACAAGTGCTGAAATAGATGCAGCAACTGCTGAAAGAGATGAATCTGTTTCAACAGTTGCTGCAATTGTTGAAGCGGTTGCTGAATAAAATTTTTAGCAACTGCTGCATATTTTCAGCAATTATTTCATCTATTTCAGCACCTGCATCAATTGTTCAAACAAATGCAACAGTTGCTGAAAAATATATAGCAATGGCTGGAACAACAGTATAAAACTCAAAAAAATAATATACACAAACCTACATAAATAACTTACCAAAATGATTGAAAATCATCTTGGAGTAATTACTAGTGCTACAAGAACGAAATTTTATCTAAAATTGAAAAAAATCTCTCAAATTGTTCAAAAAAGAAGCTCTCAAAAGTAATAGCAACAATAACAACAAAGCAACAGTAACAAAATAAAGAAGAAGAAGGAGGAGGAGGTGCGAAGGGGTCGTTGGGGGAGAAGAGGATGCAGATTTTTTCCCCTTTTATGAATTAGAATTTTATTTAAAGTGTTGGATTAAAATGTAAATAAAAGAACTTGAGGAGTTATTCAAAAAAGAATCAATCATCATTAAAATCTAATAATAAACTTGTCACCTCCACCTAATATTTAAGACTTGAGTCACTCTTTTTAAATTTTCACACTTTTTTGTCACCCTTAATTCAAACTCCTAACAAAGTAGAAGTAGATCAATTGAATAGTCCACAAAATATAGTAGTCATCAGAATAAAAACTTCTTTAAAATAAAATTTTACTCGATGGAGCTGAACACTATACGAAATAAAATGAACATGTTTTAAACACTTTAGTATCTACTTTTATATAGTGTAATAGTCATAAATTATGAGTAAATGCTATGTTATAAATATTGCTCTTGTAACTAAAGATACTTAGAGGACCAAATAAATAATAGTTGAAATAGGAAAAGATGATATTTTAACTAATATTATTAAAAAAATGGGTAAAGATGTAGCCTATATGATAATTATTGGCATTTCAATATAGCTAATTTTATAGTTATTAATTATAAAAAAATTATTTATTTGATTCAAGGATAAAATTATCACTCAATTTTAATGAATAAATTTGTAAATTATGAATTTTAACAATCACAATACTCACAAATACAATTGTTGCTAATACATCTATTTTTTAATGGTTTAAATTAATCATGTAGTTGTTTTATCTTCTGCTATTAATTGAATCAATTAAAAATAATTGGGAGAATTAAACGAGGGGTAAAATAGTTGATTTGTATTTGATAAATTAATCCATAGAAAATCAGCAAGACTGAACCTTTATTTATTTAATAATACATAGAGAAAGAGATTTGACTTCTAAAAATATGAAAAAGTTATACAAATGTATAATTTAACTTTTCAAAGAAAAGGTATATTAATATATACGTAATTAATATCAAAGTACATATAATACTTATAATTGAGTTAAATATTTTTTTAAAAATCAATTGACTAAAGTAATCAATATTTACAAAACCAAAAAATAGATGAATAAGTAAGAAAATATAATTAAGAAATAATTAAATAATTTTAGGTTCTTATAAATAGAAAAAATGTAAATAAAAAAAAGATAAATATTAGTCTAGGCTATAGAGACATGCCACATCACCTCTCCTAACCCTAACTTTAAGATATATATATATATATATATATATATATATATATATATATATACATACAAAATACTCATAGTAGTATTTGATTGAGGGGGTATGAATAATTTGAGAATTTAATTTTTAATTTTTTTGATTCCCACTTTTAAAATTTTGATGATAGTATGTATTTATGTGTAGATATGATAAAATATTAATATTTAATTATGTATTCAGTTAAATTTTAATTTAGTGAAGAGGCAAAATGGTAATTTGATTGAGGGATATGAATAATTTGATAATTTAATTTTTAACTTTTATGATTCACATTTTTAAAATTTTTGATTGTATGCATATATGTATAGATATAATAAAAAATTAATAATTAATTATATATTATTTAAATTTTAATTTAGTGGATGAGCAAAATGATAATCTAACTTTTTACTTTTTGGCTTCCCGCTTATATAATAATATGATATACCTTCGATACAAAACAATTAAATATAAGCACTATATCATTATTACAACATTTATTTATTTTTTCAAAATCAACAAATGTGTTTATTGGATCTTGATCCAAATTCCTTCACTTGGTATGTCTTGATGAACCACAAATAACATATAGTAACTGGGTGGTGCTAATTTACCCGAATTAGGGAAGATCAAATTGATTTGGTAAGTGAGTATTCCAATTCTTCTCACTTTTCCACTTGAAAGAACAAGAATTCTTTGATTCATAGTATTTGAATGTGAACTGATCAGAGTTCAATCTTACAAGAGCTCTTAGAAGAAGAAGCAGAAGGAGATTTAATATAATAAGAGGAAGAGAAGAATGATAACATGAGATTAATGGAACTTTCAATATTATTGCTTCATATCATTAGGATATGTATCCTTAGATATATATAGTAGTAGATTAAATAACTAACTTCCAGAAAGTTTAACTAACAATCTTAACTAACTACTAACTAACTACTAACTAATTACAGTTATAGGAAGAGTACATTTTATTATTCTTAACACTCCCCCTCAAATTAGAATTTGCTGAAGATATTCAGAATTCCTAGTTTGGAACTGAGATAATCATGTTGTCCTTTGGTTAATATATCAGCAGGCTGATCTTGAGTAGATATATAGTTGGTTCTAACCAGTCCTTGAATGATCTTTTCCCTTATGAAATGATAATCAATTTTGATGTGTTTAGTCCTTTCATGGTAAATGGGATTTGCAGTAATTTGTATTGCTGACTTGCTGTCAGTATACATTGCAATAGGAAGTTAATGTTAGCATCCAATTCCTTGAGAAGCCCTTGTAAACCAAATTTTTTCTGCAACAATGACTGCTAGACTTCTATATTCTGCTTCAGCAGAACTTCTAGAAATAGTAGGTTGTTTCTTTGATTTCCATGAGACTAAAGAGTCTCCAATCTTGATTACATAGCCAGTGATAGATTTCCTTGAGTGAGGGCATGCTGCCCATTCAACATCACAGTATACTAGCTGTCATAGTTTTGTTGGGCTGACTTGATAATAGGATATCTTGGTCTGGTTGGCTCTTCACATACTTGACTATTCTCAGTGTAGCTTCCAAGTGAGATTTCTTTGGTAGGTGAAGAAATTGACTTAGAGTCTGTACACTATATGAGATATTTGATTTTGTCATTATTAGGTATAAATCTTACCTATAAGTCTTTCGTATGTATGTTAACCTGTTGGGGGATCATCAGGTATAACACTGGTTTGAGATACATGCTCATCATACTCCTTTGTAGTTAACTTGATATTTATGTTAATAGGTGTAACTTGTAAGTGCAGGCTTAGCAGCTCCCAATCCCGATTCAAAGATTAGCTCTAATGCATATTTCCTCTAATGCATCAAAATACCTAACTTGGACCTGGAAAACTCAATTCACAAGAAGTATTTCAGTTCTTCTAAGTCCTTCATTTTGCTTGCTTGATGTAGATCATGTTTTTTGCTTCAATTAAAGTGAGTGAATCATCTGTAATAAGCATATCATCTACATAGACTAATACGATGATAATGCCCTTTTCTGTTTTCCTTACATACAAGGAATGGTCCAACTAGCTTTGTTTGAATTACAGTCTTGTAAGAGCCTCAGAAAGTTTGACATTCCATTGCCTTGGGGTCTGTTTTAGCCCATATAAGGATTTGAGAAGTCTACATACAGATTGCTTCTCCCCCTGACTTCTAAAACCTTCTGGAACTTCCATGTATATTTCATCAGTGTGATCACTTTGTAAAAAGGCATTGTAGACATCCATTTGATGGATGTGCCATTGATTTTGTGTTGCAAGAGCTAAAACTATTCTAACAGTTTTCATTTTTACCACAGGAGAGAATGTTTTCTTATAGTGAATTTCCTCCTTTTGACTATATCCCTTAGCCACAAGTCTTGCTTTGAACCTTTCTATCTCACCCGTTACTTTGCACTTTATTTTGTAAATCCATTTACATCCAATTGGCTTCTTTCCTGGTGGTAAGGTAGTGATTTTCCAAGTGTTATTATTTTGAAGTGCTTCAATCACTAACTTCATAACCTCAGTCCACCTTGGATCTTTCATAACATCACTGTATCTTTGTGGCTCAATCTCAATAGAGATATTAGTAACATAAGCTTGATAACTTGGTGAAATGTTATCATAAGCCAAATACTTGTCCATTGTATAAGGGATATCTTGATGAATATTTAGTAGGACAAAATCTTTCATCTAACTAGGTCACTTATTACCTCTTTCAAATCTTATTTGTATAGGTACTTCTGAAGCTATGGCTTCTATTGTTGTATTTGGCATCCCATTGCCATTGCAATGTTGATATTGTTGAGAAACTGCATCTGTTGTGCTATTATTTTTCATCAGCTGATTTTGTGTACTATTTGTACCTTGAATATCAGTGTCATTCACTGATTGGTTTTGTCAAATTGTGTATCACACCTTGAAGATTATCTGTGAAAATAGGTGATGATGAATGACTTTGTTGCTTGAAAGGAAAGGTGTCTTCTCTGGTCTTGATCTGGATGCTAACTTGCCACCTTCTTGAATAATTTTAGCAAAACATAGGCAGTCTATAATTCTTTAAGTGTTGAAGAGGTGGTTTCCTTCCATGTAATCTTTCATAGGGAGACATATTTTGAAAGACTGAACTAGGCAGTCTGTTTATAATATAAGTAGCAGTCAGAACACAAAGACCCCAGAACTTGATAAGTATTCCTCCTTGAAACCTTATGGCTCTAGTGACTTCCAACAAATGTCTGTGCTTTCTTTCTGCCACTCCATTCTGTTGTGGAGTATAGACACGGGATGTTTGATGAACAATCCCTAGACTTTTGAATAAATCGTTGCATATTTGAATTGATAAATTTTGTTACATTGTCTGACCTTATTATTTTGATATTCTTATTAAACTGTGTATGCACAAAGGTTATAAATTGTCTTAACATCACACATACATCTGCATTTAACTTTAATAAGAACACCCAAGTCATTATTGAAAAATCATCCGCAATTGTCAAAAAGTATTTATTTCCATCATATGTAGGAGTATTGTAAGGCTTCATACATCCAAATAACTTAATACTGCTCATTGAAAATTGTAATCTGGTCTGCTTTGCACAAGGACAGACCTTACACTTGATTATTTTAACTAATAAAATGGCTAAACTAAATAGCAGTAGTTTTTTAAGAATAGTTGTGGACACATGTGTCGCGCCCCATTTTTCCTCGCGAAAAAGCGGGATACAACATGTGACAACTCTTGTGGATTTATGAGTTTGAAGAGTCGCCACCTAACGATTTAAGGTGCGTTAGGGCACCGTTCTAAGTTAAAGGTCCATTTTGGTTACTTAGGTCACCAGAGTTGGGCAAGGGCTTTAATTACCTCGAAAGGAAGGTGTTAGACACCTTTCGAGGTCCACAAATGTGGTTCCCAGCCGGACTCATTAAATGGGGAAGATTATCTAAGTGAGCTACGAAATTTGATTTTAACATATATTATGCTTAAACTAAAATGATAAAGTTAAAAATAACAAAGTTTGGACAAACGGAAGGAAATTTGAACGAAATGAAAGTTAAAATAAATTTATCTTATTTTGATTTCTTAAATAAATACAAAAGTCGTGGCAAACAATCATTTATTAATATTAAACAAAAACAAATAAATATTTTTTAATTATGGAGCCGAGCCTCGGTGAGGCGCCTACGTATCCCTTAAGGGAATCAGGCCAAATGTAATTCTACGTTAGAAAGGTTTGACCTAATGGGATCACCCCGTGCAACTTAAATAATACTTCGCAATCTTTTGAATCGCTCGTATTATTCAGCGAGCACGGACTATCATTTCCCATCTACCCACCTAGTTAATTATTAATCCTATAACACTTCTAAATGAAAATACTAGCGGCCTAGTATTTTGCCTACCCGTCCCAAACTTAACGTCCAAGAGGCGTTGGACAACTATTTTGGATTTTTGGAGTCTAGAAATCTTAGAATTTTAAGGAAAACGACAAACAAACAGCAATTAGCACAATAAACATATGAAGGTTTCGGATAGGCCTCTTTGTTTAAACCTATGAACACGAATTTTAAATGGATGCAAATAAGTCTTACGAGCATAATCTTTAATGTGTTGTATCCTATGATTATGATTCTTAATGCGCTGCATGCAGATTACAAATTACGAATAATGTGTATGAGAGGAATCGGGTTGCAGGATTTTACCATTAATTTCCTACGGGCCTAGCATTCAGACTATTTACATCATAATAGTGCAATCAATCAATCAGGAAATGACGAAATATTTAGGAGAAACACTATTGAACATATTTAACAAGGTTATGGGCTTTCAAGATTAAATAAACAAGTTAATAAACACGTTTCATCTTATCAATAGATCAATTTTATCAACAGGTTATGGACCTTCAAGATTAAATAAATCTGCAGAACTAAATCAGGATTCTGGTGTCTAAACCAATTAATCTTCTTACGTATGTTTTCAGATGTTGATATCCTATAGGCATGGCATCTAATAAGTTTATTTAATATTCATCTTCAGGAAATTGTATACGAGAGGATACATCAAACAATCCTTAAACAAATTGTTTTCATGATTTTGAGCAGATCGACAGGTTGGTTTCCTATAGGTAAGTATGCTAATAATTAAATATAACCTGTGTTTTAGAGTTAACAACTAAGTTTCAAAGCAATTCTTAATTAAAACAATTAATCCCTTATTAGTTCTATGGAAGAAAATTAAATGTCTATTTTGTATCAAAAGCTTTGTACTATATAAATTTCAATTCTACGTGCATACGGGCATGATTTCTACCGCATATATTATTAAACCCTACGGACATGCATTCTAGGTGGATTTAGAAAGAAAACAAAAAAAAAACATAATCCCCGCCCCCCTAAATCTCCATTTTTCACTATTTATCACTGTTTATTTACAAATTACAATAATAATAATGAATCAATTAAAACAGACATGAATAAATACAAAAATTTAAACTACTCCAAACAGTCGCTTCTGACTGTTTTTATTCCAGACCCGAAGCGACTCTTCGATATTTTCCTCCATAACAGAACCTGTTAAATGATAGAAAACGACAAACATATAGACAATCTAGTCCTAAAACTGATTTCATTTTTGACCTTGCCTCAAACAGATAAATAATAATAATAATAATAAATAAATAAAAAAATTCAAAAGACCAAATTACTAAATAATACACATAACATATCATCACAAAAGTATAATATAAAATATGTACTAACCGGTTGAAGAAAGTCGAAGCGAATTCTTGCAAATAAATATTTGTTTTAGATTAATTGCCAAAGGAGAAGTCTATTTTTTTTTCTTTGGACAAAAGAACTGTTATAGCACAATATTATTTTAGGATTTCCAAAAATGTTGTTTTTTTTATTCTAATGGGAGGAGGGTCGTTTATATAGCTAAGGAGGTAAAGGGAAGGGAAACGATTCAGCCAGCAATTAGATAAAATTTTCTTAATTGAATAAAGCCAAAAATTAGGACTAAATAAATTTTTTCCAAAAATAAACCTATATTCAGACCATTCAGATAATTAAAGGGAACAGAAAATCAATCACGGATTAATTGACAGAGTCAATTAAGGAAATAAATGAGGAAAATAATCAGAAAAATCAACCAAAGGGCCTAATTTAAATAAAATTGTCAATATCTGGAGGAGTTTCCAACTTTACCAATATATATACCAAATCAAGCAAAAATCAAATCGTATAAAAATTAAAATTAGGCCAGATCCTATCAATCTATTACCAAAGATTACTCAAACATGATCTAAAATATTCAAAAAATAATTTCAAGTTTACCATAATTATTTGAATAAATATTTATGTATAGACTATTCGAAATCAATTCAAAAGGGGAAAACAGTAATACTTTTCCAAGAATATTTAAATATTCACTACAGTGAAATTTGAATATGTCATATGACAAATTACTTTCTATAGTGAAAAAACTCAAATCAATGATAAGAAATATAAGTGATTACAAAGCTTATCAGTTCACATGAAGTTTAAAGAACCTAATAATATAAATGAAGGACAAGAATCACTTAAAATCAAACAGAATCATATAGTAAGGATATTGAGCTATTGTATTTAATTAAGTATGAAGACTATCCTGATATTCTGAGATTTATCAAGTAAGGTATGAGCAATCATAAACTGATTGGAGTATATGAGCAAAATAAGTTAAAGAGAATCTCATCTAAAGGGTCATAAGCAAACTCGACATGAGGTTTTATTGAGATAAATATCTAAGACATATAATTCCACTAAATCGACAGATTTCACCAGAAACATTAAGCAAGACTATAATCAGATTTTTCCTTTAAAAGATAATTCTGTGACATTTAGGCCGTTTTCATTTAAAGTTAACAAATTAAAATAATAGAGACGGAAGTAATACTTGTAATAACATGATCGACCAGTTAAACTAAATAGATTATGTGCATCTGGCAACATGAATAGTATTAGATCTAAACATGCATTCATAAGAGGAAAAAATTTAAAACTGTAAATTAAGAGGCAAGCAGGAAGGGTAACAGTAATGAACAGAAAGGAAAAACAGCACATATAGTTATATATATTACACATATATTATATTATATATATCTATATACATATATATATATATATATATATATTACATATATATATATACACACACACATTACATTATATATTTATATACATATATATTACATATATATATATATATTATATTATATTATACAAATGAAACGGAAAAACAATATATTGTATATATATCTATTATATATAAATGAACAGAAAAGAAGAACAATATATATAGTTATATATATATTACATTATATAAAAAATGAAACGAAAAACAGTATCATATATATATCTAATATATACATATGTGTGTGTGTGTATATATATATATAATTTATAGATATATTTATTATATACATATATACATAACAATAAACAACAAAAATAAAAATAAATAAATAAATAAATAATTTACGGACAGATCTGTGATCTGTCTGATCCATCGGTTGGGAGGTAACCGGAGCGACGGGGTGGTGATGTTCGGGTTGGGGTAGTGGTGGTTTATCACCGGAAAAGATGAAGAGAGGGTGGTCGGCGGAGGCATGTTGTTTTTTCGGCGTTGTGGTGTGTTGTTAGTGCGGTTGTTTCCGGCGAAGGTGTTGTTCCGGTGAGGGGAGAAGATAACGGCAGCGTGGGAGAAGACGAGGGAGAGAGGGTGCGGGGCTATGCGGTGGCTGGTGGTTTCACGGCGAAGGGAAGAGGGAGACGGGTGAAAAGGGAAGGCTGCCGGCAGTGTTGTTTCACCGGTGTTAATGGTGGGTGTGGTGTGCGACGACGGGGCTGATGGTTTTCCGGCCGCCTGGAATCGGCAGCGAGGGAGAAGTGGTGGTTCTGCTCGTCGGTTGGAGCAGAGAAAATGAAGGGAAGAAAGAGTGGTGCGGCGACGGTGAGGGAAAGAGGAGAGGGTAGGGGCGGCGGTTTTGTTGTTTTTTCCGGCAAAGGTGTTGGGTGGCCGGAGAGGAGAAAAAGAGAAGAGGGAGAGGCGGCTGCCCTACAGGGAGAGGGAAAAATGGAGAAAATGATTTAGGGTTTGGGGTAATGTAATTAAATAAGGAAAATATGTTAGAATTAATTAGGGCCGTTAGATTAGAATTGGTGAACGACTGGGATTAAATACTAGGATGGATGGGTCGGGTCGCGGGTTAATTGGGCGTCCGAATGGGTTATTGGGTGAGGAATTAATTTAGGCTGGAATTGAATTTAAATAATAGCCAAAATTGATCAGAAGTGGCTAAAATTGACATAAATTGAATAGAAAGTGGCCAGATTTGAAATAAATTAAAATGAAATTGAATAGAAAATGGCTATAATTTAAATAAATTGAATGAAATTGGATTTAGCTGCTATTACATTAATAAATATACTAAATTTGTAGATAAATAAATAATAAATAATAAAAAATAGTTTAAATTTATAGAAAATCATTTAAATATTATTATTAATAAATAAAATCATAAATCATAGTATACATATGTAAATATCAGATAATAAAATTATTATATTTATGAATAATTTAATGACTAAAATATAAAATCAAGTTATCAAATATTATAAAAATCATATTATTAACATAAATAATTTATAAATTCGAGTAATATTATTAGTCAAATAAATTTGTAAAACTTAGTAAAATTAGGTAAATAATTTATTAAGTAAAGAATATATTTCAAAATAAGGGCGCATATTAATACGAAATATATTATATACGACATAATTATTCAATATAAAAAATTAAAATTAATATGAGTCATATATATATGTAACTTAAAATAATTTTCATAATATTATAATAAATTATTTTACAAATACAAAAGTAAGTCGAATATTTGCGTAAAATAAATAAATAAATAAATAAATAAATATATAAGCAGCATATTAAGGCGCAGGGAGGTCAAAATTGAGTGTCAACAACATGTACCAATCTACTATGCCAAAGATCAATATATATTTCTTCAACTCTAGTTTTTTGAATTTCATCTTCACAGGCTGCAGACAGTATTGCTTCTCCAATTTCTTGATCACCTTCAGTCATATAGAGATACAAGCCACCCTTTTCTCTACCAACCCCCTTCACCTTCCCATTGAAAAGATCCTGAAATATACAAAATCCAAGATAAAAACCAACCATGCACTTTAGTTATCTAGTTAGATTAGATACATATAGCAAGTTATATTTAAACTGAGGAATGTGAAACACATTGGTAATTTCATCACTATTGAACATATGGCTTGAGCTTGTGTGATTTTCCATTGAGATATCACCATTAGGTAGATATACTCTCTTAGGCATATCTGTTTTAGTTATAGTAGCCTTACTCAGCAACTTCATATCAGCAACTCTGTGGTTTGTTACTCCAATGTCTATGATCCACTCTATTGATCCACTCTATTTTATGTCTAGCAGCTGTACAACTATTATTCATACCTGCAGTGTTTGCTGAGTTTGTTGAGTAGGTTGTTCCATCTGTGTTGTTGATTATTTGCAGTATCTAATTAAACTGCTCTTTTGTGAAGATGCAAGGCCTTGCAGGAAATTGTTCAAACTGACCATGAACTGCTGCCTTTTGACCAGAAGTTGATGCCTGATCAATTTGATTATGAGTAAGCCCTTGATCTGATCCTTGAAGCTCTTGTTCATACTGGCCATGATATACATTGCATGCAGTGTTGTATCCAACATTGTATCCTCCTTTCTTCTTGTTCATTCCTGGTTGGTATCCAACCAGCTTATGGCACTGATCTTTAGTATGCCCTTTCATTTTACAAAACTCACAAAACAGGTTAGAGTTATTTTTATATCTTTGGTTGATTTTGCTTCTTGAATGCCTAGCAACATCATAAGAAGTGGAACCAGAACTTACAGCAGATTTTACTCCTAAGATTCCAGTGGAAGTTGACATCATAGAGACAAATTTTTGACTCTCATCACTCACTACCATAGCATATGCCTAATTAACATAAGGTAGGGGATTCATGGGAAGCATCTGACTTCTAGCCTGAGTATAGGACTCATTAAGCCCCATTAGAAACTGAAACAATTTCAACTTCTACAAATGCATGATGAAATCTTTGGACTTATCACAACTGCATCCAGGAGTAGGCACTAATGACTCAAATTCTTCCCAAAGTTCCTTGAGTTTAGAGTAGTAGAAAGACAGTGAATTAGTTCCTCGAACCAGACTTACAATTTATTTATGCAGGTTAAAGTTTCTTGAATCATTGACTTTATGAAATCTTTCAAACAGTTCCTCCCAAGAAGTTTGAGCATTAGAAGCATACATAATCCCACCAAGCAGAATTTTAGATACAGAGTTTAAAATCCAAGAAAGTACAATCGCATTTACCCTTTCCCAATGGCTTCCCAGTTAAACTGGAAAACTTTCTTTCTGGCGAGATTCATCCACCATACCTAGTTTGTTCCTTCCCAGCAGTGCAATGCGTATAGAACGATACCATAGTGAATAGTTTTCAATACCTGTGAGTTAAAAAGATATGATCTGCACTCCACTGACATCTGATGGATGAAGGAACAGTGGATGGTTGTGGTTGATCTCTGCCTAATTTATGGGAACGATTGTGGGCACATCTATTGGAGGATTCATAGTTAAAGATTTCTAGAATCTCAGAAACTTCTTGCAGCAAGAATTTATCAAGACCTTTTACTTATAATTGCAGAATTGTTAATAGCAGTGATGACTGCTCTGATACCATGAATTGATCAGAGTTCAATCTTACATGAACTCTTAGAAGAAGAAGAATAAGGAGATTTAATAGAATAAGAGTAAGAGAAGAATGATAGCATGAGATTAATGGAACTTTCAATATTAATGCTTCATATCATTAGGATATATATCCTTAGATATATACAGTAGTAGATAGGAGCCTATACTAGAGTTAATTAAACAACTAACTCCAGAAAACGTAACTAACAATCTTAACTAACTAGTAACTAACTACTTCGTAATTACAGTTATAGGAAGAGTACTTGCTGTTACTCTTAACAAAATGTGTGTTAAATCCAGGTGCAACCATAGTCACTTTAATCAAATCTGTATTGAGGCGCAATCCGAAAATACTAAATCGAATGTTAATGCATTATCCGTATTTGATTTTATTATGAAAAGCGGGAAAAATAATTCGTGATCTCAAATTAGTAGATTTTACAGCCATATAGGAAGGCGAGAAGGCCTCTAAGCTTAAATATATTGGGAAAAGAACTCCGGTGAAGTTGTAAAACTCATTTGGATTGCTACCACCAATGAGAACATGACCATTTCTAAGTAGAACCGCTGTTGAGTGGTACGTTCTGGGTATGGCATTCGGGGTTTGTATCTCGAATCTAGAATAAAATAGGCTATCGGTCGGTAAATCACCGGACTTAAGACTGGGTTCCTTGCTATTTGCCATCGAACAATGCCCGATGCGGCTCCATTGACGATCAAAAAGTTACCGTTTGTCAGAATCACCATGTCACCTATTGTTCGAGCCAGTGGCAAGGTCTCCATGGTCCATTGTGGATTTGGGTCGGTAATTATGATCCAACCGCACGTGTTAATGCACCCATAAAGTCACCTTTTGTTGCTCTTGGGTATGATCCTCTTGGTGCTCCACTGCACACCAAAACTTTAGCTTGAACCATTTGCCCCCGCAAGTTCTTTAATGGAAGAAGAACTGCAGAACCTGTATTTGGGTAATTTCTTGGGTCGCCACTAGGTATTTGTGGGTACGTTTTTACCACAGTGTTCATTGTGTAATCGAGCAAGATAGCTCGATCATTGGCGAAAATGAATATATTTCCGTCCACATTCAGAAAAACAAATGGGTACAGATTATTTTCCTCTCTAGGGACATTAGTCTGTTGAAGGAAAGGTAGGATAAATACGTTGTTGGTTAAAACACTCTTGGGATACAACTCAGCAGTTAAAAGCATGACGACCGCCGATGGTTATTTGCCTACCATCTGAAAACATATGATTGGTGGAATACATAGACTTTGCATAACTCCATTTCCCATTTCCTGCCAGTCACAAGTGCTGCACGGTTTGAAAAGTCTCACCATGTTTTTGCCATAGTTGAAGCTACTGGTCTAAACCAATTAACCGTCTGGCGTGGCAAAGACAGAGGAGCACCACACATCGGTTTAGACCATGAGAGGCCGTACCGAATTAGTGGACACATCGTACTCGACAGAGTAAGCGGTGCAATCGACTTTCAAAGTGAATTCCTTAGGATTGTTGTGACATTTTCCATTAGACAAGGAGACGTTGAATGCACCAAAATTAGTACGATCGTACATGACGACTCTATCGTTATTGAGGAGTTGCATGTGCATGGCGAAAATGCAGATGTTGGACATAAGTAGGTCCCACCTGCCACCAGCAGCATAAGCCAAGTAAAAAAGACTTTTGAATATTGTGATTTTAAACTAAAGATATGCAGAATGTACTAAAATGTCTTTTAATCTTATGATTTTAAACATGTCATGTGAAAAGTAAAAATTAAATAATTACTAAAAAAAAAAAGGAAAAGGCAAAGTTTCTAAAACAGTTTTGTAGTGTTTGGTAAAATAAAAAAATACTTTTAAATACCTATTTTTAAGTTAAAATATTAAAAATAAATTATAAATTATAAATTATAAATAATAAATCATAAGTCAATTCAAACAGATTCATTGTCATGTTTCTTTTAGAATGTAATCCTAGCGCGACACGTCAACTGATTCACGAAGAGATTAATGTACATATATATACCTCAAGTACTTTAAATTTGACCGAATATATCATCCCAAAAATTAAACAAATAATAATAAGAAATAATTAGATAAATTAGCAAACTTAACTAGCTATTTACAATAATTAGCAAATCTATTAAAAAATTACAAAAAATAGCAAAATAATTACAGAAATAGCGAATTATCATTTTTTTAAAAAATAATTACTATTGCATCAAATTTTCTATATTCTCTTTCCAACTTACTACATTCTCTCTCCAATTTATTCCCTATATTCTCTCATTCTCAAAAATTTCTCTCTCAAATCTTCCAAAATTTCATTCGATTTCTCTCTCATCGCCCCTTTTTTCCTCTTTCAAAATTTTCATTATTTCTGTTGATTCCACCCCCCCTCCTCTCTGTCTCTCTCTCAGTCATGACTATCTGAATGCAAAGAATTGTAGATCTCTGGAAAAAGAAAAAAGGGATTCAAAATTTTTGGTGAAGAAGATGCAGAGAATTATAGTTCTCTATTGGTCTACCGGATCCATTCTTTGATCTATACCAGATCGATGGGTGGGTGTTGTTTATTTCTCCGTGAACTACTCCGAAGATATCATTGTCGGAGAAATTGAAATTTCAGATTTGATTAAAAATCTTTCTAATGGACAAACCTTTGCTTCACCAATGTCGAAGAAATCAAAGCCGAATATTTTATTAGCAATCTATTATTGCCGGATTTCTCAAGCTTTTGTCTTTGTGTATCAATGACAGATTGATACACTGTAATTTGTTTAAACTTTTGTATTTGTATATCAATGGGAATTGATACATGTATTAATATCAGATTTCTGATAATTTCAAAATTTTTATGTACTAATGTATTGCTTTGTGTGTATCAATATATTGTATCAATTAGTTATTAGTAAGTATCAATGTTTCTAGTGATACATGAATATAAAATATCCATATTACTTTGTATATCAATTTAGAAAATTTTTACCAATTATTTGATTTATTGTCCATGTATCAGAATTATCTTGAATAAATTACAAATTGAAAATTACCCATTCATGTTCATCAATGTATGACAATTGTATCATTTTTTATAAAACATTTAATGTTATATAATTTTGCAGATTATAGATTCTTTGATGGTGTATCTGTTTTTTTTAAATTTTGACTATTGAAACTGATGATACTGTTTTATGTATTATATTTGTATATGTATCAATTTTTTTTATGCTTATTAGTATGTACGAATATTTATAGTGAAATGTATAATTTCCATTTAGATAGATGAGTTTTTCATACATGTATAAGTATAAATTTGAAATTCTTTCCAAATCTGCAGCGATGATACACCCAAAGAAAAATAAAATTTCTCCAAAATCTGCGATTTCAGATTTAGAAATCACACGGGTGTGAAATTTTAGTTTAAAACGTCCAAGATCATTAAAAAAGTGAATTGCCTCCCATTAATTACGCAATTTCCGTTAGAAAAAGATAAAAACACCAATTAAAGAGGAATTGAACAAACAACACCAATTAAGAAGGAATTGCAGGGTTTGAAATTTAAATACAGTCATAATAATTACAGTAAATTATATCAGAAAATAAAAAAACATGCTATTTTCTGTACTTTTAATAAATCATACTATTTTATATAATTATTTTACTATTTAGTACCATTTATGAAAATTACTCTAATAACAATACAGATGCTTATAGCTTTATTAATTTAATTCAATTCCCTCATCTGTCAAAGATCTCTCTTGTTTGTTCGTTGTTTAGAAATCAAATAATTGTTTATTCAACTTCTTTATTTGCATTCATTCCCTTGAACCACATTAATATGTATTATTTACAATAATAATTATGCATGGAATAACGATACATAGTATTTTCATCGATATGGTGATCATGGTGGTTAGTCATGGCTACTTAGTGCACAATTACATAATTGTATGTTTAATAACTTCTGCATTCTTTTTATCACAATTAGTATGAATATTATATAAGTTATACACCAATATGATAATAGAATATGAAGAAAATTAATTTGACGAAATAAACAAAGTCTATCTAGTCAATGTGCTCCTCATTAATCTAGTCAACGTACAATAATTGGTTCAGTCACGAGCTTACAGGTATTTCATGTCACGATAATGTCATTTGATATTATATTTATACAAATCTAAAGGTGATCAATTATGTTAAAATTTACTTATATGTAACGTGGCATGTTATTGGATTGTTAAGATCAGCCAACAACGACTATAATCCTTAATGATTGTATGAATGTCATGATGATTGTATGAATGTCATGATCCGTACAACAATAAGGTTAATTATGAGTTTACCGAGTTTTCATGTCACGACAAATGTCATTTGATGTCATGTTTGTACTAACCTAAATGCGATTAGTTAAGCTGAAATTCTCTAAAATACAATTATGATCCTTTATTTTTATTTTCGTGAAAGCTAGCTACAATTCCAGTTTATTACGGATTATCTTATATTTATTATTAAGTTCAAGTTATTTATTTCTTAAAAATTTTAAAATATGATATCTATTACAATATTGTTCAATTTGTTGAGCTCTCCAAAGTATACAGAGGAACTTAAGTCTTTAAAGGCACTTTAATATTTTTCTATGCTTATTTTCCTTTGAATGTTGGGGCTTGTGTTGGGGTGTTATTATACTGCGTAATTAAAATAATGTTTTTTTAATTAATTATTATAAATGAATCGATAACTTATTGAATCCTTTTAATATATAAATAAAATTTTAATATAAGTGAGTTTTAAAAATTGCTTGGATCCTCTGTATAAATTTTTGATACAATATTCAGTAGTCCATTCCTTAATTTGATTTAAATTGGATCAATTTTTTTTTAGTTAAGTTGTTCTCGGACGTGCGAGGATTTCACTTGTTCTGGACAAGTATATAGAGATTTTTGTGGTCTCGATCGAAGACTCTTCTCTCTTTAATTAGTTTTAAGGACCCGTTTGATTACGAGAATTGTTTTTTTTTTCTTCATTTTATTTGTAATCAGCTTTTGGCCATTAAAATTTCGAAGAACACCTAAAATTCTGTTTTCACTTTCACTATATATTTTTCTTTTTCAAATTTCACCCTAACCTTTTTTTTTTGTAAAACTGATCCTATTTAAATTATATTTTATGTTAAATAAAATATAACCAAATAACCAAATTTTATTTGCAAAAACTATAACCAAACACAAATCCATCTTCAACTCCAACTTCAAAAATTTCACATAAAGTGAAAAAATATTTGTAATAGTATGTAGTATGAGATTTAGTTTATGACACTATGTGATTATCTATTTTGAGATATTACTCTTTTAGAGCATATTTTGATGGTGTGTTTCAAGTAAATTAATCAAGTTGAAATTTTGCTAGCTTTTAGAAATTTAAAGATATAAATCATATTTAAAAAAGTAAATTTAAATTCTAAATAATTTTTGTAAAAAATTATAATCAAACAAACTTCAGTTTCAAGTTTAAAAATTCAAAATATAAAATAAATAATATTATTTTTTATGATCAAATATCCACTTAATTTATGAATGTACTGGTCAATTGAGGCATGCACGGAATATAAATTATAGTAGTTATATACTTTATTAATTGGATACTTGACTAGTTAGTTAGTTGTTTGTTTGTCTCTTTTATTTATTTATTTTTTAAATTTATTTTTAACCTGGTGCCGTTTTATAATTTCATAGTTGAGATTTGAGAGCTAAGGAAAACGCTAATGGAATTATTAATTAAGTGCTCAATTATTTTGCTATCACCAATCAGAATCTGATCATCTTGAAGTTAAAAAAAACCTAAATATCCTTGTTGAGCTCTCCAAATTATATAGAGGAACTCAAGTGACGTTTTAAATTTGCAGATCATTGACATAATCTTCAAGAAATCTTAAAAACTGTTAGCATAAGACAATGAGGAAATTAAACAGGGTAACACGTGTTTTATTTCTTCAGAGAATTATTACAATATATCTTCAATACAAAATAATCAAATATAAGCACTATATCATTATTAAAATATTTATTTATTTTTTTTCAAAATCAACCAAAATGGTTATTGGATCTTGACCCAAATTCCTTCACTTGGTATGTCTTGATGAACCACAAATAACATATAGTAGCCGGGTGGTGCTAATTTACCCGAATTAGGGAAGATCAACTTGATTTGGTAAGTGAATATTCCAATTCTTCTCACCTTTCCACTTGAAAGCACAAGCATTCTTTGATTCATAGTATTTGAATGTGTGTTAAATCCAGGTGCAACCATAGTCACTTTGATCAAATCTGTGTTGAGGCGCAATCCGGAAACAGAAAATCGAATGTTAACGTGTTGTCCGTATTTGATGTTATTATGAAAAGCGGGAGAAATGATTCGTGGTCTCAAATTAACAGATTTCGCATCCAGATATGAAGGTGAGAAGGCCTCTAAGCTTAAATCTGTTGGGAAAAGAACTCCGGTAAAGTTGTAAAACTCATTTGGATTGCTACCACCAACGAGAACACGACCATCTCTGAGTAGAACTGCTGTTGAGTGGTACATTCTGGGTATGGCATTCGGGGTTTGTATCTCGAATCTAGAATCAAATGGGCTATCGGGTCGGTAAATCACCGGACTCAAGACTGGGTTCCTTGCTATTTGCCATCCAGCAGTACCTGATGCGGCTCCATTGACGATCAAAACATTACCGTTTGGTAGAATCACCATGTCACCCATTGTTCGGGCTAGTGGCATGGTCTCCATAGTCCATTGTGGATTTGGGTCGGTAATTATGATCCGACCGCACGTGTTTAACGCACCCACAAAGTCACCTTTTGTTGCTCTTGGGTATGATCCTTTTGGTGCTCCACCGCACACCAAAACTTCAGCTTGAACTGTTTGCCCCCGCAAGTTCTTTAATGGAAGAAGAACTGCAGAACCTGTACTTGGATAATTTCTTGGGTCGCTGCCAGGTATTTGTGGATACGTTTTCACCACGGTGTTCGTTGTGTAATCGAGCAAGATAGCTCGATCATTGGCGAAAATGAATATATTTCCGTCCACATTCAGAAAAACAAATGGGTATAGATTATTTTCCTCTCTAGGAACATTAGTCTGTTGAAGGAAAGGTAGGATAAATACGTTGTTGGTTGAAGCAGTCTTGGGATAAAACTCGTAGTTAAAAGCATCACGACCGCCGATGATAATTTGCCTTCCATCTGGCAACATATGATTGGTGGAATACCATCGACTTTGCATTAAGCCATTTCCCATTTCCTGCCAGTCACAAGTGCTGCACGGTCTGAAAACTCTCACCATGTTTTTGCCATCGTTGAAGCCACCGGTCTGAATCAACGAACCGTCTGACGTGGCAGAGCCAGAGGAGCACCACACGTCGGTCTGGACCATGAGGGGCCGTACCGAATTAGTGGACACGTCGTACTCGACAGAGTGAGCGGTGCAATCGACTTTCAAAGCGAGGTCCTTAGGATTGTTGCGGCATTTTCCATTAGGCAAGGAGATGTTCGATGCACCAAAGTCAGTACGATCGTACATGACGACTCTATCATTGTTGAGGAGTTGCATGTGCATGGCTGAAATGCCGATGTTGGACATAAGTAGGTCCCACTTGCCGCTGGCGGCGTAAGCCGAGTTCTTGTGACAAGGCAGTAGCATAAACATGAAAGGCAGCAGCCAAATAATGTGGAAAAGAGGAATTGTTGTTCTAGTTGCCATGAGCTAGCTATGAATTATAGACAAAAGGAGGAAGAGAGCAGGTGAGTTTTGATGAGGAAAGTGTGTTGTTATGAAAGTGTGAGATGAGGATGTCCTTTATATACTGTCGGGACGTGGTATATATTTGAAATTTGTTAATGATAGTACCGGGATCAAAGAATTGATTTCCAAATAATTTTGTCGAGAGAAAGAATATTGGGATGACATTTCTTAATAATGTGAAATAGAGCTCAGGAATTACTCACTCCATTTTCAATTTATTTATCTGATTTTGACTTCTATGAAATTTTAAAAAATAAAAAATATTTTAAATCTTGTGATCATAAATTAAAAATATATATAAAAAAATAAAATAAAAAAATTAAAATGAAAGAAAATAATATTTTGAAGGATTTAATCAACCCCATCTCTAATGAATCAAAATACAAAGTCAACTCATTGCTATTCTAATTATAGTTTTCTTTCCTTGTGGAAGTGGTTGCTTATGAGAATGATTCTCTATGAAAATCTCTCTATCTATCTATCACAAATATTTCACAAACCAATTAAAATATATTTATACAAATATATAAGATAAAAATATTTTAACTGTACACTTTGAATTTATGTTTTCAAATAAAGTTGCAGGGATTGTTTGATTCCATTTATTTGGATCAAGAAGTTCTTTGTTTTTCTATATCCTCCAAGTATATTGAGTTTGTTTGAATTAACTTATTTTAAGTGTTTTAAAATAATTTTATAGTATTTGATAAAACGAAAAATAATATTTTTAAATACTTTTTAAAAAAATTAAAATAATAAAAATAAATTCAAACTCCATAAGTCATAAGTCCATCCGAACAGACTCATTATCATATTTCTTTTAAAATATAATCCCAACACGACAGGTCAACTGTTGTATACAGGAAATGTATGTATATGTCAAGTACTTTTAATTTGGTTTGATATATCATCCCAATAGAGTTAAGATTAAAGAAATAATAATTATTACAGAAGTTTATAGCTTTATTAATTTAATTTAATTCCCTCATCTGTCAAAGATCTCTCTTGTTTGTTCGTTGTTTAGAAATCATATAATTGTTTATTCAACTTCTTTATTTGCATTCATTCCCTTGGAACATAGAAATATGTATCATTGATAATAATAATTATGCATGGGATTATGATACATAGTATTTTCATCGATATGGTGATCATGGTGGTTAGTCATGGCTACTTAGTGCACAATTCCATAATTGCATGTTTAATTACTTTTGCATTATTTTCATCACAATTAATATGAATATTATACTGTTATAAGTTATACTCCAATATAATAATAGATTATGAAGAAAATTAATTTGAAGAAATAAACTAAGTCTATCTAGTCAACTCCTCATTAATCTACATCTCACTTTCCTGTCTCTTCCTTCTTTCTCATTTCTTTTGCATTTCCATCATCTTAGTAAAGCTTAATTTTATCAGGACGGAGGTAGAGTTTAGATCACTGCGAGTTTGATTGAATGCAATAATTAATTTGATCAGAGATGGATTAAAGATTTGGAGATTTTGGATACCACTCTGCTGTTAAAGTAAACATTTGCAATTTACATGGTTCATAGATAAATATTTGATTGGTTTGATCAACTTTGGATTGCGATTCAAGTTATTTATCTTTTCAATTTACATAGAAAAATAGACAAATATTATGTAGAAAAATTTACTCTCAGATCAATATATCAACTCAAGCTTGCAAACATAATTTTTATAACATAAAAAAGATTTATTTTCTAAATTAGTGTGAACCAAGACTCAACATACCCTTTTTTGTATTTTGTTAAATCATTTAAATAAAAATAAAATAACATATAAAATTAGAGATAAGAAATAACAATGGAAGAGAAGTCGGGACAACAAGGAAATATTATTACAATTTTGACGAAAAAAGAGATTTGGGAGAAGAGAAAGAGTTTAGTTGGAAGAAGAAAACTATTTACTGATGTTTTATGCTTAAAATAAAAAGGAGGAAAAATGGTACAAATCCAAAAATAATACTCCCTCCGGTTCAATTTGTTTGTCTATCTTTTCTTCTTAGTCTGTTTAAAAAAATATCTTTTTTCTTTTTCGACAACTTTTTAATTCTAACTTTTCATATTACATGTTTAAAACCACAAACATCCTTGGGGGAGGAAGATCTGGCGCTTAACCACTGGCATTATGGATCCCCTTGTTACTCCGGGTATGATTAATATTTGTTATAGCATTTCGTGTGTATATATATACACACAAAGTTTCAACCGGGACTTCTGTGTGACGTGGCACCCCCAAACTCCTACGTAGATCCGCCTCTGAATTTGATATAAACTTTGTATATATTTATAAATATTATTTAATATGTATAAATTATTCATTTAGAATTCAATAATCTTAAATGGTTAAAACTTTGAACTCATAATACACTTCAAATTTTGGTTCTGGCTCTACATTTGATCCACAAAATAGGTTTAGAGAAAATGAGAAATAACCTAAAAATTATTTTGGTAAAGAGTTGGATCATCGATAATATATCGCAATCTAGTTGAGATTTTTATTTATTTTTGCTAGGGAATGCAATGTAACTTATTATGATTAGACAAGGGCGGATCTATAGTTGAAGTTAAAGGTTCGGTAGAATTTATTAGTTTTGTTCCAGAAATAATATATTTGTTAAGAAATTTACTTAATATATTTAAATAACTTATTCAGAGTATCCCAATAAGTAAAAATGATTAAGGTTTCATGGCAGAATTAGGTAGGGTCGAGAGAGTTCATTTGAACTCTCTTCAGTGGAAAATTATATTATTTATATATGATTAAAATTATTTTTTTTGTATATACATATAGTAGATGTTGAACCCTCTTCGACTTTTGTGTGTATTTATTTTTTCATATTTTAAACCCCTTAATGAAAATCATGACTATATCACTGTGATTCAAAATCCTAAACTTAAAATTCTGAATCGTACAGTTTATGATTGATTAAATACCGTGAGGGAACACTCGAAACACCAATATTTAAACACATTACAATGTGTTTGGTTAAATTGATATTTTACTAATTCAGTACTAATTTTGTTTTGTTAATTAAAAGAACGACATAATTAGGATCCCGGTGAGAAGGATTAATTGTCAAATGACAAACGTTCATGCATGCAAAAGCAGCTTAATTATTAGTAATATTATTATGATCATAATAATTTACGAAGAATTGTGCACTTAGTTAATTCCTCAAGATCAATTAGCTGGTGATTTTGGTATGATTAACTAGCTTAACTAATGCATGCATGCATGTTCTAAGTACTCTTCTAATAATTGGATTAGCCTTAAAAATGTGTGTGGATATGGAAAACATATCAAATCTTTTTATTTAGTAATTTAAAGATTTATTTCATTAAGAAAAAAAAAAAAAAGAAGAAGCAAGAAGTCAAACATGACATTCCCTTTCAAATTGAATATGCCTGTTTGACTTTTGCAGGGTTAAATATATGGAAGAAATTAAGTTTTTTTCCTATCAGATGATATTTAATATTCGTAATAGAGTTTGACTAATTTGAATTCACGCAAAATAAAATTTATTCAAACAAACATTTCTTATTAAAAAAACTTTTACATGCTGAACTCCAAATTAAAATCTTTAATTAAGAAAGGGATAATTTGATTTACTGCGCACACTCTTCGATGGTGGGAAGAAATTAAGTTGAAGCATGCAAAGTTTAATAATTGACGGAGAAACGTGTAGGTGGATGGCGTTGTGTAGTTTTTTTTCTCTCTCAAATGAGATTTAAAATTTAAACACACATCAGCATTTTAATTTGGTCGATTATAAGTAGATGTTTACTATTTCTCTTAGTTGGTTACTAATCAATCATTTTATTATCAAATTTTCTCTTTAAGTAATTTGATTTTGTAAATGATGAGAAAATGATCGTGAACAACACATCCTAAAAGTTAGTTAATAAAGTGAGAATTGATCAAGGCTGATATAAAAAAATAAATGCTTCATATTCATACAAATGTGGAAACTCAATACCTTAGCACGCCTTGAACCGGACGTTTGGAATGCCGACAATATAATATGGGAATCCAGTATTGAGTAAATCATGAAGTGGGATGAGTCTAATACTAATACCACGATTAAAAAAAAATGGTCCTTGAACCTAGCTTAAATCAAGAAGACTACGTCATAACACGAGAATTGCATAATAGCATGTAAGAAGATATTCGTATTGGAGTTCGATTACATTCAAATCGCTCTTTGCAAGTCAAATTTCCGGAGGCAACGCCTCCCAACATGACTTTTTTAAACTTCGGAGAGCTCAAATTCGAAACCTCTAATTAAGAATAAAAGAATCTCAATCATTTCGTCACATCTTATATTAATAAATTAATCGAATATATATGATATAGTTATCTGTTATTTAGTACAAGGAACAAAACTGAAAACATTTAGCGGAGACAACGGTAAATTGGAATTTCATGCTTGAGAATAGATAGACAAAATCAATTATGTACTATAAATGAACTTAGACAATATTTGAATATGGAAGTTGATATACGTACCAATAAATTTAAAAGCTATAGAAAATAATTGCAAAAATATTCTCTATTACGTGCAGATGCAGCTAGCCAAGCAACATTCTGTTTTAAAATGTAAAATTGATCTCTTTAGATCCAAACTTTATTCGATTTGTGCTAACTAATTATTATAGAAAACAGATTGAAATTAAAAGAACATATTTGCTTTCCGACATTTATAGGCAAATTAATTAATACATTCTATGGGAATCAAATGAATATTAATGAATGAAAACAAATAATTACGTAAACTGAATCGAAACAACGAACAAACGGCTTATAGAACAAGAGATATCTTTGACAAATCCCCTTAATAATTTTTTTTTCTATTTTGGGATTATTATTATTATTATTATTATTATTATTATTATTATTATTATTATTATGTCAATGGGAAAAATAATACTCGACCAGGTTAAAAGTTAAAAAGTATACAACCTCGGCACATATTCCTTACATCAATTGACCTGTAAAAGTTAATTTACGCACGTGCACTTTTTTCTTGTACGCTTTATTCCACATGTTGTTCTTTTTAGTCTTAGCTCATACTACTTTTGTTCTTTAACGTGATGCTATTCTATTTTATATATATATATATAGAGAGTAATAAAAATATATTAATGTAGTTGTTGAATTACTTTAATTTACGGTAAAAAGAAACTGCATTTATTAGTTACAAACACTAATTTGCAGTATTGACTTAGAATATATTTTCTTAGTTTTAATTATTTATTTGTTTCATTTTAATTTGACTCGAATTTAAAAAAAATAAAGAAATTTTTTAAATCTTGACACGTGTAAGTTAGAATTAAAGAATTATAAAAAAAAAAGACATAATTTTGACTAAAAAGAAATATGAGTAAGTATTCCTAAAGTCTATTTTGAATTAAAAAAACATCTTTACCAATATTATTCTTTCTTCCTCACTATCAACATATTAACTACCACCGGCTGCAATTATTTATTTCAAACTATAGTAGTACTTTACTAGTATATAAAGGGCATCATAACTTCGATTAACCATATACATTCACATTGAATTAATACACACATAGCTAGCCTTTACACACAACCACATAACTCATGGCGATTAGAAAAACAGTTGTTCTTTGTTTCATTCTCTGGCAGCTGCCTCTGCTTCTTCTGCTACCATGTCACCGGAACTTGGCTTACGCTGCCGGCGGCAAGTGGGACCTACTTATGTCCAGCATTGGCATTTCCGCCATGCACATGCAACTCCTCAACGATGATAGAGTCGTCATGTACGACCGTACTGATTTTGGCGCGTCCAACATCTCCTTGCCCAACGGCAGATGCCGCAACAACAATAATGACCTCGCCTTGAAGGTTGATTGCACTGCCCACTCTGTTGAATACGACGTGTCTTCGAACTCTGTTCGTCCTCTCATGATCCAGACCAATGTGTGGTGCTCCTCGGGCTCCACCACGTCAGACGGTTCTTTGGTTCAAACGGGTGGTTTCAATGACGGCAAACTTGTTGTAAGAATTTTCAAACCATGCATTACTGGGAAAAGGAGCACTTGTGACTGGCAGGAAATGGGAAATGGCTTAATTCAAAGTCGATGGTATTCCACCAATCATATGTTGCCAGATGGCAGGCAAATTATTATTGGTGGTCGTGATGCTTTTAACTACGAATTTCATCCCAAGACTGCTTCGACCAATAATGTATTTAGTCTTCCATTTCTTCAACAGACTAATGATCCTAGAGAGGAAAACAATCTTTACCCGTTTGTTTTTCTAAATGTGGATGGAAATCTATTCATTTTCGCCAATGATCGAGCTATCTTGTTCGATTACACGATGAACGCAGTGGTGAAAACATATCCACAGATACCAGGTGGCGACCCGAGAAATTATCCAAGTACGGGTTCTGCAGTTCTTCTTCCATTAAAGAACTTGGAAGCACAAACGATTCAAGCTGAGGTTTTGGTGTGTGGTGGAGCACCAAGAGGCTCATACCTCAAAGCAACAAGAGGTGACTTTGTGGGTGCATTAAACACGTGTGGGCGAATCACAATTACCGACCCGAATCCACAGTGGACCATGGAGACCATGCCACTTGCTCGAACAATGGGTGACATGGTAATTCTACCCAACGGTAACGTTTTGATCATCAATGGAGCCGCTACGGGCACTGCTGGATGGGAAATTGCTAGGAGCCCGGTTTTGAGTCCGGTGATTTACAGACCCGATAACCCATCTGGTTCTAGATTTGAGGTTCAGAACCCAAATGCCATACCGAGAATGTACCACTCAACCGCGGTTTTACTTCGAGATGGTCGGGTTCTTGTTGGCGGTAGCAACCCAAATGAGCTTTACAACTTTACAGGAGTTCTTTTTCCAACAGAGTTAAGCTTGGAGGCATTCTCACCATCCTATTTGGATTCAGAATCTGCTAATTTGCGACCACAGATAATGTCTCCTGTTTCCCGCCATAAATTCAAGTACGGGCAACGGGTTAACATTCGATTTTCTATTTCAGGGTTACTAAACCGAAATTTGATCAAAGTAACAATGGTTGCACCCGGATTTAATACACATTCAAATACTATGAACCAAAGAATGTTGGTACTTTCAAATGGAATTGTAAAACGTGTGGGAAAATCTGTGTATGAAGTGAGTTGTGTATTTCCAAAATCAGGTAAACTAGCACCACCCGGTTACTATCTTCTGTTCGTGGTTCATCAAGATATTCCAAGCCAGGGAATTTGGGTCAGGATCTTTTAATTACATTTGATTCTAACTATTTCAGGATTTTCCTTTTTCTTCTTACCAAAGTGTATGTAAAAGATCTATTTTAATTTGATCTTTACAAGTTTGATAGTATAATAAGATCAGACGGAAGCATCTGTTTCTTGGCTTTGGAAAAGTTGTTGTAAGCAAACAATTTGAATCTTTTAAATTGAAGGTACATATATTCCAATATAAAATATAATCTTATTGTGATGAATAAAACACTTTAAAAATGAAATCACATGTCCTAAATAAATTAATGTAACTATTGTAATTACTTTAATTACGGTACAAACTGCATTTAGTTACAAATATTAATTCGTAATATTAAAGAAAAACTACTCACCCTTAAAAATAATTTAGCGAGTAATGAGATATAATTATGCTTCAATTATTATAGGCAGTAATAATATTTTGTGTGGCAACGTACCACCAATCGTATAGTATAGCCTTATTGTATGCGAACTTGATAATAACTTAGACCCAAAAAATAAATTTATCATGTCTATTGAGTCAAAACTAACAATAATGTAACATTAATTTGGGTCATTACTCAAAAAAAAAAAAAAAAAAGGGAACCAGACAAGTTATTTACATCCCTTTTAAGATTAACTCAACTTTTCCTATAGAAAGTTATATGCCGGTAACTTCTTAAAGAGTCAAAGCCTCAGTCCCATAATGTAATGAATTGGAATAGTAATTAAGTATTCCTAAAGTCTATGTTGCATTAAAAAAAATATCTTACCAATATTATTCTATTCTTCCTCACAATCAACAAATTAACTACCACGCGCAGCAAATGCAATTATTTATTTCAAAATATACTACTCCCTTCCGTCTTAATTTATGTGATATACTTTAACTGATTTAGTGATCTAAAATAAGTCATAAAATATTTATATGACTGTAAATTATTTTATTAAAAATGAAATAAATATTTTAAAATTAAATTATTACTACATATAATTTTTTTTTAATTAACTGAAAATGAAAATGTGTCGTGAGAGAGAGGGAGTAGTGCTTACTTTATGTAGAGACACCACCCTAATACTTTACAAGTATATAAAGGGTATCATCACTTCAATTAACTATATACATTCACCTTGAATACACACATAACTAGCCTCTACACACAACCACATAGCTCATGGCGATAAGAAAAACAGTTGTTCTTTGTTTTTTTCTCTGGCAGCTGCCTCTTCTTCTGCTACCATGTCACCAGAACTTGACTTACGCCGCTGGTGGCAAGTGGGACCTACTTATGTCCAGCATTGGCATTTCAGCCATGCACATGCAACTCCTCAACGACGATAGAGTCGTCATGTACGATCGTACTGACTTTGGCGCGTCTAACATCTCTTTGCCTGATGGCAAGTGTCGTAACAACCCTAATGACCTTGCCTTGAAAGTCGATTGCACTGCCCACTCAGTTCAATACGACGTATCCACTAATTTGATACAACCCCTCATGATCCAGACCGATGTATGGTGCTCCTCGGGCTCCGCCACATCAAACGGTTCTTTGGTTCAAACCGGTGGATTCAACGACGGTAAACTTGTAGTAAGAGTTTTCAAACCATGCATTATTGGGAAAAGGAGCACTTGTGACTGGCACGAAATGGGAAATGGCTTAATTCAAAGTCGATGGTATTCCACCAATCATATGTTGCCAGATGGCAGGCAAATTATTATTGGTGGTCGTAATGCTTTTAACTACGAGTTTTATCCCAAGACTGCTTCAACTAATGATGTATTTAGTCTTCCATTTCTTCGACAAACTAATGATCCTAGAGAGGAAAATAATCTTTACCCATTTGTTTTTCTAAATGTGGATGGAAATCTATTCATTTTCGCCAATGACCGAGCTATCTTGTTTGATTACACGATGAACACAGTGGTGAAAACATATCCACAGATACCAGGTGGCGACCCGAGAAATTATCCAAGTACGGGTTCTGCAGTTCTTCTTCCATTAAAGAACTTGGAGGCACAAATGATTCAAGCTGAGGTTTTGGTGTGCGGTGGAGCACCACGAGACTCGTACCCGAGAGCAAAAAAAGGTGACTTTGTGGGTGCATTAAACACATGTGGGCGGATCACAATTACTGACCCGAATCCACAGTGGGCCATGGAGACCATGCCACTAGCTCGAACAATGGGTGACATGGTGATTCTACCAAATGGTAACGTTTTGATTGTTAATGGAGCTGCGATGGGTACTGCTGGATGGGGAATTGCTAGGAATCCGATATTGAGTCCGGTGATTTATCGACCCGATAACCCATTTAATTCTAAATTCGAGGTACAAAACCCGAGTGCAATACCCAGAATGTATCACTCAACCGCGATTTTACTCCGAGATGGTCGGGTTCTTGTTGGTGGTAGTAACCCAAATGAGCTTTACAACTTTATAGGAGTTCTTTTTCCAACAGAGTTAAGTTTGGAGGCGTTCTCACCATCCTATTTGGATTCAAGATCTGCTAATTTGCGACCACAGATAATATCTCCCGTTTCCCGCCATAAATTCGGGTATGGACAACGAGTTAACATTCGATTTTCTATTTCCGAGTTACTATACCGAAATTCGATCAAAGTAACAATGGTTGCACCCGGATTTAATACACATTCAAATACTATGAACCAAAGAATGTTGGTACTTTCAAATGGAGTTGTAAAACAAGTCGGAAAATCTGTCTATGAAGTGAGTTGTGTACTTCCAAAATCGGGTAAATTAGCACCACCCGGTTACTATCTTCTATTTGTGGTTCATCAAGACATCCCAAGCCAGGGAATTTGGGTCAGGATTTATTAGAGTCCGTTTGGATTAGCCGGAAAAAAAAGGTTTTTAAATATAAGTTACTTAAAGTAATTTTTAAGTGTTGAAATTTATTTTATAAATAAGTAGTTATGTGTTTGGATAAAAGTGTTGAAGATGAAGTTGATGTGTTTGATATATAAGTATTGTTAAACACTTTTTGTTTTTAATTTATCAAAATGATTGAAATCTCCATAATGAAAATAACAGAAAAGAGACACTTTTAGGGTTTTATGATAGTAAATATAGTATTGAAATTAGAAAAAAATAAAGAGAGAAGAGGATAAATTTCTTGGTCAAACTAAAATGACTTTTAAGCCAAAAAGTAAAAAAATTGAGGAATGCCAACTTTTGACTTTTCTTAAGCAATTTAAAACTTATTTTAATTACTCCCGCATTAAATTTAAATTTTAGATACATAAAAAATATTATAATTTATTACAATCTTTCTCATATTAATATAATTAAAAAATATATATCTTAAAATATTATAATTAACTCTCGAAAAGAAAAATATAACAAGTAAAAAGAAACGGATCGAAAGCAGTATAATATATTGTGATAATAAAAGACTTCCAAGTGCATTTTGTTTATTTTGGATATAATGAAAAGAACGAGAAAAGAAAAAATTACGTAGCTAACATAAGATACAACATTGGATCAATCAAACAATGACCATTTGATTAAGTAAAAATATGTACATTTGTTTGCTTCTATCAGAAATTCACCCTTCAACTGTTGCTTAATTTCCATTTGGTTCTTGATGTTTAACATTAACTTCTCTTTATTAGAGAAGAAAAAGATGTGACGCCTTTGATATAGAGCGGGTTCGTGAGGGACTCGGTCAAGCAAGACTGACAAATTTTACAACAGAATGGTTAGAGCGTTAAAGGGTATGTTCAAGCTAAAAACAACACTTATTTTGAAATGGAGAGAGTATCGGTTATATTTGAGATTATTTCTTATGCATTATTAAGTTTAGTATGTAAAAAAGTAACATTCTTACATAATTTCTAAAAAATACCCCTCACTAATAAGATAAAAAGAATGTTGAAAACGTTTTGAGAGCAATTGTGTCTTTAACCATGCTAATCCATGCATTAAAAATCATTGCATTACTAATACGATGATTATTTTGTATATATTGATTATACAAAAAATTAATGTATGCATTAATTTTTAGAATGCATCTTACCAATTAAAATCCCTGAAGTTTTATATGCCATCATGTCACAAATTTATCCGTTGTACTAAGTAATTTGACTTATTTTTAAGAATACAAGATTTACTTGTAGAAATTATTGGATGATTTGATGTAAAAAATTATTTATACACATTTGTAATAAGTCGTATCAGTTGAGAATATTACTCCAGCTCTCGAACAAAAGAATAAACTTGGCAAATGGCATCCAAATCTTTTATTTTTTGAAAATTACTGAATTATTTTATATAGAAAGTGATAACTCCACTTTACACTGAAATGACGTAACTTTGGCAAATGTCATAGCATCTTCACCTAAAGATAATAATAGGCATTATATTGCCTAGCTTTTTTGCATATGCAAATTGCAACCACAAAAAGAGTATTTTTGGTTGAAAAGCCACCGGTTTAATTATAATGAATTTTTTCATGGGCAAGTTTTTAATTGATTGAATTCAGTTTTCTTTTTGTCACGTTCCAAACTCATGGCTTGTGTGTATATTGTCCGCTTTTGTGTTTAATCAACCACAAATTTATTATTCGGCCAATCGAGCTACACCATATCCAGCTCTAAAGTGTACTGTATACCTAATAAAGTTTTTACCTTTTAAGAGTAAAATTAAAAGAATATATATTTTTGATTATGTAAAATACCATTTATTTTGAAATAAAATTAAAAGGTTAAAACACCATTTATTTTGAAATAAAATTAAAAGGTTAAAGCACCACTTATTTTGATAAGAAAAAAGTATCAATATTACTAATACACCTTATTTAATATTATTCTCATACACGGTACCAAACTACTCGTTAACCTCTTCCAAAATTGGGGACATCCTAGACATTTATTGAAGAAGATAACAGTACTATTCGATGGAGGGTCTTTCTGACAAAAGAAAATACTAATTTGTTGGCCTTTTAGTGTCCGTAAGACAAAGAAATGAGGAATTGCTAAATAAAACAAAATATCATGACAAGAAACAAGACGTGCATGCATGCAAGAGCTTATTATGATTCTGCACTTAGTTAATTAATGATTAATGAGGTGATTTGGTATATAACTTACTTAACTAACGTATGTATATATGTCCTGCCAATATGAAACCATATATATAATGATTAAACCTTTTAATTGTCTTAGCCTAAAATGTATGTGGATCATATGGACAAAACATCAAATCTTTTTATTGTTTATTTAATTATCTATTTTATTAAATATGTCAAGAAGTCAAACATGAAATTCCCTTTCAAATAGAAAACTTTTGTTTGACTTCACACGGTTAATAAGGCAAAACTTTAAAAAAATTGTGTATACAATTGTTGGAGAAACGTGTTTGTTTTTTAATATTTATTTAGAAAAAATTACATAATTAAGCAAATGTTAATATATATTTATAATATATAATAATACTTTTGAAAAATTATTAAAAATAGTAAAATAATTACACAAATAGCTTTTTATATTAAGTCAAACTTTTAACATTCTCCCTTCAATCTCATTAGCCGTATTTTACTCCAATTCAAATATCTTTTCTTCATCTTTCAAAATCTTTTAATATTTCCTCCGTGATTCACTCTCACGATTTTTATTCAATTTTTCTCTCCATTATTCCATGATTTTTGTGTAAGTTTTTACAATTTTTACTTCATATTTCATGTACTATCAACTTTTTCAATATCTTTAAATTTCAGAATTTTTATCAAGGTATAATCTTGCTTAAAAATGGTGGATGAATCATCCCTTAGAAGGCTAACCCGAGGTACATCATCTAATGAACAATTTACACAAGATTATCCATTGTTTGATTTGTGTCTTTTCACCCAAGAACAACCACTTGGTACAAGTGCACTTGCTATTGTGATACATTCTGAGAGGAGGTCCAAGGAAGAAGAAAGGAAGAATAATTGATACACTGTGGTTTTTTCAAACTTTTTCTTGTCTTTGTGTATCAGTGCATGTGGCTCAACAGTTTCAAGATTTAGGCAGAGTTTTGGTTATGTCTATCTTATCCGCCATATATAACGACGGAATTGATATATGTATCAGTATTAGATTTTTGATAATCCAGAAATGTTATGTACCAATGTATTGCTTTATGTGTATCAGTATATTGTACCAACTTGTTATTAGTATATCAATTTTTTCAGTGATACATGAATATAAAATATCCATATTGTTTATCAATACGTAATTTTTTTTTTAAAAAAACATACTGATAAGAAATTGTTCAATTCCTTAATTTCAGTGTATCACTACATATTATGATATATACAATTATGAGAAATAATTTTTTTTTAAAAAAAAAAACTTAAATTGTATACATATAAATGAGGTTTCTGATACACATTAATATTCTAAAAAAAGATATGTTCATGTATCATATTTTCACTACTAATTTATCCATGTTTTATAAGAATAATAAATATTTCAACAATATTAGATTTTAGATACAATTTTTAGTATCCATTGAATTCGATTGAACCACTGCTTCCGAACTAAGAACTGGCACAGAATCATCACTACTATTAAAATTCATGATAGCACCATTTTTCTCAATATTATATGAAATATTGATACATAATGGATACAATCCAAACTCTCTGTTAAATTTCTTTAGCTCAACATACAATCTCACTCCCATATTGTTTCTTATCTCCAGTGGTGTGGAATTACCTTCAAGAATGTATCTTATCTCAATTTTTTTTATTTGTATCATCAATCCCCAATTGCTTCATAATCGCTCCAACAAGTCCGTCATACGAAATGTAATCCTTGATGATGATTTCATCTATGACATAATCTTTATATTCATTATCCGGTGTCCACTCACCTGAATGGCGAAGTAATACCATTATGTTGGACATATTTTTTTAAGAGTTTGCACGTTGATACACACCAAAATATGTGATAATTTGAGCAAAACCCAAACGAAAATACACAATAAAAAAGGAGAAAATCAACAAAATCAAAGATTCTAGAAAATCTGATTCTTTTTAGGAACTTTCGTTCTTTGTATTTGAAGTCTTCGATATTTTGGAAAAAAAGATTCTCAGTATTAGTAAAATAGGGAATTAGTTGCACTAATTACGCATATTTCCTTTATTATGTAACAATCATCTTATAATAAGGAGTTATTTAAGGGTTTGATACTTTGATACAATCTCAGTCCTTATAGGAAAACGGTATCAAAGTAGTAAAAAAATTACTAATAAATGTAAATTTGGTAAATACCGCTAATTTTTTATAATTATTTTATTACATAGTGCTATTTATGAAAATTTCTCATTTATTTATAGCTTTTTCTATAAGCTCCTATTTCTTCCTCATTCGACTCGAACTTACAATTTTAGAATTAGAATTGAGAATATTTTTCACATGAGCACACCTACTTATCTAGAAACATGTGAGTCGTTTGTCAATGGTATAGAATTTTTTTTCTGAATAAGATTTTAGTTATACAAGATATATTGATAATAGAGGTGGCAAAATCACCCTATAAAATTATAACCCGCCAAAATTTTGTCTAATTACCGACTCACCCATTTATTAGCTCAATTCATTAAAGTTTGAGCTGATATTTAACCCAAATTGATTATAACAAATCTTATCAAAATATTTATAAAAAAATATTTTATTTAATATGTTATATTTAGTTAATAAAGAAAACTAATAATTCTATAAATTAGTAAAAGATTATAAAAGAACAAATAAAGCAATAAAAACTTAGTTACAGTTGAGCAACTTGAGTTATAACCCACATTTTAACTTATTTCAATCAACCCATTTTAGCTCAAACAACTTTTGAATGAGTCAATAACTCACTCATTTATTAGTTTAACGGCTATTATAACCCACTCAAAATTCAACTCAACCTGTCCATTAACATTTAGCAGCTCATAATTGATAGTATATACTGAACATGCAATGAATGTCTATAATAAAGTAGTCTTTGAACACGTGTTTTGCACGTGCATATCTCATGTAAATTATCAAAAAAAATATTCAAAAAATTAATTGCATACATATTCTAAAAATATTTATATTTAGTTATAAAATAGTAGCTTAATTATTTAAAAATTACATAGTTATTCAAAGCTAGAATACCTTATGAACATCTATTCATACCACTTCAAATAATCCCATACTTGTTTCAAAATGATTGAAACATATATTTTGCGGATGACTTTTATGATAAATGACACTAAATATTAAGTTTTTTGACATTTTAAAATAAACTCATAAAAATGAGATAGTTAATGAAAATGTGTATATATATATATAAAGACAAATTTAACGATTTTTATAGCTAATTAAGTGTTGAGATTTTACTTTCTTTTTTTCTAATTATCTAAATTCATCTACCTAAGTTATACACACCTGATGGTGGGGGGTTTGACAAGAACCCTTACCATATCCATTTATTAACAAAATATACGAAGAAGAGCGACATAACACCTTGCTGACAAAAATATAACATAAAAAATAGAGATAAGCTAGATACAAGTATCAAAAAGGAAATTTTACTATTTCTTTATTTAAATTTTATAAGTAAATAGTGACGCACAGTTTGATTTTTGAATAAATATCTTTTATTGATTTGGACAAATAAATAACATAACATATGTTCCTGAATGCAAAAGGTAAAAAATGAAAAATGAGAGAGCATGCAAAAAAATTCAAAATACATAAAAGTAGAATATTCAT
The DNA here is from genome assembly GCA_035772735.1 of Datura wrightii. Classification (NCBI taxonomy): domain Eukaryota; kingdom Viridiplantae; phylum Streptophyta; class Magnoliopsida; order Solanales; family Solanaceae; genus Datura; species Datura wrightii. The sequence goes on from JASDFA010000001.1 coordinate 13,141,925, forward strand.
GCTTCTTCCACTCAATTAGCATAAAATTCCCACTATTTAAACTTTATAAAATAAAATTAATATTCGAGCAATTTTTGATAAGTTTATTTGGTAATTAATGTTGGAATTAAAAGTTAAATAATGATAGGGCGTAGAAGAAATTTATTGGGCTTCATTTACATGAATTGTACAGAAGATATTGTACCATAAGATGGGAGCAAACTAAAAAAAAAAACAATTAGCGGAAACTAAGTTTAAATGAATTGCTTATTTTTAAGGATAAGACAATTCAAGAATCTGAATGAGAAATGAACTTGGACATTTCTAATGGTACTTGAATTTGGGATACAATGGTTTTTAGATAATTGAAAAAATATTCTCGTGCTGCAGTTATTTTTTATAAAAAAAGGTTAAATTGATCACTGGTCAGGTCCTAGTTTTATTCAGATTGTGCCAAAAAAAATAAAAAAATAGATTACAAAAAACAAGCACATTTATACATTTATCTTCTTGGTTAAGATAAATGAGGTCTCTATTTCAGATTTCATCACAAATTAAAATATTAGGTAATTTTTTTCATTAAATTCACTATTAAAAATATGTCAAAGTCGAGTTGAGGAGGTCAATTTTTAGAAAAATATTGGCCAGGGAATTAAAACGACCTTAAGAGGCCGCTTTTTATGATTTTTTTTTTAAATGAGGTCGGTTTTTTAAAATTACAAAATAATAAATTGCACCGTCTGAAATTTTAACATCCATTTTCACCGTGGTATAATACATTTCTGCCACTAGACGATTGATGCCAATTGGTTTAACACTACGTTGTATACTCTTTAAATTCACATTTTTGTGAAAAATATTTTTTGCAACTTTTTTTTATTTAAAAAAAAACTACCTCTGAAGGTTGGTTTTTGCATTTTAAAATTTTTATTTTGAAAAAGCCAATCTTCGGCGATTGGTTTGCATTTTCGAGTTTTAATGCCAAAAACTGACCTCAAAAGATCAATTTTGTGAAAGAAAAATATTTCCTTTAAAATCAACCTCATGAGATCGATTTTTGACAATTTTGAGTAGTGATTTGTCCTAACCTTGATGGGTAGAGTTACCTTTTATCTATTGTTGGTGAAAAATGACACATCCTATGAAATTAGTTGAGGTGCACGCAATCTTTTTCGAACACCATAATTATTAAAAAAAAAAACAGATAATATATATCTCATCAAACAATTGTCTAATCTCGGCTCATTCGTTTTTGCTATTGATATTTGTTAGAACAACAACGTGGTGTTGACTAATAACTTCTTAAATATTCTTCCAAAAGTCAAATTTGTATTATGAAATGTCTTACCAAATATTATTCTTTCTCCCCTCGACAAACTACCACAGGTTAGCAATTATTTAATTATAATGCAAACCATTAGTTGCCTAATTATATATGTAGATCAATAATACGAAGTATATATCATTTCCCCCAAGAGACACCACTCTAATAATACCTATATATAAAGGACATCCTCATAGCCTCTTCTCACAACAACACCAAACACCACACATCATACTCTCTTCCTTACCTTTACATTTTGTTGTAAAACATAGCTAATGGCCACCAAAACAAGTAGTCCTCTTTTCCACATTATTCTTTGGCAGCTGCCTTTCATGTTTATGCTACTATCATGTCAATTGAACTTGACATATGCTGCAGGTGGCAAATGGGAGCTACTTATGTCTAATATTGGTATTTCCGCCATGCACATGCAACTCCTCAACAACGACAGAGTCATCATGTACGACCGTACTGACTTTGGCGTGTCGAACATCTCATTGCCCGATGGTAAATGTCGTAACAACCCTAATGACCTCGCCTTGAAAATCGACTGCACCGCTCACTCCGTCGAATACGACGTGTCCACTAATTCAATACGACCCCTCATGGTCCAAACAGACGTGTGGTGCTCCTCGGGCTCCGCCACCTCGGATGGTACTTTGGTCCAAACTGGTGGTTTCAACGATGGTAAACTTATGGTAAGAAATTTCAGACCTTGCAGCACTTGTGACTGGCAGGAAATGGGAGTTGGACTCATTCAAAGTCGATGGTATTCCACCAATCATATTCTTCCAGATGGAAAGCAAATTATCATTGGAGGTCGAGATGCTTTTAGCTACGAGTTTTATCCCAAGACTGCTTCGACCAACAACGTATTTACCCTACCATTTATTCAGCAAACTAATGTTCCTAGAGAGGAAAACAATCTATACCCGTTTGTTTTTCTTAATGTGGACGGAAATCTATTCATTTTTGCCAATGATCGAGCTATCTTGCTCGATTACACGACAAACACAGTGGTCAAAACGTACCCACAAATACCTGGCGGCGACCCAAGGAATTATCCAAGTACGGGTTCTGCAGTTCTTCTTCCATTAAAGAACTTGCGGGCACAAACGGTTCAAGCTGAAGTTTTGGTGTGCGGTGGAGCACCAAAAGGATCATACCCGAGAGCAACAAAAGGCGACTTTGTGGGTGCGTTAAACACGTGTGGTCGGATCACAATTACCGATCCGAATCCACAGTGGACCATGGAGACCATGCCACTAGCTCGAACAATGGGGGACATGGTGATTCTACCAAACGGTAACGTTTTGATCATCAATGGAGCTGCATCGGGCACTGCTGGATGGCAAATTGCTAGGAACCCGGTCCTGAGTCCAGTGATTTACCGACCCGATAACCCATCAGATTCTAGATTCGAGGTACAAACCCCGAATGCCATACCTAGAATGTACCACTCAACAACGGTTCTACTTCGAGATGGTCGTGTTCTCGTTGGTGGTAGCAACCCAAACGAGTTTTACAACTTTACCGGAGTACTTTTTCCAACAGATTTAAGTTTAGAGGCCTTCTCACCTTCCTATCTGGATGCAGAATCTGCTAATTTGCGACCACGAATCATATCTCCCGCTTCCCATCTTAAATTCACGTACGGACAACGTGTTAACATTCAATTTACTGCTTCCGGATTACTAAATAGAGATTTGATCAAAGTGACGATGATTGCACCGGGTTTCAATACACATTCAAATACGATGAATCAAAGAATGTTGGTACTTCCAAGAGGAATCATAAGACAGGTCGGACAATTTGTGTATGAAGTGAGTTGTGTATTTCCAAATTCGGGTAAATTAGCCCCACCCGGTTACTATCTTCTATTTGTGGTTCATCAAGACATACCAAGTGAGGCAATTTGGGTCCGGGTCAACTAATTAACTACATTTGATTCTACAAATTATTTTCAGAATTTTCTTTTACTTCCTACCAATTGTGTATGGGAGGACTTGTTTGGATAAAGAATTTGTTTCTTGGTTTGGAAAAGTTATTGTAGTTAATTAGCACGTAGCAGAGAATTGGAATGTTTTATATTTAAGATATTCCAAAACGTTTCTTTAATAAAAGACTTAGAACGTTTTTTAATCTTCTATATAACACATTAATTAATGTATTACTTAAAATTGATATTTTTACAAATTCACTATTTTTGTGTTAATTAAAAAACGACACTAGGAATCAATGAGAAGGAATAATAAAATGAAAAGAAACAACACGTCCATGCAATTAAAAACATTTTAGTTATAATCATTAACTATACAACAATTAAAAATATATTAAATTTTATTTTACAATAAGATAATATTAATATTTAGGTCTCAAAAAACTTATGAAACTTCTTATTTTCTGAAAAAAAAAATAGATCAAAAATATAAATTTGCAACAATTGAAAACATCTTAAATTTTATCTTATAATAGGAGAATATAAAGTTAAAATATATAATTCCAACTCAAAAATATTTCACAAATTTATATTTAAATATTGATTGTGTTGTCCATCGAACTGTCCTTCTAATAATAAAACCGAAACTAAAATTTTAATGCCAAACATAATCTTAAGGGAAAATAAAAAGATGAAGTCGTGACAGCACAATCACCAAGCTAATTTTTTTATTTTACTTCAAGATTCTTCTTAAAATAAAATTTAAGAATATTTTTCTCTACTTCTCATTGCAAGAAATGTACAGATCATTAAAGAAGATTTTTTGATAAAACTTAACTATTTTCTTCTCTTTTATAATTTTATCATTTTTTCCTAATTATTTTCTATGTTTCTCTTCTTTCTTTTTTTTTTTTTTTGGTAAATCATTTTTATTTTCTCCTGTCTATTTCAAATCACTCATCACCTTCTCATAATTTATACCTTCACATTTTTATTCAATTCATTAGCTCCTCATCTTCCAGTATTATCTCAAAAGTTAATATTAGATAGTGATTATATTTTATTTTATTTTCGATTCCATATTGGTACTTATATTTGAAGGGATTAATTAAGTTTGCGAGTTTATACAGGGTAATTCTACTTTGGATAAAAAAAATTTAAAGACAATTTTGTTTTCAAAATTTAATCTAAAATATCTAATTAATAATTGAGGGATATGAGATTAAACTTTATATTTAAGGTAATTCAAAAGACTAATTGATATAAAAGAAGAGTAGTTGAGCACTCACTTTAACAAAATAAAGAAAATAAAAATATTCCCACTTACAAAATTATTTATTACATTTATATATATAATTATTCTACATGCTCGAACAAATTTTGATGGAAATAAATAGAAAGTGATCTGAAGAAGGCGGTGAGTGCACTAAGAAATACACAAAGGAGGAAAAAATCAATAGCTACTTGAATAATATTTCTAGGCCTGTTATTTTTAGTGTTGTCAATGGTGCAATTATATTTAAGTTATAGGTGATAAATTAATTGCGTTTAATAATTATTTTTAGGGAAGGGGAAAAAGCTCAAAAAAAAAAATTCATCATTATTAAGTGAGTTAAAAGAGGGACTTTTGAGTTTTTAACACAAAATAAATGGTAAAAAAATTTCATAAAATCAAAAATTTAAAAAGTATAAAGTGAAGATAAAGACCAAAAAAAATAAATCCGGATGTAATATGAAGAGACACAAAAATTAACATAAAAACTCTAATATGAAGAGACTCAAGAATTAATTAACATACAATTATTTAAAGATTAATACACAGTAAAAATTATTATAATTACAGATGATCTAACCTCTAATTGGGTTTTAATGAAAATCTATTTACTATTATTTAAAAAAATGATATTTATATTCATAATTAATCACCAAGAAAACAAGAAGGAAATAGAAAATCATGAAAGTATTGAGAAAAATATAGTTTCCTGATCTTAGAAGTATGTCATGTTACTGGTCATAAGACCAGAATTATATAATATCTAAATGTAAAATTCAAAAATTCTAATTATATAATATCACAACTCAGTCCAACGCCTGAAGCGTCGCAATACACCGCATACTCATCTGTTCCCTCTGGCAATGCTAGTACTGGGGCGGAGGTCAATCTGTCTTTCAATTCTTGAAAACTCTGCTCACATGCCTCCGTCCACTGAAATTTCGCTGCTTTCTGTGTCAGCTTTGTCAGAGGTGCTGCTATAGTGGAGAATCCTTCAACAAATCTCCGGTAATACCCTGCTAAACCCAGAAAACTGCGAACCTCGGTCGGAGTGGTAGGTCTGGGCCATGTCTTGACCGCCTCTATTTTCTGCGTGTCCACCTGTATACCAGCATCCGACACGATATGCCCCAAAAAGGCAACTGAGTTCAGCCAGTCACACTTAGAAAACTTGGCGTATAGCTGACGGTCCCTAAGGATTTGGAGTACTGTTTGTAAATGGTTCTGGTGATCTGTCTCTGAACGAGAATATACCAGAATATCATCAATAAATACTATCACGAACATATCCAAATACGACCTAAATATGCTGTTCATCAGGTCCATAAACACTGCGGGAGCATTTGTCAGCCCAAAAGACATGACTAGAAATTCAAAGTGACCATATCTGGTCCTGAAAGTAGTCTTTGAAATGTCCCTCTCACGAACTCGGACCTGGTGGTATCCGGACCTCAGATCTATCTTAGAGAAACATCTGCCCCCCCCCCCGCAATTGGTCAAACAAATCATCTATTCTAGGGAGCCGGTATTTGTTTTTAACCGTTACCTTATTCAGCTGCCGGTAGTCTATGTACATACGGAGTGAGCCATCTTTCTTTCTTACAAACAGAACTGGCGCACCCCACGGGGAAGTACTAGGCCTGATAAAGCCTTTGTCGAGCAAATCTTTTAACTGCTCCTTCAACTCTCTAGCTCAGCTGGTGCCATGCGATATGGGGGAATGGATATAGGTTGAGTCCCTGGCAGCAAGTCAATTGCAAAATCTATCTCACTTTCGGGAGGGATACCAGGCAACTCATCCATAAATACATCAGGGAATTCATTGACCACTGGAACAGACTGAAGAGTCGGAGGTTCCACCCGAACGTCGTGGACTCTAACTAGGTGATAAATATATCCCTTTTCTATTAATTTTCTCGCCTAAAGGTAGGAAATAAACCTACCTTTTGGCGTAGCTGTGCTCCCTTTCCACCCGCGCACTGCTTCCCCCCGAAAGTGAAATCGGACCGTCTTGGTCCAGCATTCTAAGTTGGTATAGCATGGCACTAACCAGTCCATACTCATAATGGCATCAAGTCGACCATCTCAAGTTCTATTAAGTCTACTGTGGTCTGGCGATCAGCAACCTCTACCGTACACCCTCGGTAAACTCTTTTAGTTGTAATCGAGTCACCGACCGGTGTAAGCACTGAAAAGGACTGCTGAAGCAATTCTGATTCGATACCTAACTTTCGGGCCACAAATGTGTAATATATGACAAGGTAGACCCTGGATCAATCAATACATAAACAGGGTATGAACAGATAATCAGTATACCTGTGACCACGTCGAGAGATGCCTCTGAATCCTGCCTCCCTGGTAATGCATAGGTACGGCTGGGGCCTGCACCTGAGCCAGAGGCTCCTGATCTACCTCGACCCCTATTTGCTGAACCTGAGGGTCTGCGCCCTGCTGGAGCTCGTGGCCCCGCTGATGTTCTATCCAGACTATCCCGGCTACCCTGTCCTCTGGCCGGACAATCTCTCATTAAATGCCCTTCATGTCCGCAGTGATAGCACCCTGAGAAGCCTTGCCTGCAAGCTCCAGAATGGGGTCGGTGACATATAGGACAAGGGGTAGGTGCAAATCTACTCTGTTCTGCCGTCCGCTGCTGAGGTGATGCTATTGTCCGTAAACTGCTACCAGACTCTGACTGACTCCGGCAAACAAATTTGCCTCTCTGCTGCTGTACCGGAGGTAAAGATCTGGGTGGCCTATCTGAAAACCGTGGTCTCGAGTCCCTAGGGATCTCCCCCTAAATCTCAGCGGGCTTGTTTCTACGGCGCTGCTCTAAAGTCGCCTGCCTGTCGCCCCGCTGTTGCTGTCTCAGGCCCTCAATTGTCTGTGCGAAGGCCTGTACCCTGGCTATGTCCATGTCCTCTCTCAAAGTAGCCGTCATGCACGTCTCTAAGTAATCTGAATTCAGGCCCATAATAAAGCGATGGACTCTGGACGACATGGTGTCCACAAATGCTAGAGCATAGCGGGTTAAGGAGTCGAACTGTAAAGAATACTCACGGACGCTCTTGGCCCCCTGCTCTAAGTGTAAGAACTGGTCCATCCGGGCTTGTCTGACCTCTCGGGGTATGTAGTGGTCCAGGAAGGCCTCCGAGAAGCTGGACCAGGTCGGAGGGGCAACATCTCTCCCTCGAGATCTTTCCCAACTCTCGTACCATAATACAACTATGTCCCGCAACCGAAACACTGCCAGCTTAACCGATTCTATAGGGGTCACATGTATAACCCGAAAAATTCTCTGCATCTGATCTAGGAAATCCTGGGGGTCCTCTGCTTGGTCTGACCCAATGAACTGCGGGTGTCCCAATGCCGAAAATTCTCTAACCCTAGAACTACCTGGCCCACCTAGGGATTCTGCTGCTGCAGGTGGTACTAGCTGACGCTGAGTAGCTAGCATCTGGGTTAACATAACCACCGCACTACGTAGCTCCTGATCAGATGAAGTGGGTGCAGGAGCTGTGGGAGGCGGTGCTGCCTCAAATGGTGTCTGGCGAGGCGGAGACTGCTGGGAGGGTCGAGATGACACCTTCATATCGCCTTCAGACCGGGCTGAATCTGGCTGTAAGTGAGGCATCCTACTGGTGCCTTCGCCTACCGCTGTATCTAATCTCCTGCCTGTAGCAGGGTGTCGCTGGTCTGCCATTTTTATCTGTAGACAAAGAATATGATAAGTTTTAAGAACTCAACCCTATATTGTACTGTGCTATGGCACGACTGAGTATGAAAGAAGGGTAATCATCCTATTATGCCTCGCAGCCTCCTGCCTATAGTATGTGGTGCACAACACATCTATAGACAGGACTCTACTTAGCACGGCTTGCAGACTCCCTGGGACACGAACTGCTCTGATACCAAGTTGATCACGCCCCACCTTGGGAGGTATGACTGGCACCTGGTGCCCTATTAGGACCTGAACTGCTACACTGCTGAGCCTAAGCACATCCGGTGCCTGGCCGGCTCAAACTCTGATTTACGGAACCAACGGGCTATATAACGGCTGTAAATACAGCCTCTGGCCGACTAGGCCTATAGCCACCTGTACTATAACAACAGCTAACCAGAATCATGCCAATATAAGGGAGCCTATGCAGGCCGACAAAGCCACCATGTTGTCTAGTTGAGTCTAAATCAGTATAACAAATGCTGAACAACTACGTGACCGACAAGGTCACCACTACTGACCGGATAAGGCCTCACACGGCCAACATAAACAACTAAACATACGCACGGCCCCACACGACCGGCACAACTAACCACAGGGAATATATACAGACTGCAAGCCTCTAGGAATACTCATAAGATAGTCGGGACAGGGCCCCGGCCTACCCGTACTATACAATAAAAGAAAATAAAATACACCTCTGAATATCAAGCTCCGGTTGACAGGAGTCGATGACTCTGCGTTGGCTAGGATCACGAGGGATCGCCTCCTCGTCTATGAGTACCTGTAGGCAAGCAATCCAGCGCCCCCACGGGCGTCAGCACCAAAGGTACCGAGCATGTAAAGCAAACTGAAATATACAACTGAAATGGGTAACAACAATAACATGAAATGTAAGCAGGAAGTAGCTGAGTCTATCTGGCTGAGGATAACTTGGGAGAGTTTACTTATTCTGTAACTAAACTGGGCGTGCCTGACGACGTGTCGTCCTACTGTCTATCAGTATCTAATAGCACATATAGATATACATATAAATACAGACAATACCTGACCGACCCCCATAAGCCGGAAGGTGCCAACCAACAGAACAATCTATTTACCCTTACCTGGGTCTAAACCAACTAAAAATAAGTCACTCCACTCATCTGATAACTGTGAGCTCCTCCTACCGGCCCCCTTGGGTACGTAGCTCAGGCCTTGGCCTCTGACAATAAACTGTGTTTGAGTCCGAAGACTCCTACCTCTGGGCGCAAGTGCGCAACGGGGTAATCTGTTGTTGTATCTGGGACTGAAACTGCCCCTGGGTGCAAGCACGCAATAGGGTAATTTTATAAAAATCTGTATCTGAAACTGCCCCCGGCCACAAGCGCACACAGAGTAATCTGCCCCTGTAAATAGGGTAATCTGGCTCTGCGCAGAGCGAACTGAACTGCCCCTGCAAGCAGGGTAATCTGGACCATATTATTATGGTGGTCGGCCATCATCGTCCTCTAGGCGAACGACATCGCCCAGCTGGTGGCGGTATCTGAATCTGATATCGACACAGCTATAACCCAGGGGCGGCGTAGATGCTGAAAGGGTGCCCACCTTTCATAACAAGTCTCAACATGCAAAACACATGCACGGCAAGCATGCTCAAATGAAAAATACTAATCATATTCTCTTCTTTTATCTGAAGGTCAGTCCGTATTAAACAACTGATGCTATATTCTGTTTTACACTGTTTCTGATTGCTGGGCTGACTGCTACCTGGCCTTTTATCTGTTTATCTGATTATTGTTATCCGTGGTCTGAAGCTATATCAGTTTCCAGAGCCATATCTATTTCTGGAGCTACATCTGTATCTGGAGCTATTTCTATATCTGATTACTGACCTGATTACATCTGGATATAACTCAATAACATAGAACATGTCATCTATAACTGGATACATCTCAATAACATAAGATGTGTCATCTGTTACCGGATACAGTCTCAACAAATGTAATACATACTATCTGTAATCGTGCTAATTCATTATACTACTTTTACAACTTCCATTCTGGGTATTACGTAAGAACATGCTGAGCTACTAGCTGATACCACATTACTATCTAAAATCATCTGACTATCCGTTATACTGATTATCGCATGATACGTAATGATATGCTGGCATGCTTGCTGGAAATTGTACTAAAATCATTCCTGTACGCTGAGTATCTGTTAATAGCATTTATTCTATTTATTTTCTAGACTGTACTTCCTGGCTTACCGAAAGAATAGCTTTACATACCTGGTTTCTGAGTACCCGACTGACCGGTGTGATTTCCGTCGGTACTTCTATTGTTTCTCCCAACTACATTCATATACATGTCAATTAGAACCAAATACACCAATATTCTGAAAGAAAACGTCACTTCCGATATATTTATAGTCTAAACTTTGGCTTATCGAAAGATGGTCAAAAACTCGCTATTTCTCGAAAGTCCAGAAGGGAGAAATATTCACTTTAAGGCTAGGAATATATTGACACTAATTTGGAGCAATTCCACTTAGCTTAGTTCAGTAGCACGACGATTCGTCGGCCGAATTTCGCGAAACTAAATCCGTTGGAATGCTCCTCACTGCTTAATACCTCGGTATCTGGAGTTAATTTGAGTTTGGACCGCATTTGACGGCGTAATCGGAAGGAAATTCCAATGGAATCTTCGTCCTCTCTGCTTTTCCCTCGATTTCTCTGGAAATTATATGAAATATAACATTTAAACCGAAGTGGAGGGCTTATATAGTTGGGCCTGGACAGGGCCAACGTGTCACGGAGCCAACGCGGAGGCTCCACCTCCGTGACACGTTGCCATCACGGAGGGGCTCTGTCCCAGCTCCTTCCGTGATGGTTCGACAGGTTTCTCGTCCGGTCTTTTCCCGGGCCTTTTTCTAGCATATATAACTTTCAAATACTCTTAACCGACACGCGAATAGGCCATCTATGTGTTGGAAATTTTACGGGGTATAACATAAAAGAACGAAAGCATTGGAGTTTCATATTCGTATCAGAAGATATGAAAGTAACTCAAACATCATATCATAGTTATAAATATTCTAGATTAATTTGTCTTCTCAAATTTCACCAGCTTCAAATTAAAAGAATACAAATTCAAGTAATAGAGGGGATCAAGAGAAAAAATAGAAAAAGATAATTAATTTGGGATGCTTATTTACAATTCTACACAAAAATGTTATAGAATTAGTGTTTGATTAAAGGGCAAAAACGTTATTTAACTTATGATGGTTATTTTGGTCTTTCAATTTTATACTTTGGGGCGCATATATATATATATATATATATATATTTCTAAATTAATAATATTTTAATTTAATTAATTATAAAATTAAAAGTCATATTTTTTAAATACATCATGGAATGCATGTTTGAAAAAACTATTAATGTTATAACGTTATTTAAATATTTTTTAAAAAAACTAATCTATCATTTCTAAATAAAAGATGAATGACATGCAATGTGAAATTACAAGTCAATACTACTAAAATAAATAAATTAGAACCAAAAGTATAACATAAATTCAAAATTAAAAAAAAGATGTAACTCTTTAATATTTTCTTAATTATGTAAAACTCTCTCCATTTAAATAAGAGTAAAATTGAAAGAACATCATTGTTATCTTTTTTAATTATGTAAAAGCACCACTTATTTTGATACGAAAAAAGTATCAATATTACTAATACACCTTATTTAATATTATTCTCATACACGCTACCAAACGACTCAATAACCTCTTCCAGAATTGGTGACATCCTAGGCATTTACTGAAGAAGATAACAGAACTATTCGATGGAGGGTCTTTCTGACAAAAGAAAATACTAATTTGTTGGCCTTTTAGTGTCCGTAAGACAAAGAAATGAGGAATTGCTAAATAAAACAAAATATCATGACAAGAAACAAGACGTGCATGCATGCAAGAGCTTATTATGATTCTGCACTTAGTTAATTAATGATTAATGAGGTGATTTGGTATATAACTTACTTAACTAATGTATGTATATATGTCCTGCCAATATGAAACCATATATATAATGATTAAACCTTTTAATTGTCTTAGCCTAAAATGTATGTGGATCATATGGACAAAACATCAAATCTTTTTATTGTTTATTTAATTATCTATTTTATTAAATATGTCAAGAAGTCAAACATGAAATTCCCTTTCAAATAGAAAACTTTTGTTGCATATACAATTGTTGGACAAACGTGTTTGTTTTTAATATTTATTTATAGCTTTCTCTGTAAGCTCCTACTTCTTGCTTATTCGACTCCACTTACAATTTTAGAATTGGAGTTAGAGAATATTTTTCACATGAACACACCTGGTTATAATTGAGCAGGTTGAGTTATAATTCGCATTTTAATCTATTTCAATTCAATTCATGTCAGCTCAAATAATTTTTAAATGAATCAATAACTCGCTCATTATTAACTCAATTGCCATTGTAACCCACCTAAACTCAACTCAACTCATCCATTAGGCGCTCATAATTAATAGTATATACTGAACATGCAATGATGTCTATGTTAAATTGAAACGTGTAACCTTGAAAATTAAATAAAAAAATTACAAACTCGTTAAAATATACTGATAGTGGAATTGAAGAGATGGAATAAATCATCCAAGGACAAACCAATGCTTGTTCCATGATTTTATTTGGAGGAGGAATCGAGGAAGAAGAGGGACAAAAATATTACTTTCAAATTTCAATACACATTACTAAAAACACCTAATTTTTTATTAGAAATATAATTAACGAGCCAACTTTTGGAAAGGATATTTGTTAAAATTTCTATCTTATCGAAATTTATGTGTTTATAGCAGTGAGAATTATTTTTAAAAGTTCAAGAAAATTTTGAGTATTTCTAAGGAGTTTCACAAACTTTAAAAAAGTAATTTTTTCAAAAAATATCTTTTTAAAAAAATAATTTTAATAAAAATACATTTAGAACCACTTTTGAAAAGTTTGACCAAACATCAATTGATTCTCAAAAGATCTTTTAAATTTTCTGGGTCAAACACAAACAGTTTCTCATTAAAAATATTTTTTTAAAAGCACTTTTCAAAGTAAGTTGATTTTAAAATTCGATCAATTATTTAAAAAAAAATACTTAGAAATTTTGTTCCATATATCTCCTAAATAATGTTTGGGGAAAATTAATCCTCCAAGATGGTTCCTAATATAATTAACACCGATTATTCGTTATCCTTGTTGTCAAATGATCGAAAATACGATATTGTACCATAAAATGGGAGCAAACCAAAAAAAACAATTAGCGGAAACAAAGGTTAAATGAATTGCTTATTTTTTAAGGATAAGACAATTCAAGAATCTGAATGAGAAATGAACTTGGACATTTCTAATGGTACTTGAATTTGGGATACAATGTTTTTTAAATAATTGAGAAAATATTCTACATTACGTGTTGTTATGTTTTTTTTTAAAAAAAAAAACCGACCTCTAGAGGTTGGTTTTTGCATTTTAAATATTTTTTTAAGAAAAGCTAATCTTCTGCGGTTGATTTGTATTATGCATCCTAACAAAATATTGGATTCAAATGGATCGAGTTTATAGTCAAGAATCCTCTAAGTTAACAAATTACTTAGCTAGAAATATTCGAAATTTGTCTTCAAATATATTAACCTTAAATATATGATTAGTAAGCAAACACGAGAATAACTGCTTAGATAATATATATCTCATCAAACAATTGTCTAATCTCGGCTCATTCGTTTTTGCTATTGATATTTGTTAGAACAACAACGTGGTGTTGACTAATAACTTCTTAAATATTCTTCCAAAAGTCAAATTTGTATTATGAAATGTCTTACCAAATATTATTCTTTCTCCCCTCGACAAACTACCACAGGTTAGCAATTATTTAATTATAATGCAAACCATTAGTTGCCTAATTATATATGTAGATCAATAATACGAAGTATATATCATTTCCCCCAAGAGACACCACTCTAATAATACCTATATATAAAGGACATCCTCATAGCCTCTTCTCACAACAACACCAAACACCACACATCATACTCTCTTCCTTACCTTTACATTTTGTTGTAAAACATAGCTAATGGCCACCAAAACAAGTAGTCCTCTTTTCCACATTATTCTTTGGCAGCTGCCTTTCATGTTTATGCTACTATCATGTCAATTGAACTTGACATATGCTGCAGGTGGCAAATGGGAGCTACTTATGTCTAATATTGGTATTTCCGCCATGCACATGCAACTCCTCAACAATGACAGAGTCATCATGTACGACCGTACTGACTTTGGCGTGTCGAACATCTCATTGCCCGATGGTAAATGTCGTAACAACCCTAATGACCTCGCCTTGAAAATCGACTGCACCGCTCACTCCGTTGAATACGACGTGTCCACTAATTCAATACGACCCCTCATGGTCCAAACAGACGTGTGGTGCTCCTCGGGCTCCGCCACCTCGGATGGTACTTTGGTCCAAACTGGTGGTTTCAACGATGGTAAACTTATGGTAAGAAATTTCAGACCTTGCAGCACTTGTGACTGGCAGGAAATGGGAGTTGGACTCATTCAAAGTCGATGGTATTCCACCAATCATATTCTTCCAGATGGAAAGCAAATTATCATTGGAGGTCGAGATGCTTTTAGCTACGAGTTTTATCCCAAGACTGCTTCGACCAACAACGTATTTACCCTACCATTTATTCAGCAAACTAATGTTCCTAGAGAGGAAAACAATCTATACCCGTTTGTTTTTCTTAATGTGGACGGAAATCTATTCATTTTTGCCAATGATCGAGCTATCTTGCTCGATTACACGACAAACACAGTGGTCAAAACGTACCCACAAATACCTGGCGGCGACCCAAGGAATTATCCAAGTACGGGTTCTGCAGTTCTTCTTCCATTAAAAAACTTGCGGGCACAAACGGTTCAAGCTGAAGTTTTGGTGTGCGGTGGAGCACCAAAAGGATCATACCCGAGAGCAACAAAAGGCGACTTTGTGGGTGCGTTAAACACGTGTGGTCGGATCACAATTACCGATCCGAATCCACAGTGGACCATGGAGACCATGCCACTAGCTCGAACAATGGGGGACATGGTGATTCTACCAAACGGTAACGTTTTGATCATCAATGGAGCTGCATCGGGCACTGCTGGATGGCAAATTGCTAGGAACCCGGTCCTGAGTCCAGTGATTTACCGACCCGATAACCCATCAGATTCTAGATTCGAGGTACAAACCCCGAATGCCATACCTAGAATGTACCACTCAACAGCGGTTCTACTTCGAGATGGTCGTGTTCTCGTTGGTGGTAGCAACCCAAACGAGTTTTACAACTTTACCGAAGTACTTTTTCCAACAGATTTAAGTTTAGAGGCCTTCTCACCTTCCTATCTGGATGCAGAATCTGCTAATTTGCGACCACGAATCATATCTCCCGCTTCCCATCTTAAATTCACGTACGGACAACGTGTTAACATTCAATTTACTGCTTCCGGATTACTAAATAGAGATTTGATCGAAGTGACGATGATTGCACCGGGTTTTAATACACATTCAAATACGATGAATCAAAGAATGTTGGTACTTCCAAGAGGAATCATAAGACAGGTCGGACAATTTGTGTATGAAGTGAGTTGTGTATTTCCAAATTCGGGTAAATTAGCCCCACCCGGTTACTATCTTCTATTTGTGGTTCATCAAGACATACCAGGTGAGGCAATTTGGGTCCGGGTCAACTAATTAACTACATTTGATTCTACAAATTATTTTCAGAATGTTCTTTGGACAAAGAATTTGTTTCTTGGTTTGGAAAAGTTATTGTAATTAATTAGCACTTAGCAGACAATTGGAATGTTTTATATTTAAGATATTCCAAATATTGCTTTAATAAAAGACTTAGAATTTTCTTTTAATGTTCTATATAACACATTAATTAATGTATTGCTTAAAATTGATATTTTTACAAGTTCACTAATTTTGTGTAAATTAAAAGAACGACACTAGTAATCAATGAGAAGGAATATAATAAAATGACAAGAGACAACACGTCCATGCAATCAAAAATAGTTTAATTATAATTATTAATTCTGTAAGGTAAGGCTGCGCACAATAGACCTTTGTGGTCTGGTTCTTCTTCGAATTTCGCGCATAAAGGAAGTTTTAGTGCACCGGGTTATCTTTTTTTATTAATTATGATGATAATTAGGGACGGAGCTAGAGGTATGGGTTAAAGCCGAAACCCAATAACCTTGGTCCAAAGTTCAAACATTGTATTTATCTTAAGAAATTTATTTAATATATATAAAAACTATTAAGTTAAAATCTAGTACTTGTAAGGGCTAGATTCTTGAACTCATAAGTTTCAAATCCTAGCTCTGTTTCTGATTACAATATACAAAAGCATTAAGTAATTAATCAATATATATAATATTTCAAGGGGTAATTGTGCACTTGTTAGTTTACAATTCAATAACTTAAAAGGAATCGAATCTTGAACTTATAAACTTCAAATACTGCTCTGCTATCTGAATTAATATGTGAAAAAGCATGTACATTTCAAGAGATAATTGTGCACTTAATTAATTGCCAAAGATCCATTAATCAGGTGATTTGGTATAGCTAGCTTAACTAATACAATATGCAATCCTACGCTGATTAAAACTTATAATTGGCTTAGTAAGTTATGTATGTTGATATGGAGAAAACATCAAATCTTTTTATTTAGTATTTAAGTATTTATTTTATTTTTTAATTGTTGGAGAAAGGTCCCAATGGAATATCATATTTTCTCTAAAGAAGATATAAACTCTCTCTATATATATGGTTGAAAGTTGTATACAATTAAATTTATAATTATTTTTTATTTTCTAATTCTATCTAATTCATATATTTATTTGAATCATTCATGTTACTAATTTTGGTTTTGTAAGGTATCTTCCATTCTTTTAAGTGTCTTTTTGTAGACATTTAAGTTCAAAGAAAAAAATGTCTTAACTTTTAATATCTTTTAAAAGATAATAATCATTATAATATTGATGTTTTCAACCTACTTTTTGAATTAAAAATAATACAAGATAATATACAAATTTAAAAAGCACTCGATCTAAGTGGCATGCTCAATAAGATCAAGTCTAATTTAATTTTTAAATATTTTTATTATGTGTAGAATATTTCTGATAGATTCTATAACATTAATTCAATTGAAGAAAAGTTTTCAAGATTAAAATCAATAAGAAGTTATCTAAGATTTGAACACTTTTAAAGTAATGTTGAAGTACAATAATTTATATGTACCTATTAATATCTTATAAAAGATGACACAAATTGACTATATTGTCAAGAAAATTGATTATTAAAATACATATAATTAACTATCGTATATTTCTAAAAGAAATATAAAAATAAACATTAAATAAAATATATAAAAAATTATTATATAAACCTAAAATCTCTTTTTTAATATTAGCCTTAAATCATCTATTGAATCACCCATATTATGCTGAACACTCAAAATATATACCTGTCAAATAAATTTGCCACATGAATTGGATAGAATTATCTAATCTCAACTATTTTCTATATATTAGATGTCAGCTTAATAGAAGTGATAATAATATATTTTGACTATTACCTTAATAGATAAATTGTTAATATCAATATTTGAACAATCGGTTAAGCTGTACAAATTCAAAATACTATAATATTTACACGCAAATAGGTGAAAAAGCTAAACTAACATATCCCGTGTCAATGACGATTTTCACTATTATCATAATAGATTTGTTAATATTTATATTTGGGCAATATAACTATCCTAATAAAAATTCAAAATATTATATATCTCAAGTCAATAATCAAAATATTGAAACTCTCCTTGCATGCAATGTAAAATCTAAATGTACCTAGATGAAAAATTAAAAAAAATATCAAAATTTCATTTTCTCTTTTAACACATTTTTCTTTAAACTTCTTGAATTTGTACCGCTGCAGCGGGTAGTAAACCGCTGCAGTGAGACCGATGTAACAGTAGCAGTTGTTAGCCAAGTATAGCAGTTGTTAGCCTCAATATGAGGCGACAAACTGATTCAAAACGCAGCAGCAATATGCCCTTTAGAGGGCAGCGACAAATAGACTTAAAATGTAGTTTCGTTGCATTAAAGATGCAGCAACAAATAGTAGAAAAGCAACAAGAAGTTGCAACAAGATAGCAGCAATTAAATAATCAGAAACAAAAACCTCTGAACATCATTTGAGGTTTGAAAGCCCCCTAATTATTGCGTCGCAAATTCATGTGCCCTATATTTCACATATAAATTCACCCCCGTCTTATCCTCTTCTAAATTGGTATGCTGGTCTGCTGACGTATCGGCCAAGGAATGATTATACCAAACATGTACTTCAAAATAATGAAGCAAGTATGGATCACACACACGATAACAAAATCAAATCTATAAGCTCATCTTTAAGAAATCAGTAGACTAAAGTTTGTTTTAAGGACCAAGACATGACAAAACCGACTCAAGGAGACTATTCCTTAAAACAAACATAATGTGATTCAAAATAGTTCCCAGGTGGCGAGAATGAATAGTTAAAGGCTAAATGCCAACTGAGTTGCCTTGAAATTTTAAAAAATTAGTTAAAGCGGGGCAAACAAGTTAGGTGACGAAAACATACTAACAAAACAATTTAAGAAATGTTTATGTGTTCGCAAGGACTTGATTATGACACAAACACTTTGTTTCAACTTTCAAGGGAAAGAAGATTGTCATAAGCTAAGAAAGTCTTCAGCTTCATCTTTAGAAGAATCATACATAAATCTGATTTCTTATAAGAACAAAGGTACAGTCTTATTATGGAAATTAACACACATCCAATCAACATGTTGATTAACAAAGACAGTCCTCTATCGCTGGAACTGGACATAATATGCTCTAGAAAGCCTATGGAATTTTATTCATACTTCATGATGTGAGCAGCCATATATTAACATTCATATTAGCTTTTGATATCCCCTATTTTATGAATTAAGAAAAAATATAATGTCGACAACTAATAGAAGTCAAAATCTAAATGAGCAATGAAAACACTTAACACCTATTTTAACGAGCACAACAAAATTTCAGCAGATGTTTGGACATTTATTTTGACAAACATGAAAATAAACTTAATTTGAATGAGTAAAGATAACATTCCTCAGACGTGAAGAGAAAAAGCAGTGAGAAAATATTCTACATTTGTATCTAATCAAATATGAAGAAAGAAAAAAAAAATAGAATTTCTTACAAACAACGAGAAAATTACATTCTTTTTTATAACATATATGGTAAACAGTGTTAACAATAGCCGATGAGGCAAAGTAGTGGCACTAAACAAATAAGAATAGCCGAAGAGGCTACAAGTTATACATTGACAAAGCGAAGTAAATAATTAATTATATGTGTAATGGAAGAGGAGAGAAGCAACCTGTGGGTGTCGATAATGAAGCTTCGTGGCCAGAAATATCATAGACGAGAGAAACGATGGCATCACCATGGCTGTGAACCGGTTACACAATATCTCTGGCCATCCCAAGATACAATTTCTTACGCTCCGTAGTCTCGACGATTTTATATATTCTGCGAACTGGGGTCGTCCGACCCTTTCACTATTGAATGAATGGGGTCCTTGACTTAAACTTCTGCTGCGACTCATTTCTGCCCTGTCCGCTCAATCTCTTTTCCCCTTTAATTTGAGAAGAATAGTCAGACCTTCCCTTTTCCCCCAAAATTCTTTTTTGTTTTTTTCAAAAATCAAAGAGTAAGTAGACAAAAATTCGAACTCCAACGGGACTAGTTTCCCTTCCCCTCCCTCCCTCAATAGAATAAAAGTAGAGTACTTATAATTAAAGAAATTAATTTAAAAATTAAAAGAGCCATTTGAAAAAGGCGAGTGTTGCCTGAGGGTTGGTGACAGTTTTGCAGCGGATTTTGGGGATGGGTCTGCAGGTTGAGAGTCGTTGGGGGAGGAGGATAAGGGAGAGAGGGGGGTCTGGAGAGGGCGTGGGTTTGAGATAGGGATAGGTCTGAAAAAAGTTTGTCTTCTTGTTTATTTGGGTCTTCCGAATCAAGATGATTGGATGGTTAAGATTGAACCATAAAAAAAAAGAGTTCGTACATAAAAAATTTTACTCGCATAAGATCGAGATAAATTAATTTTTGATTAATTAAATAAGTTTTTTGTACTAATTATAATAATTAAGACGTAAATGATCTTGAATTGACAAAATAAATATCTAGTTACTTAAACTCATTTTTAAGATGAATCAATTTCCAAGTAATATATATACTAAATATATATGATTAATATTCATAAAATATATAATGTATATATTTATATTATATTAGAGTATTTTGCCAAGTAAAATGGCACAATAACTTCAAAAATAATTTAGCAAATTTAACTTCAGCAAAACAAATATTTCACTTTGTTTGAAAATCAAGAAGCTTGTTAATTAATCGACAGGTGGAAGGCCAAAATTGGATGTCAACATGTAGCATTTTAAAATTGACTAAAATTTTATTTCTTAAATATTTCTTTATTTGAACTATATTAAAAGCCCTAACATCTAATATTTTAAAATCAATTATAATTTTGTTAACTTATATCAATCATTTATTTATTTATTAAACTAATTAATTATACATCACAATATTTTAATTCACGGTATGAGAAAATAAATAAAAAATATAATTTATTATACATTAATACGTTGAATTTCTTCTTCTTCTTCTTCTTTTTCTTCTTCTTTTAAATAATGTATAATCGTAAAAACAAAGAGAAAAGAAAATATAAAACACAACATACTTTAATTTATTTTAACTAATCGAATGTTCTTGTTATTGACTCTCCTTAGTTAAAGATAAACCATTTCTTCAATTTCAATTTATGTGGAGGTGTTTGACTAAATACATAGATTAAGAAAAAGAGAGAGATTAAGCTGAGATCATCTCAAAAAGGGCAAAATAAAAAGTTTAAAATTATGAAAAGTTTAAAATTAAGTTATTACTAAATATTTATTGTAAGAAATCTCGTAACAAAATAACATTCGCCTTTTTACCCTTTTAAAGATAGAGTTCCCACTTGACAACATAATCTTTAATTAATTTTTTAATATTTAAAATTTAAAAATTGATCAAATTTAAATCTCTCCTTATTTGAAATATATAAAAAATGTTACTATTTAAAAATTTAAAAGTGATTAAGATTTTATCTTTTAAGCACGTTGAATAAAATTGTACTTGTAATGCAAATCAATATTATGTATAGAACTTTTGAGAAAAGAGCATTGTAGTGCATAAAACATCTGGCGTTAACAGGGTCCAGAGAAGGAGACCTTAAGGAGTGTGATATAGGCAGTCTGCCCTAATACAGGCATTAATGATTGATTCCTCTAATTTTGATAAGTTTTTCTTAGTTTGGACAATCAATTATACATAAATAAATGTGTTTGTGAAATGATATCAATTTATTAGTGTCAAAACAAGCCAGTAGTAACTGACAATATGATTTCGTAAGTGCTAACTGTTTAAACTAATAACTTATTCTATAAAATTCTATTTTACTATTTTGTATTACATTGCTTTTTCGTAATGCTAAATTTATATTAAAATTTAATCTGTTAATAATGTAATAATATAATTTTTGTAATAATTTACATGAAATATACATATAATGCATATATTTAAGTGCTCATATAAAAACGAACTATTTCTTTTTTCTTTCAGTCAAACGTTATTTCTGCAACATTTTTGTTCATTAAAACGAATATTAGAACATATTGAAGAAAAAACTATTGGATTTGATCAAACTCTTCGAGACATAATCAGTTATCAATTTGAAATTTATAATTTTCTTTCTAAATTTTTGTATTGTTACACAAAATATTTTTTAAATATTGTTGATGCTACTTTTAAAATTTTATTTTTATTAATATGAAAAACACGCGAAAAGCGCATACGCTAAAACTAGTATTATATTAAAAGTGTGAAAGCCCTTAAAAATATTGATTGAACTTTTTGCCCTTCATTAAGAGACTCTATAATAGACAAGATCGTGATTTACTATTTTCTTGAAATAATTATTATTTAATTATTATTCTAATATTAAGACTTTAAAATTAATTAAAGTTATAATTATTAAATCTTTTCTTATTTGTAAAAGGTAAGAACTCCTAATATTTAATTTTTTTAAAATTGACTAAAATTTTGATTCTTAAATCTTTCTTCATTTAAATTATAGTAAAAGTTCTAATATTTAATATTTTAAAACTAATTATAATTTTGTTAACTTATATACTCTTTTATTTATTAAACTGACTATCCATCATAACTTTTTAACTTACGGTACGAAAAAATGAATTAAAGAGTGTAATTTTTTTATGCATTAATACGTTGAATTCCTCCTCCTCCTCCTTCTTCTTCTTCTCTGTCTTCTTCTTCTTTTAAAAATTGTATAATCAATATATATATGCACTTTAAGTTATTTCAATTAATTAAGTGCTCTTGTTATTCATTATCTTCAGTTAAATCTACACTATTTCTTCCTTTTCAATTTATATGAAGATGCTTGACTAGACACATAGGTTAAGAGAGAAAAATTGAGTTGAAATTATTTCATAAATGGTGAAATAAAAATTTTAAAATTAAGTTATGTAACACCCTGAAACTTTCCTAGAACAAATTTAGACGTTGCATGAAAAATCACAGGAAATCAGAAATTTTTCTGTCTCAGATAACCCCCACAACGGACCGTTGCAACGGGTCGTGGGATTAAAACAGAATTTTTCCAAGGGAAACAACGAGTCATACGACGACCCGTTAATCCTAACAACAGGCCGTCCTGTCGTCCGTTGAATGCCAAAGTCTGAGATCTACTGGACCCTTCCCTGAGACAATAGGAGGGAACAACGACTCGTGGTAGCCTCCAACGAGCAATTGTGACCACCCGTCGTCTGCTTCCGGACCCAACAGTGTGAACCATGAGGGGATACAATGGCCCGTTGGTTCTACCAACGAGTCGTTGTTATCCCCATTGGCCCCATGCCTTGTTTTCTTACCAGTTCCAGCGGGAGGTATCAACTGCCCATTGTAACTTCCAACAGACCGTTGTACCTAACCGTGGGTCACCCTTATGAACCTAATTTTTGAACTCAGAAACCACAGACAGATTCAACGGGCCGTTGTTTCTACCAACGATCCATTTTGAGGCACGTTGGTTCCTGTCAACCAGATTGCAGATTTAAATCTCAGGGTTATTTTTGTAAAAATTTTACCTACCTAGTCCCTAAACTATGTCGTTTAGGGTTCATTCAGGGGTTTTAGAAGGGGTAACCAACGGTTTCTCCCCATATTC
Source organism: Datura wrightii (assembly GCA_035772735.1). Lineage (NCBI taxonomy): Eukaryota > Viridiplantae > Streptophyta > Magnoliopsida > Solanales > Solanaceae > Datura > Datura wrightii. Next base: position 13,165,591 of record JASDFA010000001.1, read on the forward strand.
CTTCTCTCATTCTCAAGAACGAAGCGTATAATTCCTCTGGAAGCACAGAACAGAAGCTAGGGCAAACGACAATCCTCTCAGTTTTTCTCAGAGATTCTTACCAGAGTTTCTTCTTCAGGTATGTGTGAGTTCAACAAGGAGAATGTTCTCCCCTTGTGTCCCCTAAAACTCTTTCCCTGTTCTTTATCAGTTCTAGCCCTGAGTTCTTCGAAAGTGAAGATATTGTTGTCATACTTGAAATTCACGTGGAATCCTAATTTATATTTATTGTAGCTAATTTCCACTAGTTTGTGACTAAAATGATGCCTACTCCAGTGAAGTAGAATTTTAGCCTAACTTTAGAGTAGAAACTAGAATCCTGTATATTTACTGAATTATTGAATCATGCTTTAATCCTTCAAAGTTAGGAAATTCCTATAGTATTTCTATGTATCAAAAACTCAATTAAAGGTTTAATTAGTTAATCTCATTCAGAAATTTATTTACACAATATCGCTCAGGAATGTCAGTCTAGTCTCAGTCAGATTTTTAGCAATCTCCGGGTTGACCAGAATAATGTCAGCTGATCAGTTTGACTATAGTATCTTCCCGAGGTGTCAGTGGTGCCTCTCAGTTATCAGACTCAGACTCAGGTTACAGTTATTTGATCCATTAGGCGTTCATGGCATTTCAGTTATATAGCTCTGACCAACTCCAGGACCCAAGTTCAGATTTTAGTTTGTTCTTAGACGTTACGACGCTTCTAGATAAGCAGCTCTAGCCAGTTTAGAACCCAGTTTTAGAATCTGGTCCAATAAGACTCTCAGGGTACTTTCAGTTATATGTTCCTGACTAGTCTTGGACCCCAGTTTCGAGCTATCAGCCTAGTCGTTCAGTATAGGTTTCCAGTGGGAGTAGGACTTAGCATCGAGCGGACTGGGGTTCCAGCGCACCCAGGTTCCCAGAACTACGTTGCCAGCGTAGGTTACAATTACAGATTATTGGCCTAATTGGCCCCAGACTTTTGTGATCACCCAGTTATACCTTTATACCCTGGCAAGGTATATTAGGTCCTACTGGTGGGGTGTATACATCGGACTCCATGTTTAGCTTACATGGTTATATGTCGGTTACAGACTCTCCTACTAGTCAGTCCAGTCCAGTTTTAGAATAAAAATCTCAGTTCAGTTTCATAACCCTCAGTTTAACTCAGTTCAGCAGAGTATCTCAGACTTCAGAACTTTCAGATTTAGGGCATGTCTTTGACCACTAGGCAGTGTCATTTTGACCATCTCAGTTACTTCAGATTATTTTAGTTCAGATAATTAGTTGGTCATTGCATGTCTTTCCAGTTCAGTCAATTACATCTATCAGTATATTCCTCTCACATGTTCAGTACATTCAAAGTACTTACGCATACTTTTATACTGTATCATTTCATGATACAACTGCAGGTTCTCAGACTCAGCATCGCTAGCCGCCGCAGTTCAGATTCTCCACCTCAGCAGTGAAGTGTGAGTCCTCATCATCCGAGGGTATTATTTCTTTCTTTCAGTCATTTATTAGTTTCAGTTAGACTTAGAGTTAGCTGGAGACTTATCCCAGCAACTCCTCAGTTAGATGGCTTTCTGACAGACATGATTTTCTTTCAGATTTATCAGTATTATTCAAATGTTTTGAACATTATGTTTTCAGACTTGTCTTTCATAAATGTTTTATGATATTATTTTAAAGTTCCGTTGTGCATGTTTACTCAGAATGCTAGTGAATGATAAACCAGAGGTTGACTTGGGGTCACTTGTGGCTTCAAGTACCGTGTTACATCCAGGGTGTAGACTCGGGGTGTGACAAGTTAATATTAAATATTTAAAGTATAAAGTCACGTAGTAAAATATCATTCACTTTTTTACCCTTTTAAAAATAAAGTCACACGTGACAAAATAGTTATTTAATTATTTGTCTAATATTTAAAATTTTAAAATTAACTTAATTTTATGTATTAAATTCTTCCTTATTTTATAAAAAATATTAATATTTTAAAATCTTAAAGCGGGTAAGATTTTATCTTTAAGAAATAATTATACGTTGAATAAACTTGTACTTATGATGCAAATTAATCTTATGTTTAGAATTTTTAAAAATAATTTGGAAAAAGGGAAGCTCAATGCACAAAATGTACCACATTAGTATGGTCCCGAGAAGGATGGCATCCCAATATGAGTGTGATATTGACAATTTATGGCCTAATGCAAACACTAGTGGTTATTTCTATTAACTATGATGATTCTTTCTTAGTTTGTACACCAAATTATAATTAAATAAATGTATTTGTGATATGATATCAATTTGTTTGGGGGCTTTAGCTAAAACCCTTTGCCTCAATTCCTCCTGTTTACAGAATGGGAAAGAATGCAGGAAAGTTTATGAAGGAGGAAAACAATCTTCCGAAGAAATCAAAACTTGAGTTCTATGATGAAGATGATGATATGATGAATGATGATATTAATGTCTTTCATCAAAAGAGAGATATCATTCCACTGAATGTTAATGAAGATTCTGCAAAGTCTAATGAGGATAATGAGCATCCCATGTTTGATCTTAAGGAGGATGAAGATGACGACTTTGATGATGCTGAGCTTACTGGCCTTGGAGCTAAAATTGCAAGGACACAGAAATATTTACATGCTACTATGAGTGGGGCTGAGGATGAAATGTATGATGAAGCTGAACAGGAGAAAGAATAGGGGCCTCTGTGGGGAAGAGGAAAGAATATGTATTATCAAGATAAAGAGGCAGAATCAAGTGAGGAGGACCTTATTACCGAGGAAGAGAAGGAGGTGTTGAGAATATTAAGATATATACTATTAACAATGGGTTATATATATATATTATTAATCATTTGTTTTTAGATATATTTTTTATTATAGAACAATTATTTATTCAATTTTTATAAAGGTTTAAATAGATCATATATTTGTCGATGTGTCCTTTACTTATATAGTAGATGATTTAGTGTATAACGTTTAGCTTATACACAAAAAATTAAATCATCGGTTCTTATAAGTATAAACTTTATATATGTTCACAATCTAAAATGAAAATTGGATAAATTTATCGGTACGATTGTAGCACAAGATTAAATATAATTTATTTCGATTATGGGAATGGTATATGTTGCATACTCATACTAGTGTTTTGATGATTGACAAAGGTGTTCCAGGCTGATATGACACGATAAGATGAACCAGGTACAACTTTCTGTTTCACAATTTTGTGGATGGCTAGGTCTTAATCACGATGTACAGGTGGCATATGTTGACTGATCACGGGCAAAAATAGCATGCCCGAGATACGCTTTATGACTTAAATTAGTCTTGTTTATCCAAGTTATTGTATACATTTTCATGTAACTTTATATGAATGTGAAGATATGTGCTAACCAACATGATTAGCCTTTGTTTTGTAGGTTTTGATGACTTTTGAGTAACTAACCCATGAGTTGGTGAAGTAGAGGCTTGGAAACGGAATTAACCCGCGAACGTCGGCAAAGAGGAGGCACAAAACAGCCCACCTGCGCGTCGGCAACGTGCCACGGCAGGCAGGCTGATCACAACAGCCCACCTACACGTTGGCAACGTGCCACGGCAGGCTGGCTGCGCGACATGGAGGTGTCAACGCGCTGCCCAAGCAGCGTGACACGCTGCCAACGCGGCAGGGTACTGCCGAGGCCAAACTTCGGGTGATTTCCAGAGAGCTTTCGTGTTGCCTCCGTGTCACGGAGGCAGTGCTCCGCGATACACTCCATGACACGGAGCCGTTCCATGACAGGCTAAATTATGCACGTTTTCCATTTACTATAAATAGCACCCTTAGCTCCTAATTCCATTTTGTCATGATTTTATTCTGGAAAACTACCTAGGAGTGAAGGGAGAAGTGGGAGAACTCATCTAGGGTTTATCAAATTCCCTTCTCATCTACCAAATTCATGTAAGTATGTTAGTTTAGTATTAGTTAATTGTAGTTTTACGAACATGAATGGCAAGAACCCTTCCTCTAGGGTTGAAGCCATGAATTATGATTGTGATTTTATGAATTTGTTTTGGAATTAAGTTATTGATTGTTGTTTTCGTCTTGCATTATGGATTGTTGGTTGTTTTTATGATTGATCACCACGAAAGCATATTTGTTAGCTTGAGTAATAGCTTGAGAAAGCATCACCTAGGCCAGGACATGAGAATCTGAGGAGCATGTTTGTATCTCGGGAGAGATTTTTGTGTCAGGATAGAAATATACCTAACACCGTGCTTGGTTGACACACGTGGGTTATGAAAGACCAACTTGGGATGTCACATCACCACTCGAAGAAGTAGTTGTGAGGCTAAGTTGAGTTAAATGGTTAGACGCACGAAAGTCCCTAATCGTTTCCCCGTAAACCACAACATAATTGATTGCCCGCGACTAGAAAATTAAACTCCTCGCTCACAATGATGTAGTGAGGCTAGATTGCCGTGTTTAGAGGCTCGAAAGACCATAAAAATGCAATTCTAATTATGTGAAATAACAATTGATAGTTCCATGCTTAACCCATTGCAATTCGTAGTATCGCTTGATTAATTGGTTTTAACTCTATGTTGCTCCTAGAGTAATTTCAGAATATTTCGTTGACCCAAACTTAGACTTAATTAATCTCAATCAAAAATGTCTATAACCAACACTTGAGGTATTTAAGATCACACTAGAAATGGATAGTTAGAGGAATGGGTCCAGTCCCTGTGGGTTCGATAATCCGGTTCTTAAAAAGAGCCACTATATTACTTGCACGACTCGTACACTTACGGACGCGCGAATTGGGCACGTCAAGTTTTTGGCGCCGTTGCCGGGGACTAGGCAAGATTTTGATAATTTATCTATTTTTGTGTGATTTTTGAATTTCCTAAAGTGTTGAAAAACTTGGTCTTAGTCTGTTTATTTGCAGGTGACAGGTTGTCCTGCCGAGCTGGCTAGAAATAGAGAGCTTGTGGAACCGTTGCTTGAACCTGAATGTCAAATCCATTTGCAAAGGAGAGTAGCTCTAGAGCAAAAGCTAAAGAGACTTAAAGAAAAGGTACAACAACAACCACCCGCGGGACAAGCACAATTGTCATCAGAAGCAATGGCAGCAAGACCAGTTCGCGAAGTGGCAATTTCACTAGCGACGAATGTGACCTCTAGCATCCGTAAACCGGAGCATGGAGGGCACTTTGAGCTAAACAGAACATGGTGCAGCTGTTACATTCTAGTGGTCAATTCACTGAGATGGCACATGAGGACTCGCAGCAGTACCTACAGAGCTTTTTAGAGATTAGTGACACGTTCGTCCCCACCGGCGTGTCCACAGATTATGTCCGAATGACCCTCTTCCCATTTTCACTGTTGGGAGAGGCGAAAAAGTGGCTGAAGGCTGAGCCACCGAACTCCATAACTTCATGGAATGACTTGGCTAAGAAGTTCCTTATCAGATTCTTCCCCTTAGGCAAAACTGCAAGGTTGAGAAGTGAAATACTCAGTTTCAAGCAGAGGCCTGATGAGAACTTATATATGGCTTGGGAAAGATTCAAGTCATTGTTGAGAGATTGCCCCCATCACCAGCAATCAAATGAAGTGCTGGATCATACCTTTGTAGAAAGTCTAGACCCACACACAAAAATATTACTAGACTCTGGATCGGGTGGGCAAGCCTTGGATAAGACATATTACGAATTGTACACTTTGTTGAACAGAATTGCACAAGGAAATCCAGAGTGGCACAACGAGTCATCGAGAGGGACAGGAAAGAGATTGGGGTTGATAGAAGTAGATGGTTTGAATGCTTTGGCAGCACAGTTAGCTTCGTTCCAGCATCAAATGATGACTCAATTCAATAAACTGAGTATGAACCAACACCAGGGCCAGGTTAATGCAGTTCAGCAAGCTCCGAGTTGGTGTGAAATTTGTGGTAATAATGGGCACAATGCAGAATCTTGGGGAACTAATCCAGAATCAGTCAATTTTGTTGGTAATGTGCATAGGAATCAGAATTTTGGGAACAACTCCAATAGAAATTGGCAGGGCCACCCGAATTTTTCTTGGGGTGGAAACCAAAAGCAGAATTATATGCAACCTCAACAACAGAAGTATCAGTAGAATAGGCAGAATGATGGGCAAGTGAGTAGCAGCATTGAGGAAACACTGCAAAAAATTATGGAGACCCAAAATCAGTTAGCGGAAAATCAGGCGAGGATGGCAACAGACTTAATGAATCAACAAGTAGCCACCCACAATCTTGAAAAACAAGTGGGTCAGATAGCAGTTGCTCAGAACATGAGGTCGCAGGGGGGATTACCCAGTGATGCAGATCCTAACCCCCGGCAAATAAATGCCATCAGTTTTAGAAGCAGAAAGCAATTAGCTGATGCAATGCCTAAAGAGTTGAGAAAGGAGGTGCAGCCGGAGTTGGTTAGACCAGGACCATCCACCGACACGGAAGCGAATCAGAGTGCTGGGCAACAAAATGCGCAACTTTCATTGCAGCCAGCACAAAGACCACCACCACCATTCCCTCAGAAATTCAGAAAGAGCAAGGAAGAGGAATGCTTCAAAAAGTTCTTTGAGAGCTTCAAAGAACTTCACATAAATTTGCCTCTTATTGATGTCTTGCAGGGAATGCCCAAGTATGCTAAATACTTGAAGGACGTGATGGCGAACAAAGTTAGATTGGTGGACGTTCAGACTGTAGCACTGACTGAGGAGTGCAGTCATAGGGTATTGAGCAAAATGCCAAAGAAGCTCAAAGACCCAGGGAGTTTTACCCTCCCCATACAAATTGGTAAAGCTGAGGTGCTACGAGCTTTGTGTGACCTAGGGGCAGCAGTCAATCTAATGCCCCTATCCTTATTCAACACCCTAGGGTTGGGAAAATCGAGGCCGACAAGGTTGATGTTGCAGCTGGCTGACAAGTCGCGAGTGACACCTGATGGAATAATAGAGGACCTTCTCATCAAAGTAGGTAAGTTCATTATACCTGCTGATTTTATTGTCTTAGATTTTCAGGTTGATGACCAGGTACCCCTGATCTTGGGACGGCCATTCTTGGCCACTGGAGGAGCGGTGATTGACTTGAAAGCAGGGACTGATCACGGGCAAAAATAGCATGCCCGAGATACGCTTTATGACTTAAATTAGTCTTGTTTATCTAAGTAATTGTATACATTTTTATGTAATTTTATATGAACAACTTGTGGAATGTCGTATTGGATGGACCTACCATTTCCATGAAACTAGCTGAGGATGGAAAAACTTAAATTCTAAAAGGCAGATTGGAATATACAAAGGAAGAGAAACTAGCTGTCGAGATCAACGCAAAAGCGAAGAAGATTTTGGTATGTGGACTTGGTCTGGATGAATACAATCGAATTTCATCATGTACAAGTGCAAAGGAGATTTGGGATTCCCTCCAAACTGCTCACGAAGGATCAGGTGAAGAAGTCCAAGATCGATATGTTCAATCGTCAGTATGAACTATTCAGGATGAAGGAGGGTGAATCTATTCATGACATGCATACCAGGTTCTCATCTATTATGAATGAGATGTATTCTCTTGGTGAGACCATTCCCACTAGCAAGGATTTAAGAAAACTTCTGAGTGTACTACCTGAATCTTGGGAAAGTAAAGTAGAGGTTATTTCTGAAGCGAGAGATCTGGATACACTGACCATGGATGACTTGATTGGGAATCTAAAGGCTTATGAACTCAAGAAATCTCAAGAAAAGGAGCTGACCAGTTCTCACAAGGAACATAACTTGGTTCTCAAGTCTACTATTGAGGATGACAGCATAGCCTTGCTCACTCGAAGATTTCAATGAATCATTTAGAAAGGCTTTAACACGCGGAAGAAGAATTCATCAAAGTCCTTTGACAAAAATCTTAGAGATCTTATTTGCCACGAGCGTGGTGAACCTGGTCACTTCATGAAGGAATGTCCTCTATGGGAGTTAGAACACAAGCATAACCTAACTGAGAAATCCAAGAAAAAAAAAGAAGGATCAGGTTCAAATTCCAAACAAAAAACTCATCATGAAAGAAGCAAATAGTGTGGTGAAGCGAGCTCTAGCCGCTATGGGAAATTCCTCTAGTGATGAATTTGAAGTTTCTACTAAACAAGAAGACTGCCCCCTCTTAGCCATGGATGACTCGGATAATGAAGATCTGTTGGCCCTAATGGCGGAGGCAGACTCAGACAGTGAAGAGGACAACAATAAGGTAAGCTTCTTTGAACTTAAATCAAAGTTAAACTCATATTCTCGAAAGAAGTTACTCTCTCTTTCTCTTGTTCTTATTGATGAATATAACACTCTGTCTATTGAAAAAGAACAAATCATGAATGAATTTGCCTCTCTTAAGTTTGACAATAGTAAGCTTGAAGAGGACAAAAGAGACTTCATAATAAAAATTGAAGAGTGTGAAAAAATTCATAAAGAAAATATTGAAAAAGACAAAACAATCAAAAATCTCACTTTAGAGTCACAGGTACTTCACACAGAGAATCTGAGTCTAAGTAAGAGTCTGGTTAAAACTAAAACTGAATTAGAAAAAACTTTGAAATGGACCAGGTCCTCAAAAATTCTAGTCTCCTTGTATAAAAATCACTCAAGTCAAAGACAAGGAATAGAATACAAAAATGGTATCTCAAAAACTAATTTGAGCACTAAAACAAATCCCATCCTTTGCTCTCACTGTGGAAAAATGAGTCATTATAAAGAACATTGCAAGTCTAAGATAAAAGCAATGAAGAACAACATTGATTTTTCTAGTCACAGATCAGGGACATCCTTTAAACGCTTTTTCAAGTATACAGTAGTTCACCCCAGATCTGGTCCCCCAAATAAAATCATGAGAGGGAAGAAAACTACTCCACTCCCTTTCTAGACTAAAAGAGATCTTATTCACCCATTCAATAATGAAAGGGACCCAAGCTAGTCTGGGTACCCAAAACTAACCTCTGACTACTTTTGCATGTGAAAGTGAGAGAAAAGCAGAGAACCCGGTACATGGACAGTGCGTGTTTCAGACATATGCCAGGAATGCTTGAAAACTTTCTCTCACTCACCAGTCATAAAGGCAGAAACATTGCCTTTAGAAACATAAAGAAGGGTGAATTCGTTGGAATTGACAAGGTTGGAAGATACATGTCTCAAGAAATTGACAATGTCTACTATGTTAAGGGGTTAAAACACAATCTGTTGACCATCTCACAAATGTGTGACGAAGGGAACTCATTCCTATTCACTTCAGCAGATTGCAAGGTTACAAGCTTGTAAACATGGAACCTGGTTCTCAAAGGACAGAGATACAAAAATGTGCGCAAGACATACAAAGTCCTGGAAAAGATAATAAATTGTGTGGAGAAAAGTGTATATATAATCTTTGATGAACAAAAATCAGTGGACAGAGTGAGCACACAGGAAGAAATGAAAGAGATTGATATGACATCGACTACTAACACTGAGGGGGAACCAGGTTACACAGGATAAAAATACTCAGCATGAACATCTGGATACTTCCAGGATGCCTGATGAACAAGGTACTACACTAGATTTGTCACATCATGGAACTACTAAAGAACATGAGCAACCAAATCATGTGTACATATTGCTCAAGGCATTGTATGGGCTCAAACAAGTACCAAGAGTATGGTATGACAGGCTACCAAGTTTTCCACTGAATCATGGAGAATTGACAACACATTCTTTATCAGAAAAAGGGGGAAGAACATACTGATTATTCTGATAAAGGATGTGGACCTGGTTCTTTGGTATCTTGCCAGTGATATGCAGATGCAGACTATGTGGAATTCATGGTAGACAGGAAAACCCATTTAGAATGGCATACTTTTCCATTGTGCCAACATCAGTGAAATGAGTATGGCGAAGAACCAGGTTCATCACAAAAGAATAAAACATATTGATGTTCGCTATCACTTTTTGAGGGATAATATGGAAAAGAAAAATATTTTCATGAAGTTTTGCAAGACTGAGGATCAGGTGGCCGACATTTTTACCAAAGTATTGGGAAGAGAATTATATGGAAGAATTCATGTAGAACTATAATAATCAAACTTCATTGACTTTGTTTATCATTTTCTCCTTTTGACTAGAATTTATTTATTTTTATGCTTATCAAGTCTCATTGCATCACAATTGCTAATCCTTTCTCGTGCCTTTGATTAAGTACACACCTCAGGTAGGCTACAATGAAATGTTTAAAAATTGATGATGTGACCCTTACTTTCTAATTGCTGAAAATATGGACAAGACTCAAGGAAAGAATCACAGGAGGATCTAGGTTCCTCTACAAACCATTATGGTACGTACTTATCTCCTTACATTTATGTTCAATTTTGTTGCTGAACCTACAACCACTACTCTACTGAACCTGGTCCATTCTCCAGTGTCTTGTCTCTGGGTACACCACAAGTATTGTCAACATCTTAAAAAAAAGAAAAAGAAAAAAAGGGAGCTATAAAACTTGACCCACTTCTCCATTGACCCATCACAACAAGTCTCTAGCACATAGTGTAATATCCCTATTTTTTATTTCTCTCACTTTATCCAAATTCTTTCTCCTCAAGAGTCCATGAAAAATCTTTTTACCAGTCCTTCTCTATTAAATGTTAAAGGATAACCGACCCTTTTAATCCAGTTCATATAATGTCTTTCTGTCCATGAAAAATCTTTCTACCAATCCTTCTCTATTAAATGTTCCATGAAAGAAGAAACCCCTCCATCCACTCAGGGGGAACCCCCTCTATACACTCAGGGCGAACTTCCATCACCAGTGTCTGAGAATGCATCAGGTTCTTTCCCAAAACCTGCCCCATCCACTCTTTCCCTCTTCCTAGAGTTCGTAAGTCTAAAATGGTGAATCTTGAGGAAGTAAAGAATGAAAAAAATGGATTTAAGGGTGAATGGAGTAAGTCTCACGTTGACAAAATCGTTAGTTAATGACATCTTATAAGTGTCTAGGGTGAGCTATGCAGAGTATGACATGAAAAAAATATTGGAGGAGTTTGATCTTCTGCAGCATGTACCAGGTTCAAAAGAGAAGCAACCTGTAACTCAAATGATTTTCGATTTGCATACTGCAACTGCGCGAGTGGCTGAATTGAAAAGGGATAATGCACAGTTCAAGGTTGATCTACCCAATGCTAATGCTGAGATTTCTACTCTCAAAGAAAAAATGCTTAGTGAACAGAGTGTCCACCACAATAGAATTGACAAGCTTCTCTCTTTGATAGATAAAACTACTCATTCCTCCTCGTGAAGTTCTTTTTGTCTTCCCTTCTGTATTGCTTCCTATTTGTGGTTATACTTCGCTTACAAGTTGGATACTATGTGTTGGATTTGGTACATCACTGGCTTGTTTTGTTCTTTCCTTGTGCTCCTAATCTATCTGCGCATTAGATGGCTTATATCATCAGTTTGATCTAACAATTTTTGTTGTTTCGGGATTGTTCTGATAAGTGTTGCCCCAGTGGCCATGGTTTAGTAATTTTTTGCACATGCGTGATACTTTCTAGGTTCTTTGTATAAAAACTTTTCAATGATGTTAAAAGGGGGAAGATGTGAGCATAACATATTGTTTGTCATCATTAAAAAGGGGGAATTTGTTGCATACTCATACTAATATTTTGATGATTAACAAAAGTGTTACAAGCTGATATGACACGATAAGATGGAAACAGGTACAACTTCCTGTTTTACACTATTGTGGATGGCTAGGTATTAATCACGATGTACAGGTGGCATATGTTGACTTTAGTCAAATATGGGATTTTTGTGAAGTACAGATGACGTGTGACGATTTTAGTGAAATCCTTGTGTAGTACTTAAAAGAAAAACACAATTGGACTTCAACAAGGAAGTAAATATTGTGGATTCTTATTTGAAGAGAACGAGGAAAGGAGATATTGACTTTCTTTCTACAAACAAAGAGAAAACCTAACAAGACCTTCGGCGGCAAAGAGAGAACCAGATACGTACAAGGAAACCAAATCCTTTTAGGATTCTTTTCAAAAGGCAAGTTGTATTTGACTAGGAAAGAACCAGGTATGGAAAATCTGATCTGAGAAAATTAAGTCCCTTTGAAATTCTTTTTTCCTTATTTGGGATAAGGAAAGGTTTGAGGAAATAAAGTCCTTTTAGGATTCCTTTTTCTCATTTGAAATAAATCCGGGTTTGACAAAAATCACGTCCGTTGGTGTTATATAATGATCATAAACAACCACAGAACATTCAGCTATTGCATTAGCCGTCAAGGAGATTATTCTGAAGCAATAGTTGTTCATAACAAGAGACACTCTCACTGGACGAGGTTCCTATAAGCGAAGAATTGGAGCATAAGAATTATCCTGTCTTGATTGAGTTTGTTATTTGTATTTTTTGAGTTGTAACTTTCTATTCTAGAGTTAGTTGAGTCAAGTTATGTTGGTGTTATTGAGTTATACTTTAGAGACTAGAGTTTATAGTCTTTGAATATGTGATTGCCGTTTGAGAAAACTGTAGAGATTGAGGTACTACAGTTAGTCCCTTTGATTGTGGAGTTGTAATCTAAAACCTGCTCGTGAGTTGAATAAAATCCTATTTGATAGGTCGTGTTTTTGTTACTCCCTTGAGCAAGGAGATTTTTCACATTACATCTGCGTGTTCTTTATTATTCTGCACTTGTGATTTTATTGAACCATGTTCAATATCGTAGATAGCTGGTGGTGATTTCAGTATAATTCCAACTTCTTGTGCTAGTACATTTTATATGTATCGAACGGACCAAGTAGAGATAAGTATTTTTTCTGACTTAATAAAATAAATTATCTAGATCATTAAATGTACTTATACTCTTAATCTTGATATAATTATTATGATCAATGTAATTTATTTTTTATTGTGATCTATCAAAGGGTGAAACTCTTTCGTGGGTTAAAATGTTCCCGATAGGTTCGATAATGACAAATGACATTTGTGAAATAATAATTAGTTGATTGAATCCTTGTCTCGATCTTGAAATTGATGATACCCCTTTATGATTGATTATAAGTTTTCATGTGAAAATAGTGCATGTGAATTTTATATCTATCACATGAAAAAAGTTAAGCGTTTGAATAAAGGATTAAATTAATTAATCAATTAAATAGTCAGAAATTTCATTCGGATGATTGGCATCTGCAACCTTAACATTGGGAATTAAATAAGATTTAATGAATGATTTTGAAATTACATTGAGCAATGCAATTACGGGTTAGTGGAATAATTTGTAATTTATTATGGTAGGTTAATTCATTCATTTTATAAATTAATACCATAATTGGAAGCCTCACTAATTAAATTTGTGATCCCCGCTATGCCTGATTAATTAATAAACTTCGAAAGAAAGACACCAGTTTTCTAGAAAAAGTAAAATCCTACAAGATTTTGGTCTGGTCTTCTAGTAGGAAAATTCTACTATTACTTAGAGAGAAAGATTTCTATACGTTTTGGGACTGGAGTTTTATACCCTAAAATATCGTTACAAATAAGATTCTCTTCCTCCAAAAAAAAAATATAACTTTTGACCTTTCCAGTAGTTGACCATACAAGTATTTCCTACTCGGAGATTTTTGAGGTTATAGCAGAAGATCGCAGAACAGGAGAACACATTGGACGATTTGTGCAATAGGTTCAAGAGCATTCATTCGCGGTCACGCTTATTGATTTTATGTTTGATTAAAATCTGTGTTTATATATTGTTTATATTACATGCAAGTATAATCCTGAATTGTTTTCTTTTCACTGCGTGTGACTGTATTCCAACAGAGAATGCAGCAGAAAAAAGCTAAAGCTAAATCCTTATCTCCGGAGGATTTAGGTATTGAAGATGACGAACTCACACTTGAGGAAGTTTTGGCCCAAGAAAAAACTGGATCGACAGTTTCCGCAGATGGAGAAACCAAAAGTGTAACTGGTACTGCTTATGAGGAAGTGCAGAAGGATTTGAATGCTTTGACAAAAGAAGAGCAAATGGATGTTGTCTATAGTTCTGCACCTGAATTGATTGGTTTGTCGCCTGAGCTTGGTGAAGCGCTTGAGCAGCTCGATAACAAAGTTAAACCCCTATTCAACAAGATTAATGGAGAGAATATGACAAAAGGCGGGATGCACTACATTGAGGTGAAGAAGCTGCTTCTGCTGTCCTGTTGCCAAGCTATCACTTTCTATCTTCTTCTCAAATCTGAGGGGCAACTAGTGGGTGATCATCCGGTCATTTCACGCCTTGTGGAGATCAAGAATCTGTTGAATAAGATGAAAGAACTTGATGGATATCTTCCTTCTAAACTAGAAGACTTGCTGCACAAGAATGTTGGTAATGTAACTGGTGTAAAGTCGGCAGGAAGGAACTTAGATTCTGAACCTCTCCCAATTAGTCACAAGCCTTCCGTGGCATTATCTGATATTCAAGAAACAGAGCCTCATGAAGCTGAGTTGGTGGACCCAAATGGTTTAAACAGTCAACGCAAAAAAGAATCAAAACACAAACTTGCGGACTCGGGACGATCAAGTTGGTATATCCAAAGTATGGAAATGTTAAAAGTGAGAGCTTCCCTTGAGGAAAAATTGAAGCAGACAGGTAGGTGTCTTTTGAGTTCCATTGCACGGAAACATGAAAAACAAAACAAGCGCAAACACCTTATGATTTTGATGATGATGCCATGGGTGCCGGAGATGACCATGAGATACGAAGTTTAAACAAGCTGTCTAGGCTTCTAACTCCTCAAGTAGGGAGACCCAAGGTAATTTCTTGTGATGACGATTTACCAAAACGAGATGACGATTTACCAAAACGAGATGACATTGGAGAAAGGAGAAGAAAGCATGAACTGAGAGTTGATGTCAAAGATGAGCCTGGTGACCAGGCAAGCGATGATGTTGCTACTTCTGACGATAGTGAAATGGACTGAAATCTGAAATTCTACAAAGAAGTCGAAAAGCAACATTCAGCTAAGCTAGCTGCTAAAGAAAAGATGTATTTCAGATCCCCAGCTATGCCATTAATGCCAGAAACCCCTGTGAATGGGAAACGCCAGATAAATTACCAGATGGCAAAAAACAGGGGCCTTACTCGTAATCATAAGAAGCAAGATAAAAATCCAAGGAAGAAATACAGGGGGAAACATGAGAAGGCTCAGAAACGTAGGGAAGGACAAGTTCAGAAAATTAAGAAACCAAGTGGTCCTTATGGTGGAGAAACTACAGGAATTAATGCTGGTATTAGTCGAAGTATCCGATTTAAGGGATAAGTTATTAGCTTGCCCACAGAGCGGTAAGAGTTCATCACGTCTTAGAGTTCAAATGCTTCCACAGACCAAAAACTTAGTATTTAAGTGGAGAAGGATAGAACGGTGTACCCTTATTCACCGAGTTCCAAACCTTATGTAGCACTGGCCCTCGGGAATTTATTGATTATGAAAAAGAAAAATAAGTATAAGAGAGATTGTATTCTCTTTTTGCAGGATATCCTCTTTTTGTGGTTTAAATTAGTCTTTTTCTTCTTCCTTCCAATTTCACCTGGAAGAGGGGAGTGGAAAGCATGTATAAGAGTCAATATCAACTGCTTCTGTTTCTCTATTTAAGCTTTTTGATTGTCTGCTCTCGAAAAAATAAAATATACTATATCAATTTATTAATATCAAATCAAACTAGTAACTTTCATTTATTAACTAATTTTATACTGATTAAATATATTCAATACTTAACAAATATATTCCTATTTTTAATAATTATCCATCATAATTATTTAAAATTATACGTACATTTAATTGAGATGGATGCCACGTGGTGGCATGCAACCTCGCCACAAACACCTCATTGTTTAGAAATTCACTATATTCTCAAAAAAAAAAAAAAATTGTATTCAAATTCCTCCTTCTCAACCCACTTTCCTTCCCCCAAAGATCCTGTCGCTTCCCCTTTCTCTTCATCTTTCACCATCCCTTCTTCCATTAGATTTTCCTTCTTCTATCAGTACATAGGTAGACTAATTAATTAGCGCACATAACCACCGATGCTAAGAGTAACATGTTTTTAGGTGATATCTAATTTTGATTAGGATCCGAATGGTGATTATTCTGGTATTTGTTGTTCACTTGCTTTATTTTTTTTAAAGAAAAAAAAAGAATTTCCTTTTTTATGGCTTCTTCATTTTTTCGATGCTCAAAGCTTTCAATTTATTTTTTTTTAACACGCAGGAACTTTTTAAATTTTCATTATTTTTCCTCTTTTCAGTTTTCTTTGGAGTTGTTGAACCCAAAACACCTATTTTTCTTTTCTCTACTACATGGAGTTGTGAGATACTGTGTTGGTGCATCAATTTTTTCTGGGATTTGAAGGCGGTGATGGTAGTGGCGTGTGAAATATGATAATTCTAGGTGGTTCTTATAGAACAATGGAGCTGGAAAAGGAGGCTGTGAAGATTTGTGAAGAAAAAAATATATAAATTCTAGCTAATGAATATTGTGATTATGAAATTTATAGAAAAATGAAACATGATGTGTTTTGATGAGTTTTTCAACTTGATTTTGTAATTTTTAATTATTCTGTTCGGTTAATCATACCTTGGTTGAAAACAGAAATCCCTAAATATTTTTTTCAAAAGAATTATGTTTCTATCATTAATGAAAAAGAAAAGTTTTGAATGCAAAAATTAAAAAGAAAAACTATATAATGAGGTCTTACGGTGAGGTGGCATGGTCTCGTATATTTTAAATAGTTATGGTAGATAATTATTTGAAATATGGGTATATTTATAAAGTTTCATAATGACATGAGTATATTTAGTCATGCAGTATAAAGTTAGCTCATAAATAAAAATAAAAGGATAAATTTGACCCTAATTCTTTTTTTAAAAAAATTCTTATGTTGTTACATAAATACATCTTTTAAATATTATTTATGTTGTTTCTAAAAATTTATTCTTGTTAATAAGAGGGATACACATGAGGTGCGTTTGCTAAGACTAGTATTATATTAAAAGCATGAAGGTCTTTAAAAATATTGATCGACTTTTTGTACTTCACTAAAAAACTCTATAATAGATAAAATTGCATTTACTATTTTTCTCAAATAATTGTCATTTAATTATTAACCTAATTATTAGGACTTTAAAACTATTTAAAGTTATAACTATTAAATGTTTACTTATTTATAAAATATAAGACTTCCAAATATTTAGTACTTTACAATTGCCTAAAATTTTATTTTTTAAATCTTTTCTTATTAAAACTCCTAACATTTGAGACTTTAAAATAAATTACAATTATATTAACTTATATCAGTTCTTTCTTTATTAAATTAATTAATTATTTTTTAACTCACGGTACGAGAAAATAAATTAAACAATGTAATTTTTATTTTGCATTAATACGTTGAATTCCTCCTTTTTTTTTAATTTTAAAAAGTGCTTTTGTTGTTTACTCTCTTTAGTTAAATCTACACTATTTCTTCCGTTTTAATTTATGTGAAGATGTTTGATTAGACAAATAAATTAAGAGATAGAGAAAAAATTAAGCTGAAATCATATCATAAAAGATAATTAAAATTTTAAAATTTAAATTATTACCAAATACTTAAATTATGAAGTTGCATAGCAAAATATGATTCACTTTTTTACCTTTTTAAAAATAGAGTTCACATTTGAAAAAATAGTTATTTAATTATTTCTAATATTTAGAATTTTAAATGAACTAAATTTTATGTATTAAATCCTTTCTTATTTAAAATATTTAGAAATTTAAAAGCGATTAAGATTTTATCTTTTAATAAATAATTACACGTTGAATAAAATTGTACTTATAATGCAAATCAATCTTATGTTCAGGACTTTTGAAAATATTATTTGAAAAAGAGACAACCCGGTGCATAAAGCATCCGCATTAACAAAGTCTGGGAAAGGATCGCATCCTAGGGAGTGGTATAGACTGTCTAGCCTTATGCAAGAATTGGTGGTTGTTTTCACTAATTTTGATAAGTCTCTCTTAGTTTGGACGATCAATTACAAATAAATAATGCATTTGTAATATGATATCAATTTATTAGTGGCAAAATAAGCCAGTAATAACTCACAATACGATTTCGTAAGTGCTAATTATTTAAAATAATAACTTATACTACATGTTCTATTCTACTATTCAACTTTGTATTATAATGTGTTTTCGTAATGCTAATATTTATATTAAATGTTAACTTGTTAATAGTGTAGTGATAAAAATTTTGTAATAGTTAACATAAAATATACATATAATGCATGCATTTTTAAGTGTCCATATAAAAGCAAATGATCTTTTTACTTTTTTACCAAACGCTATTTCTATGACATTTTTGTCCATTAAAACAAGTATTAAAACAAACTGAAGAAAGAACTACTAGATTGGACAAACTTTTAAGTATAATCGTTTTATCAATTTGAAATTTATAATTTCCTTTCTAATTCTTCTATTGTTACACAAACACATCTTTTAAATATTATTTATGTTATTTTCAATTATTTATTCTTATTAATTATTAATATGAGGGTCAGATGAGAGGTGCGTACGCTAAAACTGGTATTACTTAATATAAGGATAGTTTTTCTTATTTACAGAATATAGCAAGTATATTACAAAATATAACAGATTTGAAAAGAAAAAAACTATTTGTTCATTGTCAGCCTCCCTTCTCCTTCTCCTTCACTGTCGGCCTCCTTCCTAGCTCCCTTCTTCTGCTTCATTGCTCCAATTTACCAAATCTTTCTTTGTAAATTAAAATCTTGAATTCCACTATTGATAAAATTTTAGAATTTCAAAGTTGAAAATTTGACTTTGAAAATTAAAATAATTTTGGTTTTGGTGTGGTTTCAAAAGTTTGAGAACATCTTGAGGAGTTTATACCTCAAATTTAGGATGATTTAGTATAGATTTGATGTGGTTTTAAATAAAATTTCAAATTTAATCTTGAATTCCACCATGGATAAAACTTGAAACTTCAAAATTGAATTGGGTTTAGAAAATTAAAATAATTTCAAAATAAGTGTAGTTTCAGAAGTTAGAGAACACTTTGAGGAGCATCTATCTGAAATTTAGCATGATTTAATGTAAATTAGATGTGAACATGTATATACTAGTTATGAAAAACATGCATTGAACGTATATTTTAAATTTTTTAATATAAAATTTGCGATATTCAATCTTAACAATATTTTAAAACTATCCCCCAAAAAAAGAATTAAGTTTTACGATTTAAGAATTTAGTTTTATAATTTCACTTCATTTTTGCTATTAGCACCCGCAGAGAGCAACTGGTTAGTTGCTAAATGAAAATCTTGAAAGTCCACGGTATACAATAGAAAAATAAAAAATTTCAAACAAAGGAGAATAAAAAATTAACTACGGCAACAAACTGTTAGCCTCCAAACGAAAATAAAACAAAGACAAGAATTTGCAAGTTGTGAATTACATAAGGAAATTACCATGAAGAAGGTACATGAATTGATAGGGATGGCATGGGGGGATGCCGGGCGTAGTGCGTTTTATATTATAAAAAAGATTTCCATCGCAAATTGATTAAAAATTTATATTATAAAATATAATTTTTTCACTCATTATCCATCGAATTTGTTCATTGAAAAAATCATGGTGGAAAACAGTTTTCCATTGAAATAGTGAAAAATTCCATGACTTTTTATATAAAAACACTATTTTTTTCGTTTTCCATCTATAATTAGTGGGAATAGTCACTTAACATTTTTTTAGTGAAAATCAATGAAAAAATAATAATTTTATGGTAGTGATTTTTAATAAATAAATATTTTAAACCTCTCAATAACATAGCCAACCAGAATATAAGTTATACAATTAGGTAGCAAGTTAATAAATTATATGGAAGAGAAATGGGAGGGGATAAGTCCGAATATTGAGCACCTTTTTAGTAGAGCCTCCCTCCATCTTTAATTTCTCTCAAATGGGCTACATGTTAATTTTTATATAAACGCAGGTATAACGGCGACTTTCTATTAAATAAAAGAAGAAAAAGAAGAAAGGAAGAAGGAATTCTGATGAGGCTATTCGAAAAGAACCAAACCTTGCCAGAAGTGATGCCTTACCACCCAACTATTATCATTGCCCCTGAAATTCGTTGAATTTATTGTGCAGCACTTAATAATTTTTTGTCATATATGAGCATTCTCCTATTGATAGAGCCGCAACCCATCAAGACTAACAACATAGAGGATATAGAGGACATAGACAACATATAATCAACCTTTACCAAAAGTCGAAAGGATAATCATTTTGAGCTTTCTAAATACATATGTCCAGTAAAGGTAAACAAGTAAGTCAGTTGGACCAAATCTAGCTTGTTGCCATATAAAGGTCGAATTGTAGTGATGTGGAACTATTCAACGTACAAAAACTACACAATATTTTCATTTACATAGAATAATATTTTTTTTGTTTGAGAGAAGATGAAATTAAATGAAGTGCCAAAACCACAAAGATACATGAGGCAAAAATCATGTGTAGAAGTGATTTTCACTCTGAAGGTTTAACAACTACCCTTGAAAAGATTGAAAAAATCAATAATTCATCTTCTTTCGGGGTAGAAGACCCCACCACTCGTCTTATTAGGTTTTGGTAAAATGTGATCTTCCAGCTCAAGCTTCGTCTATGGAGATCTTCTCATACACAGAAAGAATAAGAAGGTTACATTGAGGAAAATGAATTGTGTTATACATCACTATGTTTACATCATATATACACACTGCAAAGGGAAAATAGAATTATCTAATCTACTCTAACTGACTAATCATCAGTTAACCAACTCAACGCCACCTGTCAAGTATCACTAACCACTAACTATGACAGTTGTCAATAACTTACTTTCTTACTAACTAGTTATGCCAGCTTTATAATTTCAGAACTCCCCATCAAGCCGAAGGGTGCAGAATATTGAGCACACCAAACTTGCTTAGCAAATGAGTATGATGAGCATGACCCAGCCATTTTTCAAGAGATCTGCTATTTGATTCTGAGTAGAAACATACACTTTCTGCACCATACCATTCTTGACTTTATCTCGAATAAAATGACAATCAATTTCTATATGTTTAGTACGCTCATGAAAGATTGGATTGGCTGCTAGTTGTATAGCAGACTGACTGTCACTCAATACTGTGACTGGCATCTTGATGGAACCTCTAACTCCTTAAACAATTCAATTAACCAAGTTACTTCTGCTACAGCTAAGTCCATACTTTTATATTCAGCCTCAGTTGAACTCTTTGAAACAGTTTGCTATTTATTTGATTTTTCAAGAAATTAAGGACTCCCCAAACTTGACCACATATCCAGTAACTGATCTCCTTGTATTTGAACATGATGCCCAATATGATCACACTAACATATAAAATCAGTAGCTGGTTCTGCTCTCAGCAGAATACCCTGTCCAACTGTGCCTTTTAGATATCTAACAACTCTAGTTGCAGCTTCTCAATGAGACCTCTTTGGGGATTGCATGAACTGACTCAAAGTTTGCACTGCATAGTTGATCTCAGGTCTAGTGATGGTAGCATACATAAGTTTTCCAATCAACCTTTCATACTGACTGATGTCACTCAAAACATCATCTCCTGTGAGTCTAGTTGCTTGATCATACTCCACAGAAGTTAGTTTCATATTAGACTCTGAAGGAGTAACTATTGGTTTGGTGCCACCAAATCCCATATTTGAAATTAATTATAAAATATACTTCCTCTGGTTCAGAACCACTCATGTTTTAGATCTCAATCCTCAATTCCTAGAAAGTATCTGAGCTCCCCCAAATCTTTTAGCTTGAAGCTTTGATGTAGGACCGTCTTGGCTTGGTTGATCAGTTGTTCATTTCTTCCTTTGATGAGCAAATCATCAACATAGACTAAAATGAGGACCATCCCCTCCTTCTTGTTCAATATAAATAAGGAATGATCATGGACACTTTGAACAAACCAATCTTCCAATAAGGCAGTAGTAAGCTTAATGTTCCATCGTTTGGAAGCCTATTTGAGTTCATATAAGGACTTGAACAATCTGCAAACTTTTTGCTCTCCTTGATTTCTAAAACCTTCAGGCATCTCCACGTATACTTCTTCATATAAATCCCTTTACAAGAATGCATCATCCATTTAATATAGAAACTAGCCTTTGGAGACTGTCAATGCAATCACACACCTGATAGTTAGCATCTTTGCCACTGGTGAAAAAGTATCATGAAAATCAAGATCCTTTGTCTGACTATAACCCTTGGCCACTAACCTAACTTTGAATCTTTCTATTTCACCATTAGTCTGGTACTTGATCTTGTACACCTATTTGGATCCCACTACATGTCTACCAGGTGGTAAATCAACCACTGACTAGGTGTTATTATCTTCACGAGCTTGAATTTCCTATTTCATGGCATGTATCCACCTATCATCCTTGGCTGCTTCTTGAAAAGTCTGAGGTTCCACCACAGTGGAGAACTTGGACAAATAACTATGATAGGTAGGAGTGATCCGATGATAGGTGAGATGATTAGCAAAAGGATATCTGCTGGATTGACTCTTTTCAGGTGTTGTATAATCCTTCATCTAGATAAGCTGCCTAATTGTCCTGGTAGAATGTCTAACAGATGGTGGTACTTGAGAACTAGGAACACCAATAGAAGGAAATTGAGAATCTTCAGCATGAGACAAGATCTCCTGATCTGCAAGTTGGACCTCAAGAGTGGGTGGACGGGACACTCGTGGTAAGACTTCATCCCTATCTCCATCCCTATCCTCTTCAAAAAAATCTTCATTTACATTCTCAGTAAGCCACTCAGTTTGTACAACAAACTGAGCTGGTATCTGTGAAATAGCAAAGGGAAAAATGTGTTCTTTAAACACTACATTCCTACTAACAAAGAACTAATTGATATGAATGGCCAACAAGAGGTAACTCTTCTGTGTTTCAGAATATCCCAAAAAAATTGCAGGTCTAGCTCACTCCGCAAACTTATCTCCTTTTGGAACAACTAAAGCATAGCAAAGATAGCTTATCACCCTCAAGTGAGACAGTGATGGAGTCCTTGAGAATAACAATTCATATGGACTTTTGCATTTGATGGCCGAAGATGGCAATCTGTTCATTAAATATACTGCAGCTATAATACGTTTTCTCCAATATTTGATAGGCATGTGGAACTCAAACTTGATAGCTTTAGCCACATTAAATATATGCCTCTGTTTTCTCTCTACTACTCTATTTTGTTGGGATGTATAACTACAACTACTTTGGTGAATTATACCTAACTGTTGAAATAAGTCTGTGCACTGAGAGTTAAAGACCTCTAAACCATTGTCTGTTCTTATCAGTTTAACATGCGTGTCAAATTGGTTCTGAACCATTTGTTTGAAATTCCTTATTGCTACAATTTTTTCATACTTGAGTTGTAACAAATAAACCCAAGTATATCTGCTGCAATCATCCACAATAGTTAAGAAATAGTTTTCCGAAGTCAAAAGAGCGATTAGGTTGAAAAAATAAAGAATTTCTAACCATCTTATCAAATGTAGGAGTCTTATATAGTCCCCAAAGATCCATATGCACAACATCAGATGGTAAAGAAGTTTTGGAATTACTAGTAGGAGAAGACATCCCAGTTTGTTTAGCTAACGGACAAACAGGACAAGTATCCAAGACACCACTATCCTCATTACTATGTTGTATGTCCAGAGACTTCATAGCTTGTGTTGAAGGATGACCAAGCCTCTTATGCCACAATTTGTAACCCAGGTCTACTGTAGTTGCAGCCAACATCTGAGGTTCTCCTACTTTATTCTCCTTCTTTATTGCATTTTTACTCCTGAAGATGTACAAGCCCCCATCCTCCTGACCAATCCCCTTCACCCTGCCACTGTAAAGGTCCTGAAATACACAAAAGTCAGGATAAAAGAAAACAAAACAAGATAACTCCTTGGTGATTTTGGATACTGATAACAAGTTAACCTTGAAATCTGGAATAAACAATACATTCTCCAACACTTCATTATCAAATATAGATGCAATTACAATATGTGAAATATCAACTATACCTCCTACAGGAAGATTAACT
Organism: Datura wrightii; assembly: GCA_035772735.1. Lineage (NCBI taxonomy): Eukaryota > Viridiplantae > Streptophyta > Magnoliopsida > Solanales > Solanaceae > Datura > Datura wrightii. The sequence goes on from JASDFA010000001.1 coordinate 13,189,756, forward strand.
TTATCTTTCCTTGATGCAATAGAATTTCCTTGGTAAATAGCGTCTTGAAGTGAAGCGAGGGCATTATTGAAGGAAAGAAATGGCGGGTCGGTCAATTGCATTAGGTAGGAGATGCAGAATTAGCACCTTCATTCATTAAGTTCTTATCTTCTTCTATGTGGTGTGAAGCACCAGAATCAACTATTCAATCTTCTGAAGGAATGTCAACCATTAGACAAGTAGCCATACTTGTCATGCCAACCTGTTTCTCCTTTATTTATTTTTGTTCAGCATGTCCAGCATCTGTTTGTATTCCTCATCAATGAACCCTGTCCCTTTTCCATAAATGCATTCTTCACATCATGGCTGGTTGAGGCAGTCTGGCCTAGATCATTATGCTTCACAGAAACATTATTTGCTGAAGAGAAAGAAGAATGACCACTGCCTCTAGCTTGCCCTCCATATCCTTCAGCATTTCCATGAGTACCTGAGCTTCTAAAATTGCCATTTCCATAACCAGTCTTCTTCCTAGACTTCCAATCAGCAGAGTAACCAATCAACTTATAACAATTCTCCTTAGTGTAACCGGTGAAATGGCAGAACTCACACTGTAAGAAGGGCTTTCTTCCCTTAAAATTCTGATTTTCTTGATAAGCAGTTTGATTTCTATTGACCTGCATAGTCACCAGATCAAGTTTCTCATTCACAATGCTCAAACAGACTGAGTGCTGAATCTCATCCTCAATTATCATAACATAAGCATGATTTAAGGAAGGAGTAGCACTCTTCAATAAGATTTGTCTGTGCGCCTGGTCATATGAGTCATTTAGTCCACTCAAAAACCGTATTAGCCTCAATTGATACAGATGATCCACATAATCCTTTGACTTAGGGCAATCACAGCTTGATACAGGTACAACAACATCATATTCTCCCCATAGTCCTTTCAATTTGGTGAAGTAAATAGAGACAGAATTAGTACCTTGTTATAGAGTCAAGATCTCTCTATATAATTGATAGATCCTCATGTGATTGACCTCATCAAATCGCTCCTTCAGATCCTCCCAAACTTTGTGAGCATTCGTTGCATATACCACTCCACGGAGAAGCTCCTCAGTGACAGTATTCATCAACTGTGATAGTACAATAGCATTGCATGTCTCCCATTGCTCATGTAATTCTTCTCTATACATTTCCTTTGAGCAAGCACTTGTTACGAAACCAAAATTTCTCTTTCCCAAGAGTGAGATCCTCATTGATCTGCTCCACGCACTGTAATTCTCAGATCTGGTGAGCTTGATAGAAATTAGCATAGCGCCTGATGTGTCCGAAGGTCCTATGTAGAGAGGATGACTATGATCGATCTTAATTACCGCCATTGTTAACAGTAAGATCTAGGGTTGATTACGAAAAATCAAAGTACTCTTCTAATCATAGAAGAAGGAGATCTAAACTCACTTCCTGTAACTTCTTACATAGCTAGCACCAAGTGCTCTAATACCATGATAAAATGTGAGCTTCCAGCTCAAGCTTCATCTAAGGAGATGAAAAAATAAGAAGGTTTATTGAGGAAAATAAATTGTGTTATACATCACTACGTTTACATCATATATATACATTGCAAAGGAAAAATAGAATTATCTAATCTACTCTAACCGACTAACCATCAATTAACCAACTCAACGCCACCTGTTAAGTATCACTAACCGCTAACCATGAAAGCTGTCAATAACTAACTAACTAATTAGTTATGCCAGCTGTATAAATTTCAATAGGTTTCAATGTCGTCGTTGTCTTTTCCAATTAGTCCACCATCTCCTTGCTATTGGGATCAGAAGAAAAAAGGAAAAAAAAAAAAAGGAGAGCTTGATAGCATAAGAAATTTCCTACATTAAAAATATTTAAATAAGATTGTCTAGAAGCATAGTAGGTTTGTAAGAATAGACACTCACCTGCATGTTCCCCTTTGAGGAGCTCTAGGGGCTCTTAACAAGTTACACCTACCATCACTGCAAAACAATTAGAAGAACAAATTAACAAACTGATCAAATAGATCGCATGCTTGTACATATAAGTTCAAAACAACTTATGCAAATATAATATATGTACAAACAGTCTTTTAATGTATATATATATATAAAATTAATAGTTACTCTTGAAATACGTTGGGAGGTTTTTTTTCCTGTAAAGTATAACTTCATTACAAAACAAGAGAGTATGTTTTCTAACCTTGATAAAAAAGAAAGTGATCATTTTCCAAAGTTCACCCAAAAAATCCAAGTTAGATAGTAATTCAAATAAAATTATATGAATCACAACGAAAATATATCATTGATTATAGAATATGGTAGCTTTTTCGAAATTTTTATGATTAAACTCTTCATTTTTTATTCGCAAGCACAAGCTGTTGATCAAATTAAATTGATTTCACATCGGGAGGAAAGTAAAATTCAAACCAACAACAGTGGAAAAATTAACTCCCAGAATTTAATACAATGAGGAATTGACATGTATAATTGAATTTGCTTGTTAGTAGTCAGAAAAATCAGAACTCAGAAAACGAAAAACTAAATCTAAATCAAGTAGATAAAAATAAAATTGAAAAGAGATTAATAAATCTATAATTGAAAACAGAAAGTAAACCACAGTATACAGCAGAGAGAAACAAAACTCACCGGAGAAAAGAGAAAGAAGAAAGATAGAGAGCAAATAGAAAATCTAAATGTTGTTCTCAAACTTATACGGCAGAAGCATATGGAAACCAAGAAAAGTTTGCTTATTTACTATTATATTCTATATGTCATGAATAAATTAATAAGGAGTCATTCTTTAGTTTATACGCAGAATTATCTTTCGTCGTCCAAAAACACTCACACTTATTAAAAAGTTATATATAATTTATAAACACTCACACTTATTAAAAAGTTATATAAGTTATATATAAAAATAAATTAAATAAATTAAATGAAAAGTTGTCCAGCTATATATATGTATTTCCTCCTTTATTTTTACTTTTTTTATTATAATATAATATATTTTTTATTTTTATTTATCACTTTTAGTATATTTTAAAAAATATTTTCTTATATTTTATTCTTAAATTAAAGATTTATTTTTTAAATTATTTTCATTAAATTTAAGATTAGACATCAATTAAGATAAATATTTTGACAAAATATTTATATTAATTACTCACCTCGTTTTAATTTATTTGTCTTACTTTTTTTTTTAATATGTTTTAAAAAAGAATGTCTCTTCTTTTTTCTTTTACTATTCTTTAGTTCTAACTTTCTTCGTGACATGTTTAAGATCACAATATTAGAAAATATTTTGGTATATTTTACTATCTTTATTTTACATCACAAGATTTATTATCTTTTTTACTTTTTAAATTATACGCATCAAGTTAAAAATAGACAAATAAATTAAAATGGACGAAATATTATTTTTTAAAAGACATACAAACTTCATACCGAACAAGTAAAAACAAATTGTGGGAGTAATAAAGTCACTTCGTAAAGACAACCACCAATTTTCTGCTAGTTGGGTTTTCTTTCAAAAAAATCAAAAAGGTTCTTTTTGAAAAAAATAAAAATTAGCAAATTATGCGGTGCGTGTTTATGCGGGGCAGGTTTATATCGGGCGAATTGAAAATATCAAATTATACTATAGGAAGCGAGATAGAAAGAATTGAGGTCTTTCCAAATTTATGTAAATTTGCCCATACAGCCACACTACACCAGCCGTATTGCCATATCCCAATGTATTGACTTAAGGAAAGCTTTTTGCCAGCTCCCAGCAACACTATCAAAGGTATTTTCGGGGAAGGGGAGTTAAACCTGTTGGGAAAGAAAGAACACAAATACGGTTGTGCCCAAGATCAACACTTTCCCCTCTTGAAAAAAATCTGTGAGAAGCACAAACAAGCAACAAACCAAGCAACAAGATGATCCAAACACAAAACAAAAGATATGAGGCGCACGATTTTAACGTGGAAAACCCTTTCAACGTGAAAGAGTAAAAAACCACGAGACCCTTCGGTCTAACCAACTCCACTAGCACCAAAAAAGTGTACAAATCAACAATCCAACAACACCACAATGATATCTAGCCCTTAACAACACTACGAAGGCACTAGAATCAAAATAGAGGAACAAATATCGCAGAAATCAACAAAAACAGCAGTCTGGTCCGAAGCTTATAACTCAAAATCTAACCGTAACAAAAACAGCAGTTTGGTCCTCCGATCGTCGCAAAAACCGGACCTGCGTTTCACAGAATTGCACAGGGGCAGTCCTCTCTTTCTTCTCTCTTTTTGTGCGAAAATAATTGTGTGTTCTCCCTAGGATGGTGCTGAGTTTTTAGCCCTCAAAGTGGACAAAAGGGCTGAAGACTTTTCTTCCAAAAATGGGCCATTTAAAACACATAGTTGGGAGCCCAAACCCAACAAATCTCCCCCTCCCGACTATGTGGAGGAAGTTGCCAAACCGGCAATCAAACGACAAACTTCAAATTTCCCCTTCGGCAAAGCCTTTGTCATCATATCAGAACCATTATCATCTGTGTGAATCTTTTCAAACTCTAACAACTTGAGATCAAGCACATCTCGAATCCAATGATAACGTACATCAATATGTTTAGATTTGCCATGAAAAGTAGGATTTTTGCTAAGATGTATAGCACTTTGACTGTCACAATATAAGACATACCTCTTCTGGACAAAACCAAGTTCACGAAGATATTTCTTCATCCAAAGCAGCTCTTTACAAGCTTCGGTAGCTGCAATGAACTCAGCCTCTGTAGTAGACAGCGCAACACATTTTTAAAGTTTAGATTGCCATGAAACAGCTCCCCCTGCAAAGGTAACCAAATAACCAGATGTGGATTTCCTGGTATCAATATCTCCTACCATATCTGAGTCAGTGTAAACATTCAAAACAGGTTTTCTGGTTCCAAAACAAAGTTTCAAACTGGATGTGCCACGGGGATATCTCATAATCCACTTCACTGCACTCCAATGTTCCTTGCCAGGATTGGAAAGGAAACGGCTAACTGTACCAACTGCATGAGCTAAATCTGGCCTCGTACAAACCATTGCATACATCAAACTTCCTACTGCAGATGCATAAGGAATACGTCGCATGTCCGCCTTCTCAGCATCATTAGACGGGGACTGCCTAGAGCTAAGCTTAAAGTGAGTAGCAAGAGGTGTGCTTACCACTTTAGCTTTCTCCATGTGGAATCGCTGAAGTACCTTCTCAATGTACTTCTCTTGAGATAGCCATAACTTTCTTGCCTTTCTGTCACGTGTGATCTGCATGCCAAGAATTTGTTTTGCTGGTCCCAAGTCCTTCATCGCAAAGGACTTACTAAGCTCTTCTTTCAACTCAGCAATCCTGATAGAGTTATGACCAACAATAAGCATGTCATCAACATAAAGCAACAAAATAATAAAGTCATCATCGGAAAACTTCTGCACAAAAACACAATAATCAGAAGTAGTCTTCTTATATCCCTGCTCGATCATCACAGACTCAAACTTTTTGTACCATCGCCTTGGAGCTTGTTTCAAGCCATACAAGCTCTTTTTCAACTTGCAAACATAGTTCTCTTTGCCCTTCACCACAAAGCCTTCTGGTTGCTCCATATAGATTTCCTTCCCGAGATCACCATGAAGGAATGCTGTTTTCACATCCATCTGTTCCACTTCTAAATCAAGGCTGGCTGCAAGACCCAAAACAACTCGGATTGAAGACATTCTCACAACTGGATAGAATATTTCTTCATAGTCGATACCCTTTCTTTGACTATAGCCTTTAACCACAAGTCTAGCCTTGTATCGTGGAGATGAAGTACCCTCTTCATTCTTCAACTTGTAAATCCACCGATTCTTCAAAGCTTTTCTGTCTTTGGGCAACTTGACGAGCTCATAAGTATGATTATCATGCAATGATTTCATTTCTTCATTCATTGCCTCAACCCATTTTTCTTTGTCCTCGTTCTCCATAGCCTCTTCATAGCACTCAGGTTCTCCCCCGTCAGTGAGGAGCACATACTCATTAACTGGATAACGAGTAGAAGGAGTTCTCTCCCTGGTAGACCTCCGGAGAACAACTGCAGGTTCATTATTATCCTCATGAGGTTGATTGTGTACCTCATGTGGCTCTTCTTCTCCATTGCCATCGACAAAATCATGTTGAACTTGATTCTGATCATCAACCTGGTCTTCATTGGTTACAACAGGCATATGAGACACGGGAGTTGGATTCAAATCAACAAGATCATCATACCTTTGAGACTCAGACTTCTCCATCTTCTCGATATCTTCAATATTCTGATCCTCCATAAAAATAACATCACGGCTTCTGACAAGCTTCTTCTCAACAGGATCATAAAGTCTGTAGCCCAATTCATCATGACCATAGCCAATAAAGATGCAACGCCTCGTCTTGACATCTAATTTGGACCTTTCGTCCTTTGGCACATGTACAAAAGCTTTACACCCAAATACACGCAAATGATCGTAAGAAACATCCTTACCATACCATACTCGATCAGGAACATCTACATGTAAAGCAGTAGCAGGTGATAGGTTAATCGCATGTGCAGCAATGTATAAAGATTCACCCCAAAAAGATTTAGGCAAATGAGCTTCTGACAACAGACATCTGACTCTCTCCACCAACGTCCTGTTCATCCTTTCTGCAAGACCATTGAGCTGTGGAGTCTTGGGAGGCGTCTTCTGGTGTCTAATACCCTATACTCATCAAATGGACCAAGGTATTCACCACCATTGTCTGTTCGAATGCACTTCAATTTCTTTCCTGTTTCTCTCTCAACAGAAGCATGAAATTGCTTAAAGACCCCAAGTACCTGGTCTTTATGCTTCAATGCATACACCCATAGTTTTCTCGAGCAATCATCAATAAATGTCACAAAATAAAGTGCACCACCATGTGTCTTTGTCTTCATAGGACCACAAAGATCTGAATGTACCAGTTCAAGCAACTCTGATTTTCTGAAAGATGGATGACTCTTGAAGGAAACTCTATTCTGTTTCCCAGCCAAGCAATGACTGCACCTTTTCAAATTTGCAACTTTCACTCCTGAAAGAAGATTTTTCTTGGCTAAGCAATCAAGTCCCTTCTCACTGATGTGACTAATTCTTCTGTGCCATAATTCTGAACAGCTATCACTCTCGACTGCATTGACAGAATCAATAGAGACGGAAGCATTGGTCCAGTATAGACCTGAACACTTCTTCCCACGAGCCACAATAAGACAACCCTTAGTGAGTTTGCATTGCCCATCACCAAAGGTACTGACATAACCTTCATCATCCAAAACACTGGTAGATATCAGATTCAAGCGAATATCAGGTGCATGTCTGACGTTCTTCAACACTAACTTCATTCCGGTTTTAGTTTCCAGGACAACATCTCCAATGCCAACAACATTTGAGCGACCATCATTACCCATCTTCAATACCCCATAATCACCTGGAGTATAAGATGTGAAGAAATCCTTCCTCGACGTCACATGAAAAGAAGCACCACTGTCAATAACCCAATTGTTTCATCAAAGGCAACATTAATCAAGTCGGTATCACAAACAATTATCAAATCACCTGGAGTCGTGGTTGCAACGTGGCGATCATTTTCACCATCTCTCCCTTCTGGCTTATTCTTGTCTTTGTTCTTGAGCTTGAAGCAGTTTTTCATCAAATGCCCCTTTTTGTGACAGTAATGACACTCAACATTTTTGTATTTTGATTTGGACTTGCTCCTGCTCTTGCCTCTTTTATATTCTCCTTGATCTCTGTCTTTGCTTCTCCCCCTGTTTTCAGTAACCAAGAAATCAGATTTTGAAGTAGATGTCTCATGAGTTCTACGCCTCACCTCTTCATTTAGAACAGCAGCTTTCACATATTCCATAGTTACTGTACCACCAGGAGTTGAACCGATCAAGGACACACGAAGATTTTCCTAAGAATCAGGCAAGGTATTAAGCAACCAAAGTCCCATAATCTCAACTTCAAATTTTACACCCATTCAGACAACTGATCAAAACACCCTTGAAATTCATTCAAATGGTCAGAAATAGAATAACCTTCTTTGAATCTCAAATTCATCGCCTGATTGAGCAAAAATAATTTATTATTCCCTGTTTTTGATGCATACAAGGATTCAAGCTTTTCCCACAAATTTCTAGCATGAGATTCATTGTAGATGTGATTCAAAATATTATCATCTACCCACTGTCGAATAAAACCACAAACCATTTCGTGTTCAAAAGCCCATTCTTCATCAGATTTGGACTCCGGCTTCTGACTCGCAAAGACCGGAAGATGTAGCTTTTTCACAAAGAGTAAATCTTTCATTTTACCCTTCCATTTGTGATAATTTGTGCCATTCAAACTGATCATCCTGCTATAGTTCGGCTCCATCATTCAATCAAGACAAATAACAAAATAACTCAAGCTCTGATACCACTTGTTGGGAAAGAAAGAACACAAATACGGTTGTGCCCAAGATCAACACTTTCCCCTCTTGAAAAAATCTGCGAGAAGCACAAACAAGCAACAAACCAAGCAACAAGATGATCCAAACACAAAACAAAAGATATGAGGCGCACGATTTTAACGTGGAAAACCCTTTCAACGTGAAAGAGTAAAAAACCACGAGACCCTTCGGTCTAACCAACTCCACTAGCACCAAAAGAGTGTACAAATCAACAATACAACAACACCACAATGATATCTAGCCCTTAACAACACTACGAAGGCACTAGAATCAAAATAGAGGAAGAAATATCGCAGAAATCAACAAAAACAGCAGTCTGGTCCAAAGCTTATAACTCAAAATCTAACCGTTGGAATTCGATCTTCACCGTTCAGATTGAAGCATCACGAGTCCCCTGACTTCTCCTAAAATTTCAGCTCGATCGGACATGATTTGGACCTGCGTTTCACAGAATTGCACAGGGGCAGTCCTCTCTTTCTTCTCTCTTTTTGTGCGAAAATAATTTTGTGTTCTCCCTAGGATGGTGCTGAGTTTTTAGCCCTCAAAGTGGACAAAAGGGCTGAAGACTTTTCTTCCAAAAATGGGCCATTTAAAACACATAGTTGGGAGCCCAAACCCAACAAAACCATCGGATGAATTCCAAAAATTGAGAAAATTATACATTTGCAATATATTATGTAGTGTACTTAAATGAAGATGAAAATAACTCCAAGAATCTGAATAGTCTTCATTAAGTATAACATGTAACTCCGCATATATTTATCTTACCATTTATTTTTATTATTTAATAATTTATGAAAGATAAATTTATTCTTTAGCACAAAAAATATAATAAATAGTGTTTAAGTGAAGAGTAAAATAGTCATTCAATATTTAATGGATATTTTGATAATTCAACTTTTCAACTTAAGGATTTTTCATTAGAATAGTATGATATATATATATATATATATATATATATATATTAGCAACGAATTGACAGAGGATTATCACAAAATTCTATTATCTACGAGCAATTTCGCAACAAAGAAGTAAAATTCTTAGCTAATTTAAATTTTCTTTTCTATAATAATAGATATGATTTTATGATTGGTTATACATGAGCGCAATTAATTTTTACATCAATAGTATAAATAAAGTTTGACAATTATTATTTACTTGCGCTCACGTATGTATAACCAATCATAAAATTTCTTAAGACCTCGTGGTTCTCAATCCACTTTATTAACTTATACTACGACTTACAAAAGCATAAAAAAATAAATTATTATTATTTCGGAGAAAAAATTAGAAAATTACAGTTTCTAAAAATTATATTTACACAATGCTAGAATTGACATGAAAGAAAACTCAAATATTCATATTTTCAAAGCTGATTTTTCAATTTTTGAAATGCTAAAAGATATATTCATCGAAAGTCTTTCTCTGTGTGTATGTGTGTGTATAAATATATATCTTAATTTTTTTAAAACACGAACGAATGAACCTTGATTAAGTTGCTTGCAACGCGATACTTCTAATTCTTTTTGTATCTAATATAATCAATGATAGATAGGCAAAAGAAAAATTGAAAGGGATAATTTATTTATCTATTATGTTTTAGTTCATCATTCTCTATAATTGATCATTGAGATATTTTATTCTTTTTAGAGTATAGAGTCAATCTCTTTGTTATGAATATATATTGTTCGGCCAATTAATTTATTATTATGGTCAAATATATATAATATATACATTATCAATATACACAATATATAGGTATCTATTTTATGTATTGTACATTCATATTTAGTATAAAGCAGTGGCGTAGCCACATATATTAAAGGGTGATTAGTCGAACATCATTCGTTAAAAAATTATATATGTATATAAAAAAAAATATGTAAAATATATAGATCAAAACTTATTTTTTATACATATATATTAAATCTAAAACACTGTTCATCACAACTTATACATGTTGTACATAAAGTCATAATATTTTTTATTTGAAATGATATTTTCCTAGTTCTCTCTCATGATTAATGAAAATTGACTTTTTTTTATGATTTGTAAAAAAATAAAAAGGTGCATCAAATAGAAAGACTCAAATTTAAAAATTATATGAACTCAAATACGATAAATATTATAAATTAAAGGCAAATAAAAAAATTGAATATAACTAGGAACGAGAATATTATTGACCGATGGCATCTCTAAAATTTCACAGTATCAATTATACCATTTAATATATACACACACACATATTATTTTTTTAAAAAAATCTCTTCAAATATTTAGTATACACATTATATATAGTTCCATTTTGAGAGAGTATGTTGAATTCATCTTTAACCGTGAACATTTATTATGTAAACATAATTTTAATATTAGAAATAGTTTTTTTTTTTTTTGACCATTTTAGAAGTATGAATATTTAGTTCATACAGATGCTTAGTTTTCACCCAACATTATTGACAAAATTATAAAATTTCTTCTTTTTTTTTCCCTCGTATTTATGAGGGCAAAGTAAGAAGGATTCATTTAAAATATATTGTATTAATACAAAGTTAGAATTGACATGAAAAAGAACCCAAAAGCTAATATTTTGAAAGCTAATTTATCAATTTTTTCAAATGCTAAAAAATTATATTCGCTTAAAATCTATAATATTTATGTATAACTATCAATTACTGTAATAATATATATTAATCTGAATTTTTTGTTTTTTTAAATATGAATGTATAAATCTTCATCAAGTTGCTTATGAGGCAAAACTCCTAAAATTTCAATTTATTTTGTGATTTTATATATCTGAAGTTTTTAGGAAGCTCAAAATTTAGCTTAGATAGATATCCCCTTCTCCCTGTCTTCAGTTATGGCCCCTGATGTTATTCATATTCTCGTAAATTTTGATTCTTCCACCTCTTTTTCCTTTCTTGAGGGACATTGGGTGATTTGATCGAATTTTCATTTGTCTCATCTAATTCGAAGCCTGAAACCCTCATTTTTAGATTTGGTCAAACAAATTTCAGCATTAAAAATATTTTTTTATTTTGCCTGTGTTTTTGTATTTGAAGAAGAAATTTTTCGATATTGAAAATCTTTTTTAGATTTGGAATGTATTTTTTATAGTGTTTTAAAAGGGGGAGGCATGAGGCGAAGCGTTTTAGGCAGTATAGGGCAAGACGTAAACCTCGAAATATGGAGCATAAATTTCTTGAATTTATGGGGCGTAAGTTTCGTGTATCTTAGATTTTATAATTTTATTACTAATAAAATGAACAAAAGTAAATTTTTTTAATAATTCTTCGAATAAGTTTAAATAAATCATCAATAATATAGAAAAAAAATATAATTATTATTTGAGAAGTATAACAACACAACAAAATGATAATGCCTGAGCTTATTTTTAATACAAAATTATTATCCATTCCACCATGGATCTCCACGTCAACTATTCATTCCCATCTTCAACTAATATTTGCTTTGATTTTTATTTATATATTTCAAAGAAGAAGAAAGATAAAATGTGTAAGAACTATGACAAAAAATAGATAAGGTTGCATCATGAACATAGTCTTATAAAATCTCATCCAATCAATTTCACACACATAATTATCTAAAAAAAATAATATATGGCAATGTCATTTTCTGTGAGAGTTGCTTTCTATATTTATATATCTTAGAAAAAATCTCTACGACATGCTTGCATAAAGTATAAATATCATTACACCATGACAAAAATATGATCTATAGCAAAAATACTTTTAATAATAAAAAATAAATTTAATGCGTGGCGCGTACGTTTTTATATCTGGGGCATACACTTTTATGTTCATGGCTTACGCCTCAAATTCTAGGTCGTACATCCTATGGATCTTCACCTTTCATTTGTGCTAAATAGCAATTTTTAGTATACCCTGCTTCGGGACTCGCTCTAGAATTTCCCCCAAATGTCTTAGAAAATACTATTTTTTTTGTTTTGCCTATATTTTTTTATTTTGAAAGAGGATTTTTCTGACCAATCCCTATATTTCTAATTTTCACCCTGATTTTTCACTATATATATATATATATATATATATATATATGTCATGTATTTTTATTGTTTGTATCCTTGTTTGACTGTATTCTTACTAGTGTCTTCTTATTTGACTGTATTTTCATAGTTATGTACTCATGTATACACCTCTATATTGTTTGTTATTTGTTTCATTGTATAAACCTCTGTATTTTCTGTATTTCATCTTAATGTATTCATCGCATGAACGAATATAGTTGATACAGGCTGCGTTACACAAACGAATATAGTTGACACAAGTTGTATTCCGCGAACAAATACAGTGAATACAGAAGCCTATCAATGAAAGTTTTGCTATGAATGGTAAATATTGAAATTATAATTATGTATCGTATTGAGCTCTAAACTATAGTGCTCTACGAAAATCTCTCCTTTATAAATCAGTTGACCGAAGTATTTTGGATCATAATTTTTCCGTTTTATGAAAATTTCTCTTTTATAAATAGTTGACCAAAGTATTTAGGATTGTAATTATCCCGTTTCCTAATATGAACTTTTTGGTTCTCATTCCTATCAATTGTACCACAACATAAAGTCATATTTTTTCTTTTTTTGAAATGGTATTTTCCTAATTTGCCCTTATGATTAATGAAAATTGACATTTTTATGATTTTTCAAGAAATACAAAGATCAGAATATAAGTTATATCTTTAAAAGGTAAGATAATAATATATTCAGTATAGTCCCATAAAATATAATCTGAAAAGAATAAAATGTACGCATATTTTTACCTCAAAAAAATTAAATATGTTAAAGATACATCAAATAAAAAAAGTCAAAATCTAATTATTATATATATTGAAATATTACAAATTTAGAAGCTAATTAAGAAATTATATGTAATAGCTATGACAGAAAAATAATATGGACTAAAGTTCAAATCTAAAATTTCACGAATTCATTTAATATATATATATATATAGATAGATAGATAGATAGATAGATAGACCTTTTTAGAAAATATATATAAATTATATATATAAATTTTCTAGACCTTTTTAGGAAATATATATAGATTTTCTAGATCTTTTTAGGAAATATGATTATTTCGTTTCACACTGATGTTGAGTTGTTAAATTTTAATTTCTATCCATCTTATCTTCTATTCATTATGGTAATTAAATCTAGAGAAATTAATCCAGAGAGAGAAACAGAATTGAATTCTGAGTATTATAAATAAGATCCATACGGTCGCTTAATATTATATTTAATTGTAAGCTCTTCTAATTGATTGTCTGTGTATTCACCGCTCTTCATATTTCTCTCTTATCTTTTTGATTTCATAATGTAAGATTATTTTTTTATTTTTATATATTTATTTTTGAGTAATATCATATCGCTATCAAATCCCAATACTAACCACATTTGTTGCCATCCACCACCTTTATTCTTTACAGATGCTGCATGAAATTACTATCAACTTCTTTTACAAATCATGAGCACTACAAATAATCACTCAAAATCATTATCATAAATTTGTAGATTTTGTTTCATCAAACAAATAATGTTTATAACATCGCAAAAAATAATTTTTTATATATTTTATAAATATAATATTTAATTATTATTTTATCAAATATACTATTTAATAGGATAGATTTGAGAATTTCATATTATATATCACTTGGAGAATACGAGTTTAATGTAATTAATAACTTTAATTTTATTTTATGGCTAATTATTTAGGTCTCAAAGCAGTGATAATTCAGTGACCTACCCAACCTTCACAGCTTTGTTACGGGAAAATTCCATGTTGAGCAGGTATTAGTTATTTGCTTTTTGTGCAAATAAGTTTATTTACACGATTGAATATTTATTTAATCGAATAATTCTTGCAGAAAATTATATTTTTAATGTATAAATATTTTAATATTTAGAGATCTTATTTACGTTTACATTAATTATACATGAAAAAGTTGTGCTAATATATTTTGGTCACGTCATTAATTTTTTATTTATTTATTTTAAATATATGTCATAATGAGTTGTGTAGAATTATTCTATATTAAATAGATTTCTTTTCAATTTTAGATTTTGAACATAGTCTAAAAGTCTAAAACGTGAATGTTGTCAAATGTTATGTTAATTCATTTTTAGTTTTATTTTATGCCCATTCATTTTTTCTCTATTTATATTTTTAGAAAGTTTTTATCGGCGATAGTGTGAATATCTTTTTGTAAAAAAAATAAAAGCCGGGAAAAAAAATTAGGGAGGAGATTTTAAAATAGAAAATTAAACTTTCACTAATAAAGTAAAAAATTTAGATAACCAATTAACTGGGTAATATCATCAAATACATCTCAATTTAATTTTATTATTAAAATCAAATATTTCTTACTTTTTATTGAAATAAATCAATTTACAATATACTCAATATAATTAAATATTCTTTGCTTAGGAACGTGCGTAATGAAGATCGTAATCTTGAAATGATGGGGTCATATGTCCCCCCGGAGGTATGTTTGTTTGACCTCCTCTTTCTTTTTTAAATTTTATCATAGGCTTATTTTATTTTTTTAATTGTAATTTAACCCAACCATGAATATAATTTCTTTTTTGGTATAGGAAAATAATGCTTACTTCGTGAATGGATATTTTGTTCCTCAAGTACCGGAAAGTTCAAGATATAATAATTTAAGAGTATGTTGTTACTACTTTTTATTGTTATTATTATTGTTATTATTGCTATTATTATTATTGTTATTACTGTCATCGTCGTCTTCTCTTTCTTTGGGTTATTTTATTAAAACTTTATTTTACTATGAAATATTAATTATTAGCCCATTTTCTTATATAAATAAATGCAGGCTAGAAATCCACGTGGTAGAATGCCAATCCTGCATCATTCATCTTCTAGTTCAAGAGTATGTCTCATTCTTAATTTATTCCAATAATTTAACTGGTCTAATTTTTTCAATATATTTGTATATGTAACAGTTTAAAGCAATACAAATAATATGTTATTTTCAATTTTAATGAAATTACTACAGAGAGAAGTTGTTGAACAAGAAGATAGGCAGTGGATTAGAGAAAATCCATCATCGACCAGGTACCATTCCTCCTTTTTTATAAAGATTTTTAAATATATCTTTAAGAATTTATAATCGCATTTATTTATTTTAAAAACATAATATTTTCTAAATATATCAATATCTCATATAAAGAAATTTATTTTTTTACTAATTATCATGAAAGCCTGTGAAAATACGATGAATTACAAAAGAAATTAAAATCGTGAATTTAATTTACCCAGAATAAAAATACGATAATATAAATATAAAAATACTAATAATAATTATTGATTTGAAATATTAGGCTTATTGGCAACCAGTTGTATGATCCAAGCTTTGCTGCCAGAGGTGAACCGGTGGATCCTCACTTGCGTATACTCAAGGCAAATCCAAACTTTTGTAAGTTTATTTTCTTATAATTATAAGGAAAAAGAAAATTAGTACCTTATGTGTATTAATTTTAATTGAGTTTATTTGTATCAGTTAAAATTGCAGACAAGACCGAGGCTGGCAACAAGGACAAAACGGTTATTAATTTGAACAATTGAGGAAAGACATGTGATGAGATCCAGCTCACCGTGGATTGTGGAACATTTTCAATATTTTAATATATTTCTATTTTTAGTCCTTTCAATTTCATAGGTAGAGAAGTGTCCAACTTTTTTATTCAAGTTTAGCTTTTGCATTTTTAATTTATTGTCAATTTCTTTCGTAAAACTCTTCGCGTTTGAATACAAATTTAATGTTTCTTATTTCAACAATTCTTTCTTAATTATGCTTTACTTTACTATTTATAAGTATTTTTTCTATTTTGATTTATTTATCTTAATTATTATGTGAACAATCAAATAATATTGACCAGTTTTACCGTATGATAAGTAATGTAACTTTGAATAATAACTAATAGATAGAGCAACTATATTTATACTTAAGTTCTAGGAAATCCTTAATTTATTTTTATGATATTAGTATATTTTTTTCAAGTACAAGATCTTGATAAATTCCTTCGACCAAATGTCATTAGAACAAAAAGATTGAATCCAATCAAGGGGAAATCTTTAGAAAGTACTAGAAGAAAATGATACAAAAATTAAGTTAAATAAATGAATCACCAACTTGCAATGACCAGAAGACTCTAGAGTGTTGATAATTGATTCAATTTTGAACGTTATAGAATATGGTCTGTCTATTTTTTTGGACCAGTTAAATCACTTCTTCACATTCTTTGAAACTGCTCAATAAAGTAGTCATAAATAACCAAATCACTTTGCCCCACTACTATAACAGTTAAAAAACTATTCTTGGTGGTAAAACAATATAAATAACATAAACTGGTCAAGGTCCCTGAGTATATTGTTCTCTAAAATTTCACACCATCTAATAGTGAGGTTTAGTGCTTAGAAAACACATCGGAGCTAAAGAAAGTCAACACCGACATCGACACTGTTTGATAATAATGGCTTGAGGTACATCAATCCTTTTATTCCGCTGCGATTTCGCTCTCTATGTGTTTAGACATTTTGTATTTTGTTTAAATGTCTAACATTTGGTATCAGAGCATGTCGTTTACCTCTTATTTTTTGGATCTTCCAAGTCGGTTCAAAATGGTGTCTCTTGATTTTTAAATATGTAATTTCTTGACCTTTTAATGCAGACTAGTGTCAGAAAGCACAAGAAATAGATTTTCTAATACTATTATGACTTCATAAATGTTTTGAGTGACTATGATAGTAAATATTTGTTGGGTCTGCAAATGGTTGAAATAAATTACCCGATCACAGGTTGAAGATGACTGTCCTAATTTTATATTTTTTTATTAAATAAAGGATTTGGACTTGACGTAAAGCAACTTTTGTTGCATGACATGACAAGATAGTATTATTTTTATCAAAAAGAGTAAAGAAGTTCTCATTTTTGATTGGGCTTCATAGTCAATTGCAGAGACGCAATTCAATAATATATATTGACGCCTTTCTATAATCTATTATCAATGATATCATCTTTTGCGCATTTTTCTATTTTCTCTATCTTCTAGTCAAAGAAATTGGAGATATTTAAGGCCTCAATTACTGTACAAATAAGTTTTTTTTTCACGGAGAACTTCTTTTGTAAATGTCATGATATTAATTAAAGAGCTTTTAATATTTAAATGCTTTGTATTTACCATGTTTGTTATATGTAAATTATTCATTGTTTCTGTTTTATGTATAATACATGCTATTGTTATGGTGACTTTTTTTTATTGCATTAAGTGTTTAGCAATAGATTTCAAATAAATTTTCAGATTTAATGTCCAGTAATCCATATAACTTTATTTAATAAAGATTTAGCCACAACAATCTTGATTAAATAAAAATATATATTATGTTTAGGATCATATAAGAAAATTATAGACATTAAATAAGGATCGATGTCTAAGTGATTTATAATTTTAATTTGATTGAAGATTGGCCACAACACCTTTAGTTGAATAAAATTTTAAAGTTAAGGATCACATACCTGGGCGGAGCTACAGTGAACCGAGGGTGGTCAGTCGAACACCCTTCGTCTGAAAATTACACAACGGATATAAGTAATATGCTACTTTATGTGGTTAAATGATATATTTTTAACACTCTTAAATAACTAAGTGTTGTGGCCTAATGGTACAAGGTGTTCTGTAAAAGTCAAGATCCCCTTGAGTGTGTGTTGGTTCGAATCTCGGAAGTTGTGATTTTTAGCCTATTTTCTGATATTTTTAAAAGAGGAATAAAATGATAAGTATCAAAATTTGTCCTTTAAATAAGAATAATTAAATACTTTCTAAATTTGTCCTTTTTTAAATCTATTTTCTTAATTAGAGACCTATGATATAAAGATTTAAGAAAAAGTAAATTAGTAGCCAACTGAATTTTCAATAGATTTGTCTTTCTTTTGGCTAAATTTAATATATTTTTTAAAGTCAATTTGTTTTTGACTTTATTTTTCTTTTCATTAAAATTATTAAATAACTTATAAGTAATTGTTTATTTTAAAGTTAATAAGCAAAACTTAAAAGCTCTAGCTCTTTTAAAATTGAAAGCGAAAAGACTCCACAAACTAAAAAGTCTCATATGATTCCGCTCTTCATTTTTCATGTCTTGTTGTTATTATTGTTATCATCAGAGGTCGGTGAAATCCTTAAGAGTAAAAGTAATTAGGTTGAATTTTCTCTTCCTTTTTTTTTTTTACTCCGTCCTTCAATTCATATAACTTAAACATGAACTCATTAAAGCTAAATACTACCCTTTTGGTACATCTATTCAAAAAGAACTAATTATTAATATTGGGTAGTTTGATTTTAAAATTTTCGCTTGCGCTCATCCGTTAACTTTTTTTTTTTTTACTTATGCGATGCTTGAACACCCTTTGTGAATTTTCTGGCTACGCCACTGATCACATAAAAAAAATTTAGACATAAGAATTGTGATTGGTTATGCATGATATAATAACTCAAGAATCTTTATTATTGGGTTTCATAATTAATTAGGATAAAATATTAAATACTTTTCATAATTACCCACAAGAATTGTGAATGAGAATTTAATAGTTTTATAGTAAAGATAGAATATCATACTAGTAAAAGGATAATTTTATTGTAAAGTGTAAATTTCTTTGAATTAAAAATTTGACCCACAGACAATTTTTATGTCAGTAGATTCAATTTTATATTATTTGCCTCAAATTTATAAGCATGTAAACATATTTTTTGCAGTTATGCAACCTACAATTTTTTTTGATATTTGTGATATTCTTGAATTGAATGGTGAGAACTATAAGATCAGGAAGGAGAGGATTCTCCTTCACTTAGGGTGTATGGACACTGATTATGCTATCAGGAAAGACGAACCAACTATTAATGAAATCAGCACTCAAGCTGAGATTGCTCTTCATGAAAAATGGGAACGCTCTAACCGTTTGAGTGTTATGTTCATTAAGACCAAAATCTCTGCTAGTATTCGTGGCTCTGTCGAACAGTTTAACAATGTCAAGGAATTATTGAAGGTTGTTGATGAACAGTTTGAGACTTCAGATAATGCACTTGCCAGCACCTTAATTATGAAATTCTCATTAATGAGACTCACTAGTGTGAGGGGTGTGTGTGAGCACATCATGAAAATAGGAGACTTATCGGCTCAACTAAAGACTCTTGAGGTTGAAATGTCTGAAACTTTTCTTGTGCACTATATTTTGAATACTTTGCCTCCTCAGTACGGCCCTTTTAAGATCTCATATAACACACATAAAGATAAGTGGTCTATTAATGAACTTATGACCGTTCAAGAGGAGGGTCGACTACTGATGGAAACAAGAGAAAGCGCATTCACGACTACTCAAGGAAAGAAGAAATATCAAGCCAATAAGAAGTGGAAAGGAAAAGCACCACTTGAAACTGACATCAAGCAAGAATTCAAGTGTTGCTTCTGTAAAAAGAAGGGACACATAAAGAAGGATTGTGTCAAGTTTCAATAATGGCTTGAAAAGAAAGGTCCTTTAATCTCTCTTATTTGTTATGATGCTAATATAATTGATGTTACTCATAGTACGTGATGGATTGATTCTGCTTCTACAATCCACATTGCGAATTTCTTGCTGGGATTAAGAAACCTACGGAAATCAGTGGGAACTGAGCAAAGCATCTATCCAGGAAACAAGAGGCAGTCACATGTGGAGGGTATTGGGACATGCATTTTAGTTCTTAATAGTGGTTTCATTCTGGAATTAGAAAAGACCTTTTATGTTCCTAATTTTTCTAGGAATTTAATTTTAGTTTCAAGACTTGTACCTTTGGGTTATTCCTTCCTTTTAGAAAGTTATTGCAATCTACTTTTATAAATCTAAACTTGTTGGAATTGGTACATTGTCTGATGGTCTTTTCTCTCTTAACTTACAAAATGATTCCACTCGAAGTGTTATGCATGTCCAAGATGATACTTAATGATGTGTTATGAATGAAGATTCCTCCATGTTGTGGTATCGGAGATTGGGACATATCTCCATAAATAGAATAAGAGATTGGTAAATAATGGAGTACTTAGTACTTTAGATTTTACTGATTTGGGACTTGCGTGGACTGCATTAAAGACAAGCAGACCATAAGTCAAAGAAAGGTGCCGAGAGGAGTTCGACCATATTAGAAATCATACATTCAGATATATGTTATCAGACATGGATGCATATTGTCAGAAATACTTTATCACTTTTATAGATGATTACTCATGCTACATGCATCTCTACATGCTTTATAATAAAAGGGAAGCATTAGAAGCCTTTCAAGTTTTTAAGGTCGAAGTAGAGAAACAATGCGGAAAGCAAATTAAGTTTGTGAGGACTGATAGAGGTGGTGAGTATTATGGTAGATACACTGAGGATGGACAAGCAAAAGGTTTTTTACGAAGTTTCTTCAAGAAAATGGGATCATTTTCCAATACACCATGCCCGGTTCTCCAGACCAAAATGGTGTAGCAGAAAGAAGAAATCGAATTCTATTGGACATGGTGCATAGTATGTTAAGTAGCTCTAAGCTACCTAAGTCCTTGTGGATTGAATCTCTTAAGACGACAGTTTATATATTAAATTGAGTTCCAACCAAGACTGTCCCAAAGACACCTTTTGAGTTGTTCAAAGGTTGAAAATCGAGTTTGACACATATACGCTTATGGGAATGCCCGTCTGAAGTTAGAATCTACAACCCATAAGAAAAGAAACTGGATCCTAGGATCATTAGTGGATATTTTATTGGATATGACGAAAGGTCTAAAGGATACAAATTCTATTGTCCATCTAATAACACTAGAATTGTCTAATCAAGAAATGCAAAGTTTCTTGAGAATGATTTAACCAGTGGAAGTGATCAATTTTAGAATATAGGTTCCATAAGAGATCGACATTCCACTTCAAATGAAAGATTGATTGTTGTACATAACACCCCTCAATTCCAACTAGGTGTTGAGCAATCAATCAATGTGATTCCACAAACTGTTGAAAATGTTCAAGTAGATCAAGTTGTTCAAGAAATTTCAGGAATTATTGAACAACCAGTTGAGCAACACGATCCTCAAGAAAATATTGACACAATATTAAGAAGATCTACTAGAGAAAGAAAATCAGCAATTCCTAGTGATTTTGTTATCTGCAAGAATCTAATATTGGAGTCGAAAATGATCCTGAATCTTTTCACAAGCCATGAGCTGTAAAGAGTCAGAATTATGGTACAATGCCATGAACGAAGAGATGAATTCCATGAAAAGTAATGAAATATGGAATCTTGTCGAGTTGCCTAATAGTGTAAAAGCTATTGGATGTAAATGGATCTTTAAAAACAAAAGAGACTCATGGGCAACATAGAAAGGTATAAGGAAAGACTTGTTGCTAAAGGATTCGCTCAAAAGGAAGGAATAGACTACACAGAGACTTTTTCTCCACTGTCAAAAAAGGATTCCTTGCGCATCATATTGGCATTAGTAGCCCATTTTGACTTAGAATTGCAACAGATGGATGTGAAAATCGCATTTCTCAATGGTAATCTAGAGGAAGAAGTTTATATGAGATAATCTAAAGGATTCTTCTCTAATAATGATGAGCAATTGGTATGCAAGTTAAATAAATCAATATATGGACTGAAACAAGCCTTTCGTCAATGGTATTTAAAATTTCATAATGTTATCTCTTCATTTGGCTTTGTTGAGAATATTATATATTATTGTATATACCAGAAAGTTAGTGGGAGTAAAAATTATTTCTTAGTTCTATATGTGGATGATATCTTCCTTGCATCCAATGATAAAGGAATGTTTCATGAAGTGAAATAATTTCTCTCTAAAAGTTTTGATATGAAAGACATGGGTGATGCGTCTTATATCATTGGCATTATGATTCATCGAGATAGACATCAAATTACCTTAGGTCTATCTCAAGAATCCTATATCAATAAAATTTTAGAGAAGTTTTGGATGAAAGATTGTACACCAAGTGTAGCTCCTATTGTGAAGGGTGATAGATTCAATTTGAATTAGTGCCCGAAGAATGATCTTGAGAAGGAAAAAATGAAGGATATTCCACACGCTTCTATTTTGGGAAGTTTGATGTATGCTCAAGTTTGTACAAGACCTGATATAGCATTTGCTATTGAAATGTTAGGAAGATATCAGAGTAATCCAAGCCTTGACCACTGGAGAGCTACAAAGAAAGTCTTAAGATATCTTCAAGGAACAAAAGACTACATGCTTATGTACAAACGATCAGATGACTTAGAAGTCACTGGCTACTCTAATTCAAACTTTGATGGCTGTGTTGATTCACGAAAATCGACATCAGGATATATTTTTATGTTAGCAAGAGCTATATCTTGGAGAAGTCCCAAAAACAGACTCTAATTACTACTTCCACTATGGAGGCAGAGTTTATTTCTTGTTTTGAGGCTACCTCTCATGGTGTATGGTTGAAATTTTTTTTATCTGGACTTAGAATTGTCGACTCTATCTCTAAGCCATTAAAGTAATATGTGACATTTCAGTTGTTGTCTTTATGGCTAAGAATAACAAAAATGAAAGTCGAAGCAAGCATATCAACATCAAATATCTAGCCATAAGAGAACGCGTTAAAGATAAGAAAGTGGTTATAGAACACGTTAGCACTGAACTTATGTTAGCTGATCCCTTAACTAAAGGCATGCCACCTAAAAAATTTAAGGATCGTGTTATCACAATGGAACTTAGTTCCACTATGTAAATCCTCGTTGTAACAACGAATGCTGATGAAACTCTATTATGTATAATATTTCTCATATTATTATTGTGTACACATTCCATTTTATTTTGAGTAATATCGCTAAAGTATGGACCTAGAATAAACATTGAGTTTATTCATTAAGCAATCATGGGCTAAGTTTGGAGGCATAATACATTGTGATACTTAGACAATATTACTCGCTATTAGAGGAAATATTGCTATGATTCGTGTGGTATGATTCTCTTTAAATTATGAGTAGTTTGACTTTGGGTATTAGATATACTGACCAAGTGGGAGAATGTTGGTGATTGGTTCAATTTTGAACGTTATAGAATATGGTCCATCTATTTTCTTGGACCAGTTAAACCACTTCTCTATATTCTTTGAAACTGCCCAATAAAACAATCATAAATAACAAGACCACTTTGCCCACTATTACAACAGTTAAAAAACTGTTCTTGATGGTAGAACAATATAAATGACATAATCTGATCAAGGTCCCTAAGCACATTGTTCTCTGAAATTTCACACCATCTAATAGTGAGGTTGAGTGCTTAGAAAACACATCGGAGTTGAAGAAAGTCAACACGGACATCGACATTGTTTGTTAACAATGGTCTGAGGTACATCAATCCTTTTATTTCGCTGCGATTTCGCTCTCTATGTGTTTAGACATTCTGTATTTTGTTTAAATGTCTAACATAGAGTCCACCAAGAAATGTAAATGTATATACATAGCTTTTGTATCTGACGTTTACCGATAAAATTAGCTTATGAAAATATGGTCTAGATTAACTTATTTAAGTTTGAGTGGATTTTTGACCAATTAATTCATTAGATCTGTCAATTTTAAGCCAAATTTCTTTAATTTCGATCCATTCAAATTATACTAGTATATAGTTTAAATTAATTTATAAAAACTTTGTCGCGTCAAAAAAATATTTTTGTATTTGATATGTTGTATATATCATAATAAATTGAGAAAAAAATTATTAGGTACTTATCCAGTTGACTGTATATATAAATGATCAGTCATATTATAATATATTTATAAAAACTAGAAAATTATTGTAATTTATACTCTATCAAATATCATTGTTATACTGTGCATATATAAAAAAAAATTATTTTCTTAAACTCTATATCAAATCAAAACTATATAAAGAAATTAAAATAGAGAGGATATGATTTATTCACATCTATGAAAATAAATATTTTTAGAATTTAGAGTTCATTACTCAAACGATAACTCAACAATTGAAATATTTATACTTGTTGTACTACCTTATATAAGATAATATCAAAAATTATTCCTAACAAAATCAGGAAGGTGATTGATGGACTTGTAGGGCCACGCCAGTCTGCTTTTATCCCAGGGAGAATCATCTCAGACAACATTATTCTCAATCATGAACTAGTGAAAGGGTATACTAGGAAACAGGTGTCACCAAGATACATAATTAAAGTAGATATCTAAAAAAGGCATATATATGACTACCTAGAATGGTCTTTTCTTGAACTGGTTCTTTAAGAACTTGGTTAATTTCCCTACAAAGATGCTTCAATGGGTGATGACTTATGTTACTACTGTGAGCTCTAGTTTCTTGATCAATAGGAAGCTTTCAAACAGTATGGATGCCAAGAGAGGATTTAAACGAGGGGATCCTATGTCCTCTTATCTATTTGTGTTGGCAATAGAGTATTTGAATAGATGTATGGGCACTTTGCAACTGAATCCTAATTTTAACTACCATCCAAGTAGAGGGGGACGTACCTGGAGAATAGGGAAGGTACGTGCGCCCGATAACTTTGAAAAAACTTTCTCTATATATATATTATATATTATATTTCTGGGCACCTACAAATGCAAAAAGACAAATTCGCTCGCTGGTTGAGCAGCCTGCTGAAAGTTTCTTATGCGGAAGGAACCTGTGTTCGAAATTTCCTGCTGCTTAATTTTTTATTTTTTTATTTTTTTAACTTATCCAGCACCTCTCCTTAGTTTTCCTTATTCTTTTTAGTCTTTTCAATTTTTTTCACTTAACGTTATATCTTTTATGAATTAGGTAAAATATATTTACACCTCTTCAATTTTATTTTAAAAATCAAGTTACTTGAATTTTAAAAAATAGATGTTCTTCTTATTCTATCTTATGCAATATTAATTTTATATCAATTCTTATTTATGTAATATTTTTTTATATTATTAAAATATACAATACTTTATAATTTAATTAATATTATATTATCTTATTATAATTCTAATTTAAGTTCAGTAATATTAAGTTATTAACTCAATTTTTGTGATTGTTATTTAATATAGTGTGCATTAAGTATATATTTATTAATTTTTTTTTGTTTGATTGTGTCGATCATTATTTGTCATGTATATAAATTTTGACTTTTGAATTACATTAATGAAATAGAAATATATTTTTTTCTTATTAGGATCTTTATTAATAACTCAATATATATATATATATATACACACACACACACACATACATACATACATAAAATATGAGAAATTTCTAAATATATATTCAGTAAAACATTATTATTATTATTATTATTATTATTATTATGATTATGAAATATAGGTAGATTTATAACAAATTCTTAAAACATTTTTTTATTTTATATTTGAAGTAAATTCTAAAGGTACAATTTATTTTCGCTTTTTTCAAAATCAAAAGCCATATTTTTTCGCAATATTTTGACCTGTAAATATACATTTAATTAACTTTATTTTATGTGAAATTTTAATATTCTTAAAGTTTAAACACTCTTTTGATCATTGACTCAAATTATATCTGAAGACAAAATTAAAGAGTAAAGTTTAAACACTTTTTGCATTATTGACTCAATTTTTGCTTAAAAAAGACTAAAGTTTTAATTTGAAATTTAAAATGGGTAGGTCAAACACCTTTCTGTAACACTCATTTTGCAAAGAAAAGCACTATCTTATTTATTTTCCTTAAAAACTTCTATTTATTATTCAGATTAATAGCACGTAGAGTTCATCTACAATAGACAATATAATTATATTAATATCAATTAGTTGATATTAGCCACTAGTTGACAAGATCATGTACAATAGCCACTAGTTGACAGGATCACTTCCAAAATAAACTCATGGATGATTAGGTGTCTTATGCTGGTAGGGTCCTATTGATCAGAGTTGTATTAGTGGGGGTGCAAGCTTAGTGGTCACAACTATTTTTACTTCCTTAGAAGATCATCAAATTGATAGAAGTTGCTTGTCGAAGTTACCTATGGTCAAGGGAGGCTTCAACTGGGAAAGCTTTAGTGGCCTGGGACAAAGTGCGTCTGCCTAGAGGAGCTGGAGGACTAAATATTATTAGCATGAAACTATGGAATCAAGCAGCCTTATGTAAACAATTGTGGGCATGCACTTAGTCAAAAGAAGGAAAAGTTGTGGATTATCTAGATATATACATACTATATAAAACAACAAAATTGGAAAACAATAGGCATACCTCAACAAGCGTCATGGATGGTGAGGAAGACTCTACTCATGAGAAAACATTGGCCAGCCCTCGACCAGCAGATAGGATGCTCTCAATGTTGATATATAATAAGGGTTTTATTGAAGAACAAGAAAAGAAAGAATCAAAAAAGGCTAACTGAGAATTGAATACAATGATCTAGAATGAGGAAGGGGGTGCCTATATATAGGCATAAACTAAAATCCTAATGCCCATAGGAATAAGACTACCTAAAATCCTAATGCCCATAGGACTACCTAAAATCCTAAGGCCCATTTGCTAACAATTATATGGGCTAACA
The DNA here is from genome assembly GCA_035772735.1 of Datura wrightii. Classification (NCBI taxonomy): domain Eukaryota; kingdom Viridiplantae; phylum Streptophyta; class Magnoliopsida; order Solanales; family Solanaceae; genus Datura; species Datura wrightii. The sequence continues at coordinate 13,216,890 of JASDFA010000001.1, forward strand.
CTCAAAAATTTCAGATCAATAGTGTCTATAAGCAATTAAGAGGTATTGCTGAGAATGTACCTTGGAAGAGTCTGATATGCCATTCAGCAGTCTACCCCAAGCAAGTGTTTACGCTTTGACTTGCCTTAAATGGAAAGCTCAGAACAAAGGACATACTACACACATGAGGCATGACTATTAGTGATGAATGTGTGCTATGTGGCTGTCTCCCTGAGATGCTGAACTATCTCTTCTTTGATTGTGTTTATTCTAAGATAGTCTGGCAAACAGTAGTGAACTGGTTTGGCTGGAATAGAGCATTGTAGCATGGTAATAGGAATGCTGCTGGATCACGCAGGCTATCAAATCTAAAGCTCCAAGGAGGGCACTAACAAAGGCTGCCTTTGCAGTAGTGATACATGCTTTATGAGGTAAACGAAATGCCAAGATTTTCAATAGAATATGCAAGACACAACAGGCTTTGGTACATGAAATGAAGGAAAATATGTCCATAGACAGCAGGATGAATATGAAGTTGTTTAGTTATCTTAGTACGTTGTAATTTGATAGAATAGGACTCTGTTTTTGTGTTTTCAACTTCAGATGAGCTAATCCGGATGTGTTTACCTCTGATTTTGTAACGATTATACTAGTGATTAATAAAATAAGATGTTAATTGTCAAAAAAAATAACATTTGAATTATTTATTAAAGTCATGTATTTTACAATAAGGTCACTCAATTTTGCCTATATCGCTTTAAAAGTCACTCTATTAAAATCTAGCCAATAAAATACGACGTAATAATTTATTTAGTCCACATAAAAAAAAATTCTCAATCCACATGACATTAATAATTCAAAACTTAACACAAATCGCCGCCTAGACCAACTTTGAGTTTGATTATTTTGTATATCTTGTAATAACATTACTAAGAAATTACTATTTATCTATTGAAATTTCTCACTAGAAAATGCTTAGTAGTTATTCCTGCAAAAATTTTGATTGAAGTGGTGAGAAAAGAAAAAATTATAGTGTTTCACATTAAAAAATAAGGAAGCTTCCTACTATTTAAGTGAGAATTTGTTTCTCACTATGTATTTTTTTAGTGAGGTGGTTTGATAGAAATTGGATGAGAAAATCATGTTTTATAATATAATTTTTTTATTGATTCGCGGTGAAAAAAGCCTCTTCTAATAGTGTAATATGGAATATCTGTAGAAGCTTTGTATTTTGTTTGGTAAAACTCATAACTTATATATGTTGTGGAACTAATTAAAGAGTCAATAGCTCTATTTACATGGAGAAACTTTTTTTGTTCTTTAATTAAGAGAAATTACTTTACCTGTTTCAATTTGATTGGCTTGATTCGAAGTACAACGGTCAAACTAAATAATAGTCGGTGTGAATTAATTTCGGGCATAAAATTTTTAATTTTTTTATTATATATTTAAAAAATAAAATATATTATAAGTCAAAATAATTAACAGTTTAAAATATTTAATTAATATTTAAAAAAACTATAGTCAAATCAAATGATTTGATGCTTCAAATTGTAACTAAGATGAAAAAACTTTATTTATATTAATCTTAGTCATCAATATATTATATATTTAACTGTCTTTTACTACATCATATATATCAAATGCTCTATAATGCCAAGTTTTATTAGTAATTAAATTCCGCGTGAAACTCTATTTCAAGTGAGAGTAAATAAGGTTAATTCAAGTTACGGTTAAAGTCTGATCGATAGTTTATATTAAATTTTGAATTGTTAATGTAATATGAATTGACTAAATTTGAATAGAATAACTTTTAAAGTGATATTTTAAAAAAAATAAATTGGATGACCTTGTTATAAAAAGAAAAAAGAAACACGATTTTGATAAATTATTTTATTGAGTAATGAACTTTGCATAATTAATAATTATTAATGTTCTCGTATATATATATGTGACAAACAAATCCTTTAAAATCATCTATTTATGTTTTTCCTCCCTTTTAAAACCTCTAGAAGTCACCAAATATGAGTTGGTGGGATAATTACTGTCTCTTTATTTTTAATTAGAGATTTTGAGTTTAAATTTTAGGTATGAAAAAAATTCTATTGCTGTCATCAGGTCTTCATTATGGATATCGAATATCAGGTAGAAAATTTAAAAAAAAATGTGTCATTCGCGCAAATGCTTTTATTTTGGATGGTCTTTAACTTTTCCCTCAAATTTGTGGTCTTTAATTTTTTTTCTTTAGCAATTTAAGTAACAAAATAGTGATCGAAAATGCCCTAATAGCAAAAAAAATTTGCAAGACATAAATTTTTAGCACAAGTTATGACTCAAGGCATAGGTTTTGCCTCAGGGCATAAGTTCAGTAGCATGAATTTATGCCTAGGGGCAGAAGTTTAATAGCATGAACTTATGCCTTGGGGCAGAAGTGCAGTACTGAACTTGTGCCTTGAAGCAGAAGTTCAGAGCATGAACTTGTGCCTTGAAGCAGAAGTTCAGAGCATGAACTTGTGCCTTGAAGCAGAAGTTCAGTAGCATGAACTTGTGTCTTGGTACATAAGTTCAGTTTTAAAATGTTATGCCTTAAGAAGTTCATACACTGAACCTATGCCTCGGTATAACTTGTGCCTGAAAGCATAAGTTCATGCCTTATAGGGATAACCCGAGCCTAATAATTTTATATTTTTTTTAATATTAAGTGTAAGGTTTACCTTGCGGATTAGATAACAATTAACTTATGCCTCCAAGCAAAGATTCTCTAAAAAAAATTGTCTTGGAGAAATTAAGTCACATTTAAGGTTTAGACAAGTGTAATCATTTTCATCCTCTAATTTTGCTTTAAAAATCAACCTCCCCCTCTCCTCCTCAACTTTGAACAATAGACATTCTCCCCCCTTTATCCTAATTGACTTTTCAAAAATATATGTTTACACTTATTTTTTTCAATGCTCCATTTTTGTAATACCTTTTTATATTATATATAACATTTATTTTTTAATCTATGTATTTATAGTTTCTTATTTAAAATTTACTAGCATTATAAGTAGAACAATATTTTTATGAATTTATCACAAAATTAAATGTTATATATTATTTTTTTATTATTACTATTAAAAAAATTATACGCATTAAAGAGTTTTAATTATTATTAGTAAAATTATTTTTTTATTCTATTGGACATGGTGCGTAGTATGTTAAGTAGCTCTAAGCTACCTAAGTCCTTGTGGATTGAATCTCTTAATACGACAGTTTATATATTAAATCGAGTTCCAACCAAGAATGTCCCAAAGACACCTTTTGAGTTGTTCAAAGGTTGAAAATCGAGTTTGACACATATACGCTTATGAGGATGCCCGTCTGAAGTTAGAATCTACAATCCATAAGAAAGGAAACTGGATCCTAGGACCATTAATGGATATTTTATTGGATATGCCGAAAGGTCTAAAGGATACAAATTCTATTGTCCATCTAATAACACAAGAATTGTGGAATCAAGAAATGCAAAGTTTCTTGAGAATGATTTAACTAGTGGAAGTGATCAATTTCAGAATACAGGTGCTATAAGAGATCGACCTTCCACTTCAAATGAAAAATTGATTGTTGTACATAACACCCCTCAATTCCAACTGGGTGTTGAGCAATCAATCAATGTGATTCCACAAACTGCTGAAACAAATAAAAGTCTAAAATCATGTTCTAAGTTTAGCTACATCTAGGATTTCTCCTTGAGTAACACTTAGCGCAAGTTCTAGACAAGAAGAGATGCATGAGATTCATTCAAAAATCCTTACCACAAAAGGCATCACACCCAAAGAGTTCACATAAGTCATCATTATCACAAGATTTAGATTCAAGACATGAGAGGATGCAAATCCACAAGCCAAACAGGGAATATGTAATTCATGAAAAAAGACTGCTACACATTTCATTTTAAATGCCCATTTTTATGTTTTTCATGCCACACAAGAAAAATTTTAGTGGTACCTTTCAAAAATAATTCCACAAAAGACTCAAAGAAAGACATCACATTTTCCCTTAAAAGAGTTGTCTCTCATATCTATCATTGAAAAATGTCAATCCAGTTCGACAAGAAAAAGAAAAACAAATGCTCATTGGGAAAGAACCATGCTATGAAGAAAATTCTTGGAACTTGATTACTACCTATTATTTACAAAGACGAAAATTAAAATTTGAATCACAATGCAACATTTGAAAATTAAAGAAGGACCCATTCAATAACACTAACATACCAGAAGGTTAGTGGGAGTAAAAATTATTTCTTAGTTCTATATGTGGATGATATCTTACTTGCATCCAATAATAAAGGAATGTTTCATGAAGTGAAATAATTTCTCTCTAAAAATTATTCAATAGCATGTGTATGTGTATTTATGTTTCTCCTATCATCTGTTGTCTATATAAATAAATAAAATTTTATTGTTATTAATAAAATATTTCATAAATTATAGTTTAAAATTAATTTATATTATAAATAAATAATATTTAAATTTATTTTTATTTTATTAATTTTTTTATATTTTATGCATCAAAATATATTTATAGAATTATTATTACCTTTTATTTTCACTTGCATAAATAAATATTAGAGTTTTAATTATTATTAGTAAAATTATTTTTTTTTTCTGCTAATTTACTTTATTATAGAATGTCATTAACTTATATACTCAATTAGTATTTTTTATTTTATTTTGTCCCAAAAGTTAATACTTAATTTTTTATTAAAGAAGTTGTTATATAGATTTAAAAAAAAGAATATATATATATATATATATATATATATATATATATATATATATATATATATATATATATATATATATAAATTTTAAAGTAGCTCAAAGAAGAAGACAAAGTTGATAATGTAAGGATAAAACAGATATTTTAAAAAGTCAATTAGATAAAGGGGAGAGAATGTCTATTATTTAAAATTGAGGGGGGAGTTTGATTTTTAAAGAAAAGTTGGGGAATAAAAATAATTTTCACCCATAAATTTTTATTAAATGTGTAATAGAGATAAAAATTAAAGCCCATCAATTTAAAGTACAAAAATTAAAGATCACCTCAAAATAAAAACAGTTGATGTAAAAACTTTTAAAAAAAAACACCTCTGGAAGTCCAGGCCTTCACCGAAATAGCCCAAAACGTACTCTTTGGGCCGCTGGAACTATGCATTGGGAAAGTTATATAAATATAATTTTTTTAAATTAAAAAAATATAATTATTTTAAATTTTTAATTAGTTACATTGTGTACAATTTTTATATTATATTTGTAAAAATATCTATCCTAAAATCTCTCTCTCTTCTCCATATTAATTTTTCCAAATATCCCAAGAAATTTTTCTTTTCTATATTAGTTTTCTCAGAAATCCCAATCTCTTCTCTATATCAGTATATATTTTAGAACTTATTGTATGCATAGGACTGAATAATATACGAATTAATAATAAAATAATGTAATAGTACTAAGTATATTTGACACAAACTAATATATATATACCATATACTAAATGTGTATATTTTTTTAAAAATATTTATCTAAATCATCCTCGTGTTCATTCTCCACGAGTTTTCTAATTTAGCATTTTTCACATAAAAAGTATGAATATAATATATATATCTAACACGATATACTATATACTATATTATGTATATATGTGCATCGATATACTATATAAGTATATATATGCAACGATAACTATTTATTATTGATGGAGTGTAAGAGCAAATTATAGCGTTTGAGTATTTATATCATTGATAATAAACAATTTGCAGAATTTAATATTAATATTTCTATATTAAAAGGTAGGAATTGAAAATTTTTAAGGAATCATTAAATATTGCTCATATTTGATATACTGAAATAACGAAAAAGACATAATTAGTTCACTTATTTATAAAAAAAATATCATATTTAAAATATTTATTCGTTATTCATTTATAAAGTATATATTGTAGATTATATAGTTTAAAACATAGTTATACTTTATGAAATTTTGCTTATTTGCTAGTATTTATTGTAATTTTCCTCTATCAATTTTAACAGCAAGATGCAACTACGGAGACCCACAGAATGACGAGTAAACATCAAAGTTAACATTAGAGGGTGAGCTCTTTTTAATTTTTTTGAGTGTTTGATAAAATTAAAAAGTAATTAAAATAAGTTTAAAATTGCTTTAAAAAAGTTAAAAGTTAAAGTTGGCATCCCACAATTTTTACTTTTTGGCGTAAAATTTATTTTAGTTTGATAAAAGATTTTATCCATTTCCTGTATTTTTTTAATTTCAATAATACCCTTAATATCATAAGTGTCTGCTTGGAAAGTCACATGGTATTAGATTTGCTTGTAATTACACAATTTGGCCTGTCTGTTTGTCCAAGTAATTACATGATCAGCAAGGAATTGGATGTAATTGGGAGGGAGTAATCACACCCTCCAATTTTCAGGGAGAGGTGGAATTGCAGGTAATTAAATGGTGTTATTACAGGTCACTTTTAATTTTTTTTATTTTTTTTTTTGTTTTTTATATTTTAATTTATTTTTTATTTTTATTATTTTTAATTTATGTTTAATCTTTTCTATTTTTAATTTTTTTTAATTTTACATTGTTTATCTTTTATTTCCTTTCTTCTCATTTCCTAACCTACTTCTTGTGTACTCAAGTAATTGCTTGTATATTTTATTTCTTGTTTTTTTAAAATTTTCTTCATTTAAAATAAATGCATTATTATTCTAATTTTTGAATTAAAATATAAATTCATTGTTGAATGAGTTATAGAATTATATTTTTCTTTTCTTTTAATTATATTTATTTAAGTTATATTGCAACTTATTTTAAGTTATATTGCATTTTGACATAAGAGTATCATGTTAACTTTTTTTCTTAATTTTGAATTTGTGTTATACTTTCGGTTCTAATTTATTTGCTTTCGTAGTATTGATTTGTTATTTCACATTGCATGCTATTTATTGTTTTATCAGAATTGATAGATTATTTTTGGTCAATACTTAAATAATTTGATGGCATTATATTTATAATATTAATATTTTTATCAAATATGCATTTCATGATGTTTTTAATAAATATGACTTTTTAGTGTTCATAATTAATTAAATTAAAATATTATTAATTTGAAATATATATCATTTATTTTTTTAATAATATTAGTTAAAAATATATATTTATTAAATTAATATATTATTCAGAGACAATATGTTTCTTAGATATCTAATTTAATATAATTTGTAAAAACACATATTTGTCAAATATTAATTTTTATTTTAGAAACTTAATCTAAGTATGTAATTACACTTGTACAACCAAACAGTACGCTTGTAATTATAATGTAATTACATCATGAAAACCAAATAGATCATTTAATTATTATACTGTGTAATTACTAGGCTGTAATTTCTACCCTAGTAATTATATCAATTTCAATTACGCTGTGACTTTTCAAACAAAACCTAAAATCCTAAAATATGTCTCTTTTCTCTTATTTTGATTAAAGGTATTTTAGTCATTTTGACCCAAAAAAAAGTGTTTAACAATACTGGTATACCAAACACATAGTAATTTTTTTAACATCCGCACTTTTATCCAAATACATAACTACTTATTTATAAAATAAATTTCAAAAATTAAAAAAATACCTTACTTAAATACTTATATTTAAAAGCTAACTTTTTTTAGTTAATCCAAACAAACTCTTAGTTTTACTGTAATTATTTTTTTTTAATTTTATTTTGGTTGGAATATATGTCTAATAGAATTACTGCAACAACCAGAAAAAGTTCATTTGCGAATTTGCAATTCCTATATTAGGAAAATATTGAGAGTTCATAACTCATATTATTATTCTTTCTTTCCTCATCATTGATAACTCTAATTATTCCACATTTAATCTATTTATCAGTTAACCTAGGAAATTACTTTCCTAACTACTTTAATTTCTGAAGAAGAATGTGCAACCGGCCTCCCTTGTAAGGGCCTTATTGTCCTTTTGACATGTATAATTGAGTCTTATAGCAATTTATTATCAAAAGAATCAGGTCAACACGCAAATAAGCATATTAAAACTATAATATACTAATAAGTAAAATGTACTCGCTTTGATAATTTAATTAAATTTTTAATTAATATAATCACATATTTAAAATCAGTGCAAATATATTTTTAACAAAGTTAATTTTAGCGTATGTGTTTTCTCACGCGTTTATTGTACTGATCAGAAAAAACTTTTAGAAATAATATAAATAATATTTTTTTAAAAAAAAATTGCAAGTTCCAATATATTAATCATATTTAGGTGTTATCAAAAAAATATAATAATATATTTGTGTCATTGGAGTAATATTTAATTGAAAGAACCGAAAGTCATACAAAACAAAGAGAAAAAGTAATTTAAATACCATAAATAAAGTTAATTATATTAAACACCTCCCTCATTAATATGATTTCATTTAAGATACATGCCCGTGTGCTTTAAAATTAAATATTTACACTTTATATATTATGAAAATTCTATATTTAATCCTTCTATGAAATATATAGATACAACTAAATATACTAAAATGTAATTTTTAAAAGATAAATGAAAATTGTAAATACCATGCTTATGTTTTAGATCTTTTCCCTACTTAATATACAAAATCTTAATATCTTGGATATAAAAAAACTTAAATGAATTTTTTAAAATTTTTTTTGCAATTTAACTATAATCATTACCTTTGTATTTTGTGATTGTCGTAATAAGAAGTCGTATATTGTGAATTAAGGTGGGTGATAATTCTTAATTTATATCACATTTATTATGAAAGACTCCGGTAATATTTAGCATCATAAACTATTCACAGGAAAATTACTAAAAAAGAAATATCGATTCCTGAAAAAAAAAAACTTCTAATTTAATTGATTTTGAAATCTTAAATATTAGAAAAATAATTACATGTCTCTAAATAATATTAGGAAATTAAATATTATGAAAAATTATAATTTTATCTAATATAAATATTTTGAAGACAAAAAAAGACGAACACATTTCACTTAGGTATTCATGTTTTTATATGTTTATGAAATATATAGATATAAATATAGAAAATTGTAATTTTTATAGTTATTTAAGTTAATGGGTTCTTGGCTCTTTCCCTACACCATTTATCATTTAATTATTTGTTCCACCATTATACATATCTGAAAGACTATAGTTTTTTGCTTTGATTCAGAAGATGATGAAAACAAAATGATTGCGAACATTTAGCTTCAAACATATCACAATAATCCATGCAGTAATAATTTATTTAAGGTAAAATTTTAATTAATTTTAAAAGCTCTAAATTTTAATAATCCAAATGAGGAAAATTTTAACAATTAAATTTGAATATATTTTCAAGTCATGAATATTAAAAAAAGAAAATTAAATTATTAATTTGTCTAATGTGAATAATACATAATCTGAATAAGAAAAAATTTAATAATCAATTTTCAATAGATTTTCAAATCATAAATATTTAAAAATTAATTAATTATCTAAGAAAAAATTTACCAAAGTTCAATAAATTTTCGAGTGATAAATATTTAAAAAATAATTAATTGACTATTTAAGAAAAAATTTAATAATCAAATTTCAGTAGATTTTCAAATTATAAATATTAAGAAAATAATTAAATAATTATTTTTTTCAGTGTGAACAGTACATAACCCAAATTAGAAAAAAATTATAACCAAATATCAATAGATTTTCAAGTCATAAATATTTTAAAAAATAATTAAATAACTAATTTCTTTTTAGAGTGAATAGTACATAACCAAAATTAGAAAAAGTTTAATAACCAAATTTCAATAGATTTTCAATTCATAAATATTATGAAAATAATTAAATGACTCTTTTTTCAGTGTGAACGGTACAATACCCAAATTACAAAAATCTGAAAATCAAATTTCAATAGATTTTCAAGTCATAAATATTTAAAAAAAAATAAATAAATAAATAACTTTTTAGTGTGAAACGATACATAACCAAAATTAGGCAAAGTTTAATAACCAAATTTCAATAGATTTTTAAGTCATACATATTAAGAAAATAATTAAATAATATTTTGTTCAATGTAACTAATATTTTAGAAAGGTAAGAAAAATTAATAACTTTTCGTTAAGAACCTTCATATTTTTAAATATAATATACATTAATAAATAGAAAAGATATCTATAAGTAGGTGATCAAAAACTCTTTCTTTTTGTTTGTTCCATAAAAAACCAATATGGATCTTGGAAAAATATTATCTTATCAATATGAATTGTGATGAAATAGTTGGGATCCTTTCACTTTTAATTAAAAGTCTTGAGTTTGAATCTTAGATATGAAGAAAATCTTATTAAAAACGTTGTCATTATAATAAGCCCCACAACTTATAATCTTAATTGATTAGAATTTTAATATGTGTCGAACACTACTTGAAAATTAAATTCCAAACTTCCAATTCTTTAACTTTTATTTTAATTTACCATTTTGATCAATTTGATTTATTTGACTCGATAAACTAAACTTTGTAATGGATAAGGTTATTGTTATTACTTTCACCGACCAAATTTGACTCCGGGGGCTGAATTCACATTTAACAACATGATTCCACGGTTTGAGGAACAAGGGGACCATTCAAACGACGTTCTTATTGTTTCTTTTACTCTATTTTCTTCTTATTATTTTTTTCACTAAAAAAAATATATCTCGTTGGAGAAGTTGGGGCGGGGGGGAGGTGTCTTAATAAATTTACGTGAGGATTTAATTTCTCATCGTATAATTTTTATATAATTAAAAAAAATAGAGAGGTTGATGTTGCCACGCAAAAATAAATCAAGAATAATATTAGGTCACACACTGAAATAGCTCACCATTTTATTGACCATATACCTCAATTAACAATCTAGTGCGAGGTTCTTTATGTATCCATTATACTCCATAAATGAATAACATTAATTTGCACGGAATATAATCATTTAATTATGATTTTTTTAATATATTTTTAATTATATTAAATAACTTAATCATGGTAAGTATTTTCCCTTCTACTCAAACTAATTACATGGTGTGAATTTGGATTACTGAGTTCTGGACACTGTTTACAAGTTAGCACAATCCCAATTTATTAATTAATTTGTCTAAATTAGGATTCGTTCTTTAATATAAAAGAATATTTTCTTTTTCCCTTAAGACTGAAATAAAGAACAATTTTAAAATGCCTGAAATATTTTATTTTGAATTAAAACATAAAAAATAATAATGCCAAGATCGTCTATACATCCACCTCTTCTCCTAATATCTATGAATTGATAGATTCGAATATCTATTCTATAATTCATTACTCAAATCGATAAATTCCCAAATCATTTAATAATTTGAAGGGACCAAAAAAAAGAAAAATTAGAATTCATTGGACAAGCATAAGATATACTTCACTTTTTAATTGCAAATCGAAATTCTTTGTACAGTAGTGGATTTCTCCTTTATAAAAAATTAAAAAAAAAAAAAGAAAACAAATGCTACATAATATTACAAGCATTTGGATTTTCATCACTGAACATGAGGGAATATTGTTCTTCAGCAGGATCTAAGTGAGCAACAGCAGGATCAGTAGTGGCCCTTACAAAATTGGGAGGTGCCTTCTTATCATAAACACCAGCAGCATAAGGATGTGCAACCATGCTATATGGCACATATGGCCAAAGCTCACACTTCTTACCAGTGCCTTGTGCTGCCTTCAACACTTTCTTTGCCTCCACAAATCCTGTTACTGTTGCTTTTTGTTGCTTTAAGTCCACCTCCACTGATTTTGCACCTATAATATAGAAATTATTATTTATTTTAAATAATCTCGAAAAAATAATGGCACCCCAAAAATTAACGAGAATTCAAAATTATAAAGTGGAATTACGTACCTTTGACTGCAGAGAGGGCTTTCTTGACTTTACGAGCACAACCTTCACAGTCCATTCTAATTTTGACAGAAACAGTAGCCATCTGTTTCTTTTTCTTGCTCTTCTTAACACTGCTAAGTACTTCAGACAAGTATTCCAGGGTGCCTGAAACTCCCATTTTTACTTGTTAAACAAGAAATAACAAAGAAAAATTTTCAAATTGGCTGAGAAATAAAGCTAAGGATGAGAAAATAGAAGTTTTGTGTTTTTGGTGGGGGAATAATTGTAATGCTAGAAAGAAGACGATATATATACTAGTACTAATTAATCTGGTTTTTGGTGGGGACTTAATTACAGGTGAATTGAAGTATATAAAGAGACAAGCTAGCTAAGGGTGACAGGTGACAAGACGAAAGAGCGTATAATTCTGTCTTCAATCAAATAATATTGGTGAATGATTTGCAACTTCACAACTTGTATTTATAGAAATATATGTATGTGTGTGTATGGTGGTGGTGTGTGTGTGTATGGTGGTGGTGTGGGGCGTGGGGGAATATCCACAAATAACCAAAAAAATAAACTTATTAACATATATAATTTTAACGCATATATAATGTTTGTGTAAAAAAAATATTACAAATTCAAATTATATTTATTTGTTATAGCAAGTAATTTATCTTATTTTTTTAAAAAAAAATGAGAATTTTTGTATCTTTTACAATTTAAATGAAATAAAACACTATTTCAAATTTTTATGTATGAAAATGATGGTTTCTTACGTATAAAAATCAAAATCTCTTATAAATAAATAAAAAATTAAACGTAAATTTAATACTAAGATTTTATAATAGTGGCAACAATTATTTGTGAGAGTGGGGTTCACCTAGAAACTGGGAGAAGCTTCTCATGTCCGTATAGTTGAGGGGATTCTTTGCTTGAAATTGTTTATAGACCACAAAAGTAGTTTTTATTAATAGGTGGCCTCTTAATCAGTGTAGTAACATCTTCGTCTTGTATTTCATGCATGACTAAAACATTCAATATATATATATATTTATCGAGGAACAGTTATTTAAGTTAATTTTTTAAGAGTGAAAATAATATATTAGAGAAATCAAATTAATTTTATGGATAAGACGAATACTTTTTACCTAATGAGTAATTTATTACTCCAATTCATATCTCAGGACTGTAAAATTTAATTATGTACGCTGGAAATCATCGTACTAGAAAAGATTTATTTTCATCACATTTTTGTCTCAATAAAAGAGAAACTATCAGTGAAAGAATATACAGTAAAGTTTTGGGCCATTTAATGTTTATAGAAAACGACCTTCCCAGAGATGGTGCACACTAATATCAAATAAACAAAATAATAAGGAATTGGTCAAGAATGGAGTTATTTTTATTTTATAATTTTGTCATTGTTGTTCCTGTTGGGATAGATCATAATGACACGTGGAAACAAGGAAATCGAAGGGTAGGTATTTGTACACGTGTACTCAAAATAAACTGGTAGTTAAAGGCATGAAGTTTGTCATATATTGAATTTGTTTGATTTGGATAATTGGGAATAGAATTGGGCGGTGGGTGCTGTGGAAAAATAGACTTGTAAAGAGCAATAGATAACGCCGAGGGCCAATGGGTGAAAATTACTTATAACCAACAAATTTATTATAAATAAACATAAATGAGGGGAGTAGTTTGTTTAAATTGTCCATACTTTCTGAGTTATATTTAATTCTATTGAGACCTTGAGCAACATTTGTTATGGTTTAGATATGATTATTCATAATATAGTTTTTGAACATTTAGAATTTTTCGGGAGAATTCGTCTTGGATAGGTAACTTACAAACTTTTTTTAATTTTATGATTTTTTTTATAAGAGATCTTTATTTTTATACGTTAAAAATTATTAAAAAATTATTTTTTTCTTATTCATTCTGGTTAAGAGATCTCATCCAAATAATATTGAATTTGGTAAAATGAAATGTTTGAATAATTTAAAAATGAGATTATACATTCCTCAAATCTTTTTAATATACAATAACAATTACAATTACTTTCTTCCGTGAAGGTCGAGTTTATGAATTCTTACTAATTATGATAAGAATTTATTATAAATCAACTAGTTTCGGTTGATGTTGTTCTTTCAAACGTTGAAATTGAAACCTAGAAGAGAAACTATTGTATTTAGTACACATGAAAAGTAACATTTTCCACACCTGTTTAATGAACTTGAGAAGAAGAAGTGATAACTAACTGAATGCTTCTTTTATGTAGTAACGTGTAACTAATTTCTTGTTGTGCTTGACCAAAGACTAAGAAAATATTAAAGACATGGTTGTGTTCTTCAAATATAGACAAGAAACGGCACCGCCCAAATGATCCCCAGTATAAGTAACAGATAACATTTTTAATCTCCATGATATATTTTGGGGCCAAAGGCATTGGACGTGCTAATAAAATCTCATATTAAAAGATTTTTTCTTGAAAAAGAAAAAACTTATATGTAATTGAGGGATGTACCTTGGTTGAAAAAATTAAGTGGGCTATTTCGATTTAGAATTTGAGATTGAATTTGTGTTAGTGATTAATTGAAGGTATTAGTTAAAATTAAAAATAAATTTTGGGACTTTATACTATAATCATGAGATTACTCATTTTTAAGAAGGTGCAATTATTTAATTTGATTGTAATTTTAGGATTATATTTTTTTATTATAATAATCTCAGAATAATCTGATTTTGAACCAAATGGTACTTTGAAGTGTAGTGATACATCCATCTTATGTAAGGAGATTATTGGAGCAATACAGGAATAGAAAGGGAAATTCATATATGGTGTTTATTGACCCAAAAAAACATATGACAAAATTCCTAAGAGGTCGTCTGTAGATGTTTGAAGGCTAGAGGTTTACTAGTGACTTAATTAAGGTGGTTAAGAACATATACGATGGAATCAAGATTCAGGTCACTGTTACGGTCATGATGGGGTTGCACTAGGGATCAACTCTTAATTTGTCCCTATTTTGCCTTACTGATAGACGAATATTGACATGACATATTCAAAGAGAGGAGTCGTGGTTTATGTTATTTGCAAATGACATAATATTGGTAGACAAGACGCATTGTGGAGTTAACGATAGGCTAGAAGTTTGGGGACAGATCTTATAGTATAAAAGGTTTCAAATTAAGCAGAACTAAATTAGAGCACCCGGAGTGCAAGTTCAATGCATGTGGTGAAGGTAGAAGTGATGATTGATGCACAAGTCATACTCAAGAGAGGAATTTTCAATTATCTTAGGTCCATAATCTAAGGAGAGGGAAAAATTGACGATGTTGTCGCACATCATATTAACTCAAGGTTGTCTAGTAATACAAGTTATGCCCAAAGGCATAAGAAATTATGTCCAAGGCATAAGTGCAGTCACACAAGTTATGCCTGAAGATAAAAGAAATTGAACTCAAGACATAAGTCCAGCGGTACAAATGATGTCCAAGGCATCAGTTCAATGACACAAATTAGGCCACAGAGCATAACTTCAGTGGCATAAGTTGCGCTTTAAGGTAAAGGTTCTCTAAAAAGTTTTACCTTACAAATCAAATATTGTAAGATCTTATGCCCCAAGGTAAATTTTCTCTAAAACATTATGTCTCTTGAAATTAGATCATGATTAAAGATATTTTGACTCGTAAATTTTTATAAAATGAGCAGTAAGAAAAAAATTAAAAACCAGAAATCTGAAAAACAAAAATGAAAGACCACCTAAAAATAGAAAAAGAAGTCATATAAAAAAAAATATATTGTAGAATGTTAAGATTATCTTTGATTGTTTAAGTCAAAAATAGACAATATTGCTTAGTTCATTTTCTTTTCCTTTTAAAAATCGTGGACCAATGAATAGAGAGAAGGTGTAAGAAAGAAGAAAAGATGTCACGTTGAGCCGCAATCGGTAGGTAATTGCAATTCCAATCTCTTATTAACATGTACTCCTAATTAATTTCTAATACTAATTAAAGGATGACTTGTGTCACCTAATTCCTCATTGTCTCGTTTAATTTAACACTATTTCACTGTATTTGGAGCTTAGAAAGCTATGTTTACTTTTTTATTGCATTATTTCGTAATAGAACAAATTTTGAAATAATTATTAGAAAAATTAATCTGATAAGGAAATATCACATTAAAATATTTAAAAGAATTCTCTTGGAAATGATTTGAGTATTAATTTTCACTTTTACTTTTTTTTTCATGAGTTGCATCACTAAACTTGCACTCTAAATATTTTATTTTAGTCTTGCTCAATCTGAATCCTTCAGACTCCAAGATATGTCTCCAAACCTCCGGCCTATCATTAGCTTCGCCACATGTATCTTTCATCAATACATATCATTTGAAAATAGTATGCACTATGGCACCTCCCTATACCACGTAAGTACATCCATCATTAAGGCAAATAAAGAGGGGCTAAGAGTTGATCCTTGGTATAATCCCATCATGATTGAAAATTACTCGAGTCTCTTCCCACTATCCTCATTCGAGTCTTGGTTCCATCATACATGTTCTTAATCGTCTTAATGTATGCTACAGGTACACCTTTAGCCTCCAAACATCTCTAGAGACTTTGTGGTATACTTTTTCTAGGTCACTGAACACCATATGTAAATATCTCTTCCTCTCACTATACTACTATATCAATCTCCTTACGAAGATGAATGACTTATGTAGTTGAATGCTCTGATATGAGTCCAAATTGACTCACACACCTCATCTCACCATCCTCTCCCAAACTTTCATAGTGTGCCTTAGCAGCTTGAAACCCCTATAATTGTCACAATTCTGAATATCACCCTTGTTCTTGTACGGCAGGATCATTTTACTCCACCTCCTTTCTTCAGACAATTTTGATATCTAAAAATAATGTTAAACAATTTAGTCAGTCACACCATACTTGCTTTACTTACATATTTTTATAGTTTCACTAGGATCTCGTCTGACCTGATTGTCCTCCCTTTTTGTTGGGCTTGTGGAGGCCTGATTAATTAGGCCCGTTAGAAACCCTAATAACCCTAATCTATTTCTATAAATAGATAGCTTGTACTTGTAATCTACATACACTACAAGAGAGAGCAATAAAATTTCTCCTAGTTGCAGTTGTGGACTAGGTCGTGAGACCGAACCATGTAAATTCTTCTGTGTCGTTTGTGTTCCGTTTTTTTATTTTCTCGCAGTTAATTTGTGTGTGTGTGTTTATTGTTGTTCCCCTGTCCCAACAAGTGGTATCAGAGCGAGGTTATACACACAAAAAAAAATATTAGCGAGAGTCACCTAAAAATTTTCGGAGAAGAACTAAAAGCTGCCGACCGGAGCAGCAGCCGCGAAGCCCCAGAGAAAGAGAAAGAAAGCAGCAGATCGTGCAGCAACAGAGCAGCAGTGCTGCCGACTGGAGAAGACCAAATTTTTTGGAGAAGGGCCGCCGTCGAGCAGCAACCAGTAGCTGCTCAGATCGAGCAGCAGGCTCACCCAGATCGCGCCGACCGCAGAAAGCAAGCAGGAGCAGCCGCCGCAGCTGCCGCAGTCGCGAGCGCCGTTGCGCAGGTCATCCGGATCCGGCGCCGTTCAGTCGCTGCTGCCTCCGTCGAGCAACCCAAGCTCGTCGCTGCCGCTGTCGCGAACCACCACCTGTACCGATCTGTGAACGTCATCGTAGTCACCGGAGAAGCACCTACAGGTACTGTTTCGCCGGAGAAGTATTGTTTCGCCAGAGAAGTTTTTATTCACAGGCAAAAGGTCTTCAATTGGTTTTGTTGGTGGTGGTCCGAGTTGATTTTTCAATTGTTTTTGTTGTTGTTGGTCCGAGTTGCTTTGTTAGTGCGTATTGGCTTTGTCATTGAACTTTTTTTGACAAAGTTACCAAGATCTGAGATCAGTTGTACCGGGTACCTCATCTAGTCGTTTGAGATGGCAGAAGATGGGAAGTATCGAGTTGAAAAGTTTGATGGTGCAGATTTCAGTTGGTGGAAAATCTAAATTGAGGATTTGTTGGTTCAGAAGGAGTTAGACATGGTATTGGGTGACAAGCCAGAAAAGACACCTGATGCAGAGTGGGCAGTTTTGGATCGGAAAGCCATGGCGGTTATCCGACTCTCGTTGACCAAAAATGTTGCGTTTAACATTCTGAAGGAGAAGACAGCGAAAGGTGTCTTGGAAGCGCTATCTAACATGTACGAGAAGCCATCTGCAGCAAACAAGGTCTTTCTAATTAGAGAATTGGTGAACACAAAAATGAAGGAAGACAGTTTAGTTACCGAGCACATAAATACAATGAATTCAATCTTAACCAGACTTACGTCAGTAAGCATTAAGTTCGATGATGAAGTTCAAGCCTTACTACTGCTATCGTCATTACCTGACAGTTGGTCCGGAACGGTTACAGCAGTTACCAGTTCAGCGGGACCCGATGGATTCACTTTTGAGAAGATTCGTGATCTCATTCTAGGCGAGGATGTCAGAAGAAGGAGTTCTGGGGAATCATCGAGTGAATTGCTAAATGTCAGCAGAGGAAGGAGAAATAGCAGAGGTAGTGGGAGCAGGAACAGAAGAAGGAGTCAGTCGAAGACTCAGGATCGCTCAGGTGTAACGTGTTGGACGTGCAAGGAGGTGGGGCATTTCAGGAATCAATGCCCGAATAATAAACAAGTTAACATTGCAGGAGACGACGCTCATAATGATCTCTTGATATGTAGCGTGGAGAGCAGTGTGGATTCCTGGGTCATGGATTCTGGTGCTTCATTTCATGCTACCCACAACGGTGAAGCATTGCAGAATCTGAAAGAAGGGGATTTTGGAAAGGTAAGACTAGCAAACAATAAAGTTCTTGATGTAACGGGCATGGGTGACATGATTCTGAAAACTTCAGTCGGTTCGTGGACTTTAAAGGATGTCCGAGTGATTCCAAGCTTGAAGAAACAGTTGATTTCTGTTGGGCAGTTGGATGATGAGGGACACGATGTTAAGTTCGGAAACGGGCAGTAAAAGGTGATGAAGGGGAACTTGGTCATAGCTCGAGGAAAGAAACGGAGTTCGCTGTATATGGTCTATTTACCATCTGAGAGAGTGACTGTCCCAGATCAGAAGAGAAACAAAATCCGGTTCACAGAGTCTCGTGGGCAGAATAAGGTTCATTTTGCAGGAGATAAACCCAGAGCCACAGGTCATATTCAGGTTGAACGTGCTTAGAAAGGTTCAGGTAAACCAGTCAGGGATTTTCGTGGTAGTGGGAGCACCGGCAGTCAGCCAGTTAAAGCTTCAGCCAGAGTTACCAGACAGTGGCTTAAGCGAACCAGTGTTCCAGCTGTCAAAGTCTCTCCGGATGATTACCTGCTAACTATGGAGAGTGTTGTTTGTTCTCAGAGTATCCCAGGTTTCGGCAGTTCGTGCAAGTGGGAGTCGGTAGGGACAGAAGACGAGTCAGGGGCAGTTTTAGCCGTGACTGATGTTGGAGCTTGGGGAAGCTTCAACGGGCCTTCAGGTTAACTGATGAAAAGGTCGCTGCAACCACGAAGATGAGGAGGAGATTATTAGACGTACAAGTGCTCACAGTGGATGGCAGTTGAAGATTATCATGCCTCCAAGTGGAAGATTGTTGGGCTTGTGGAGGCCTGATTAATTAGGCCCGTTAGAAACCCTAATAACCCTAATCTATTTCTATAAATAGATAGCTTGTACTTGTAATCTACATACACTACAAGAGAGAGCAATAAAATTCCTCCTAGTTGCAGTTGTGGACTAGGTCGTGAGACCGAACCACGTAAATTCTTGTGTGTCGTTTGTGTTCCGTTTTTCTATTTTCTCACAGTTAATTTGTGTGTGTGTGTTTATTGTTGTTCCGCTGTCCCAACACTTTTCTCATCTTACGAGTAACTTCCTCAAACCTTATACCACTACAATAGCCAAAACCTTACAAATAATATTATTTATAAGTATTAAAATATTTTAAAAAAAAACATCTCGTAATAATAACTATGGTTTAATCTCAAACAAATTAAAAACGATTATATAAACTCTTATTTCCTTGTTTAAATTCATAATATCTTCATCACATTAAATAAAATAATAATACTTTCTCCGTTTCAAAATAAGTGGTATTTTGTCCATTTAATTTAGTTTCAAAATAAGTGGTGTTTTACATAATCAAGAAGACATTAATGATATTTTTTTCAATTTCACCCTTATTTAAGTGGAGAGAGTTTTACATAATCAAGAAAATATTAAAGAGTTACATTTTTTCAAAGATATTTATCAGGATTAAGTGGGTAAAATTATATTTTTTTGTTTAGAAGTAAATAGTTTTCTTAAGAAATATGAACAAATTAAAAGCATCACTTACTTTGAAACGGAGAAAATATCTTATGCAAATTGAAATGTTTAAGGTAATCAATTTTGGTGTTAGAAAATGTTAGTAGCATCATTAAAGTTAACATTCCACGACGCTAACAAAGTCATTTTCCATAGCGTTGAAAAGGAGGACCCAGGTAAGATGACACCTAAAAGGTACGTCTCTCAATATCATTAATGATGGCATTTTTTATTCATTACTAAATTGCTCATTTTGTCATTATCAACCTCCAATTATCTACTTTAGCCTTATCCACGTCTTTATTTACATGATCTTTTTAAGTTACATAAATATAAAACCAATATATATAATTTCTCATTTTAAGCACCTGTATCCAGACTCTTAATTATATTCTTCGGATGTATCGAAAATGTATCAAACCGAGTCCAATTACTCGCAAAGTATTAACTCATTCTAAGACCAAGATATTCGACGTAGCTTTCGCAAGCAAAATTATATAATAGATGACCTAGCTAAGAAAGGAGCAAGGCAGAAATCTTATGATCATTTTACGTATTTTTTAGTTATATCTTTATTTATTTTACCCATTTTTAAAATTTTCTTTTGTTAAGGTAACTTTGAACAGTTTGTGCAAAAATTTGCAAATCTTCCTAACTAGTTATTATGGTATTCTCTCTAGTGCTTCCAATGCCGCTACTTTTGTTACCGATGCATAATATATACCAAACTTGTTAACTCCAAGTTGGAGTCTCCAACTAATACATACGAAAGACTGGTATTTGAAGTTTATGAATTTAAGATACTAGTCCCGTTAAGTTATTAAGTTCTAAATGAATAATTTATACCTAATAAATAATTTTTTAAAAATAAATATTGAATTTAAATCAAAATTACTTAGTTCAACTAAATCCGTATCTTAGTCTCTGACTCCACTCCTACTGATACACCTATTACATAAAGAGATGTGGCGCTGAATAGGGACAAGACTTAGCCATTTTTTGTGAAGGAGATTAGAAATGTAGACTAGCCTAACAATCTTTACCCCACTATGTATCATTTAAGGAGTAAATTTCTACCCCCCACCATGCACTACTCAAAGAGCAAACTTCTAATTAGATCCATCAAAGGTCACTCGTTCCTCTCTTTCAAACTTTTCAAAGGCCAAAAGCCTCACTCCCTACCTACCCCTTCCCCCCTCCTCCAACTCCTACCCCAACAAAACCAGAAGTATTACACTTGGACATGAAAGCATCCACATGCAGAGGTTGATCATTGTCCCAGCTTATCCTATATTCCTCATGGTTCACAAAAATTAAATTTCTCAAAAACTCCAAAAAGGCAAAATCATGTATAAGTCTTACTATTAGATAGATAAACTGTTTTCGGTGTCTCTATTGTACGCAGAATACACTTCTACACAATGAAGAAAGAAGAACAGAAGAAGGGAGCTTAATTATTTTAGCCATAACAGTTTGTAGCCGTTCCGGAGATTATACTCGGTGTGTATATTATTGTCTAAAGTTTGTAGTAAAAATATAAAGAGTTATAACTTTTATTTTTTGTTATTCAACTTTGCTAGATGTAATGTAAAAAGAAAAAAGCCATCCATGATACTGAATCTTTGATCGTTATAGTGAGGTTATATGTACTCCCTTTGCTATGTCACTCAAAGATTATACTTGGGAAAAGCAAACCCATGCCATCACTTTCTTCCATCTCCATTTCCACTAGAAAATAAGCTCAAAACTAAGCAAAGATATTACTTACAAAAAAACAGCCAGCATTTCGATTATGGCTAATAAAATCTCAAAGCAATTAGCCATATACAGAGAACTAGTAGAAGCAAATAGAGAATATAACCATCAATCAGCTTCTTCCATAGTTAATAGTGAGCATGATCAACAATAGTTTTCTCTAAAAACTGTAGCAGAAAATAATCTAGGTATCAGTCTGTCTTATTTTTCTACAAATGACTAGGCTTTTTTGAGTTGCCTTTGTTGTTTTTGGCAGAAAGATGCAGCACTTTACTTGACAAGTGTAAGGTTCAAAATTCTGTATATGAAACATTTCACATCATATATCAGTTCAACGGGATTCGGAACCACCACCCCAATCAATGATCTTCTCAGTCGTGTAACTTGTGTAACATATGTATTCCTTAAAAAAATCATTGGTGGCGGGAATGATAGTTACTCCTACTCAAATTGATTAGGTCTATAAAAGATCCTAGCTCGTGAATTATTGAAAAGTCAAATCACAGCAAGTATCATGCCTCAATCATCACATTGAATCCCAACGAATAAATGATACCAAAAATGACCTAGAAAGAGCTATAGATCTGTGGAAAGAAACAAAACCAATTAAATGAATTGACTAGAGTACATGATCTGTGAGAAAAGAATCTGATTGAAGAAATGAGAATTTACATATACGTACATAATTACAAATGTTATATCAGATAAGGCAGCCATGGAACCAATGGAAGTAGAAGAGAACTCATAGTGTAATGCCATGAAACTGGATGGAGTGATGCTGCAGATGGTTCAAGGGTAGCTTTACCAGCAATGGCAGGTGCGACTGCATGTCCACCCGGGCTTCTTTGTTGCTCAGTTGTTGTCAAACCACTCGGAGGTGGTGTTGGTGGTACCTTTGCACTCCCGCCTATGTCTTGACCTGAAGATGCAAAAGATGGATTCGTGAATTGAAGCACACAAAATTCAGACGAGGGGACACAGAGAAGAGAAACCCATATTGTTTATCAAATCAGATGACAATGCCGCAGAATTCTACATGTCTACTGGTCAAGCATGTGAAATTTTAAAGACAAATCTAACCCCAGAAGAACATACTTCAATTGAGTTTTTGCATGATTTTATAAAATTCTCCATGCTTTCAAGACTCTTGTAGGAAAACCATTCCAGCCACGAGGCAATTACTATCCATAATAGTTATGATGCTAATTACTTCTAGTTTATAATGGTCTTCGTAATTATCATGGTTAATAAGCCAATTATAACTCAATAGACTAGGATGTTGAAAAGATAGATTTAGTGAAACACTTATATGTCCCAAGCTTCACAAAAGTAGGTCTTACTAAGATGTCAAAATGAGCAAAGGTGTTGTCTGCATGAATTTGCTGAAAGAACAAACATAACAATTACCAACTTCAGGTCCGTATAAAATAACCCACTTGTTTCAGTCTTAAAACTCTTAAGGGGAACATCAAGGAAATACCTATTAAATCCAATTATTTCCCACATCACAAAACTCCTCTAATCCTCTTTCATCTTTCCCTTTTAATCCAGCAAGGCAAACCAAAACTAGTTCAATTTGAACTAAATATGCACAATGAGCTTACACTTGGAGCGAGACCAACCCAACTTCATGTTTTCCCAATCAAACACCATTCGATATCCCTCCATAAGGTTTTCTGCACAGCATAAGTCAAATGTAATTGCATTGATCATCCCACCGTCGACATGCATGTATGTACACCTTAAATGAGTTTAAAATTGCATAATCAACTTACGTCCAATAATACCAATCATTCCGTCAATCGGTAGGATACCTACACAATAAAAGTTATCACCCTGCACAAAATACCTTTTATAAGAATCCGTCAATATCAAAACTGCAGAACAAAGTCCACAAGAGAGGGCAAAAAGAACTTGCGATCATACATTCGAAAACCTATGGAGAAATCGTACTTGCTTTTGATAAAGAGAAATCATACTTGCTTTATCATAAAGGAATTGAAAATTTCTTTGCAAAGGCAGCAGGATAACATGTATGTTCACAGCAATAAAACTAAAACCAACATAGACCAAGTACAAGGACACATTTAGCAATCATTTCATCTTTGCACATAGAGAGCATTTCGCTCAAGAAGTTTGCAAAACAACATGCTACAACTGTAATAACAAAGTGATGGGATCTATTTGCAGAACCAAACCAACCTTGTAGCCAGTTGCCACAATGACAAAACTAATAGAAATCTTTCTTATTGTTGACAAAACTAATACAAATCTTAGAGAACTAAATTCATAAGAGAGATGATGAGAACTAACAGGCTGGAATGGGCACAGAAGAAATATTTGGAAGGAGTGGAGTTCTATACGAAAATATCGCAGGAGCCCACATACAAGATTTAATAAAGCTAGTTTACACTTTACACTACCAAGCATTTCACAAGTACTAGCAGAAATTTGCTTTAACTTTGGGGTGTCATGCCATCAACTAGCCCCATTTCCTATGTGTCCACCATCACTCATATCAAAACTTTGAATCCTTTCTTGCACCAACTCATTCTGCTTAAGTTATCTGCTTCAAACATCTCTACCAAAAGTTACTTGGTGAAGAGCTGCATTCAATTTCACAGGTACTTAGATTTTATAGAAATTTCAAATGCTAAATTAATAGTAACAACAACAACATACCCAATGTAATCCCACAAGTAGAATCTGGGAAGGGAAGGTAGGATGTAAGCAGACCCTACCCCTACCTTTGTGGGGTGTAGAGGTTGTTTCTGATAAGTTCCAATGATATCTAATCACTAATAAAAGCTTTAAATAAACCTGAGCCAATCAGCCACCAACCACAAAATGGAAAATAGGCAGTACTTAGTTTTCTCTATAAGGAAAATAGAAGTTCTTAAATTGACACATCGATTATAATAGTGTTAATTCCATGACAGCATGCCTGGTAAATCCAGATCGAGACCTAATTCAGTTTCTTCCTTTTGGGTGCACTAACTTCTTCCTCATATAAACTCAATGAGTTTGCATGCATAAGCACCACATGTTAGCAACTCATTCGAGTAAAAATCTTACAGCGAAATCTTCCACACCTCAAAAAATATGATTAATCTGCAGGCCTATGGCAAAGCAAAGAAATTCAGATACTGACCTGGCCATTGGAGATGGTAAACATGGGGTTCTGAATTACAAAGCTCTGGTTAGCAGCTAACATAACTTTCATGCTAGGAATGTTTGGGAAACCTCGTGAACTGCATAAAAAGAGCATATGGACAATAATCTACAAGTAGATAAAACCAAAAAACCAGCATCTTCATGAAAGCACACTTTACCTAGCCTTATAGCAATAAGGAAAATCTTCTGTAGCTAACCTTGTAGCATTCATTTGCTCTTCAAACTAGAAGAGAAGAAATGGGGAAATAACTCAGGTACAACAAAAAACTGAATCTGCTTTCTAACACTAAGCAGAAAAGTAACTTGTGAAACCAGGAGAGGAAACAGGGAATAGCAAGGGCAAGAGAAAAATGATACTTGTACCTCAGTTGCTACTTTTGTAAAGATTCCAGAAGGGAGATAAGTGAAGGAAGACCCACTGTCAACTAAGGCTTGAAATCCACTTTGCTTTGGACAGGTACCCCCAACACAATAATGTTGAACTTCAACAACATAGGTATTGCTGGTATAAATTACCAGTAGCAACATAAGATAAATGTGCAAAAGAAATTGTGTGGCTATCAAGTTAAACATAGCACAAAATGATAGAGGAGATACATACTACTTCCCATCTAAAGATACAAATGAACTTTGTCTTTGATTTTCAGGCCCTTGATCACCAAAGAAAATTGTGCCAGAATTGCTCTTTCCAAAACACAAAGAGAATGAACGTGGAACAAATCCAGACTTTGCCAGCAAACTTGGAACAGAAATTTCTCCTGGCCCTAATCCCATCACCCCATCTGGAGCAGCTCCATTTAAATAACTACCACTTTGTTTGCTACCACAGCTGCAATTAGTTAATAGGTAAAAGAAACCACATTCATCAACCAACTGGTAAATACTGGAACTTGACAACTAGCAGCAAGGACACTAATCACATAACCCAAAATAAAGTCACAAATGAGACAGCCATAAAAGGTTTCAAGGTTCAAGGGCCAAATCTTCTCTTTGGGAATCCCTTGCTACACTTGGCTAAGGCACTTACAAACTCGCTCATAAGGAAACTCATAAAGTAGGTCTTTGAATCTTCTTTTCTCGCAAATCCGTGAAGCTGGTCCTACTTACAAGAATCAGAACTGGAAAAATAAAAATTAAATAAGCATACCCTATAACAATGGGAGCTCGCACAGAACCTTGATGTTCATGCCCACCGACTGAAGTCAAATGCACTTGGTCCTCAAAAAGAAAACCCGAGCTTGATGTATTTTCAGAATAGTAGTTAACAGTGTAAGGGCATCGTTCCTTTGGATTCTGGCAGTTAGGACCCAGTTCACATAATTCATGGCTGCAAGATAGATGCTTGCTAGTGCTTGATCGTGCTGGGCTATACTCATTCAGATCTTTATCCTGCATAATAGATGCCCCAAATTCAAGGGAGCACCTGCCAATCAATCATTGGAGAATTAACTGCTAAAAATGTTCCCAAGATGAGATACACTGTCACTTCTAAATGTTTCATTGATAAGAGTAGAAGAAGAGATTAACTCAACTGCAGCAACGAAATCAAGATAAAATTCATTAGGATATATGATAGAAGACAAAATCCTCATGTCATAAATAAGAAAATGGGAGAAGCCTGGGAACTTCAACTTTGAACCATTCACCCAAAAAATTTAAGTACAATAAATGGTAATCAGAAAATGTGTGTTCTACTTCAACAAAATGTGCTGGTGCATTCCGCAGATTGAGTTTCAAAAGGTACCCAAGAAAAGTAAAAATGTCACTCCTACTTGTTCAGCAAGAGATGAACCAGCCAAAAAAGTATCATGCTGTAATTGGCATAAGATTGTGAAATACAACAACTATATTTCTACACCTTGGATCCTCCATATCTTAAAGTAAAAACATTTTACTAAAACAGAAAAAGGCCAAACTGTGGTACAATAGAAGCTGTGAAATATAACAAAATCCAAAACTAATAAAGCTTTTACTAGTTGGCATATCTTTAAAAGAAAGTCAAATTCTTTCAAAAAGAAAATGTTGAGGTTCCAAGATAATATATCAGGGTATAGCAGTAACTTGAAGAAGTTAAGACCGCAGAAGCTTGGACTTTGAGATTGCACAAAGCATCAAGTGCATGAGTAGTTTTAACTTGGACAGAAAAATTGGAGAGCACCGAATAATGTTGTGAGACGGTTATATGTTTTATATATCTTCTTTCAAAGTAACTTCATCAAATTAATTAAGGACGTTATAGGATCTAAGTGGTTCCATTATAAGTGAAGGTGGTGTTTCCCTTGAAATTGAGTGGATAGTAGTTTCAAAATTACAGCTCATATTTTGAAATAAAAGAAAGGTAAAATATTACCAGTGAGAATCAAAAGTCAAACGTAAAATTCCGCATGCGCGACCTACCAACATTGAGTAGTAGCTTGAAGACAATGGTGCACATTGAACACAATTACAAGGGACCCAAAGCAGATCGCTCCCCGCATCCAATGCGACAAGAAATGACATATTTGGCGTCCCTATGTCAATCCACACATAATGCAGCCTGAATAATAGTAATCCAGAACAACCAAGAGAGATAATTAGATCTCAACAATTTTTTATTTTTTTTACTTGATAAAGGTCTCGACAAAATATGTCATGCAATATACAATACAACAACAACAACAACATACTCGATGTAATTCCACAAGTGGGGTCTGGGAAGAATAGTGTGTACGCAGACCTTACACCTACCTTGAGGTAAAATATGGCTCTCCCAATGCCCACAGAAGCAAAGCAATTAACAAGCACTTAAAATCCTCTAGAAAACTTATTATGGAATAGGCTCTTGCTAGTGGGATTTGGTTCCACACTCTAATTTCTACAACCCATGTTTTGCACAGAAGCCTATTTTTCAAAAGAGTGGGGTATTGAAAGAAAAGTTTTCCAATCATTGTGGAATTGAATATCTGAATCCGTGGACAGTCAGCTAGTAGTTAGTGTTAAATCTGACAAAATTAATAACAGTTTAAAAAGAAGGTAGTAAAACCATTAGAGAATACAGCCAAAAATCTAGGCCCCTGAATAAAGGAATAAAACAATGGTCAGTTTCATGCAATATACAATTTTTTCATTATTTGAATTGTCATGGGTTTTGGATATTTGATTGAGCTTCCCTCCTTGCAAAACAAACCTAGTCAAGCAATGGGAGAAGAAAGGAAAAAGACCTTCCTCGTGCAGACATACCATCTCTAGCAAAATCCCTCCACCCCTCAAAAGAGGAAACATAATCGCCCTCCATACAGGAATCTCAAAGCCTCGACCTTCATTAGTAAGGCACATGTTTGAAAAGGTTACATGTCGAGAAAGGTGGAATCGTTGTGTTCACATATTAATGTTATTAAGAGCTTAGTGATCTCATTCTTATTTTTTACGATATTTTTTTCTTGTTCCCAGCATATAGTGGGTTTGAATTTATTTTTTTTTAAATATGATTTTAGCAGCTCATTTCTTTCACACATTTAAGAGGGAGTAGCCAAGGACCCGCTGGAGGACAGCAGCTATGAGGTCACTTTGATCCAAAATCATGCACTGCGTTCGAAATATGAACCCTTGGGCACTAAAATGTCTCCTTGAGATTATTATAGTAGCTCTATAAATTAGAGGGAGAAGTTAAAAAGAAATTAGTCAACACTCTACAGTTTACTCTCTCACAAATTAAGAGTAAACAAATCCAACTTAACTAGCTAACAAATACACTGCCCAAAAAATAGTTTGTGATACATAAGGAGTAGTTAACATTTGGGGTTTTATGATCTATATTGCTGTTTAAACAATATTCTACAATAAAAAGGCTCGGGTACTGCAACACCGCATTTAAGATATTGATTCAAAAGTTAAACTATCTTATATTTACTATCTTTTTTGGTTAACCAGAAATACTGTGATGGACAAGTTAGCTTTCTAGCGCAAAAAAAAAAAAAGAAGAAGAGGAAATCAGCAATAATGAGACAAACTTACAACTACTTAATTTATCTTGTGCTTTTTCAACTAAAACTCGAATATCATAAGCAAAAACAGTTGACTCGATTGATGTAACAGGAAATTCGAAAGAACAAAAAAAACTCAAAATACATTACAGCATTGCGCATGTTAAGCTTCAATTTTTGACAAATCTCGTAAACTTATAGTATAAAACAGAGAAACATTCCGAAATATGTTGTTGTTTATTTTAAAGCAGTAATACTAACCAACTCAAGTCATTGCCATAGAAATGAGTTTCGCTTCCTTCAGAGGGAAACAAGAGCTGCTTCTGCGAACCAAGCTTTAGTCTCTGGCGCTTCAAATCATTGCTAAGAAGCAACCTCATGTGCTCCACACTCTGATGCTTCGGCAACGTCAGGCTCTTCCCTTTAGACGCCCAAAACGACATCGCTTCGTCTGAGAACCCGTGAATCAACCTGGAGGAGAATGTATGGCCGTGGACTAGCTGAACGGAGAGCAGCAACGCCGCCGACAGTAGTACAACTGCGGTAAGAGGAATCGCCATGAAAGGAGACGGAAGAAGCAAAGCCCTAGAGGCTAGAGATTTTTCGTAGGTGAGAAGGGCGGTGTAACAGAGCTGGGGACTAAGGGTGAGAACGAGAAATAGAGAATCCGAGGCTTTTTTATTATTATTTTTCAAAGGCAATGGACACTTGGAAACTGAGAGAACAACAAAACTGGGGACTATGGGGGAGAGTGTTCACTGTTCATTTGGGAGAAAAGTCATATCGCCGCTCCAGATTTTACTTTTCTTTTCTGACAAGCACCACTCTTTGTGTTTTTTTTTCCACAAGCACATCTTTTGGTGAAAAAATACAAAAGAAAAAGACAAGCATCACTCTTTAATTTTAGTATCATCTAGGGCGTGTTCTGTACGATGGAAAAGAACTTGTTTCCTTACTTTCATTTTTTGAAAAAAAAAATTAATTATTTCTAAAAAAATATGTTTCAATTGAAACAAATAACATGAAGAAATTAAAAATTATTTCCCCTCATACAGGACACACCCCCTCACTCTTTGGCCTAATATTCATACCAAACAAAAATTTGAGATTTCAATTTTAATGTTATTATTTCATTTACTTCTTGATAATATTTGTGATTTAGTGTAAAAAATTATATTTTTAAAAATAAACAGTTTAGCAAAATATTAGAAGGGTGAGATGGGGTGAGGAGCGGGGAATTCCGAGGAGGGGGGAGTGAGATGGTCAAGGAGGTGATAAATAGACGAATAGTAGACAATAAACTTGAAATATCATTTATAAAATTTATTTTTTTTAATTTTATTTAAAAAATTATTCTTCTACCTTTTCAAGCACACTCCGAAATGGAATATCAAATCCCTACCCCCTTCAATATTATTGGGTTAGGACTTAGGATCTATTTATCTGACTATCACTACTAATTTATGAATAGTTATTTTAAAAAAAGGATCAATTATGAAACTTTTGGACATAGTGTATTTCTGCTTTTTCAAAAATAAAAAATAGAAGATTTAAAATCTGCTTGGTTATATATTGTGTTAGTTATCTTTTCAAACTTTAAAGAAAATGTTTTTCAAATTTAAAAAAAAAAAAGTGTCTCTCCAAAAAATTTAACATTTTATTAGGTGAAATGCATATTTAAATATAAATTTAATTTTTAAATATTTAATTTTAGTTTAACTTTAAATAATATTTTATAAAAAAAAAATCAATTAATTCATTGCCTAAAAACGCCTCCTAACAAGTTTGTCCATAGATTGGAAATAAATGCAACATGGAAAGAGATGATTTTTCTACTTCGTTTTGTTTTATATTTTTTCAAAAAATGTTTTAATTTTGTCTTGTTTATGTTATTTTCTATTTTATATGTGAAAGATACAAGGTTGAAAAAGTGGGTAGTGTGTAAAATTATTTATGAATATTAGAGTTTTTAAAAGGATTTCGATACAAATTGGAGGGATAAAGCATGTACTTACCATGTGCTCTTGAATTTGCTAAATATACTGATCCCCTTAAAACTTTTACTAAATATATATTTAAATTATAATTTATTTTAATTGAGCATTTAAGTATGTGATAAAGTTTATCTAGATATTTTCTATTAATATTTTTAAAAAAGTTTTTAAGCATGCTTTTAAGAGTCAATTAATTAAATAAATTAATTAATCACTTAAATATGTTATTTTTTAGTTATATGTGAACTTTAATAAAACATAAAATCACTAACAAAATTTTCAAAATTGGAGACAGATGTGTTTAAAAAGAAATGTTTTTTCATATACGCAAGTGTTCGATCAATTGAAATAGATAATAATTTAAGGGCTTAAATGAAATTTACTCATATATTTAAAGGTTTATCGTCATATTGAGTCTTTTGAATTTGAATTACTAGTATGTTAGGTTAAATTTTTAAAATCAGTTTATTTTTAAAAAAAAAATTAAAAGTAGAAATAATTTGTATTTGACAAAAAACATTTAAAAATACTTTTGAGCAACAATTAGTGTTGACCAAATTATTTAAAAAATTTCTCGATATATTTTTCTCAAAAGTTTTAAAAAATACCATAAAAAAGCTATTTTTTTTAGTTTATGAAAAATAATTTCTGCTACTTTTTAAAATCATTTATATTCTCTCAAAATTTTAATCAAACACCTCTTTTTAAAAATATATATATATATTCTTTTAAAATCTTTTAAAAATTCTATGAAACAAACTATACGTGGTTGGTTGTGAACTTTTGGCATTATATACGCTGTATATAATTAATACACATGTTTAATCATTTGTTTTTAAGACTTTACAATGAACCTTTTCACTTCAGTCACTTTTATTGATTGCAGAATGAAGAAAGGTGACAGAGATTCTAACATGCCCATCAAGAATCCTATGAACAAATAACAATGATGTAATGTTATTTTTAACTTTGGTCAAAAAGTGCATGGACCCTGTACTCTCGTGACATTCATCATTAAGCTACTATTTTTTTACAAAAATTCTGTCCTAAACTCCTAAGTAATGGTCGTAAAAGTCGCCCATAAAAATATAATTAATCTAATTCACCAACTTACTTTAATCTAAATAAGTTTTGAGGGAACTAATAACTTGTATATTTATTAACTCAATATATTTTAATCTGTTTAGATTCAATAAAAATCGTTCATTTGATATCTTTTAGTCCTAAACAATAAAACTAGTTGTATTTGTTTTTCTTTATTTTGCGTTAAGGTAAGAAAAAGTCAAATTGTTGTACGCTTAAAATGCAAGGTAGCAATTCTATCTGTAAATTATAATAACATGCCGTATTTTAAATTATTTTTATATAGCAATAAAACGCAAATATTTGTAAAGTAAGTTGGTGGGTCGAAAAATTGTGAGTGAATTGAACTAGACGAAGACAATTGAATCCCGGTCCTTTGTGAATGAGTCTTATTGTGGATTTGATCAGGTTTTTAAAAATTAGCTTTTCATTTTGAAAATATGTTTTTCAGAAAGTATGTTTGATGAGAATTAGTCTCTATCTGATCAATATCTGATCAATAAATTTTAAAAATATTTTCGAGTAATAATTACGGCTCATTTGATATGAAACATAAGGGATAAATAGTCTCAAGATTCATTTTTGGATGGGTTTATCCCACATTTGATTAGGATAATATATCGAGATAAGTTATTCCGAGATTATAATATTATAATATTATATTTATCCTACATTAAGGGTGGGATAACAATCTCGGGATAACTTATTTCCCAACTAAACGACCCATTAATGTTTGGCCAAATTTTTTAAAATTACTTCTAGATGTATTTGTCTCAAAAGTGCTTTTAGAGAAAATGTATTATTTTAGCTTTTGTAATTCAACTCATGCTACTTCCCAAAAACACTTATTTTCTTCTAAAAGTTTAATTAAATGTCATTCATTGAGTCTGAATGAGGCGGACAAAGACTTGATAACATACAATATACAAATGGATCTTGACGAGGGATATAACAAGTGAACATAATCAAGGGATACAACTGATCGAACTGTATATGTGCGACTAAAGGCCACTGGCCAAACTGATACAAGTGACAAATGATACAAATGACATGATAATATATCATACCATAGTATTTAAGAAGTGACTACTGAATACAGAACCTGTACAACTATCAAGCGGTTGGGACAGACCCTCCCCCCCCCCCCAATGTCCATACTGTACTATATGTACGGTCAAAAGGAGTAGTAGATATATCCTTGCTCCAGATAGAATTGAAGCTCACGAAGTGTACTGCTAAACTGACAAGTGCCTAATGATATAGTATGTCAACTTGTACGTCCAATCTAGCACTAATGTAAATGCAGCACCTCCGTCCATAGGGGCGTCAGTACATATAAAACATGTACTAATATATAAAGTAGACAAAATAATAAGAATAAGTAAGGAAGCTCGAGCGAATAAGACATCAAATAAGAGTTATTGAAGAAAAATGAATATCAAAAATACTATCTAAAACTGTAACTCAACTTTACCTTATTAATTCATTATATAGATATATTTAGATTGTTCATTATCATGTGGGCAAGTAATGTTTTATACATGCGGAGTATAATATTTGTATGTCATTTCGAAAGATCAAGTGGATAGGTAGGCCTCATGGGCAATCTTTGATACACAAGTAGTATATGTTATCATTTACAAGTGAAAATCATTTTCAAGTGGTTTGGTCTCCTAAGACTTGTAGCACATGAAAGTACGTCTGTAGAGACTCGTACATGTCAATCGACTCACAGACAGGTACAACATAAATGACTCATCAAGTAAAATAGTAGACCAAATGCATCTTTTACCCACTGATCAAATGTACGAATAAGTAATGCCACGATAGGAAGGTACGCCATGCATGGCTCAACAAATGAGGGTCGAGGTTTCAACCCTGTGCATATGAACATCACGTCGTAGTCTGATGAACACATGCCTACTCCTCCCCTCCCCCCTCTCTTTACCTTTTATTATAGGGGTTTATCAAGTGAAGTCATAAGGAATGAATAAGTAAATCATATAACAAGTGAGTCATATAGGCATATTACAAGTGAATCAATGAAACAAATGTATCATGTTCCTACTGATTTATTATACAAGTGATGGTAGTGTTTTAACAAGTAATGCATTTTAAACATATGACAGATATACCATACCATATGAAACATATAGATATTTCAAGTGAAAACAAGTACGGCCACATATGTCATATAGACATTCAAAGTGAAGACAAGTACAACCATGTGAGACATTATGAATACTCGACTTGTAAGGAGTAATAACAAGTGAAGTAGGAAAGCAAGTAAAGCATGAAACAAATAATGATTATGTATATAGCATGTGACACGTGATGAGTATATAAGTGGGAAAAAAATGGCATGGGATCATGCCTTAACGATGAAGAATATTTTAGTCTTACATATCTCATTTGTTGCCTTACACACTTATGAACAAACAATCTTTCCTTACAGTAATAAATATACACAAATAAGTGACATAATCATCACAAACAATCCATTAACATACCCATATCACATCGGTAATATTGTCGACTACTAAGCGAGTGACTAGCTCGTCAAACCTTTTTTACACGTATGCTTCTTTTTACTTTCTTCTCCAAATTATGATACAAGTAAAATGAACAATGTGCATATTTTTAGCAGCTAATAATAATGTGGGATCCACAAAATAATCTGTCACAATCAAATGGGCAGCATGTCCATACAATACTCAAATAATCGGTGTATCGTCACACCCTTCTTTTTCAACCTAAAACTTCAACAACCAACCTTCTCATGAGGTGGACAACCTTTTAAAACCAACAATATATACATAACAACCCCAAGGCTTCTCAACATAATAAGGAAAATATGAACCTACGGCTTTTGGTCACCGTCCCTGAGTTCTAATAACAATTACGTCTAAAATCTTTCATTTCTTTTTAAAGACAAAAGGTCACCGTCCCTGAGTTCTAATAACAATTACGTCTAAAATCTTTCATTTCTTTTTAAAGACAAAAAAAGGGTGAGGAAGGCAGAACCTTACCTTACTTGACTAGAATTTCATTTTCTTAACTTGTATTATTCATTATTTAAGCTCTTCCTTCGAGACTACACCTTCATAAAGAAGAAAATCACATGAGAACCAAGAACACCAAGTAATGTAGCCTAGAGAGATGTTGCTCTGGGGCTGCCTCATGAACTTTGACTTATAGATATATATTTTATCCTTTTTCATTTAATATAGTCCACATATATATAAGTAGTTTAGGTAAATAGGGATATTTTTATTTCAAACTTAGAATTTCATTTGGAGGATAGGGACAACTTTCATTTCAAACTCATAGATCCGTTCGGAGAATAAGAAAAATTTTCATTTCAAGTTTAGGATTTAGCTTGAACAATAGAGATAACTTTCATTTCAAGCTCAGGATCTCGCCTCAAGAATAAGGAAAATGTTCATTTCAAGCTCAGTATCTTGCATGGAGAACAGGGACAACTTTCATTTCAAGTTAAGGACCTGCTGGAGAATAGAGATAACTTTCATTTTAAACTCAGAATCTAGCTTAAAAAATAGGGAAAACTTTTATTTCAAGCTCAGGACCTAGCCTGGAGAGTAGGGATAATTTTTGTTTCAAGCTTAGGATCCATCCCGCATTGATAATAGAGAGAACTTCCATTTCATGATTAGGGCCTTCTTGAAAAATGAGAGTAATTTGAGCAAGTCAGGACACATCTAAAAAATATGAGCAATTTGAGCAAGTCAAGACCAGCTTAAAGAATGAAATGATCAGGACTTGCCTAGAAAATAAAAGCAATTTGAATAAGTCAGGACCTATTTGAAGAATAGAAGCAAGTCAGATTTCATCTTAGAAATGGAATGATCAGGACTTGCCCAAAAAATGGAAGCAATTTGAGCAAGTCAGGATCCACCTAAAAATGAAATGATCGGACCCACCTAAAAAATAAAAGAAATTTGAGTAAGTCAGGATGATCTACCTAAAGAATGCGAGCAACTCATGGCCCGTTTAAAAAATAGATGATCATGATGACTGCTTAAAAAATGAGAGTAATTTGAGAAAGTCAGGACCTGTCTGAAAATGGGATGATCAGGGTCCACCTGAGGAATGAGAGTAAGTTCGAACCCGCTTGAAAAAGGGAGCAATTTGAGCTGGGGGGGGACATGGTATGATAGATACCGAATATCATATCAGAATTGAAATTTATGATACTGCAATTTCGGTATTATGATATTTGATGTGATATTCAATATACATTTTAAAATTTTTTGGTATTCGGTATGATATTTCATATTTATAAAAAAAATATATTAAAATACAGAATATCATACCAAGGTATATAGTTAGATACACAAATTCATATATATTGTTATAATATTATTAAATATATAAAATATTATTAGAACAAAACTAATAATTTAGATGTTCGGATTTTGATTACTATATCTTGATTGAATTTTTTTTTTGTGCAGTTCATTAACAAAGGAAATTGCTTATTTTTTTTTAAAAAAAAATCATATTTATAAGGTGTTAGTATGATATAATTGAGTCGTTTCTTGAAAAATTGAAGTCATAATTCTTTATTATATGAGTATATATAAGCTGAAGTCGAACAAATTATGGTTATCTATATATTGTATTGCGAAATATCGAAATCAAACTTTATATTAACCATACGAATTAATTTGACATGATAATGGTATAGTTATTTTAAAAATCAAAAATCAAAATTACCGAAACAAAGTTGTCAATACCGCACCATGGTCCCTCCTAATTTGAGCAAGTTGGGACCCGCTTGAAGAATGAGAGCAAGTCAGGACTCGTTTGAAAAATGAGATGATCAGGACCTTTCTAAAAAATGGGAGCAATTTGAGCAAGTCACAGCTCGCTTGAAAAATGAAATTATCAGTACCCACCTAAAAAATGAAAGTAATTTGAGAAAGTCAGGACCTGTCTGAAAAATGAAGTGATCAGGACCCGCCTAAAAATGAGAGCAATTTGAACAATCAGGACTCGTTTAAAGTGAGAAAGCAAGTCAAGACCTATTTGAAAAATGGGAGCAAGTGAAGACCCACCTGAAAAATAATATTAATTTGCAAGTCAAGAGCTTATCTAAAGAATGAGGTGTACTTTCATTTGATTTTAAGTTCGGTTAGAGATAGTAGGAGTCCGTCTGATAAATTGATATTTTCAGTTAGTTTCAAGTTCAGTCAGAAATAGCTGTAATCGGCCTACAAAATAGGATCTACTTTAAGTAGGTTTCAAGTTTAGTCATAAATAACAGTAACTTGTTTGAAAAATATGATCAGCAGATCTCAAATTCAATTACAAATAGCAGGAGTCCGCCAGAAAAATATGATCAACTTTTAGTTTCCGTTCATGTCCTTTTCAATCTCAAGTAGCAGACAGCCAACTGGATAATATAGTTAAGAAAAGATGATAATTGAATATCATATTCGAGTGAAGATTAAATAGGACGCTATAATTTTTTTTTCAATTTTTTTATTACTGATGCAACAATAGGAATCGCGGACTGGAACCTCGATAGGACCTCATTCGACTCTCCTTCTCAACATACTTTTGTCATTTTATTCTTTCCATTTGAACTACACGTGACCTAATTCTCTTAATTCAGATACGTAGATTGTCCACAGTTAGAGTTTCACCGTATTTTTTTTCTCCTCTTTAAATAACGGTCTGGTCAAACTTGCCTTGTTGACTACTTCTTTGTCTGAAAATTCTTTGTGTTCCTAATTAAAAAGAGGTAGTTGCAGACATGTGATTTTTGATCTTCCTCTAATTATTACACTGTTTACTGTTAAATATTTATTTTAGGCTTAATATTGATGTTTTGACCTTTATTTCATTTTTAGTAGGTTTTATTTGATAATTTTAAAATAACTAAAATATTCACATTTCTTACTTTATTAGTTTTGTTTTTACTTTAAAAGAAAAACAAAATTTAGAAAAATATATCTTATCAATATTAATTATATTTCTAAGCTACAGGTTTAAATAAACAAAAATTGAGTCTAAACACTTTAATATTGATATTTTTATTTTGTAATTTTTTTTAATTATTCTTTAGATATTTTCACCTTAACAAAAATAATTTAACTACATCTTTATTCTTTATCCTTTTCATAAATCACTCACATCCTACCTTTTTGAAAAAAAAATCTCACTATGACAAAATTTAATCTTGCTCACCAAGAACATCTACACCTTCATCACATACTATAAATAGAAAGAGACCTAGAGACCTAGCTACCTAGGAAGGGATCAACCACATCACTAAGAAATCCTAAAAGAAGACCTAACTAACAACTTTACAATTTTTCGCAACTTTTCACCATTAAAGCACTTTGCTCTGCAATGAAAGAGCCATTGAAATAACTTTGAAATACCAAATAATCAGTTTTTATTCGGTCACGAATCACCTTTTTTTTCACTATAACATCACCTTTTTTCAATAGTTATTTCTCAATCGAACACTATAAGAGGATCGCCCAGCACTTTCATTAAACAACAAAACACCCATCAAAATCCATCCTATGTTCTATTTTTGTTGAAATTAAAGTAGAATCCATCCATTTGTATTTGAGTCTTTGGTGTTTGTTATCGGTTGTCGATGAAAATTTAATTTGTGGTTCAGATTAAGTACCAGCAAAATATTCAGTGGCTTTTGTTCACATTGAGTGTACCAACGCAATAAAGGTCTTCATAACATAGTTATAGTGGATGTCAACTCTTAAAAAGTTACTCTCACTACTCTTCTCCATGATATATAGTTAATCCTCCACCACTCCTCACTATTATGAATTTAACTCTCACACCATTTAACCGCTTTCATAATCTTCATGGTTAATGCCATATTATGATAATCTTTTGCATACCTCTATGAACGCTATAAATTGAGCATAAGAACTCACATTATGTATACTTGAAGACTTGAAAATACTTAGGAGAAATAAGAAATCTCTACACTCTCTTCTTTGTCTCTCAATTTATTTGCTTTGTCTTTCTTATCTGCTCTAATTTTGAAACATGTTATCAGCATAAGGTTCTAACTTAAAGCTACAAAAATCTTATTCTTCTCTAAGGGCCTGTTTGAAAAGCCATATGAGAATTGAATTTTGAGTTAAATTACACAGTTTAGCCAGGTAATTACATTGTTAAAAGGGAATTGAGTGTAATTAGAAGAGGGTAATTACACTCTCCAATTCTCAGGGGTGAGGTAAGAATTGCAGGTAATTACATAATGTAATTACAAAGTCACCTTTTAATTTCTTCATTTTAATTCTTATTTTAATTTATTTTCTTTTTAATTTATCTTTTATCTCTGTTTTCTATTTAAAATTTTAAAATATTTTTTACGTTATTTTTCTTTCATCTTCTCATTTCACACTTTACTTTTTGTGATTTCATATAACTGCTCGTACTTTATTTCTTATTTTTTATTTTCTTTATTTAATATAAGTATATTATTGTTCTAGTTTTTAAAGTAAAGTGAAATTTCATTGTTGAATAATGTCATAGACTTGTGTTTTCTTTTTCTTTTAAATTTTATTTACTTAAGTTAAGTTGGAATTTGCAATAAGAGTATTATGTTAATTTTTTTTCTTAATTTTAAATTTACGCTATATTTTTACAGTTATAATTTATTTGCTTTAATAGTATTAACTTGTTATTTCATATTGCATCCCATTTATTTTTCAGTTAGAATTGATAGATTATTTTTTTTATCAAATATTTAGATAATTTTATGGCATTATATTTATAATATTAATATTTTTTCAAACATGCATTTTATGATATTCTTAAGAATGTGATTTTATTTTTATTATTAATTTAAAAATATATACCAATTATTTTTTATACTATTAGTTAAAAATATTTGTTTATTAATTAATATATTTTGTAGAGACAATATGTATCTTAATACCTAATTTAATTTAATTTATAAGGAAGCATATTTTTTAAATATTAATTTTTGATAATTAACTTTTATTTTAAAATTTCAATCTAGCTGTGTAATTACACTTGTGCGATCAAACAGCTCGTAAGTACAGTATAATTACTTTATAAGATCGCCTACCCCCCAGCTCTATCAGCAGGCCCTTTCTTTTGCAATACTTAAAAGAGTCTCTCATGGCCCAATTATTATTACAACGTTCTCTACCATTGAATTCGGACTTCCGGGTAAACCCAGCGGCTTCTATAGAAGACAGCGCAAAGGAGGCTTGAGGGCTTGTTAAGGAAGGCGTCAAAGGCCGACGAAGGGTGGAAAACGAAAGACGTTTTCTGGTCCCCTCAGAACCGGGAGGTGCTTGTTGGGGGGGGGGGGTGCCACGACGAAACAAGGGAATGAAAGGCCGCTTTGCGGTGGATGCTCTTTAACCTCCCCACAATGATGGCTCTGTTGTCTTGGGGAGCGTTAAAGCTTGCTTCTTCGGAAGACTTTTCTTGGTCATCAATACGACCTGTTCTTAATAGAATCAATCTTATTCTCTGAACAATTGGAATTTTGTACTTCTGTCGGATCCTCCCTATCTCCTGATCGAACTTGTGTAGGTAGATGTTGCCTGATAGGGCCGATAGTAATACACTGTGTGGGACGGAGTAAGGGCCCTTCTCACCTCCTACGAGTCATCCGACGGAAAAGACTTTCTGAATTGGGTAAAAGAACTTGGGATCGTTGATCTCTTCCTTAAAGATTGGGATGAGTCGATATCGGTCGATGGTGTGAAAACACTTCCTGATGTCGAATTCCAAAAACCAGTGAGAGGTTCCCCACTCTTCTTTGACCCGTCTTAGGACGGAGTGGAAGCCTCGACCCGAGCGAAAGTGCAAACTCGATTCTGTAAAAGATGAGATCAGTAAATGACAATCCTGGATCTGTTTTTATGCTATTAGCTATTTTGTTTATTCTTCTCCAAACAGGAACAACTGATTTACAAATCTCATTAACCACAGAATTTAGTGAGCGGCACCAAATCTTTCTATGGATTGCTTCTTTCGCCTCTTTCGCCGTCAAAGTGCCTATGGTACCAGTTCAGTTCCTTTCTTATATAAATTAAAAAGACTTTAAAAAGTTGAATACTTAGTTGATTTACTCCTTATTACTATTACAATCAACATTTCAGAATAGTTAAAATTTTTGATCTCTTCATCATTTAGAAAATCTAAGAATGAATCATTGATAATTCGCCAGATCATTGACACAAATAGTTCATGGGAGAAAATTAAGTTATTTGGGCCTGGAGGACTGACAGGTCGCACTGCTAGTTTTCAGATACGAGATATCCATCCTAGTCACTATGGACGTATTTGCCCAATTGACACATCTGAAAGAATCAATGTTGGGCTTATTGGATCCTTAGCAATTCATGCGAGGATTGCTCATTAGGGATCTCTAGAAAGCCCTTTTTATGAAATTTCTGAGAGGTCAACCGGGGTACGGATGCTTTATTTATCACCAGGTAGTGATGAATACTACATGGTAGCGGCATCAAATTCTTTAGCCTTAAATCGGGATATTCAGGAAGAACAGGTTGTTCCAGCTCGATACCGTCAAGAATTCTTGACTATTGCATGGGAACAGGTTCATCTTCGAAGTATTTTTCCTTATCAATATTTTTCTATTGGTGCTTCCCTCATTCCTTTTATCAAACATAATGATGCGAATCTGTTATACCCCGTAGAATTCCCGGCACTTAGATGACCTATTCGCACGTTGGTTAAGTATATTTGAAGGCCATACGTGCTAGGGAAAGGCCCGGGAAAAGATCGGACGAGAAACCTGTCGAACCAGCGCGGGAGGAGCTGAGGCAGAGCCCCTCCGCGATGGCAGCATGTCACGGAGGTGAGGCCTCCGCGATGGCTCCGTGACACGTTGCCCTTGTCCAGGCCCAAGTATATAAAGCCCCACTGCGGTTTGAGATCATTATATACTTAATAAATTTCCAGAAAACGTAAGTAAACAGAGGGAAGACGAAGAAAATTAAATATTTTCGTCCGATTATGCTGGCAAACGCTGCCCAAACCCAAACTAATCCTAGATACCAAGGTATTTAGCAGCAGAGAGCATTTCTACGGAGTTAGTTTCGCGAAATACGGCCGACGAATCGGCGAGCCGTCGAACTAAAGTAAGTAGAATTGCTCTAAATTAATGTCTATGTGTTCCTAGTTGAGAAGTAAATATTTCTCCCTTCTGGGCCGCTGAAAAAATAGCGAGTTTTTGACCGTCTTTCGATAAGCCCAAGTTTAGGCTTTAAATTAAATCGAAAGTAACGTCGCCCTTTACAATAACATTGTATTTAGTATTGATTGACGTATTCATGAATGCAGTTAGAAGAAAATAGTTGAAATACCAGCCGAGCCTCGTCCGACGGACGAATATTCAAAGATAAGGTATGTAAAGTTAAGTTTCCTCGGCAAGTTGAGTAACCTCGAAGCAGTATAGTAATTTACAGACCAGTTGCATGTTTAGAAATTGATTATCATGTTATTTTGAATATTGGTGCAATATGAGAAGTTTTAGGTTGTAACGTGTACGATACCTATCCGTACGATATAGATTCGGGCGTAAGTGGTTAAGGTTGCCCAGTATATTCAGTATGTGATGTAATATGCCATGCTAGGATGTTGTTGTGTTTAGCTGAGACCTCGCAAGGTAGTACAGTACCAGTGAAGCATTCCAGATATAGAATAGTAACTGTATATGGTTTAGAAAGTACGTTAGAAATAGAAAATTATGTTAACACAGAAACTTAGTAAACAGTAAAGCTTTCAGCAGAAACACCTCCTCGTATAACTTTTACCCCAGTACAGTTTGACAGGAGGCTATATTTACATTTATACTTACCTGTCTCAGCATGTATCAGACACCCACAGATTGCTATTATTAGCTCAGTATGTGATTTATACGATACCTTGCACCTGTTAGCCTAGCTTGTGAGATACACCGACAGCATGACTAGTTGAGACCGTTGTATTGATTGGGGTTGGATTACCTAGCATCCATGACCGCCCAGGGTTAATAGCTGTATCGACTCGTCCGCCAGAGGACGAGGATACGTCACTCTACGGAGTGATATGCCGTCCCGCAAGGGGACGAAAATGGGATGCCAGTTTCCCCATATTGTGCCTTGGTCGGCCCTTATACACCCCCGTCGAGCGGGTACGCCCGGGGTGTTGATTTAGAGTCTTTCGGACTCAGGTACAGTTATAGTCAGGGGCTCAGCGAGCCCAAGTGCATACCCAGGGACCGGCAGGATGCTTACAGCCACTATAGGAGATGGGATGACCAGGGTAGGGGCATAGATTCTGTGTTGATTGTACCTCCCGACTTATAGGGGCCGGGTAAGGTTTGTGTATGCTATGTTATGTTATGTATGTTATTCTATGTTGTATTAGACGTGAGTAGATTAGTAGTAGTACGATACGCCTCCAGACATGACATCTACCCCTCCCAGTATGATTGAGAACAGGTACGATTCATATCATCAGACAGATAATCTAGTTCTCCCTATTTCAGTTTTGACAGTTATATTATTGATTTCAGATATCTTTTTCAGTCATTGCTTTACATACTCAGTACCAGCGGTACTGACGCCTGGTGGGGCGCTGTATTACTTGCCTGCAGGTACTCTTAGACGAGCAGGTGATTCTACGTGACTTCCTGTCAGCGGTTGAGTATTCAGCTCCAGTCAGCCGGAGA
This sequence comes from Datura wrightii, assembly GCA_035772735.1. Lineage (NCBI taxonomy): Eukaryota > Viridiplantae > Streptophyta > Magnoliopsida > Solanales > Solanaceae > Datura > Datura wrightii. Next base: position 13,260,861 of record JASDFA010000001.1, read on the forward strand.
CTGAATTTCTAGAGGTGTAGTTCAGTTCCTTTGTTGTACAGTACGGGTAGGTCGGGGCCCTGTCCCGATCATTTCTATTACTATTCCTAGAGGCTTGCAGTCTGTATGTATTCCCTGTGGTCAGATGAGCCGGTCGTGTGAGGCCGTGCAGTTGTATAGTTGCCTTTACTCTTTCTTACTTCTATGATGGTCGTATGGGGCCATAGTTGTCAGTAGTGGTGACCTTGCCGGTCACGTAGCTTTTTTTTGTGCCTTATGATTGAGTTGCAGATAACTAGACAGCATGGTGGCCTTGTCGGCCCGCATAGGTTTCCCTGATTGACATGTTTCTGGTCAGCTGTTAGTACAGGTACAGAAGGCTATAGGCCAATGAGCCGGAGGCTGTATTTACAGCCGTCATATAGCCCTTTGTTTACAGAAATGTGAGTTAGAGCCAGCCAGACGCCAGATGCGCCCAGGCTTAATAGTTCAGTAGGTCAGGTCCTAGTAGGGCACCAGGTGCCAGTCTTACCCCCCAAGGAGGGGTGTGACAGAATCGAGCTTTAATGAGTTCTAATATGCAACGTCAAGCAGTTCCTCTTTCTCGCTCTGAGAAATGCATTGTTGGAACTGGGTTGGAACGACAAGCAGCTCTAGATTCGAGGGCTCTTGCTATAGCTGAACGCGAGGGAAGGGTCGTTTATACCAATACTGACAAGATTCTTTTAGCAGGTAATGGAGATATTCTAAGCATTCCATTAGTTATATATCAACGTTCCAATAAAAATACTTGTATGCATCAAAAACTCCAGGTTCCTCGGGGTAAATGCATTAAAAAAAAGGATAAATTTTAGTGGATGGTGCTGCTACAGTTGGTGGCGAATTTGCTTTGGGGAAAAACGTATTAGTAGCTTATATGTCGTGGGAGGGTTACAATTTTAAAGATGCAGTACTTATTAGCGAGCGTTTGGTATATGAAGATATTTATACTTCTTTTCACATACAGAAATATGAAATTCAGACTCATGTGACAAGCCAAGGACCTGAAAAAGTAACTAATGAGATACCGCATTTAGAAGTCCATTTACTCCGCAATTTAGACAAAAATGGAATTGTGATGCTGGGATCTTGGGTAGAGATGGGTGATATTTTAGTAGGTAAATTAACACCCCAGGTCGTGAAAGAATCGTCGTATGCCCCGGAAGATAGATTGTTATGAGCTATACTTGGTATTCAGGTATCTACTTCAAAAGAAACTTGTCTAAAATTACCTATAGGCGGCAGGGGTCGGGTTATTGATGTGAGGTGGATCCAGAAAAGGGGTGGTTCTAGTTATAATCCCGAAACGGTTTGTGTATATATTTCACAGAAACGTGAAATCAAAGTAAGCGATAAAGTAGCTGGAAGACACGAAAATAAAGGTATCATTTCCAAAATTTAGCCTTGACATGAAACAAACAGGTCATCATAATTACTATACTGTGTAATTACTATATTGTATAATTACTACCCTAATAATTACACCAATTTTAATTATTAGATGACTTTTCAAACAGACCTAAGTTTCAATTTTTTTTGTTTGCAAGGTATGATTACATTATATATTGTTTATCTTTATTCTAAATTCTTGTTTGCACACAATTTAATTGTACTACTTCGACTATGTTAACATATAACAGGTGAAACCAATCGGCGGACCCTTTATGTTGGCACCAACTTTTACTTAGATACCTCAAGTAGATCTTGTTCATTTTGAACATCTCAAGTAGGGGTTTACTATGTCATTTTGATACTTTTTGCTGACTTGGCCCATTATGTGTGTTGCATTGATTTTAAGCGTGTGAAAAGCTTAAATTTTGCAACTTTTTTTTAAATTTCTTCTTCTTCCTTCTCTCTCCTTCCAACACTTCCTCCAGGCGATCGTGTTTTTCATAGGATTTTTCGTTACTCATGTCAACATTCTCACTTCTGATATCTCTAGGTCTTGTCACCACCAAGAATGAAGAAGGGGTAGAATTACTGAATGAATACGAGCTGTGGCTAATACCCGAGGCATAAAAGAAGCATTTTCTACGGGATACCGAAACCACCATCTCCACCTTCTTCAAAATTACACTACTAAAAATTGGTCAAAATGAGGGCTAATTCTGACGGACAACGTCAATTTTTTGGCCAAAAATGACGAAAAACCAACACACGAAGGATCGTCGGAATATGTTGCGTCGGAAATAGAAAATCAATGGACGTCCATAGGTTTAGTAAACTTTAATTTCGTGTGTTCTTTAAATATTACCCAATGGGAGAAAAAAATTACCGACGAACACCGTTGGTATTATTCCATTATTTATTATTTTGTTAAATTAAATTTTTTTAAATATATCGATGGTGTCCTTCGGTATATTCTTCATAACTAAGAACATACTGATGGATAGATCGTTTGTCCACTGATTTTCTGGGTTTCTGCTGGTGGTGTATTTGGAGAAAATCGACGGACTTACTTAGGTTGTCCGGCAGTTTTCTACAAATGCACCAGCAGCAGAAAGCTACAATTTTTACATTCCCACCCACAAAATTAAAATTCAATTCAATTTCAGCTAATATGCATCACTAATTACTACCAAAACAATTCCAAATCAACAAGAACAATAATAACATAGTAATTATCAAATTAAAATATCAAAAGACAACACTAAATATCCTCCAAAATTATCAACAAGGTGTTGGTGCTGGTGCTGATGCTGGTGCCGGTGCTCTATATGACTAGGTCAAGGGTAGAGTACTAAAAGCACCCTGTGAGTCTGACTCAGAGTTGCTATCTCTGAGTTGCAAGCCGAAAATGTCAGGAGATGATTCAATCGGGGAAGGAGTACCGAATGATGAATACATCGAGTTTCTCGTGGTGGACGAATGCCAGGTGTAGGCATGAAAGTGTGAGAAGTAGTAGGAAATGGAGGCACAAAGAATGTGCTAGATGCCCAGTGCCATAGTGGATATAAGACAGAGGTAGAGAAGAATGTGTATGTGGAGTAGATGAAAGGCCACCTGAAGTAGCACTAGAATCTAGTGGTCTCCTATTTGTTTTCCTACTACTCTTACTCGATTTACTATCCCTATTAGTTTGACCTCGATCAACATCACCTAACGACATCTGCATACAAGTTTAAATTATAATATATAATTAAAAAAATAATATAAGTATTAAATATAATACCTACTTAAAAGTATTAATTAAGTTACTTGGTAATCATCATTCTTCCATTTTTCCTCCTCGCTTGTTTCATTTCCATCATTCTCCCATTCTTCCTCCTCACTTGTTTCATAATCATCATTTAATTCTTCTTTGTTACTAGGTTCATTTTCATTATCTGATTCATCCTCAACATTTGCTATTTCAATTATTACATCATCATTAGAAACTTCTTCTAATATGTGTTCAGGATGTTCTAAACTTTTTTCTAACTCAGAATCCATAGTTTGATGAACAACTGCCAAATCATTTTGGTACGCCATATCCAACACATTATCAATCTCTATCCGACCCATGGACTTTGTCTTTATAACCACCCGCCAATCAGCCTTGTATCTACGCAGAGGATATGAAGCATAATACACCTGCTTAGAATTTTGTGCAATGATGAAAGGATCATAACGGTCATACTGTCTGGGGTGCTTAACTTCAGTTATATTGTTGTTGATTCACCCTAGTACCTCTGTGCGATGGATGAAACCACTTACACCGAAATAGTAGTATCTTTCCTCGATCATCTAGCACATCTAACTTCCATTATCTCTTGTATCACACCACAATAATCAACAGTTTGGCCATTACATTCTACATCACCTTTAACGCACAATCTGCTATTATTGGTTTTCTTATATTTAGAAGTTTCCTCTATTTGAAACTTGAAATCATTGACACAATATTTATGTATCGACTGAGTTTGACTATCAGGCCATGTACAACATCACTCATAATTTGCAAATGTTCAATAATGTTATTTTTATCATGAACCTACATAATGTTTAAAATAATATTCTTTAAACAAATGATTATGTTGCACTTATATCATTAACATAATATTGAACACTTACATAGTCTTTCAGCCAATCAGAGAACTTTATATATATGGCGTCATTACCCCCACTGTCCTACAAAGTAACTGTTCAATAAATTGAAATTTTTCATTAGTTTAAGCCTTAGTATTTAAATAATATTGTTCTATAACATCATTTAGAACTTACTCAATATATGATTGTATCTGGGGGGCAATTAAGCAAAACGTGTGTCATAATAGATTGTATTTCCATACTACTCAAACCTCGTCTGGTTCGTTTTTTAGAACTTTGACCTGATTGATTAAAAATTGAAATTGGCAGATGGCTGGGATCAATATCACCATCATTATTGTGGATAGGCCTATTTATTAAAGTTGGCACTTGTTGCTCGAAATAGTAAGAATAAAAATGAACAGTTTTTCTTGCAAGATAAGCTTCACTATTCTTTCGGAAAGCATGTTTCAGTCTTCTAAACTCGTGATCCACTGGCAAGAATCGGCGGTGATAATCAAACTATGAATTTTTATGATTATATTTAATGTGAATACTTTACTATTTTTCATGCAATACAGGCAAACTAATTTTTCAACTGTCATCCTACCAGACTTTTTGAATTACGGGGACTCGGGATAATACAACTTTTTAGATTACGGGAACCCAGGATAAAACAACTTAGAAATATATAGGGACTTGTCATATATATTTCAGGTGAAAGATTATACGGAGTAATGAATACAAGACAACAAGAGTAAGGTGCAGCAGAAACAGAGAATGGTGTGAAATCATCTGCACACAAGCCTAATCTAACATTTCTTGGTTCTCTAGTAAAATCAGGATAAGTTCTATCAAAATGTTTTCAAGTTTCTCCATTTGATGGATGAAACATAACACCGGAGCCCTTTTATTCTCACGGTGCCATCTCATATGAGGAGTAGAACTCATCAACATGTACAACCTTTTTAACCGAGGTATAAGAAGTAAATAATGCATCACCTTAATTGGAACCATCTTCCCATCAGGAGTCTGCTTAAAATGAGCATGTCCACAAAACTTATAATTTTCTAGAATCCCATCATTCTTATAGAACAACATGCAACCATTTTCACAAAAATGAATTCTATCATACTACAATCCTAACTTGGAAACCAATTTCTTTGCTTGATAGAAATTCTTAGGTATATTCAACTCAGGGTTAACGAGTTCCTCCAAAAGACCAACCATAGAGTGCATAGCAGCTTGAGAAACACTCCAATCTGATTTGATATTGATTAGTCTAACTGCAACGGACAACTCAGAATGCGGACTCCCTACACATAGTGGAAGACTAGCCTCTTCTAGTTGTTCGTAGAATCGCATTACTTCTTCATTGGGAGTTTCTTCAAAATATTGTTCGGGCGTCATCTCGTATTGTATCCTGAACGCATCATTGGCCATTTCATGCACTCTCTCATGTTGAACTACTTTGATCATGTGCAGACCTACTACTCTCACCGATGAAATTAGAAATATACCATTCTCTCCATCAGTCTCACCATGATCAATCCACACAAAATATCTAGACTTAAATCTATAATGGTAAATGAACTACTACTTTATCAGATTTAAGAAACTTCATGCAATTGTATCGCTTACAAGGACACCTAATCAACCCATCAGTTTGAAAAGAGTATAGCAATATTGCATGGTTGATAAATCCTCTAACACCTTCAACAAATTCATTTTTCATGCCCCCATGATTTGCATTAGTTCTATCATACATCCACAGACGATGATTCATCTAAAAAAATAAAGATATTTTCGATTACACATATAAATTTAAATTAATTAATTTTTATTAATAATTAAATTTTATTATTTAATGATCACTAATTATCCAAAAAATATCTTTCAAAAGAAATTCAAATTTTAATGAAATTATTGAATTAATATTTAATAATTAATTACTAAAATTATATGTGGTTAAGGAATTTGAGTATTTAATGATAAATTTTTGTAATTATTGAATTATGAATTTGAAATGAAATTTTAATAATTATTAACTTTAAATTATTATATTATTTTTGATATATAATTGTTATTGTTAAATTTTATTATTAAAATTTTTAATTATTAAAAATTTATTTATTTAAAAATAAATTTATTTAAAAATTTGATAAATTTCTAACTTAACTTGTAGTAAAGTTTCAAACACAATGAAATCTAACAATGTAATAAAATTTCAACTAAACTTAACAATAACATTAACAACGAAATTTAACAAATTAACAATGAAATCTAATAATTTAACAAAGTTTCAACTAAACCTAATTAACAATCCTAAAAATAACACTAACAATAAAATTTAACAATTTTAACAATTTAACAATAAAATCTAATAATCTAAAAAAGTTTCAACTAAATCAAATTAACAATCCTAAAAACACATTTACAATAAAATCAAAAAATTCTAACAATTTAAATAACATTAACAATATAATGATTTAACAAATACACAATAACAATAAAATCTAATAATTTAGCAATGAAATCTAACAATTCTAACAATATCATTAACAATATAGTAATTTAACAATGACAATAACAATTAAATCTAACAATTTAACCTAAAATCTAACAAAAAAAAATTAATTCAAAATTTGAAAACCCTAACCTTCAAATATGGAAGTGGGTCGGATGGGTCGGACAATAGGGTGGGGGAGTGGGTTCATCGATGGTGGAGCTGCTGTGAAGAGGGTGGCGGTGGCCGTGGATGGATTCCAGTGGCGGGGAGGGGAATCACCGGAAAAGAGAATAGATAGATGAGAGAAATAGGGAAGAAAGGGGAGTCTGGGTCAATTAAATTGAAAAAATTGACGGACAGAATCAGTTAGTCTGTCAATTTTTTGGTCAAGATTGGGTCAACTCATTTAATTGAAAAAACGACGGACTAAGCGATCCAGCCCTTCGATTTATTGAATTAAATTAAAAAAATAATTTATTATCTTCATATAAATAATTATTATATAAATAAATCAACCCTGTCCGTCGGTCAATTAAAATATTTTTTATTTTTTTAGTATATATGGACCGTATCCGTCAGTTAATTTATTTTACAGAAAAATTTGCGAAAAAGAACGAGAGAATAATCGGCAGACACGATTGTTATATTATAAAAAAAATTAAAAATGAGATAAACCACGAACAGGGTCAGTATTCCAATAATTTTTTTGGACCGACGCTGTCCGTCGGTACCTGATCCTCATTTTTTGGCCAGTTTTTTATAGTGTTAATTATTTTCTTAAATTTTAGATTGTGAGTATTCTTATTTTCTTGAATTTTATTAAATATTCATACAATACAAATTTAGCATTTGACACAATTGAGTGAGAAAATCTTTAAGTAATATAAATCTAATTTTATTTATCAATGCCCATTTTTTATTTCTTGAAGATTTGTTCTTTATTTTTTTTGGTATTCAGATCTGTCCTTATTTTTCCGCATTCAGATATGTTTTTTTTTTAATTTTTTGACTTCTTCAGTATTGTTTTGGGAAAAGAAGAGAGATGAGAGAGAAATAGAGAGTATATAAAATATAGGTGTTGCTGTCCATTTTTTGGTGAAAAAAGTGGAGAAGGTGATGCTAGATCCGAAAAGCAATACAATGAAGATCCGAAAAGCAATACAATGAAGAGTTTTTTTAAAAAAATTTGGCTTGAATTTGAATGGTGGAAGGTAGAGGCTTAAGAAAGCCATGGAGAAGATGATTTTTATTTTTTTTTGGAGGGGGGGGGGGGTTAAAAGAAATAGTTTTTTTTTCCTTTTTCTTCTACTTAAAATGCCACGTGCAATTATTTAATTAGTTGTTTTGCCACATCATCGCGAATGTATAACACTCTCTTTATTATTTTTGCTCATTGTAAAAAAAGTATTAAAATAACACAGTCGCCCGTACTTGAGGTGTTTAAAATGAACAAAGTCTACTTGAGATATTTAAATAAAAATTGGTGTCAACATAAGGGGGCCACTGATGGATTCCGCCTATATAAAATACCACATCCTTATATGCGCGTACCACCAGGAATCTCATTTCCGAATCAAACTATTCAGGGGTTGAATATGATTATTTCCATAATCTTATTGTCTAGTCCTTTTCTGTTACTTTCAATTATTTTAGTTTTTTCCCAATCATATAACCTATAATAATATATTTTTATTTAACAGTTTCATTATCGGTCTATATTTTCTTGCTGAAACCATCCAGAATTTTAGGAGAGATATAGGATAAAGACAAACCATTCTCTGCTAGTATATTCCCTTTGAAAAGATTTAATCATGGTATTGTAGTTACTGTTACCTGTGGAGCTTTAGGATTACTGTTTGATTGAGATGTTGGAACAACAAGTGAATCTCAGTTCATTTGGATTGCATTAATACTCGATTGAATATGTGTGACTAATGTTGAACTGTGGTGAGCAGTTATTGTTTGATTGAGTTGAAATCGGGGTTGGACCAACCAGATTCAAGATTTTTTGTGAAGCAGTCTTACTCGATTGACTTCAAGTGACTATATGTGAGGACTATTGAGATAAATTGATATCCAATTCCATTTGCATGTCCAAATATGGACTCTCTTATGCAAGATTACCACTAAAGTGCATTGATGTAACCAACTCTAGACTCAATTGAGCAAGATTACTATTCAATTAGTTTTTGATCATATGTGATTTCTTTCTTATTTCATCGATTTTGTTGGTATACTAGAGCTTTCAATCTCCGCACAAGTTCCCACGGAAGCTTCAAAAAGCTACTATGGGGATCTTATATTTGGTTATTTTTTAATTTTAAAATTTTGTGTGACATGTTTAAAATCATAAGATTTAAGTGGCATTTTGATACACTACACAAATTTTCAGTTTAAGATTATAAAATTTAATTTTTTCTCTTATTTTCTTAAATATAGTCATAGTTGATCAAACTAAGATACTCAAATTGTAATTTTTTTAAAATTTGTTTGTCATATCATAATGTCATACTAACAAATATAAATATCAAATAACATATGTGGTAGAGTTTATCTAAGTTATAGCTGATCAATCTAAATTAATACAAACACTTTCCATCATTTCTGATATGGGCTCCATTGTATTGTAAGCCCACTTATTTGAGGATCATTGGCACGTCTCAAAATCGGATTATTTGCACTTATGACGCTATTTTGTGCTGGTTAATAATTTACGTATCTCATAATAAATAACTTTTATGTGATATAAATTTATATTTTTATATTATAATATTTAAAAATTATAATTGAACATGAATTTCATTTCTAAAGAATTTATGATAAATTTGATTGCTAAAGAATAAAATTTAAGAATAATTCACTTGAAAAGCAAAAATTAAATATTAGTCCATTTGAAAGGTAAAATATGCTATTTTATTCTCAAAAATCTATCAAAATATTGGAAATATGAAAATATAATCGAATGGAATTCCAATACAATGGATAAAATATTGGACAGATACTAAAAGTATTGAAAAAAAATGAATTTGAGATTTTAATGGAGATACTTCCATCCTTTCACATTGTACCTTTTTAAATTTATCCAAAGTTAATAATTTTTAGTCTCTGTTTAATATTTATTGAATTTTGTCGGTTAAATTTAACAAAAATTTAACAATAGAAGGAAATTAGTGAAAATTCATATTTAGAGGAGGTATAATTTTTTCTATTTTAATTTATTTTTAGAGTTTGGTATAATTTTTTGAGATATAATTTTTATATTTTTTAAAACAACTTTTTAATGTTTAATGTAGCTTTTTTAATTGCGTATTTTTGATTAAATCTTTTTATCATAGTTTCTGTCAAAATCTAATAAACAGAGGTCAGCAAAATATTGAGCAAAGACTAAAAATTATTAAGTTTTAATAAATTTTAAGGACTAAAACTGTTAAGTGTATATCTAAGAGACTGTTTTGAATCTATTATCAAGCATAATGGACTATTTTTATCATTTTCTCTAAGTTTGGTTAAACATCTATTTGCCCAGATAGTAGTTTTTAAGTTCAAGTTTATTTAGTTACAGTTTTGTCCTGTGTAATTTTTAATTTCATTCATTTTTAGTCCCTGTATCAAATTGTCAGAATTTGTTAAGACTTTTGTCTTGTAGCTAGCTGAGCTCATGTAAAAAGGGATGAATTGGCTTTTTTTCTGCTTTTGGTGAATGGAAAAACCCTAATGAGATGAGACCCTTCTTCATTTTCGACTGAAAAAAACTTCTTGTTCTGTCAAGATATCACCTTCGTTTCTGTTAGGGAATTAGGGTTTTCACCATCTTCTCGGTCGAGAATCTTCCGTCTGTCAGTACTGGTAAGTATCCTTTAATTAATTAAGTATTTGATTTCTTGTTTGCAATTTTGCTAGAAGAAAAAGTTGAAACTTCGGTTGCTGGGTGGGAGCAACAATCTTTTTCTATTTTAGTGCGAAGTCTTGCGATTGGGTTGACATGTTCAACTTCCACTAGTAAAGCAACTGTTTCCTTGGCATTTTGTTCATAAGTACTTGTAAACCAGGGTCTGCTGTTTTATTACTATTGGTTTTTAGCGCTGTTTTCTAATTGATTTAACTTCCACCCACCGGATAGTTCTTTTGTTTCCTCAGAAAGATGGTTGTGTGTTATGTTTGGATTTCATTTCTTTTGACTGCATTTGTTCAGTAAATACCTATGCTAATTGACTGATTAAACATTATAATGCTTCTTCTTTTTCCCTTAATCCTAGATATTTGGTTAACGCCTATGTAGGCTCAAGAGAGCACTGTAGATTGATAGATATGCACGCTCTGTGCATGAGGAGAGCTTGTAATTAGAAACTATAAAGGTGGAAATAGCCAGGTTGAAGTGGATGTTTATATATGAGGATCACAACATAAGATAGTCTTGGAAAATGCTGGATGATTAACATAAAACCACATACAACAAATAAGTCTTATTAGAAAGTGATAAAAAGAAAAATAAGAAATGTAACATGTCACAGAAGGCAAACCTTACTACTCCTTTTGTTCCACTTTGTTTGGCATGGTTCAGAGTACGAGGGTCAAAGTACTTAATTTTCAGTATGAATTCAGACACAGACTCTTCAAGTGTTTGGAAATAAAGTTTGCATATTTGGAAACTACAAAAAAAAGAAGAAGAAGTCAAAATAGTTAATAATTCAATATATTTAAGAAAAACTCGGTGAAAGAAGAACATCTTTGACTCCCCAAATAGTAAATGTACAAAACAAAGTGGAATGGAGGGAGTAGCTTCTATATGTTTCTTGATGTTAGGTTCAATGTTTACTAGGTGCCTTTTTTCCTTTCAAAAAGTAACTTATTTCCAAGCACATTGGCATTATCTATGCATGTCAAGTTCATATTTATCACACAAGGTGGTGGTCCTCATTTTGTGTTAGAATGGAAAGACAAATGTGAATCTAAGTAGTCGTTGATTGGGGATCACCATCCGAGTGGTTGAGTATAGGGTGTAGAAGTGTTAGGAAGACAGAATACATATGGCCAACATTGTCTGATATGAAACTTTGGCTATTCAGAGGAGTGAAAACCAGATCTCTGAAGGTTGTTGCATTTATAGTGGTTTTTCAATCTGTCTGAAAGACGGTATTAAGAATTTGTTGATTTAGGCTAATTTCTAACTGATAATTCTAAACTGTGATATGGTACATAAATAGTGATTGAAATGAATAATACCCGACTAGCTTATGGGTTTGTCAACAGTCATCTGTATAGTGTTTGCATGTTTGTGTGTTTATATTACTTAATAATGTTTGAGGTTATAACATTGTTCAAGAATCAAATATTTTGGTATGGTTGATGTAGGTGTATGGCCCATGAGATATATGAGCCAGTTTGGATAATCTCATATGAGCTTATCAAATGTGAAATTTATGAAAAGAACTCTTAAGCGATTAAGACATGTAAGAAAGAGTACATCAGCATTGTTATTAAATGTATTCTAGTAGCCATTGTGTTTATCCAATGTAAACTCTATGAAAAGAACTCTTAATCGGATTGAGATATATTCCAAAGAGTACACCAGTGTTGTTCTTAAATGTGTTGTGTCTTCCATTATGGAAGAGGGAGTGCATGATAAGAAGTAATGCATAGCACAAATTTGTGGAATGCGGGACCAATGAATAGTAAGAGAGTATATTGTGGACAATCCTTTTTGACAGATAGATTCTTGATAAGTTGTGGTTGATATTTTGTAGGGATGTAATCTATAGAAGAACTGGTATTAGGTGCGGAATGGAAAGTTACAACTGTAAAATCTTTTAGAGAAATTGCCAAATAGCCAAAGCTTTTTCTCTATTGGCTGCACAATGCATTTTTACCAATAGTGACGTACATGGTTTAAGGAGGAAAGGAGATCTAGAGTAGCTATGGTGGAATCCCTCTTTATTTGTGATGCACCGAAAATTTTCCAGTATCCATGGATTTGTGGATGTGGAATTGGACGGGGCCAATCTAGAGGACATGTTGAGATGAAGATAGTACTGCTGCTTAGCAGCTAAGTATTTGGAGCTATGTAATTGAAGAGGTGTTTTGTTTTTGCACCTGATTCATTGGAAAGAAAACACAAAGACACCTAGAAAGTTGCATTTTCACTTTATATATAGCATGCGAACGGACTCTTACATTCGAAAATTTGAGAGAATGATGAGGTAGTGTTCATTTGCAAGGAGTATGAGGAAGATCGGAACCATACTCTGTTGCATTTAGAATTGCCTTGCAGGTCTCTAGCATTTTGTGTTAATTAGAATAGGGGCAGAGCTAGAGCAATAAGCAATTACAGAGCTGGAAGATACAGAAGACCATTGAGTAACTGGATTGCCTTTTTTAAATACCAGGGAACAAGATTAGTTTAAGATTGTACTTTTGGGTAAAAGATAGTCTACTTCTTTTATTAAGAGTTGGCAGGAAAACATAGTTGAATGTTGCGGAGCAGTGAACTATTTTCTATTAGGTCCCTTTTGGCCATATGTTCTATTTTTTTATTTGCAATTACTGAAGTTCACTATTTGCAAATAATGGGTTAGCCTGTTGGTATTTGAAATCTTGGTAAAATATTGAAGAACTTGTTGAAGAGTTTTTTCTGGTGAATAATGTCTTCCACTAACTCGTTAATTTTTATTCCAAATGAAATTCATGTCCAAACAACTTCAACTTTCAAATACTTTCCAATTTCAACATCAAATACTCTTTTCAATTTCAACCAAATATCGTCCAAACACCTATTAAATAGTTTTAATACCGGCTTGGTGTGCAATATGTGAATATATATATATATTAGTAAATTTTAGTAGCTCAGTTGTTTGACTACCTGAACTTTTATCTTAAGTGTTCGATTACCACCTTGTAAACCCCCCCCCCCCCCCCCCCCCATATTTCCCCTTCCCCTACCCCCAATTTTTTTTTTAAAATAAAATATGTGAATATATTTTGATTTTTAAAAACACACCATTAAGGAAGTCTTGTCCATTAGAAATATGCATTTATTTGAGACCTGTCATGTATAGTTTAAATTTCAATGGAGGTAAGAACTGTACTCATCTTTGCTGAAGGAAAAAAAAAAGGTAAAAGATCTGCATAGAAGTATTTTGAGCTCCATCTAGATATCTTTTTTTCCCTCTGGTTTCTGTATATCTATCTGACTGTCAGTTTTTTCAAAGTGGTTTTCAGTTGGTGGCTAAGATGTCGGACTACCCTGTTCTTGATAATCTTCCCATTAATAAATGGAAGGTAGCAGAATTAAGGGAAGAGCTTAAGAGGAGGAACTTAATGACAAAAGGCTTGAAGGATGATCTTGTCAGACGATTAAATGAAGCTATCCGCAAAGAAAGGGGAGACAGCAGTCCTGGCAATGGTCTTGAAGCTACTGAACTAAATCCCGATGTTGTTGAATGGATTAGTGATTCTGTGGGGCATCCACAAAGTGAAGTTACTAAGGGTTCTGGTCGTGGTACTGATCCTGCCAATGCCATCATAACCTTGGATGAGGTTGCAACTGGAGGTACTGATGACGCTTCTGGAGAAAGAAAACATTCAGAGGCTTCCGTTGGTAGTACTAGTGTTATAAATGAGATTGTGCCTACTGATCAATTTGTTGAAGTCAAAATTGATAAGAAACACGAGGTTATTGATTCTTCTCAGAATAATGATGTTGTTGATGAGGTATCTGGAGTTAGGGATGTTGCTATTCAGAGCAGTAGCACTGGACAGGACGTTGAGGATATGAAAGTTTCATCTTCTGAGGGAGTGCTTGTGGACAACCTTAGGAGACAAGAAAATGATTCTGAGATAACCCCAGTAACATCCAAGGAAGCCTTGAAAAACAATAACATTAAGTTGGAGAATGAGGATCTGAAACTCTCCGGCATGGATGCTGAGTATGATATGTCCAATCCAGACACTCAGGTATATGAGGTCAACCCTGATTTAGGGTCTCAAGTAAAATCTGACTCATTTTCTACTGATACTTTGCCCATTAATGAAAATAAAGATCTAAATGATAATTTAAATGCTGATAATGTTAAATTAGTATCTGAAGTTGTAAGGCAAGAGACGGAGTTATCCAGCAAAGACCTGTCAGATGTTGGTAGGGTTCATCCATTGGATGATCAGATTCCACATGAGATGCAGGGTCATGTTGGAGAAACTGATGATGACAAATCTTCTGGGGCGAAATTTAGCATGAAAAATGCCAATGCTGATCAGGTTTCTGTTGCTGCTACCAAGGTAGAGCATGGTTTAGAAAGTAGCACATTGAATAATGGTGAGCAAAAAGATGTACAGTTTGAAAAAGCTAGAACTTTAGGTGATGTTATAGACCCTAGTTTGTCAACCAAGAAAATTGAGGTATCTTCTGAAGATAAACATTGTATTGCTGCTTCCAGTGATGATAGAAAAGGTATGGAAACATCCCCTTCCAATAAAAATGACTGTTCTCTTCCTTCCTAAGGCTGGTTCGTCCAGATCTTATGTGTGTTGTGTCTGTGCATGCAGTTTCGAACAAGATATCTGATGTAGTGGACGGTGAGAATATGGAAAAGATAAACTTGGATCAATCTTCAGCTGATGATTCCATGGAGGAAGATGTAGTAGAGACAAAGCCTGTGGATTTTGATCATATTTCTAAGAAGGAGAATGATAAGCCTATAGAGCCTATTATGGGAATGACAGAAGAGTCCAAAGTTCTAGGAAATGGTTCTTCTGATGCAATGCAGCAAGATGATCCTCCTGAGAAGGTTGAGACTCCTCAAGAAACTAAAGATAGGTTTCCTGAATTGTTAGAGAAGAGAAAGTTTCAAGGTACTCACATCTTCTCTTTAATTCTCTCATTCCCTCCCTTTTTCTTGAAAAATTCTCTCTTTTACCACCTGTTCTGCACTTGTTTATTGATAGCCTTTTCTTTTTACTGTTACTATTCTATTATTAGGATTTGGTGCTTATATATATGTGTGTGTGCATGTGCGTGTGTGTATATATATGTCTGAGTGTGTGTGTGTGTGTGTGTATTATATTTTAGAGCTAGTTGCTTATGTATTCTTTTAATTGATTGTAAGTATGTTGTTTATTAGTTTGTTATCTATGAATGTTAAATCTTCTTTTTGACCCACATGTTTATGGTGTTATGATCTAGAAATTGCCTCACAATTGCTCAAGATCCATTGTGAATTTTAAAGCTCACAACTGGCTTGCAGCTAAAGTTGTGCTTATTAGCATGTTACAGATATTGGATTCTTGCAATTTTGGATATGAAGCCCTCTTCAATACATTTACTCTGGATAATTTTAGCGATAAGGGGAATTAACAAAATGATCTATTCTTTTCTTGTCCTATAATTTGGTTTCATAAGAGTTTTGACTTGTTGGTGGATTATTTGTAGATGAAGTAGGAGGTGGGAGTAGAGAGCCTGCAAAAAGGCAGCGTAGATGGAACACTGAGATTTTGAGGCCTGCTGAGCCTCAAAATTCGAGTATTGCTTTACCAGAGAACTTGGTTCAGACCACCCTTGTCAAGCCTACCCTTGGCAGGACTGACTCTACAATTGGTGAGGATGCACCCAAGGAACGCCTTGGTGAGTACTTGTTTTCTTGGTAAATTGCATGAGTTTCAGATGCAACAATAATGGCATAAGAATAATTGGTTTCTTTGTTATGGTAATTTTCCAGTGCCAAAGTCTTCCAAAACAGCCACTAATTCTCTCAAAATCGAGAACTTCTTGCGCCCCTTCACCCTGAAAGCTGTGCAAGAGCTCCTCGCAAAAACCGGTGAAGTCTGCAGTTTCTGGATGGACCAGATAAAGACCCATTGCTATGTCACGGTAGAATCTTGCTCTCTCCTGCTGCATTTCATGCTCCTCTTAGACCATATGGTCATCGAGTTCCTCTCATCTTAAATTATATCTGCAAGGAAGCAATTAGCCTAATTGGCTGGCTACTCTTAGGAGAGGACAGGGTTGGGGACAGTTGTCATGGGGGTGGGCATGATTTGAAACCTTGATGCTGCGCCAGTTGGCCTAAGTCCCTCTGGTCGATTTTTCATAGTGTAGCATGTGAATGTGCATTATTGCCCTTCAGAGGTGTATAGCCTAATAGCAATGACTTTTGCATACCTTGGCTTCTTGGCAATGCTCTCTTGAACTTGTTAGAAAAGTGTCCTACTTTGCTTCCTTAGTGGCTCAGGTTACTAAATTGATGGATATTTTCTCCTTACAGTATTCTTCGGTAGAGGAAGCCATAGAGACCCGAAATGCTGTTTACAACCTCCAATGGCCACCAAAAGGAGGTCGTCTCCTGGTTGCAGATTTTGTTGACCCCCAACAGGTGCAAACCAAGATAGATGGACGGGAGCCTGCTACTCCAGCGACAAATCGCAGTCCTGCAATGCCTCCAGCTTCATCCTCTGTTCAAGCACCACCTGTTCGGCAGCAGGGTCGCAAACAGCAGGTTGAGTCAGAACATCCACTCACGCGCCAGCCACCGCCTGCTCCTCCTACTGCTCCACCAATAAAAGAGAGGCTGGCTCCACCAGTTGCT
Source organism: Datura wrightii (assembly GCA_035772735.1). Lineage (NCBI taxonomy): Eukaryota > Viridiplantae > Streptophyta > Magnoliopsida > Solanales > Solanaceae > Datura > Datura wrightii. The sequence continues at coordinate 13,277,970 of JASDFA010000001.1, forward strand.
GAAAAAATTGAACCCCCTGTTATTACTTTGGATGACCTCTTCAGAAAGACCAAAGCCGCTCCCCGTATCTATTATTTACCGCTGACTGATGAAGAAGTTGCTAAAAAGCTGGCCAGTATAGGAGATGCTAAGAGCTAGGAGCTTTAAGTGAAGAAAGGGCATGTTAGATGGGATTATGGAGTGGGTGTTTTGATGTAATGCTGATAACTGCTAGTTTGCCCTCACAGAGAAGTTGCAGTCTTGAGGCTGACTGAGACCTTGCTTTCTTTTCTATTTTCGTTTTGCTTAATGGTTGATGCAAGGTTGAAGTCTCTACTGTATTTTGGCTTTGGGTTGAAGAATCGTAACAGAATGTGCAGATTATGCAGAGGTTCCGGTCTGCCTTGTTTCTTCATCCAGATTCATGAACGCGCCGAAGCTGTAAATGCCATTTACCACCTCTTCGTTTTCTTCTTTTTTAGTGTAAAATTTTAAGGAAAGGAAGAGAAGGCAAACGCATTGATTATGGAACCAGTTGGTTTTCAGGCCTTCTCACAAGAGATGTTTCTCCCCCTGTGAAATATTATATACTCCAACAACGTACTGCCCTCAAATTTTAACCCTGTTTGGGCTCCGTCTATGAATATTTACTATCCATTTCATCTAAGTTTTCAATATTGAATTTTACCTGCAGTAATTATTGTCCAACTTAAAATCAATGCAGTCTTAATATCATTATTGTTATAAACTTGAAGAAATCGATCTTTGAATTTGAATATGAAAAGTGAATGTTGTTACAAAATACTACTGTTAGGGACGAAAGGTTGTAGTTTAAAATTCACAAAAATTACTAACTTTAGATAAGCGGTTCATTTTGAATGTTATCGGTTTGATTTATTTGTTATTGGTTTATAGATATTGTAGAAAGTATCGATTATCGATATTTATTTGTTATTGGTTTATAGATATTGTAGAAAGTATCGATTATCGATTTAATCGTTATGAGTAGGATATTAAATGATACAAAATTCAAATATACTTTTAGATCTTGGTCAAATTTTAAATGTAAATATTTTCAATTTCAATTCCATATGCCTAAAATAATTTTCGAAATAGCTAGATTTATAAAAAATTATAAACTTTGTTCATGAATTAAATGATTATCCCAAAATTTGCTACAAGTTTTTACATGGATTGACCCTATTTAGGGTTGTCTTGAATTCTTATCATCAAATATGATAATTTTTAATTTTTATCTCTATTGTTCATTTAAGAAAAATTTATGGGCCAAAGTACCTTTATCTATGACTTAATTTTACAAGGCATAAAAGTTTAGAGAACGTTTGCTTTGGCCAACATATGTTCTGCAGAAGTTAAGTTATCCGGCATAAATTGTGTAATTCTAATTCACTAAACATAAGTTTAGAGAACTCGACATAAGTTCTATAGGAATAAGTTATGCCTCATACGACATATCTTGTGAGTTCTAAAACTGAAATTATGCCTCTGTCCACATAACTCTATCACCATAAGTAGTGTAGGAACTAAGTTATGCCTCGTAAGACTTAACTTATAGGTTATGAACTAAATTTATGCCGATATTAAGCGGCAGAACTTATTATGCCTTATAAAACATAACTTGTATTATATTATGATATGAAAATATAAAATTATACCGAGCAAATATTATTTTAGTTTTCAGATATCAAAAATATTTTTGATTTTTTTTTTATTACTTAAAACTATTATAAATTATAAATTTAAACAACAAAAATTAAAAATGGGGAAATTAGTGCAATTGACCCATTGGGCTGTGTATGCACTCCCCTCAAATTCATACAGTATAAGGTGAGTAGACGACCCGAAAGACCCGCTTCGTCCATTGGCACTTGCAGCAATAGAAAGGTTAACAATCTTATCTACTTTCTCGCTCTTGCTCACGATAAATTTCACAGCTTTGAAAAATTATCGCTAATAAAACCCTAGAAATTCTCTTTTATCCTTTTCCTGTTCAAATTATTTCATCTCGAGCTACGCGAATTCTCCACCTGCATTTTAGAGAGCCATTTTTCTTCCAATAGAATATTTTTTGTTTCATTTTTACATAAATTAAGTGTATTGGCATATAGATCAATATGATTTCGGATTACTGTATTCTTATTTATATTTGTATCAATTTGTTTCTGTTCTAACAATTGTGTGCTTTTGTTCTGGGATTAGGGTTTCTCTCGTTTCTGTTCTGGAACTAGGGTTTTCACCATCTTATTGGTCGAAAGGTTCCGTCTTTTACTGACTATCTGCACTGGTAAGTACCCATTTCATTAATTGTCTGAATATTTGATTTTCACTTTTGTTAGAAGAAACTATTCAACGTTGGGGGCTTGATAGGAACAAGGAATTTTTTTAGTGTAGAAATTTTGCAATGGGGCTAAAACAGGAAGCAAGAAAGACATGGGGGTCAACCTATTTGAGTTTAAAGTTAAAGCTACTGTTGCCTTGCAATTTTTATCTGGAAGACTGAGATCTACCGACTTAATATTTGAGTTGTGCTTGGCATTATGATTCCTTATGGCGACGCCTTTGTTTTATTATTTTTTTTTTAGTTTTTCTTTAATTGATTAAAGTTCCACCAGGTAGTCTTTTTCTTAAGATGTTTACACGTTATGTTGGATTTCCATTTCTTGAGTGCATTTGTTCAGTAGATATCAATGCTGATTGACTGATTAAACCTTATATTGCTTTTTCTTTCTTCTTAGTCCTAGATATTGGGTTACCACCTATTTAGGCGCGGAAAAGCACTTCACACTCTCTGCATGAGAAGAGCTTGTATTGATGTTTAAATATGAGGATCTCAGCAGAATATAATAACTAACATAAACCCACATACAACAAATAAGACACTATAGAAAATGATAAAAAGAAAAAGAAAAGCAATTAACATATCACAACAGCAACAACATATCCAGTATAGTCACAAATATTTACTAGCTTCTATATTTTTTTCAAGGGCTGGTATGCATGCATTAGCTTCAATATTTGCTAGGTGTCTTTTTCCATGAAAAAACAACTTCCTTGCAATTACATTGGTATTATCTGTGCATGTCAAGTTTAGATTTCATCACACAGGGTGGTCCTTCTTTTGTGTTAGAACGGAAAGAAAAGATAAATATGGGGATGTAGGTTTTGGTTGATTGGGGATCACAATATGAGCATTAAAAATAAGGTATAGCCATATCGAAGTATTAAAAAGACATAGGATAGACATGACCAACATGTCTGTCATGAAATTTTGACTATACAGAGGTGCAAGACCAGATCTTCGAAGGTGGTTTTATTTCTTGCAGGTTTAAAATTTGCTTGAGATGATGTTAGGAATTTGATAACTAGTCTTGTGGCATGTACGTTGCACGTGTATGTTCAGTCTTATAGCATATGATATAGTAACATAATATTAATATTATTTTAAAAATCTAAATAAATAATTATATATAAAAGAATAAAATATACTTTTTTTAGTTATCTATGCAAATTGTAATTTGCAATTCTTCAAAAGTTTTTCAAGATAAGCAAGACTATCTCTCCACATTGATTGTAAATATATGCTCGTCAAGAATTCCCTTATGAGACATACTCATAACTAACCAAGGATTTATCATAAAACTTTTCCACAAATAAATTGTGAAAAACCCAATTGCAATAAAGGAGTAAGGAAATTTCAACCATTATTTAGTAAACAACAAGGCATATTATTATTTTATAATGATTCAAGTATTATTATATTTAAATAAATAAAAAAAGGATAAAGTATCCTGATAAAACCTAGTCGATCCTAATATATTTACATTAGCTTTTTCAATTTCTAAAATATTTCAGAATATAATTGGATACAAACAATACAATTTTCCTTGCCAAATTAATCTTCAAAGCGCATGCATCATATCTTAACTATACTGAAATATCTTTTCATATCTTATACCCAACAGTAAATTATCTGCACCCCTGCTATTAGCCTTTAAAAAAGTAAAGCAAAACAAAACATGGTATAACCTAAGACATAAATTTATATCAATGTTATAAACAAAATATCGAAAAAAAAACACAACCACGGTATTAGAAGTAATTCCTCCATAATCTTGCTTCCAAAATCCTTTCAAATAAAGAAAAGGAAGCGGAGAGATATAAAAGGACGCATCATTAGAGAGAAAAAACGTAGGGAATGCGTGAAAAGGCATAGTTAATATGATTAAATGTTTTTTCTTGTTAGAAAGACAGAGGTATAATTTAAATTATTACAGTAATGTAATAATTAGGGCACTTAAATAAGAGATTAAAGGCAAAATTTAAGTAAATTGATAAATACAATGGGTGGATATATATAGAGTGTTTACGTTAATAAGAGGTAACTGTTATTTCTTTAACATAATTATGATAATGTTGCTATTTGTAGTTGCTACTAATTTAACATAATCATAGTATAATGTTAAAATATTTTGAATTTCTTGTGTTAATGGCAAGAGTACCAGATTTTTATAAGGCAATTTTATTTTATTTTTTGTAACTAAACACATTATAATATTAAGGACTATTGGTTTTTTTTCATTAAAGGCAATAGTACCAGCTTTTAATAAGATTTTTTTTTGTTAAATAAACAAATTATTAATGCAAAAACTTTTGGTATTCTTGTGTTGAAAGAAAGATTCAAACCCACTTAAAAAAAATTAGAAAATAAAATTTATTTATTGTTTGAAGAATATATTAGTCTTTTAATGTTTGAAAGGTATTTTCGTAATTCAACTTTTAACTTGGGGGCTTCCCACTTATATAATAATATGATTTAGTAGCGTGTGGACATTAGTTTGATGATATTTGAAGTTAAGTTAAGAAAGGGTATTCGGAAATTGAAATGGTGCTTGCACATGCATTTTACTTGAAAAAATGGTGAAGTTTTGCCAGGGAAATATATATTTTTTTACTTGAAAAGTGGTTAGAACAAGCAACTTCAAGTTGAAGTGAAAATTTGACTACAATATATAACCAAAAAGTTCTATAAAAGAATTTAACGGGCCCTAAGGCTAATTTCTAACTGATAATTCTAAAATGTTATTGAACAAGAACTCTTAAGGATCTAGACACGTACGAATATACCAGATCGTTCTTAAGTTTATTGTAGCAGCCATTGTGATTATCAAATGTAAACTCTATGAAAAGAACTCCTAAGGGATTGAGACATGTACAAAAGAATATACCAGCATTATTCTTAAATGTGTTGTGGAAACCATTTTAGAAGAGCAAGTGCATCATAGGGAGAAACACACAGAACATATGGGGCTGACTAAAAGGAAGAGTATTTCACTGGGAACTCTTTTATCCAAGTGGTAAGGCATTCTCCTTGAATACCTACTTGGAACACCGTAATCAAATAGAGAACCATGGGACCCACCAGTCCTTTATGAATGGATATTTTCATGATAAGTTGTGGTTGATGTTTGGGAGGGATAGAAATCCTTAGAAGAACTGGTATGAAGAGGGTAACAGAAAATTATGACTGGAAAATCTTTTAGAGAAATTGCTAAATAGCCAAATCTTTGCCTTGTTGGCTGCCCCATGCATTTTAACCGGTGGACTGGTGGTCTTTTAGAATGAGGTGCATGATTTAAGGAGGAAAAAAAGTTGATCTAGGGTAGTTAGATTGGCTGGAATCTCTCCATTTGTGATGCATGTAAATAGTTCCAGCGTCCAGTCGATTTGTGGATGTGGACTTGGACTTGGCCAATCTAGAGGACATGTTGAGAGTGAAGATAGTTTGCTCTTTTGCAGCGACATATTCTGGAGTCCATGTAATTGAGGAGGTGTTTTTGTTTTTGCGCCTGGTTAGTAGGAAAGAGAAATGCAAAGACACCGAGGAGTTGCATTTTCACTTTGTATACAGCATGTGAAGCAACTTTTACATTTGAAAATTTGAGGGAAGGAGATTATAGTGATGAGGTGGTGATAATGTGCAAGGAGTATGAGGAAGACCGGAACCATTTTCTGTTGCATTGTAAGAGTTATCTTCCAGCTATGGGCTCTAGTGTTTCGCGTTTCGACATCATGTAGTTGTTATCTTGAACAGAGGCAGTGCTAGCACCCGAATCAATTACATAGCTGGAAGATACAGAAGACCGCCAAAGTAAGCATTCAATATCAGGGGTTTGTCTTTTGGATCGTGGGTAATTGGCTAAATTTAAGATAAAAAATATTCACAAGATGTTAGTAATAAGAAGATTCTTAGTGTTCCATATGTATTCTTGGGTTACAACGAGTATATACCTTTTCTTATTTATAGTTGACAAGACAGGATGGTTGAATGTTGCCGAGCCGTGAACTATATTAGGTTTCCTTTGGCCATCAGTATTTGAGATCTTGGTAAAATATTGAAAAACTTGTTGAGGAGTATTTCAAGTTAAATAATGGCTTTAACTCACCAGTCTTTCATTTCTGTTCCTGTATTCCAGGAGAAAATCATATCCAAATACAACTTCAACTTCCAAATACTCTTTTCCAATTTCAACATCAAATACTCTTTCAACTTGAACCGAATATTGTTCGAACTGCTATTAAATATTTTACCACCGGCTTGGTATGCAATATGCGAGTACATTTTGATTTTTCGAAAAAAGAAAAAAAGAGAACACCAATAAAGTCTTATTCAGTACAAATATGCATTTATATGAAACCTGTCATGTATAGTTGAAATTTGGATAGAGGTGAGACTACTCATCTTTGCTAAATGGAAAAAAAAAAAGAGGAAAAGATCTGCATACAAGTGTTTTGTCTTTTCTGGATTTTGAGCTCCAATCAGGTCTCCTTTTTTCAGGTTTTATATATCTATGTGACTTTCAGGTTTGTCAAAGTGATTTTTTCATTTGGTGGCTAAGATGTCGGATTACCCTGTGCTTGATAATCGTCCAATTAATAAATGGAAAGTGGCAGAATTAAGGGAAGAGCTTAAGAGGAGGAACTTAACGACAAAAGGTTTGAAGGATGATCTGGTTAGGCGATTAAATGAAGCTATCTGCGAAGAAATGGAAGCTGCTGAAGTTGAAGAGAGTAAGGATGATGATAATGACATTGATCCTGCCAGTGGTCTTGAAGATACTGAACCAGAGCCTGATCCTGTTAAATTGGTTGATGATGTTCTGGTGCATCCCCAAACTGAAGTTACTAAGGGTTCTGATCATAATACTGATTCTGTCTGTGGTCTTGAAGACGCTCAACCAAATAATAATCCTGCTAAATTGGTTGATAATGTTCAGAAGCAATACCAAGATGAAGTTAACGATATTGATGATGATGTTACTAGGGCCAGAACCAAGAATTGTCTTGTTGGAATAGACCAGAACGAAGTCTTGGATGAGGTTGCAACTGGAGGTACTGATGATGTTCTGAAGCATTGCCAAAATGAAGTTAACGATATCGATGGTGATGTTGCTAGCGCCAGCACCAAGAATTGTCTTGTTGAAGTAGACCAGAACAAAGTCTTGGATGAGGTTGCAACTGGAGGTACTGATGCTGCTGCCGGAGAATCAAAACATTTGGAGGCACCTGTTGGTAGCACTAGTGTTATAAATGAGATTGCATCCGATATGATTGCATCTACTGATCAATCTATTGAAGAAAAACTTGATAAGGAATACAAGGTTATTGATTCTTCTCAGGATAATTATGTTGTTGATGGGGTATCTGAAGTTCAGCATGGTTCTATTCCAGGCAGTAGCACTAGACAAGACGTTGAGGATATGAAAATTTCATCTTCTGAGGGAGTGCTTGAGGACAACCTTAGGAGACAAGAAAATGATGTGGAGGTAACCCCAGTAACATCCAAGGAAGCCTTGAAAAACAACAGCATTAAGTTGGATAATGAGGGTCTGAAACTCTCAGGCATGGATGCTGAGCCAGATATGTCCAATCCAGCCACTCAGGTATATGAGGTCAACCCTAATTTAGGGTCTCAAGTAAAATCTGACTCATTTTCTACTGATACTTTGCCCATTAATGAAAATAAAGATTTAAATGATAATTTGAATGCTGATAATGTCAAATTAGAAACTGAAGTTGTTAGGCAAGAGATGGAGCTGCAGTCATCCAGCAAAGACCTATCAGATGTTGGTAGCTCTCATCCATTGGATGGTCAGATGCCACATGAGATGCAGGGTCTTGTTGGAGAAACTGATGATGACAAATCTTCAGATGTGAAATTTAGCATGAAAAATGACAATGCAGATCAGGTTTCTGTTGACGTTTCCAAGGTAGAGCATGGTTTGGAGAGTAAGACTTCAAATAATAGTGAGCAAACCAATATACAGTTTGAAAAAGCTAGAACTTTAGGTGATGTTGTAGAGCCTAGTTTGTCACCCAAGAAAATTGAGGCATCGGCTGAAGATAGTCATGGTCTTGCTGCTTCCGTTGATGATAGAAAAGGTTAGGAAACACCTCCTTCTGCTAAAAATGACTGTTCTCTTCTTTTTTAAGACCGGTTCTTCCAGATCTTCTGTGTGTTGTGTTGTTGCTTGCAGGATTTAGCAAGATAACCGAAGTAGTGGATGGTGAGAATATGGAAAAGATAAACTTGGATCAGTCTTCAGCTGATGATTCCATGGAGGAGGATGTAGTAGAGACAAAGCATGTGGATTTTGATCATATTTCTAAGGAGGAGAATAATAAGACTGAAGAGCCTATTACTGGAATGACAGAAGAGCCTATTACTGGAATGACAGAAGAGCCTAAAGTTCGACCAAGTGGTTCTTCTGATGCAATGCAGCAAGACATTCCTTCTGAGAAGGTTGTGTCTCCTCAAGAAACTAAAGATAAGTCTCCTGATTTGTCAGAGAAGAGAAAGTTTCAAGGTACTCATGTCTTTTTTTTAGTTCTCTTTCTTTCCCTTTTTTTTTTTGCGATAAATTCTCTCCTCTTCTTCTACACATGTTTATCGATTACTTTTTCTTTTTACTGTTACAATCTTTTTACTAGAATTTGTTGCTTCCTTATTAAGAAAAGAATATCAGAGTTCACTGTTCGTTGCTTATGTATTCTTTTAATTGATTTCTCTAAGCTTTAAATGGTGAAACTATTGTGTATATTTGGATGGTAAAGTCGAAATTGTAAGTATGTTTATTAGTTCTGTTTTACTTGTGAACACTCAAACTTTTGATTGGGCCAGATATTTTACTAGAATATGGCTACACAAATGCCTAATTTTCCATTGTTAAAGTTAAAGCTCACAATTGGAAAGCAGCTAAAGTGTGCTTACTGGAGTATATAATGAAATTTCCAATACCAATGGCAGATATCAAATTCTTCTTGCAATGTGGGATAGGCCTCTCCATTACATTAACTTTGGATAATTATAGCAATAGTGGGAATGAACAAGAAATGATATATTCTTTTCTTGTTCTATAATTTGGTTTCATGAGTTTTTTGATTTGTGGATTCTTTGTAGATGAAGCAGGAGGTGGGAGTAAAGAGCCTGCGAAAAGGCAGCGTAGATGGAACACTGAGAGTTTGAAGACTGCTGAACCCCAAAATTCAAGTATTACATTATCAAAGAAGGTTGTTCAGCCCGCCTCTATTAAACCCATCCTTGGCAGGACTAACTCCACAGTTGGTGGGGATTCACCCAAGGAGCGCTTTGGTGAGTGTTTTTTTTCTTGGTAATGCGTGAGTTTCCGATGCAATAGTAGCGGCACAAGAATTTGGTTCTAATGTTCTGTTAATATTCCAGTACCAAAGTCTTCCAAAACAGCCACTAATTCTCTCAAAATTGAGAACTTCTTGCGGCCTTTTACTCTGAAAGCTGTGCAAGAGCTCCTGGCAAGAACTGGTGAAGTCTGCAGTTTCTGGATGGACCAGATAAAGACCCATTGCTATGTCACGGTAGAATCTTCCTCTCTCCTGCTCCTCTCAGACCACATGGTCATCAAATTTCTTATCTTAATTATCTCAGCAAGGAAGTAGCAGCTTAATCCAACTTCAACATTTTCAAAAAAAAAGTATTAGCAGCTTAATTGGCAGAGGCTACTCTTAGGATAGGACAGGGTTGGAACAGCTGTTACTGGGATGGGCATGTCTTGAAACCTTGATGCTGTACCAGTTGGTGCAAGTCCCTCTGGTCAATTTATCATGACATAGCATGTGAATGTGCATCACTGATGCATATAGCAATGCCTTGCATGACTTGGCTTCTTGGCAATTCTCTCTTGAACTTGTTAGAGGAGTGTTTTACCTTGCTTGTAAAAAGCTCGATTATATGGTGTTTCTTTCTGTAGTGGCTCAGGGTACTACATTATATGGTGTTTCCTAAGTAGCTCAGAGTACTAAATTGATGAATATTCTCTTTGCAGTATTCTTCGGTAGAAGAAGCCATAGAGACCCGAAATGCTGTTTACAATCTCCAATGGCCACCAAATGGAGGTCGTCTCCTAGTTGCAGATTTTGTTGATCCTCAACAGGTGCAAACCAAGATACAGGGTCGGGAACCTGCTTCTCCACCAAAAAATACCAGTCCTGCTGCGCCTCCAGCTTCATCCTCTGTTCAAGCACCACCTGCTCAGCAGCAGGGTCGCAAACAGCAAGCTGAGTCGGAACTTCCACTCGCACGCCAGCCACCACCTGCTCCTTCTAGCGCTCCTCCAGCAAAAGAGATGCTGCCTTCACCTGTTGCTGATAAAAATGATCCCCCTATTGTAACTTTGGATGACCTCTTCAGAAAGACCAAAGCTACTCCCCGTATCTATTATTTACCGCTGACAGATGAAGAAGTTGCTAAAAAGCTTGCTATTAGGGGAAATGCCAAGCACTAGAGATCTAAGTGAATAAAGGGCGTGTTAGATGGATGTGTAGAGTGGTATTTTAGTGTAATGCTGAAAACTGCAAGTTGGCCCACGTAAAGAAGTTGCAGTCTAATTTGTAGGCGAGTAGTGAGTTTCTTGAGGCTTGTCGAGACCTTTGTTTTCTATTTTCAGTTTGTTACTGCTTGCAGCTTTGATTGCTGCGAGGTGCAAGTCTTAACTGTATTTGATTTGGGTTGAAGAAACTTCTAAATGTGCAGATTATGAAGAATCTGTGTGAGAGTCTTTACTTCTTTCTTTATCCAGATATCTGGAGAACTATTTGAATATTAATGATCCGAGTTGCTACGAGATCTATTATGTAGTGATATCAATGTGGCAAAACTGAAAATGCCATTTACCACCTGTTTATCTCCTATTTAACCCCTTCCCCCGAACCTACCTCCGAATTCTACGTGAATGGGAGATGCCTTGTATATCAGACTGTTCTTTTATTAATATTTTAGTTCAAGGAAGAAAACGTATTGGTCATGTATTAGGAGTAGCTTCTTTTATCTCTCAAAATTTTTTGCTGGAGAAATTTTGTGGTGATGTGTGTGTGTGTATATATATTTATTTATTTGTTTCTACCACTGTCTAAAACTTAAAACAAGACAGATCACTCATTTTTACTTCTCACTTTCACTCTATACTCTTCCGCCTCCTTCACCTCTTTCTCCATGCCCTTCTTCATTCTGTTGATGTTCAAGTATTTGCTTTTGTGGGTGATTAATCAGCCTCTCCCTCGCGTTGGAAATGGCAGCTCCAACAGGTAACTCCTTCATTTTCTCTTTCTTTCTCATCTTCTCCTCTGACTTTTGACCATTTTTTAGGTAGCTTTCTAGATCTGACTCTATCAAGGTACAAGATGAAGTTTCCGGTGACCTTTTCCCCTGCATGCAGTGGCGGAAAAAACGGGTTGCTCCAAACCTCCATGCTTGGTGTTCACCTTTAACTTTGACTTTTGTATCTTCTTTTGTTGGGTTTCCCTTTTTGTTAATGCCCAAAACTTCATATGTATCATCCCGAACCTTACGCCCTTGTAAATATTGCTTGGGTTTCGTCAATCTGCATTGTGGACTGGGCTTGTTGCTATGATCTTCCTTGTTTTAATCCTTATGCTTGGTATCTGTGCTTCATCCATGTTTAGAATTTTTTTGCATCCTTTGGGTAGCTGATAAAAGCTTTCAAACCTAGTTTTATCAGTGTTGAAAGCATCATTTGCCAAACTATCTGCTAGCTGATTAGATTCTCGAAATACATGTCTTAGTTCTACTCTTAGCTGCGGTAGTATATTCACAATCTCATCCATTATTTCTGCTATTTCCCAAGGCACTCTCCATTCCTTTCTCATCATTTTCAATAGACTTAGGGAATCTGTTTATAACACAATATTCTGTCTGATTGCTGCACAATATAGCAAAGCCTTCCACACGGCTGTAGCTTCTGCTACCATATTTTATGCAACCCCAATTCTCTGCGCCTCAGCATACACCATATCTCCCTTATGATCCCTAACACAGTAGCCATATGCACTTTCCCCGGGATTGCCTCTGCTAGCACCATTCGTATTGCATTTTAGCCATCCCTCCTTGGGAAATTCCCACTTCAGAATAGCAAAGTGTAACCTGGGTTTGTACTCCTCTATTTTCCTTATAATTTCCTCCCATAGTATAGAAAGATTCATCCGAGGATATCTTAGCTTAACAAAATTCTGAATATTCTGTAAGCAAAAATTGTATATTCTGTGATGATTCACTTCCTTTCCATGTCTTCTAGCATTCCTTCGCTTCCAGAGTTCCCAAATAATAATGGTAGGCACTGCTTTGAAAACTTCCTTTAACTTCAGATTGCTAGTTGAACTCCACCAATCCACAATTATTTGTTGAATTGTTCGTCCTTCAATGTTAATACCTGCACAAGTAGCAAACTACTTCCACAGTTTTTGGGCTATGGAAGCTGTTAGAAAAAGATGTTTCATGGTTTCTTGCTCATAATTCTTGTCACAGCAATAACATCTGGATGTAAGCTGAATCTACATTCTCTTCAAATTGTCATCCGTTGCCACTCTTCCTTTCCACAGTCTCCACAGGAAGAAAGAAATTTTAAAAGGCAACCCTTTTACCCAGATGTTATTCTACCACGGGATCTCCTCCCTTCTCCTTCTCACCATCTGATATGCTGAATTCAATGTGAATCTTCCTTTTTGATTACCCATCCACCAAATCACATCATTTTCATTGTTCACCTCAGGCTTTATGTTATTAATAATATGTCTAACCATCTGTTCTGATAAATTCTGCCTTAACTTCTCTACATCCCAAACCCCATTAATGATAAAATCCTTGACTTCTATCTCCTCATCCATTTGCTCAAACTCTTCAATATAATATAAAGCCCCTTTCTTAGTCCAATTATCATACCAGAAGCTCGCATTTCCTGCTTTAATCTGCCACCATACCTCTTGTTCCACTTCATCTCTAATTTGTACAAATTTCCTCCATATGTGTGATGCACCTTTACCATTATCCAAAATTGGATGCATCTTTTTACAATACTTGTTCCACATGAAAGCACTCCACAGGGAGGATGTAGATGTCCTAAAAATCCATCATAATTTAGCCATTAATGCTTTAGAAACATCATGAAGAGACTTAAAGCCCACACCACCTTCAATTCTGGGGTAGCACATCTCCTCCCGAGATACCTAATGTTTTCCTTTCAATACCTCCCATATTACTCAAAAAGAATTTTGCCATCATTTTATGAATCTGATCTATGACTCCTTTTAGGGGGTTCATTGCTGATATGAGATAGATTGACGTAGACTATAGAACATGTAATATAAGAATGAACCTGCCCCTATAAGATAGAAAATTATTCTGTCACATCATGATTCTCCTTGCAATTTTTCTCACTACATCTTCAAAATGTGATTTTCTTTTTCTACCATAGAAAATAGAGCAACCCAAATAAGTGAAAGGAAAGTTACCTTGATTAATCCCAGTCCATCTTCTTAACCTTCTAGCCAAAGCACTGGGTGCTCTTTCATGCAAATAGAAAAAGCATTTACTTTTATTAATCATTTGGCCTGACACATTTTCATACTCTGACAGAACCCTAACCATCATCTTCACTGATTTTCTATCCCCCGAACAAAATAAAATTGTATCATCAGCATAAGATAGACGATTAATATCTGGGCTCCATTTTGGCATTCCATATCCTATGAAATCTATGTTTTCATGCAGCTTATTCAACCCCTTAGCTAGAACTTCTGTAGCAATGATAAATAGTGTTGGAGAGAGTGGATCCCCCTGTTTTATACCCCTTAATGATTTAAAAAAACCATTAGCCTTTTCATTAATCAACACTGAGTACCAATTGTTGGACATTAACCTCCACACCATATCAATGATAACCTTATAAAAACCAAAACTCCTTAGCACCTTTGTTAAAAACACCCAAGACACCCTATCATAAGCTTTGGCCATATCTAACTTTACAACCACATTATGCCACTTATTTCTGAGATTGATATCTCTTATGATCATTTGTGCCAACAACACATTCTCTGTAATACTTCTACCTTTCATAAAATCAGTCTAGTTTTTTGAAATAATCAATGGTAGAACTCTAATTAATCTATCATGCAACACTCTTGATATTATCTTATTAATGAAGGTACTCAGACTTATGGTTCTGAAATCAGTAAACCTTTCAGGATTTTCTTTCTTTGGAATCAAAACAAGATTAATATGAGAAATGTACCTTGGAATCTCCTGTCCATAAAAACAGCCTTCACCATATCCAACATATCTTTCTTTATGATCTCCCAAGCCACTTGAAAGAAACATCCTGAAAAACCATCTGGCCCATAAGCACTATGTCCATTTAACTCAAATACCACCCTTCTCACTTCTTTTTCACTAGGCAATCTTGTCATCACCTTATTTTGTTCATCGTCTATTATCTTTAGAATGAATTTCAACATATCCAGTCTCTATCAACCCATCCTCTTGAAATTGATTCTCAAAAAAAGATACAACCATATTACCTATCTTCTCCTGTGAAGTCATTGTATTTCCTTGATTATCAATTATTTCCCCTATATGTAGTTTCCTTCTCCTTCCTTTTACAAAAGAATGAAAAGAATTTTGTGTTGTTATCCCCCTCCTTGAACCATTTCATACCCACTTTTTGTTGCCAATATTCTTCCTCAAACTTTCTATATCTTTTAAGATCAGCTTTAGCTTTATTCAGCATCATTCTGTTTTCCTGTGATAGCCTCATTTACAGCTGCATTTCATTCACCTTTATAATATCTTCCAAAGTTGCTATCTGCTGAAATATATCTCCAAACACCCTTTTACTCCAAATAGTCAATGCCTTCTTGACTTTATTAATTTTTGCTTTAAAGATCAAGAAAGGGTTGCCATGAAAATCCACCTTCTAGTTTTCTTCCACCACCTTTTCAAATTCACCATGCTTTACCCAGAAATTCAAAAATTTAAAAGGCCTCACTGTTGATTCCTCCTCTATATTACATATAACATGCAAAGGGGCATGATCTGAACCCTGTCTTATTAAATGATGTACCTCACTTGATGGTAGTAAATAAAAAAACTCCTGATTACCCACCACCCTATCTAACCTTTTAAAAATACAATCCTCTTCCATCCTTCCCTTCCACCAAGTAAACCTGCTGCCCAACGTCTTAAATTCTTTCAATCCACACGAATTAAGACATTGGGCAAAATCTATAGCTTCACTCTGAGTAAACTCCAAACCTCCTTGCTTCTCCTTCTCATGTAAAATAACATTGAAGTCCCCACCTACAACCCATGGATCACCATTATTTCCCGCTATCGATTCAAGATCTTCCCACAACTCCAATATTTCCTGTAAACTACATGTGGCATAAATTGAAGATATCTTGAATCTTTTATTGTTTAGTCTGAAATTCATGGTAATTTGTTGAATTGTGTTAGATTCTACTTGACCCTCCCATTGATCTCTCCAAAAAATCCAGATCTTAGAAGATCTATTAACCATTCCATACTGCATAACCAACCTTCTTTGATAATATTCTAACTCCCCAGGATCTTGAAAAGGTTCCATCAGAGCAATGAATGCATAATGATGTCTTTTATTTAGTTCTATTAACCTCTCAAATGCATTTTGAGTGTTAACAGATCTAATATTTCAAAATATCATTTTGTCAATCATTTATCACTGCTGTGTGACTTATCTTTACTATTCCTTGTTTGAACCTGTAATGAAACAGTAGACTGATTTTTGTTATTCCTTGTTCCTTCCTTCATATCTGCTAAATGCCTGGGTGATTGATCTCCCATTCTTCCAATCTCATTTATGTTCATATCAATCTCTTCATTATCATCCCGATCTCTATTCTGCAGTGAATATATCTCTTTTTCAGCCTGATCCTCTTCTACATCCTTCTCCCCCTTGCTTTCACTGAATTGTGAAGGTGCCTTTCTTGCTTCTGCTTCTTCATTCTCTCTTGTTGCCATATTCTGTTTCCAGACCACCAAAACATTTGATTCTCCATCTGGAACTTTTTCATCCTGCAAATTGATTTGCTGCCCTTCTTGTTTTTCTATTTCACTGTTCTTCTTATTCTTCTCTACATTTGTACTCTCCACTTCTTGTTCCTGATGCTCCTGATCATTCAAGACATCAAATTGATTTGCCAGTATTACCTCCTTCTCTTTATGTTGTTCTGAGCCCATTTCTTCTCCTTCTCCACTTTGTCCTTTCCTTGATTATGTACTTTATTTTGTCTTTGCATTTGCACCCTAAACTCCTGTTCCCCTGCTTGTTTATATGATGTCTCTTCTTGTCTCTGTTGCTCCTGGTTCTTTGTTTTTTTGTTGTCTTCCACTACCACCTTCTTGGTTGCCTTCACTTCCTTAGTATATAACTTGAGATGTAACACGTAACATTCCTTTTCATCATGTCCCTGTATTCTACAGTTTGTATAATACTTTGGCATATAATCGTAATTGATGTTTATCCACTTCTCCACTACTTCACCATTCTTTCTTCTCATCCCTATATTTATTCTTTTAGGGAACTCACCTAGCAGATCTACTTCCACCTTCACACGAGCACAACTAGGTCTTGTTTGGTTCTTCGTAGCCATATCAACTTGTAATGGCTTACCCCCTGCTGCCGTTAACAAAAAGATAGCTTCCTTCATAAAAAATTGGGAGGTAATGTGGGAAACAAAATCCATGCAATGGCAGGAGTGATTTCCTCATCCGGACAAAATAAGGGCTCCCACTTCAAAGTCCTCATTGTATATGTCTATTGTCTAGAAGTCAAATAATGAACATGTTTTGATAATAGACTCACATAATCCTCTGTTGCACCCCATTTTTCTCGCGAAAAGTGAAACCCGACATGTGACAACTCTTGAAGGATTTTTGGAAAAAGAGAGCAGTCACCTAACGAATTATGGTGCGTTAGGGCACCATTTTAGACTAATTTAGAAATAACTCTATTTATTAGTCTACGCAACTAGAAATCGGGTAAGGATTCAAATTACCTTGAAAGGAAGGTATTAGGCGCCTTTCGAGGTCCACAACTATGGATCCCTTCCGGATTCATTATTTATTTGGGAAAATTAAGTGATAAAATAAGGTCATGTATTAATTAATTAAATTAAGATAACTAATTAGTGGTTAAGCATGTAAATCTATTTGTTATTTAAATGAGCCTAAAAATAAGTACAATTTAGACATAATAATTCGATTATTATCTTAATTAAGGCAAATCTAAAATTAGGTGATTAGGCTGGTTAAATAAGTAAGTTACACATAGAGAGCCAATGAAGCCACATAATTCATGAATTTAATCAATCAAAGCATGCTCTCATATCACCAAATAGAAAAGCAAAATATGTGCATTATTGACAATCGAAATATAGAGAAACTGACCTGTGCGCTTCAAAAATAATGCTTAAAGTATTCAGATAATACACAAGCGCGAAAGAAAAAAAAAGTAAAGGACAAAAGAACTAACCTGGTCGCTTCCGAGCATAATACTTAAAGCATTCAGATGATATAAAATATAAAATAAATAAATAAGTAAAGGCTAATCTATGCACACAACTACGTACTAACAGAAGTAAATGTTGTGAAGATCAAAAGACTAACCTTGTTGCAAAACATCAAATTAATAAATAATACCTTTGATTATTATGTACTCCACATAATATGTTCTAACTAACCTCATGAACTATAGAGCTTGCAAGAGAAAAGAAATTATTAGTAAAGTGTATGCCACCTTAATTCCGGGGGTAAATATAATGTAAGACACTAAGAATAAATAAATTAACAACACATAAAGTTAGGGTTAAGAGAGTGGGATCAGGGTATGACAACGCTAAAAAGGCCTAATGCGATGTTACTCCTATATATTCTAATTTTGGTATGATCAACCCTCTTAAACGCCTTAAAATAAGATAAAATAATTTTCAAAAATGTACAAGAGTACTGAAATAAATATTTAAGTATTTAAAAATCGTGTATAGCCAAAATACATGTATATATTTTAATTTTTGAATTGCATGAAAGTATGTCGATAGTTTAACATAATAGTAAAAGTTGTCGAATCTTTGAGAGTTTTAAAAGGGTGACATATAAAAATTAGAAAATAAGGGAGTAACGAATTGCTTTATTTTTTATAAAGCTATACTTGTGCTTCATATAAGAAGTCAGTTATAGCCTGTCTTTTTCATCATTTCCCGTAGCTCACCTTACCTCTTTTGGGGTGACGATTTTGCTTGAGCTCTGGTTGGCGTGTTAAATCCGACACTCGCAATGATTGAACTCAATTCCACTTCATTGTAGTACATGTAAAAGATTAATTCAAAGAGGATGAGAGTATGTCTGGTCTTAATATTTAACTGATCAGAAGAAGAATTAAATATCAAGATGTGGAACAGACTAAATCAAATGTAACTCGATTCCTATATATATATATTTATATATTTTTTAACTGGAATAGCAATTCCTAAAATAAGAAAAAGACAATCAAAACCAAACTAACGAAACACAAAAATTCTTCCAAAAAATAAATAATTAAAATCAAAAGAAGGAAGAATAAATTACATTTGTATATGATAGTGTTGGAATGAATATGACCCAAAATGAATTAAATGCTAATACATCATTGGCAGAATTCTAGAACTTATTTTCACTAATCATACAATAAAGCTCCAACTGCGAAAGAATGTTGGTAATATTTTTAAAACTTTTATCATAAGTATTCATTTAAACTATATATACCAAAATGGTGAGACACGAACTTTAGTATAGAAAAGAATGAATCCATTTTATATAAAAGTAAAAAGAATTAATTAAATAAGGGTAATACAAATTATTAAAATACACGGTCTAAACTTAAACATAATGAAGAAAAGATAAGAAAAATATATTATTTTATAGGATGAATCTCTTTCCAACAAAAACTCGACTTGTTAATAAAAGCGCAACTTATGAAATAAATGTGGGGATATAACGAGAAGCTACATCACATACACCAATGGAACTACAAAAATGTATAACCAGGATAGTTTGAATAATACATGTAGAAGCTTAACAAGATCAATTTAATAAAGAATTAAAAACGCTACAAGCATAAAATAGTAATGAACTATATAAAAAGTTGCTAAAAATTTATGCACACGGTTTAGAGTCAATCACTTGAAAATAAAGACTGTGAAACTGTGAACACCAATTATGCATTAATCACCTATTTTAGATGTAAAACTATAGAAACTAGACAAATAAGATGTAAAGAATATGAGCAAAGAAAATACCTCTAAAAAAAAATTTAAACCGACTCCGCTCTCCTTCATTCTGTTATTTGCGTGCTCTTTTTTTTCCGTGGGAGGGGAAGATCTTCTGATGATCTTCCATGACAATGAGAGTTTCCATATGAAATTATGAACAAAAAGGAAGAAAGTTGTTGATGGAGTAAGAGTTTTTTTATGAAAAAAAGAGATTTTCCTTTTGTATTCAAAATTATTTTTTGGCTTACTATATCATACTATATATAAAACATAGTAATATAGTACGTAAGAAAAAAAATATTATTTAGTTTACTAGATTTTAAACAAAAACTTCTAAGGTAGAATTTTTTTTTAAATAAAATAGGTGAAAATAAGGTCATAAGCTATCGGCATGAATATCTATATTTGGCGCAATCTTTTAGAATTGGTATATCAAATAATTTGCTCAATATTGTTATTTGAGTATAAATAATATTCTGTTAAAATATTTAAAATTAGTAATTACTAAATTACTAAGTAATCGAAAAACTATAAAATTAACAGTTGTATTTTATTATCAGAAAAATAATTTATCAACATTTATGATTAAAAAATAATAATAACTCTAAAATATTTACTCTAGTGTTTATTAAAAAAATAGTGAATAAATGTAAGCAAGTAATAAATAAATAAATAAATAATTCTACAAGTGAAGAATGAGGTAGTAATAATAATAATAATAATAATAATAATAATAATAATAATAATAATAATAATAGTATAAACATATTTGTGATTATGTGAAAACGCTTAAAATATTACAAGTAAAATAAAAGCCTAAATAAGGTATGAAAATGTCAAAATTGGGTGTCAACATCCTCCATATTAGAAGTCCTAATCAAAACATGCCTATTATCCAAGACTCCCATGTTACACTCCCTTTTCAATTGAAACTACTTAGGGATTAATTTTCTTAGTTCATATATATCAGGCCATCCATAAGAAAATTTTTCCACAATGGCATATTGAAGATTCTCTTTGTATATCATTTGTTGAACTTCTTCTTCTTCCCATATCACCCTGGGCTCCCCATGCAAATAACTCAAAGGTTTGATAGGATTAGGTTTAATTGGCATTGGCATCTCTCTCAACGTGGCTGCATAATTCAAAGTAGGATTGAGATCTTCCCCAGTGGGAGGTGTTCCCCTCGTTCTGGTGGCCATTGCTACCGTTACACATCAACGAGAAAGGTTTTCGATAGTCGTCCATAAACCTCTATATTGAAAAAAAAAATTAAAATAAAAGAACTACCTTCATTTTCAGTTTTTGAGTTAGTTGAGTTTGCCTATATGAATATTTGCTAGCCTATATATTTGGACTAATATCATCTAAATATTTAATAACTTATTAATTTATGTTCTTTCAGCATTAGTGTTTTTTATTTTTTTTTATTATTATTTTTTTTGCATCTTGGTGTATGAATATATTAACGAGATAAAGAAGGAATTCTCATCAGCAGCACAGGATTTAGTATAGGTACATTACCTATGAGGTATTTGGGACTGCCCCTATCAGCTAAAAAATGGGGGAGAATGGAATGTCAACAACTGGTTGGGAAAATAATAGGAAGAATAACTCAAGCATATTCCAGACAACTCTCATATGCAGGGAGATTGCAGGTAATCAATGCTGTCCTATTCTCAATTTATAATTTCTGGGGTTCTGTCTTCATTTTGCCACAGAGCATTCTTAAGGAGGTGGATAGGAAATGTAAGGAGTTTTTGTGGGGAGGGTCTGAGGTGCGGAAGAAAGTTGCATTAGTAGCATGGGATAAAGTATATATCCCTAAGAAGTATGGAGGGTTAAATATAAAGAGTTGTGTGAAATGGAACATAGCAGTAGGCAAGTTATTATGGCAATTGGCTAAGAAGGAGGATATATTATGTGTGAAATGGGTAAATGAATTGTATATGAAAAAGGAAAGTAAAATTTAGTTATGTTTTCCTTCTCTGGATTCTAGCTGGTACTGGAGGAAATTACATTCGATTAAAGAGAAAATGGTAGAATGGTATGATGATAATAGATATATTCTAACTGCTTCTGGGAGGTATTCGATATCCAGTGGCTATATTGCTCTTCTGGGCAATATACAGAGATTTAAAGGGGCTGATCTGGCGTGGAGTAGTGTTGCCATACCTAAACATAGATTTATCTTGTGGTTGGTGTATCAGAATAGACTATTAACTAAAGATAAAATATTAAAAATGCACTATGTGGTGGAGAATGGAAGCTGCTGCCTATGCTTAGCTGAGCAGTTGGAAACTCACCAACATTTGTTCACTACTTGTCACTGGTTTATTGAAGTGCTGGATGGTATAGCTAACTGGTTGGGTATATATTTACCAAAACAACAAGTTTATCGATGGCTGGAATGGTTGAGAAGGAGGCAGTGGTGTCAAAGAAAGAAGGAAGTTGTTGCTGCAGCCTGGGGAGCAGTAATTTACCACACATGGACAACAAGAAATTGGAAAATTTTCAGGCAAGCTAAAGTGCAACCTGGTTTTGTCATTTCACAAATCAAGAAGGAGCTTAAAACAAGGCTAGAAGAGCTGAAGATGGCAAAGAAGAATAGAAGGATCATAGGATGGGTACAAAAGTTAATGAATAGATGATAGGAATTGATTTTGTAAGTTGTATGTTGAGAACTTGACACTTGTAATGTAGTTTTCTTCATTTGTTAGTTCTGGTAATATATTCACATTTTATTACAAAAAAAAAAAAAGAAATTCTAGCAAACTATATTAAAATTTTATGGTTCTTTTTCTTTAGTTGTATCAATCTTGCTCCATCTCTTTTCATTTACAATTGCAATCATCACCATTTCATATCTACGTAACATATGATCAGACCTTTTGTTACATAATTCGTTGTGTAGTATTTGTAACTTCCATCAACTATAATTGTTTTTAGTTTGTATTTTTACCACAGTTATCTAGACAATATATCAAAACTTTAGAAACTGATGTTTTCTTTAATACGACGTTATCGGTCTTATAACTATTCTATTTAAGATTTTATTTTTAATTTCACTATTATAATTTATAAAATGTTAAATTACCCTCAGTTTGTAGATAGATAGAGAGAAAAACTAAGATTGTGTTTGATACGCAGGAAAAATATTTTTTGATTTTCTTATGTTTGATTGATTAAATTTTTTGTAATATATTATCTCTAGGAAAATAAGTTGCTTAAAAATGAGGAAAATAACTTCCTTAATTGAAGTAAGAAAAACACATTCTACAAGTGACATTTCACATTGGTTGTATCCTCCTCACCTTCCAACACATTTCATCTTCACATCCACCCCATACCCCCATCTCCCATATCCCATAATATTTATCTAAATTATATATAAATAATTTTAGAATAATATCTTTTGCATACATACTGAACCCCAAAAAATTAATTAAAAACTCACTTATTTTTTCTACAAAATATTTTTCACGAAAAACATCCTAAAGGCAAAAAGAGTTATTACACGTACAAATTCTGGAGGCGTTGAATTTACTCATTATTCCAAGTAGTATATATATTGTGATTTAGTAGAGTTTACAAGACTTATCATATCATTTTCCAAAACGCTTAATCAAGTGTTTAAACAGTACTTGAAGAATCTGATCCTAAATTTATTTGAATTCATTAATTACGTTCCAAATTACTTCCTTTCTTCACTTCTTTTTTCTGTCTATTTTAAGTTTTGCATGTCCATTAAAGAATATAATTGATATACGTATTTTCTCATAATATTTATATTAACAGATTAATTTTAGATTTTAAGAAATAATTTACGGAATAAGTAATTAATATTAAGATCGGTAAAAGGTGAAAAGAAAAATAATATTCTCTTAATATGATAAAAGTGAAAATATATTTTTAATATAATAGACAAGTAGAGATAAATTAGAGAGTACAAAAATTTATCAAAAATTAAATAAGGTAAAAATATATATTACTTCCCATATTAAATTATCTGTCACAATTTTTAAAAATTAATTCTTTCAAATTATTTGTGATGTTAGAAATTCAAAACAAAATTAATTATTTTTTAATTTAATTTTTCGTAATAATTATTACTGAAGATTATAGACATTTAGATTATATTTTAGGGAAATTCATCACAGTTTCGCACTTGAACAGAACGTATTTTCAGCATCCTCGCAATCACGTGCTGTACACGTGACCAGAACAACAAGTATTTTCATCAACAAATAGGGGCCCAAAGGAAAAACCCTAATCTCACATAACTAGTACAGAAGCGACGAATACCTCCCCCTTTCCCCTTTGCCGTTGTTCAACAGATCTTTGTATCAACAATGGTGACTGCTGGGAAGAAATCGAAGAGGACCCATGAGAGCATCAACAACAGATTGGCTCTCGTAATGAAGAGTGGCAAGTACACTCTTGGTTACAAGACTGTTCTCAAGACTCTCAGGACCTCCAAAGGTTGTTTCCTTTTTCTCTCTCAATTTTCCCTTTTGTTAGATAGTTATTTTCTCTTCCGTTTTTGGGTCTTAAGTACGATGGATTTTGCAGGGAAGTTGATATTGATATCTAACAACTGCCCACCTTTGAGGAAATCAGAGATTGAGTACTATGCTATGCTTGCAAAAGTTGGGGTTCACCATTTCAATGGAAGTAAGTGCATTTTTCAACCATTCTGTATTCCAGCATTTGGGTCGATTTATATAGGCATTGTTTCTGTAAATCTTAGCTGATGAAAAATCTCAATTTTTGTCTTCTTTTAACTTCATTAGCTCCCACTGTTGATATGCTATAAATTTGCTCAATAGTCATGCCTAGCAGGCTATCAAGTCCTTTCCTATTTGCAAGGCCAAGCTAGGATTTGAAGTTTATGGATTCATGATTTTAGACATTTTAAGTTATTGGGTTCAAAATTAATAATTTGTACATATTTAATGGATTTCTTAAGACAAATATAGAGTTAGGGCCAAAGTTAATGTGTTTGAACCCGTAACTTCGTCTCTGGCTCCGCCTGCTTATTCTCTGATATGTTTCAGTGGATGTACTGAGACCTCTTCTGAAAATCCCATCTATTCATGGGTTTGTGTCTAACTTAATGGTCAAGTGGTGGTGCTGAGTCCTCTTTTAGTAATACATTTGTAACTAATCATGTGATTAATCTTGTTTCAAAATCAGGAATTTTTGGTTTTGAAGGATTGTAGAAGGTAAATGACTAGGCACTGAAATTTCATCTTCTTGAGATCATCTAAACCATAAGCTATTAATTCTAACCTATTCTTTCAATTGAAATTGAAATTTTTTTCCTGTCCTTGCATTTTATAATGCAGAAATGAAATTTAGGTAATAATAGTTCACCTGTTTCTAAAAAAACCTTAGCTAAGTGCTCGTTAGTTTATCTGCAGCACAATGTTGGTGGGCTAGGGGTGCCTGGCTTTATAAGTCAGTGGTTTGTTAATATACCAAATATAATTTTTACTGAAAGTCATTCCCAGCATATCTTTGTTTTGAGGATGTATTGAAGTCCAGTGTCATTTCTTTGGTTTATGGGTATTTGCCTGATGCTAAGTCCCTTGTGGCGTATTTTTCTTTTTCTCCTTTTGAATGCATGGGTGCAAAGATATAACCTTTGTCGGTACATTGAAGCTCCTATATTGATCTGTTGGGAATTTTCGACGAACCTTCTCTGAGACATTTTCCTTCCACTAAAACTAGTATTTTCACGAGTTTCTTATATATGTGTTCTTTTGTCCTTGCTGCTTTGCGTGCAGACAACGTTGATCTTGGAACGGCATGTGGGAAGTTCCACCGCGTGTCATGCCTCAGCATCATTGACCCAGGTAAAGTGTATTCGAGATTATTAATTGCAGTTCTGTAAAATCTTATTTTTGAGTACTAAAGGGGGGAAGCACACAGTTTGACTGACTTGTGGGAGTGACAATGTTTCAGGTGACTCAGACATTATCAAGTCTCTGCCTGGAAATCAGTAAGAGTTGGCGATTTAGTAGTAATTCCCATTGAAAAATCTAGAAAATGTTTTACCCGGGCTGCACCAAAACAATTTTACCAATGTTGAGAAAATCTGTACTATGTTTTTGTTCTTGTATTTCGGAGTTACACCAAGATTATTGAGGATCTTGGTATTATCTAGTTTTGTTGGTTTATCATTTCTCCATTAGTTTGAGGCCAAGTACATTCTGATATATTCACAGATCAATATCCCTTTACACATATTCCATTTGTCTGCTTGTGTAGCTTCTTCCTCTGCAGATCTTAAAAGTATCTGCTATACAATTCCTAATTACATCAAGTAGTGGCGTCTGTTGGGGGTTGTATTCAAGGTTCTGTTTGCTGCAAAAAGCTAATAGTACTTGGTTAGGAGGTATAATGTGTTTATTTGCTGGGTAAGGGAGAGCAAACAACTCAACTGTGAAGCCCAGTGTTGTATTTGAGAGGGGCTTCTTTAGGTCGATCCAAGTTTAATGGGCAAGCCCCAGGGTGGACCCTCACTGACTTTGACTGGGATTTGTTGTTGTTGGGAATAATAATTAATAAAGAAAAGAGCAAGGGCAAGCTACACATTTGGCCGGTCGGCTAAAAAGAGGCTAATAGCTTAACTTTCTATAATACTTTGGATTTGGAAAATAATAATACTCCCTCCGTTTATTTACTTTTTTTTTTTTTGATAGGGAATTAAATTTAGCTAAATCACTGGGGAAAAAAAGAAGAATGAAGCATGATAATTCCCTTTCGGTAAAATCCTTTTAAAAGAATTGGAAGTGCATGCCTCTGTCAAATTTTTTTTTTTTTTGAAAAAAATATTTCTTTTGATAATTTTTTAATTTTAGCTTTCCGCGTGACAAATTTAAAATTATAATGTTAAAGTGCATTTTAATACATTTAATATATATTCTTTTCTATTATTTATTTAAATTATACAATGTATAAAAATAATACATGATCATATAATTTTATCATTAATTTCATCTCAAATTAAAAAATTTTAAAAAAATACATGCAGCCTACGGAAACACTCCTAAAAATATTAAAACAACAAAAAATACATATAAATCATATATCATAGTTGTTATGAAATAATAAAGAAAGAACAAGAATATTGTAGAGAAAGAGGGAAGGAGAGAAGTTCTTATTTCTCTTGATGGGATGATCTACAATGAAGGAGAACCCCTCTATTTATAGGGATAGTTTCTCCTAACTTTTCTCCAAAAGATAGACTTTCACAATGATATAAACACATGTATCCAGTACAATACAAATACCTTTATAGACATTCACTATAATACAAATATGTTTATAACACTCCCCCTTGAATGTCTATTTGATAGATAATGTGCCTCGTTAAAACCTTACTAGAAAAAATCCAGTGGGAAAAAATCTAGTGAAGGAAAAAGAGTACACATATCTAATAATACGCATTTTGGCTGCCTCGTTAAAAACCTTTTAAGGAAAACCCAGTGGGACAAAACCTCGTAAGGGAAAAAGAGTACAACGCGTATTAACTTCCCCTAATGATAACATCCTTGAATCTTTACATCCCGATCTTCTGCACCATCTTCTTGAAAGTTGCAGTTGATAGAGATTTGGTGAATAAATCAGCCACATTGTCACTTGAACGAATCTGTTGCACATTGATATCACCATTCTTTTGGAGCTCATGTGTGTAGAAAAACTTTGGCGAGATGTGCTTCGTTCTATCTCCTTTTATGAATCCTCCCTTTAGTTGTGCTATGAATGCTGCATTATCTTCATACAAAATTGTGGGTACTTTATCACATTTCAAACCACATTTTTCTCTAATGAGATGTATCATGGACCTTAACCACACACATTCTCCGCTTGCTTCATGAAAAGCTATTATCTCAGCATGATTTGATGAAGTAGCTACCAGAGATGCTTTATAGATCTCCAAGATATGGCAGTACCTCCACATATGAACACGTAGCCAGTTTGAGATCGAACTTTATGTGTGGGTCAGATAAATACCCAGCATCAGCATAACCAACAAGATCGGGACTGCTAATAAATTAACCGAATGTTATGCCTTGTAATATTAGCAAGATATATTAGTGCATCAATCACACTAAGATATGGTACTTCAGGACCAAGGATTTCCTCATATAAGAATTATGAACAAGTTTAAAGAAACTTGTAAATGCTTCAGGAATTTCGAATCCTTCATGATTTACGTACAAATTTTGTCAAGTGATAACATTAATTAGTATTTAAATGCGTGACATCTTCTAGTGTCTGGACTACAGGTCCAATAAGCTTTATGCTTATCAATACGCATCATTTCACTTGATAATTATTTCTACATCAACATGCTTTAATAGACGTAGAATTCAGATCCTCACAATCTTTTACAATATTGCGCACTATATTGTATCAAAAATATCGTCGACGATCAGTTCCAATGCGACATAACTTATTGAGATCTCTTCATTTTTCGTCATTTTCAGGTACCTGAACCTTTGCCAAGGTTTTATGAAGTGTTATGTCATGGTGCTTTCTTAAAGCACTTGCCTCATCATTATGACCATCTTAATCACTTGCTTCTCTCCTTCTTCAAGAAGTTTTATATTTGGAACCGTTTGGTCTATCACGCTTCAGGCGTTTCATAGACTCTATCCTTCAAGGACTTTTCATTGGAGCATTTGCAACTGAATTATAAAATAGAGTTAACAAATATATCTGGCAATTCATTTGCAATATTTTACAAGTGAATTATCTATTGAACTTTAAGTTCACTTTTTCTTTTTCCCGAGGATCTAGATAATTCATCCCACACTCAATTTTCAGTTGCTAATCAC
The DNA here is from genome assembly GCA_035772735.1 of Datura wrightii. Classification (NCBI taxonomy): domain Eukaryota; kingdom Viridiplantae; phylum Streptophyta; class Magnoliopsida; order Solanales; family Solanaceae; genus Datura; species Datura wrightii. Next base: position 13,306,484 of record JASDFA010000001.1, read on the forward strand.
TTCTCCCCCTAATGTTAGAAAAACTAACATTTACTCCCCAAGCTCATTTGCGGACCCATCTTTGTGCGTTGTGGTGGGGCAATTGAATCATATATCGCACATTCAAATTTTAGATGAAATTATTTGGTCCCTGACCCTGAACCAATTTTGATAGGGGAACCTTGTTGGCTTGATACATTCAAGTGTTGCTATATGTTAAATACACATATCTCAAACCAAATTTTATTTCGGAGTTTTATTCTCATAACCAATGATTTAGCTATAATTGGAGGCATACAATTTTTGCTAAACCAATATATATATGAATCAGCATTATCAACATGATTTTATAATTTGGAACTATGCTCTTAATTTAATAATTCGAGCAACAACCTTACAAAAATCAATTGCAAGTTAATATCAAAACACATGTGACCATTGCATAGATGCATCTATTAGCAAACAGTTCACATGGTAGGTGAATGAGCCCATATTCATCCTTTTATAAGTTCCAAAATTTCAGGGAATATAATTCCAATCTTAGTTGATCAAGATCATTCTATCATTAGAACAAGCAACAGAAGAGAATTCTTGAAGAATCTTTTATTTCTTCAACATATAGCCACGTGAATTCTCAATTATTTTTGCATCACATTTGAACCGGGATGGCCAACCGGTTAGGCCAACTTATTTCAGTAAACTTCTAGTTTACTTTCGTATGTGATTTCATCATCATACCCATATTTATGTACTACAAATAAAAAACCGGTGGGTAATCTTTTACATAAATATTTATAACCCGCTTCAATTGTAGTAGCATGAAGATATTAGATCTTCCCATAATTTATAGTCTCAATTTTTTTTTCAATGTCCTTGAAACTTATAAGCTTCCTTTTGAGACTTACTACACCAATTTCATTCCTTCGGGTAGTAATACATTAGCTCTTCCGGAGCTCTCAATTAATTTTGTATACTACCACATATTCAATCATATCAAAATAGTTTATCCACATAGTTTCAACTTTGAAACAATTTTGAATGTTGATGAGTTATACTCATGAACAGACTTATAGTCTTGATGGATCCACTCATATCGTGTCTTTGGGTGGATGACCATCTTCAGGTGGTCATACCTTTCTTTTAGGCTATTCCACAAAACAAGTGGATCCTTAATCGTGAGATATTCAATTTTAAGAATTTTGTCAAGATGATAACGCAAGAATATCATAACCTTAGCACGATATTGATTTGATGCTTTATTTTCACTTTTAATGGTGTCTCCAAGACCCATTGCATCTATATGAATTTTTGATGCTTTGATTTCACTTCAGGGACTAGATCTGTATTAGATCTATAGTTGTAACATTTATCAAAAGTTCTCAATTTCTCATTCTTCAGAAATGGAACATGATCATCTAAATATGCCTTAACCACATAAGGTATGATAGCTTAAACCTCTTTTAAGATATTGCTACTTCGGGAGCAAATCGAGGTATGCATATAACATAGATGATTTCTCTTACATATTTTCACAATATTGTTCTGCTAGAATAGATATATTTTGACAATATTGTTCTTCTAGAACAAATATATTTTTCACAATATTGTTCTTCTGGAACAATTATGAGGCATGAATTGCCAAGTGAATCAATAAGTCGTTCCTCAAGTTCATATACAAAATCGATATTGTTATTAGTAAATACATAAATATCAAGAAATACTAACCTTCACCTTTCTAAGAAAACTTTGATTTTTCTTACCTCAGATCTTTCAAAGTGAGTGCTCAAGGCAGAGACTCATGCTGATAACGTGTTATGAAATAATAAAGAAAGAACAAGAATATTATAGAGAAAGAGAGAAGGAGAGAAGTTCTTATTTCTCTTGATGGGATGATCTACAATGAAGGAGAACCCCTTTATTTATAGGGATAATTTCTTCTAACTTTTCTCCAAAAGATAGACTTTCACAACGATATAAACACATGTATCCAGTACAAACAAATACCTTTATAGACATTTACTATAATACAAATATGTTTATAACAATAGTTTAGTTTTTTTTTTTTTTAAAAAGGCAAAAAATTACACACACATGCACCAAGAAATCGAGGAAGTATATATACAAACTCTTGAAAAATTACAACTTCTTTTCAACTTATTTGTCTTATTTCTTTCTTAATCTATTTTAAAAATAATTTTTTTTAAATAATTTTTTAATTTTAACTTTTTAATTAAAACATAAAACTAAAGGATATTTTAGTATATTTTATATATCTTTAATTTAGAACCACAAGATTCAATTTATTTTTATTTTTTTAAATTTCGTGTCAAGTCAAAATTAATCAAAAAAATAAAAACGAGTAGAGTATATGATTTATATGTATTGATACTTAGGTGTGTTTGGTAGGACGGAAAATTCTTTTCATAAAAAATATTTTTCAAGAAAACTTTTTCTAAAAAAAATAAGTAATTTCTTATTTATTTATTTTTCGTGTTTCATATGCAAATAAAAAATATCATTCTATAAATATTTATATATATATCTAAATTAAAAATTATGCAGATGAGATAAGGGTGTGATTTGAACGGGTTTGGAATCGGGCCGGGGTTTGGGGTGTTGAGGTGGCTAAGTGGGGGGTGCGCGGGGATGGTGGGTGGGTAATGGATTGGGTTTGGGGGTGGGGATGGGGGTGGGGCAGAGGGTTGGGGTGGGTGGTTGTGAAGTGGGATGGATTTGATGGTGTGGTGGGTGAATATGAGAGTGAAGAGGTATTTTTCAATTTTCGATCGTCACAGTATGGACGACTAACTAAGCATAATTAAAAATAAACATTGTGGAGTTTAACTAAAATGTGTTGGGATTAAAATTAAGAATAATATTGGAGCTTTATTTGGCTTGTCTCAGGGATTATCTTTGTTGATGGAGTTGGGACTTTTGTTACATAAAAAAATAAAATATTGAATATCACACAACACATATTATATGTGAATATATAAAATAGCATCAACACATAATTAATTATTTAGATATTAAAATATTAATTATTCTATTCGGTTGAAATGTCTTTTTGGGTGTTTGATTATTGAAGTGAACTGCTTGTATTTTATTTTTGGATATTTTATATATAAAAAATATTAATATAATATAATTGAGATATCTTAAAAAATTAAAATTCATAATTCTTCAATGTATAAATATATGTAAATTAAAATTAATTAAATTATAATTATCAATTTATTATGCCATAAATAATTACAATAAAATTTTAAAAACATAAGTCATACAAACTTAATTTAGTATGATATTTTTAAACGAAAAATCAAAATTACCAAACTAAAATTTTTCAATCCAATCCCTGCGGCAGTATGCTGATCTGCACTTCGAACCTATTTCAGCATCCTCACAATCACGTGCTTGTGCACGTGACCAAAGCAACAAGTATTTTCATCAACAAAAGGCGGCCCAATGAAAAACCCTAATCTCATATTGCTGGACACAAACGACGAAAACCTTCCCCTTTCCCCTTTCCCCTTTGCCGTTGTTCAACAGATCTCTGTATCAACAATGGTGACTGCCGGGAAGAAATCGAAGAGGACCCATGAGAGCATCAACAACAGGTTGGCTCTCGTAATGAAGAGTGGCAAGTACACTCTTGGTTACAAGACTGTTCTCAAGACTCTCAGGACCTCCAAAGGTTGTTTCCTTTTTCTCCTCTCAATTTTCCCTTTTGTTAGATAGTGATTTTTCTTCCGTTTTTGGGTCTTAAGTAAGATGGGATTTGCAGGGAAGTTGATTTTGATATCTAACAACTGCCCACCTTTGAGGAAATCAGAGATTGAGTACTATGCTATGCTTGCAAAAGTTGGGGTTCACCATTTCAATGGAAGTAAGTGCATTTTCAATGATTCTTGAGTACTATGCTATGTTTCCAGCATTTGGGTTGATTTATATATGCATTGATTCTGTAAATGTTAGCTGATGAAAAAATCTGAATTTTTGTCTTCTTTTAACTTCATTAGGTCCAGTCTACTTGATACTCTATAAATTTGTTCAAATAGTCATTCCTAGCAGGCTATTAATATGCTTAACTGGAGGTACTGAGACAAAATCCCATCTACTCTTGGGTTTATGTCCAACATAATGGTCAATTGGAAGTACTGAGCTTTATTTTTGTAAAGCATTTGTAGCTTCTCGTGTAGGGAATCTTGTTCTAAATTAGGAATTTGAAGTTGTGAAGGATTGTAGAAGATGAGACCAGTAAATGACTAGTCACTGAAATTTCATCTTTGTGAGATCGTCAAGACCATAGGCATTGGCCTGTCCTTGCATTTTATTTTTCAAAAATGAAACTTAAGTAACTGCTCGTTAGTTATCTGCAACATAATGTTGGTGGGGCTAGGGGTGCTGAGCTTTATTAGTCAGTGGTTTGTTAATATGTTATATATAATTTCTACTAAAAGCCATTCTCAACATATCTGTATATTGAAGTTCTTATTTTTGTCTGTTGGAAATTTTTTGAGGAATCTTCTCTGACTTTTTTCTTCAACTAAAACAGAGTATTTTGACGTCTTTCTTATATGTGTTCTTCTGCCCTTGCTACTTCGTGTGCAGACAACGTTGATCTTGGAACGGCATGTGGGAAGTTCCACCGCGTGTCATGCCTCAGCATTATTGACCCAGGTAAAGTGTATTTAGGATTATTAATTGCAGTTCTGTAAAATCTTATTGCGTGTACTAAAGGGGAAAGCACACAGTTTAACTGACTTGTGGAAATGACGATGTTTCAGGTGATTCAGACATTATCAAGTCTCTGCCTGGAGATCAGTAAGAGTTGGCTCTCTAGTAGGTATTCACCGTGAAACAGTCTAGAGAACATTTTACCCGAGGCTGCACCAAACCATTTTACTGATGTTGAGAAAATCTGTAATATGTTTTTCTTCTTGTATTTCAGAGTTATACCAAGATTATGGAAGATCTTGGTGTTATCTAGTTTTGTTGGTTCATTTCTCCAGAAGTTTTGAGGCTAAGTACACCATGATTTATTCACATATCACTTTCCCTTTTACCATTTTGCATTTCTGAATGAGTTCACTAGATCAATCTTGTTGTTAATTACATCTAGACCAGCCCATTTCATGCTTCTTCGTTTGCTTGTTTGAAGTTCATACTCAATTAACTTGGTACTATTGAGTAGTCACATACTGTTTAATGATCCATCTCTTGAAGCTGTTACTTGTTTCAGCAATTGCATCTGTTTACATGCCAATTTTTACTTTAATGCGGAAATAAAATTCACATAAAAACATCCCTACTTAGAATTTGGAAAAATGACCCTTGCTTGATTTTGAACTTGTCAAGGTTTGAAACTATGAAATGTTCCTTAGTTGTTGAAATTCTTTGAACCTCATTAATCATTCTTTATTTTGGGATTTAATTATCAGTCTTTGGAATTTCAGCACCATTCTGTATTTTAGTGTCAAAAGAATGAAATTTGAAGTAGTGTCTAAAACTGTACTTGTTTGCAAGGAAATAAATTTAGCTATGGATCATTGGAAGACAATAAAATAAAATAATGAAACATGATTCAGTAAAAACCATTTTACAAGAATTGGAAGGTCTATTTCCTTTAGCTTTCTATACCTTTTTATGTCATTTACTTGATGAAACTTTTTTTTCTTCTATTGCTTCATTAGTGTAAAAAGTACTGTTGTAACTAATTATTATTATTATTTTCTTAAATGTCAACAGTAAAAAAAACTAAAAGAAACATAAATAATAGGTTATACGAATGTGATTCTATATTTTATTAGCAATGCTGATATTACTTTTTTATAATTTGTTTAGTTTATAATATTAAATAAATAAATAAATATATTAAAATCAGAATATTACTGAATAAATTATATAAAAATAGGAATACATGATACTATTGTTGATACCATAATTTACAATGTATAAAAATAATACCAGATAAATAGCACACTTAACTTTGCAACCAAATATTATATCAAATTTTAATATTAATACTATTTTTATACACATTTAATACGCCCAAGCGACCCGCATTAATTATAAATTATTAACTTGAAAAAATAAATTAATTAAATAATCCACTTTTCTAAGATTAGTGCCAGATAATCCGTTCAAGACTGACTAGAATACTTTTCCAACGTATATATTACCTCTTCCAAAATTGGAACGATATAGTCAAATATTTTTATAACAATTATTTTTTATAATAATATTTGGCTCATACGCAGCAACGCACACTGATGATTTATTTGCTATCAGACAAAATGATAATATTATAAAAAAATTGAGTTGTATACATTTTTCTTAGTTAGATGGTGTTTGGATTAATTTAAAAGTTAGGTCAAATTAATTTTAAAGCTTTTTTAAACTTTTTTTTTTTGAATATTTGGTAAAACAAAAAAATGTTTAAAATTGCTTAAGAAAAGTTAGAAGCCAAAAGTTGACATTCCCGATTTTTTAATTTTTTGGCGTGAATGTCATTTTAGTTTAACCATGAATTTCATCTTTTTATCCCTATAATTTTTTTAATTTTAATACTACCCTTATTATCATAAAACTCCAAAAGTGCCTCTCTTCTCTTATTTTTATTAAGGATATTTTAATTATTTTAACCCAAAAAAAGCACTTAACAATATTTGTGTATCAAATACATTAACTTTTAGCAATTTTATCCAAACACATAACTACTTATTTATAAAATAAATCTCTAACACTTAAAAAATACTGCAACTATATTTAAAAACTATTTTTTTTCTGGCTAAACCACTTAATCGCGTGAATGTGGTCGCGTAATTCGTCTACTAGCGCCTATCATCAAACATCACTCCAGCAAAAATGATAGTAATGGTCCCTCATGTCTAAGGGTGTATTTAAAATAGTTTTTTTTTTAATTATATTTTAAATAATTTTAATTTCTTTTATATTTGTTAAAACTTAATATTTTAAATTTTTATTAAGTATTTATTGAATTTTATCCGTTAGATCTGAAAGATGATGCAAAAATGTCATCTACTGACAATTAGGGGTGAGTATAATTTGAACCAACCCAAAATTATTATTTTTTTGAATATTTAATTTGAATTTTTTGAAAATAGATTGGACTTCAAATTTTTTATTTTTAAAATTTATAAATTTCAAATTAGATATTAAATTTAATACTACAGATTTTCAAATTTCCCTTATATTCATCTTTACCTTTATCATACGTGTCTAGTATTAATAAATTCAATTTTTAAAAGTCCAGTAAATTAGTAACCCACTGCCCTACTCATTTTAGTATTAAATTCAATATAAAATTATATGCCATGGCGACTAGCTAGCCTCAATCCTTATTAACAGTAAAAATAATACATTCTAATGAGCAAACTATTAATTGAATTGAAATTGTTAGTTATTATGAAAAAACTCAAAAATCAAAATTGAAAATAACCAATTAATCCAAAATCAAACTTGAAAAATTCGATCTAATCTAAACTTATTTAAATTAGATTCGAACTATAATTTATTCAATCGGTAAATAAAAAATTCAAACTGAAATTTTCATATCCACTAACGGCCGGAACTTTTGCCCCTAATCGACAAGGTGTGTGTGTGTGTATATATATGTTGTGTTCATTACGGAGGAGAAAAATATTTTTTTTTAAATATTTTTTTTATTTTCTCGTGTTCGATTGATCAAAAAATTTAAAAAATATTTTTATTTTTTTTAGAAAAATAAACAATAAAAAAATGACTTCCCCCATAAATAAATTTAAAAAAAAACAATCACTTCCACTCCAACCCCCCACCCTACCCCATCACAACCCCCTTACCCTTACCCCTCCCCCACACACAACACCTATCACCCTATCTTCCCCCAATCCTTATAATTTTCTCTTAAATATATATATAAATATTTTTAAAATAATATTTTTACTTACATATCGAGCATAAAAAAATAAGTAAAAGAAAATATATTTTCCTTTGTACTGAGCACACTCATAGTTTCTAACTTCCTCTTCTTCTTCTCAAAATATATTGCTTTTCTTATTATATTTTTCAAGGTTAATTTCATGATGTTAAACGTTATCTGAGAAATATATGTAAATAAGTAATATTTTTCATTTCCTTCGGAGCATCAGATTCTAAGAAATATATACAAATAGTGATTGTTGTTTAATTTGCTCACCCGTCGGAAACCGATGAGCAGATTCCGACCAAAATTTGTACCTGTAATAACTACTTTTGCCTTTTAATCTCTACAAACTAAGGATATAAATGGCAATTGGCAAATTACAAAAGAAAAAAAAAAAAAAACTTCAATAGAAGGGTAATAAGACCAACAACATAAAATCATGATGATTAAAATAAAACGAGAGATGAAGCAGACGCATCAAAGAAAGTAATCTCAAAAAACCTAGGCTCAATACCAACTAGTTTGCTCAGATTCCTTTTTTGTCTTGTTAATATTTATACACCTTGATGTAAAATAAAATCTAATGCTAAAAGAACATAAATTATTGAATATTTAGATGAAATTAGTCCAAATATGAAGGTTAATAAATATTCATAGGCACTAAGAAGCTACTTGTAATACACGATCAATGTGTTATCTTCCTATTCTTAAAACTAGCAGCTAAGAAAATTATCGATTTTACTTATCGATTATCCATCCGTAGACATATTAAAACGTTAAAAGAACCATTAAGCTATCGACTAATCGATTATTGGTCATTATCGATTTGGCTATCGATTAACCGTTAGAATCTTACACGAAAAATTCTCATATGTCATAAGTATGTTTAGCTAGAAAAAAATAAGAGAAAAGAGAAAGAACATATAGGACAACACATAGATGCACCTAAAGTTCCATCTTAATTTATCTCCACGTACACTATTTGCAAAGTAAGTTGGCTCTTCTTGTTCTGTTGCCCGTGGACTGATCGTTTTTTATTCGAATACAGTTATAGCGGACACAGCTTATATCAGGCTAGACACTTGTATTGAGAGTCCAAAAAACTGGAATTCATCAATGCATCTCTACTCATTTGTATTGAGTAGAAGAGAGAAACATAATGTTCTTCCAACTAGGGGTTCAAAACCAGAAACTGCCAAAGCCTTATTACAACAGGTTTGTTTAAACATAGATGAAGTAGTAAGATTCATACAAATTGTTCGATCTCATAACCAGCTATAATGTTCAGAAACTAGAGATATTACATCAGCAATTGGTGTAGAAAAACATTCATCTTCTTTGGCAGCTCTTTTCTGCCTACACTGCATTGCCAAACAAGATCAGGTAATTAGCTTCAACATTCATACTCATTTTTTCGGATTCACAAATCTGCAACTAATCTATTATGGGGCAAAAAAATACATGTTCTTCGTCATGACAGTGTCGCTATACAAATTTAATGAGCAGAAAGCAATAAACTTTGCTCCCTAATGTTATCAAGATACACTTGAGCTCCTAAAGCTTGGTCTAACGATCAATGAAGTGAGAATAAAGATGAACAGACACTAAGGTTCAAATCCAATATAGCAAAAGAATCAGATGATTGCTTTCTATCTAGTTAACTTTATGGTCTGCAAAGTTTCCTGATCCTTGTACTAGTGGGAGGATACATGTACCACGTAAAATAGTCAAGGCAAGTGCAAATAGGCGTAGAAATAGATGTCATTAGAGAAAGGATTAAGGTAAGACTTGGCCTGTTCGTCATGCATCCTTTCTGGCCATCCAATTCTCGCTTTCATATTTCACTCAGCTGTGTATGTCCAAAACCAATTTTGTTCAATTCCCACATATAGGTGTTTCGAATATTTTATAGTGAGAATAATGTAAACAGGAAAGGCAAGAGATATGGCTATAAACAAACTTACATAAAGATACGTTCAGTTGGTACATAAATTTTAGTACAAACAGGAAACCACAGAAGTTGACGCATATGAGAATGTGGCTATGAACAAACTAGAGTATTCGATTGGTCCAGAAATTGAAGTACATACCCGAAACTCAAAAAGCTTTTCGCCGTAGACTTTTGTTTTTCCAAATGCACCTGTCTATAACAGTTTTGATCTTGGCCTAACTTTTTTTTTTTTTGGTGATCGATTGGTCTGACCTAATTTCCGTCCATATCTAATGGAAGTGTAGAGTGCAAGATAGAAGTCGCACTCGTCTCTCATGACTCTTCATAATTGAAGGGAAATAAACCACTAAATGGGATCATACTCCTTAAACTGAACACGCCTTATGTTAACCTGAAATTGTGTCTTGGATGTGTCCTTAGGTTCATTGACGGACTATCTCATCAACTTTTTACTTCTTTTGTTAATAGATTCATCTGTTTTATTTAACTAATTGCTTCTCTATGCTTTGCACAGAATGCACAATCAGCTAATGTACCTAATGGCTCGTCTGATTTATCCTCTAAGAATAAACAATTTCAACAATTTCTTTTTGTAAAACTAGTATACAAACTTTGTTTAAAATATAAAAGGGCTGCGATTATGCAATCACGTAGATCTTATGCAATCACGTGTTAAATCAAACTGTCTATTGAAAAGCACAAACTTGCAAAGTTTGCATATTCTTGAGATCATACCTCTAATGTCTTTAATAAGTAGTTCTGCAAGAGAGCGAAGACAATGACAGCATGCAAGTAAAAAATAGTCATACTCAACAGTGCTTTGGAAGATTTATTCAGGAGTAATTTATGGTTGAACCACAGAAAATTTGTGATCGAGTATTGATGTTGTTCCTCCTTTGATTCATACTGGTTACATATGTTTCCTGGAGATAGAAATAGGTTGATAATATTTGGACTTTGAAATTGACTAGTCATCTATGCACGGGATAGAGGAAAGAAAAGGAAGAGACAGGAGTATCTTACAGTTTGAAGATCCAGATGCCAAGACTTTGTTGCCCAGGCTAGATTAGGTCTCTCCATTCTTGTCCTAATTTTGATTTGATTTACAGTAGTCATTTCTTTATTTCAGAGGGGGACACTATGACCAAAATGGTTGTCGACACATACATATAAAGGAATGTTTTTTAAACTAATAAGCATGAGTTGACTTACTCAAAGACCATTTTTCAAGACTGGCTGATCTTATTCTCTCCGTTCCAGAAGGAACTGCGACGGTGATTGTATCAAGATTTTGGATGGAAATTAGAAACTGAGTTGTGTGGTAAGTTTGCAGAGGAAAAAAATGACAAGTCTCTGTAAGATGCGAGAAGACGTTAGTAGAAATGGGGAAAAAAGATATAATGAGGAACACATCTTGCCTTGCTAGGTAAGTTGCGGAAAAGGATACTTCTATTTTTTTTTTAGTTTTGGTAAATAAATAACATTGTGTTACTATACCAAGTGAATATGTACAGCTCAACAAAACAAAAATGGGAGAAGCACCGCTGGACAACAGCCCCAGCATGTGCAGGGAAACACCTTTGCTACCAGATCTACCACTTTCCTTCTCCTATACTGCATTATGATAAAAATTTAGATGTTGCATGTAATCAGTCAATTCTGGCACCAGACTAGCTCTGAACAGAACCTCTTGAATGATCAGCATAGAAATGGATTGTGGTGTCCTACTCTTTTGCTGAAAAACTCTTGTATTCCTCTCGGCCCATATGTGGAAAATTGCAGCTGCCAAGGTTATACGGTATATAGTTGCATCACTATTCTTGCCTTTACAATGTCGTATAGCCCACTCAACCTCATCTTCCCTATCCATACACCTCCTTTGAATGCCCTGCCATTGTAAAGTGCTTGCCAAATCCTAACAGTCTCCTCACATTGGACAGACAGATGCATATCGAATTCCTCCGCCTACTGCACAGCACACAAGTGGGATCTACATTTATCCCCCATCTTACAAGCCTGTCTTTAGTAGCCAACCTCTCCATAATAGCCAACCCGAGGATAAAAGTCCATTCAGACACCCCTTGTATTGCACACTAATTTCCTCCGGGATACTTTCTGAAACTCACCTTGTAGCCTTTTATAAAGCTTCCTAATTGAAAAGTCTTCAATCTACAACAACAACAACCACCCAGTGAAATTCCACAAAGTGAGGTATGGGGAGGGTAGAATGTACGCAGACCATACCCCTATCGAGGTAGAGAGGCTACTTCCGATAGACCCAGTCTTCAATCTGTTACACTAAATTGACTGAAGAAGTACGGGAAATATTCTTAAAAGAGTTTCTTTGAAATTTCGCTCTTCCTCATTATATCCCGCTTCTATCATATAATATTTGGCTTTGAATATCTTCTGGATTATCCAAGATGCACTCTTTGGCCGACTTTCCCATACTGACTGACCCTTTAGGTAATAGGCATTAATCCATTTGATCCACATTTTTTCCTCGTCTTTACACAGGTTCCACAATTGTTCGCAAATAGCTGCTCTGTTCCACAATGTTACATTCACAAAGTTGAGCCCACCAGCAACCACAGGACAAAATAACTTATCCCAAGCTATTAAAGCTTTCTTTGATGTTTCAGTTGAACCAGTCCACAAAAATCTCGTTCACCGCTGTTAAATATGGTAATTAGATAGTATAGATATTACCATTAGATAGTGTAGATATTAGAGTGTTAAATATAGTATAATTAGATAGTGTAGATATGAGAAAATCCCCAAATCCCTATAATTAGGCAATTAGGAGATTGTGTAATGTTCTTATTAGTTCTTTCCTTATTTACATTCTCTGTAACAACTATTTAATCTCATTAGCTTGAGGGAATAATCAAGTAATCAATTCCCAAAATTCTCCTTCTCATTTCTCAACCACCATAAGAATCTCCTCCATATTGTTTCTATAAATTGTATTATCTTCTTTGGTAATATAAACACTTGTGCCCAAAAAATTTAAATTGCAAACAAACACTCTTTAACAATGTCATCCTACCTGCATAAGATAAGAATTTAGTTGTCCAAGAGCTAATTCTGCCTAGCATCTTATCGATTCCCAAAATTTTCTTCTCTTCTCCCTCTCATTTCTCATGGTATCAGAGCCATCATTTCTCATGGCTCATAATGGTGATGGTATTCTGCCCATATTTGATGTTAGGGATGGATCATTTCAATCCATCACTTTAACTCGAGCAGACTATAATGACTACCTTCAGTACCAAGCATCAAAGCAACAATCATCAACTTCATCAGTTTGCACTGGTTCATCCAGGTTGGCGTCAGGCTATGATTGAGGAGATGACTACTTTGCATAATAATGGTACTTGGAGCTTGTTTCTTTACCTAATGGCAAAACCACTGTTGGTTGTCGTTGGGTATTCACGGTTAAGGTAGGATCAGATGGAGCTACTGATCGTCTCAAAGCGAGACTACTTGCTAAGGGATGCACTCAGATTTATGGCATTGACTATGGAGATACTTTCTCACCAGTTGCCAAGATGGCCTCTGTCTGTCTTCTCATCTCTACGGCGGCAACGAATCATTGGCCTCTTTTTCAAATGGACATCAAAAACGCATTCCTTCATGGAGAACTTGCTGAAGAAGTTTATATGGAGCAACTACCAGGGTTTGTTGCTCAGGGGAGTCTGGACTAGTCTGTAGACTTCATCGATCCCTCTATGGTCTCAAACAATCTCCCAGAGCATGGTTTGATCGTTTTCGAGCTGTTGTCCAGCAGTTTGGAATGATCCGAACAGAAGCTGATCACTCCGTATTTTATAAGCATTCACCTCATGGCAAACGTATCTTTTTAATTGTTTATGTTGATGACATTATTATCACAGGTGATAATCATGAAGGTATTGTTCAACTCAAACAACACCTTTCAAGTCATTTTCAAACTAAGGATTTGGGCAAGCTGAAATACCTTCTAGGCATTGAAGTGGCATAGACTGGTATGGTATTGCTATTACACAAAGGAAATATGCCTTAGACATTTTGGAAGATGCGGGTATGTTGGATTGCAAACATTTGGACACTCCCATGGATACAAATACTAAGCTAATCCAGGACAAGGGGGGCTTCTAAAAGATCCTAGCAAATATCGGAGACTTATTGGAAAACTCAACTACCTTACAATCACATAACCAGACATCTCATTTGTTGATAGCGTGGTTACCCAGTTTTGGCAATCCCCTTGTCATAGTCACTGGAATGCAGTGATTCGCATTCTGCAATATATCAAAAACTCTCCAGGACAACGTTTTATTGTATGAAGACAAGGGAGACACCCACATTGTTGGATATTCTGATGCAGATTAGGCAGGATCTCCTTCTAATAGGCGTTCCACTTTAAGTTATTTCTAATTTGAGGCAATCTAATATCCTGGAAAAGTAAAAAGCAAGATGTCGTGGCAAGATTAAGCGCAGAGGCAGAGTATCGAGCTATGGCATTGGCTACATGTGAGCTTATATGGTTGAGACAACTTCTCCAAGAATTGAAGATGGGAGGAGTTGAACCGATGAAGTTGATTTGTGATAACCAATCTGCACTACATATCGCTTCTAATGCCGTGTTTCATGAAAGAACGAAGCACATTGAGATAATTGAGAGAAGATTGAGTCTGGATACATCACCACAAGTTTTGTCAACTGGCAGATATCTTCACAAAATCACTTCGAGGATCCAGAATTGACTATATTTATGACAAGCTAGGAGCATATGACTTATACGCTCCAGCTTGAGGGGGAGTGTTAGATATGGTAATTAGATAGTATAGATATTACCATTAGATAGCGTAGATATTGGAGTGTTAAATATTGTATAATTAGATAATGTAGATTGAGAATATCCCCAAATCCCTACAACCAGGCAATTAGGAGATTGTGTAATATTCTTATTAGTTCTTTCCTTATTTACATTCTGAGTAATAGCTATTTAATCCCATTAGCTTGAGGGAATAATCATGTAATCAATTCCCAAAATTCTCTTCTCCTTCTCATTTCTCAACCACCATAAGAATCTCCTGCATATTGTTTCTATAAATTGTATTATCTTCTTTGGCAATATAAACACTTGTGCCCAAAAAGTTTAAATTGCAAACAAACACTCTTTAACAATGTCATTGTACCTGCATAAGATAAGAATTTAGTTGTCCAAGAGCTAATTTTGCCTAGCATCTTATTGATGAGGGACTCACATTGTACTGCAGTAAGCCTCTTTGAGCTCAAAGGCACTCCCAAATACCTGAATGGTAACTCCCCCTTTGAATAACCTAGCAGTGTCGTGATTTGTTACTGAACATCCAGAGATACCCCTCCAAAATATATAGCTCTCTTTTTGCATTAGCTATCAGCCCAGAAGCTGCTGAAAAAAACTGAAACCAATTATGTAGTACAGTAACAAGTTGTAAATTTCCTCTACAGAAGGTAAGAGATCGCCGAAAGCCCCATTGGATCAAATTAACCTTAGCACACTTACAGGTGATGTTTAAAACCATCAACCCCTTTCAAGGGCTTTAATAGCCTGCTTAGGTACTCCATAGCCAGACAAACAAGAATAGGGAGATAGGATCTCCCTGTCTCAGCTGCGAAAGGAACAGTAATTTTACCATCAAAAACCACTCAATAAGTGATAGTAGACATACAGCTCATAATCCAGTGGATAAATATCTCAGGAAGCTCATAATAAGTGATAGTAGACATACAGCTCCTTAGCATATGCTCAATAAATGGCCATTCGAGTGAATGATATGCCTTCTGCATATCTACTTTCATCACACATCTAGGATAAATAGACTTCCTCACATATCCCTTAATTAGTTCATGACTCATTATAATGTTGCCAAGAATTACTCTCCCTAATACAAAGGCAGTTTGACAATCATCCCCCAGCTCAGCAATAACAGGTTTTCGCCTACGTGTTAAGATATTGGAAATAATCTTATAAAACACAGTACAACAAGAGATAGGTTTGTATTTCTTTGTAAAAGAAGGATACTTAACTTTGGGAATCAAGGTAATTATAGAAACTTAATGGCAAGGCACATTCTTTCATCTTCAAAAAATTCTACAACAATATCTGAGATGTCATCGCCATTTGTGGGCCATGCTTTTTTAAAGAAGTAGGCATTGAAACCATCATATCCCGGAGCTTTATTATCACTAATAATCAAAAAAGCATTCCTGACCTCTTCTTTTGTTACTAGCTTTATAAGCTCAAATAGCTGAATCCTACGCAGAATTGCATCATTATGCATTATGTCAGGTATTACCACGGGATGTTGATGAGTAGCCTCTCCCAACAGTCCTTTGTAAAATTCCACAATTTCCTTCTCAATTGTATCCTTTGTGTGAAGTGATATCCCTTCACGATTGATTAGTCTTCTTATGTGACTTTGAGTTTGTCTATTCCTCTAACAAGCATGAAAATAGGCTGAGTTGGAGTCTCCCAATTTTAGCCATTGGCCTCTTGATTTCTGTTATACTATACTTTCCTCCGCCATAGGCCACTCCTCCACTTATTGTTTTGCTAAAATCTCCTGATTAACTAGATGATCATGCCTAGTATAGTCTCTCATCTACTCCTAAATGGCCTAGCATCTTCTAGTCTTCTTCCACATTATCGAAGTCACTGTGTACTAGGCTCTTCATACCCCTTTGACATTCTTAAGTTTGTTCCATATTCTCCGCATCCTATAACCTTTGCAAGGTTTCTACTACCAATGTTCCACAATTTGCAAGAATTTTTCATGACTTGCTAAGTAGTTGTAAAATTTGAATGATTTGGCTTGCATCCGGAAGGTGCTTCAAATTGTACACTCAAAGGACTTTGGTCTATGAATTGAGGATCCACTATTATCCCTTCTAAATGGGGCCACTCCTGCACCAAAGGCTACATTAACAATACCCAATCATTCTACTTAAGATGTGGTTGTTAGACCAAGTGAATTGTTGTGCAACTGTTTTCAGGTCAACCAAACTAGAGACATGGAGAAACTCCTTGAAATCCTTCACTTCATTGTCATGAACATGAGTACCATTTATCCTATCATCTGCAAACAATATGGAATTGAAATCTCCCATAACTAGGTCTGGCGCAGTCAAACCATTCATAACCATCTTGAGATCATCCTACAAAGGTTTCCTATCATGTATAGTGTAAAGGTCGTAAACAAGACACAAATGAAAACCAACATTATTATGCAAAATCACCCGCTGACCATGAATAAACTGTTTATGTGCAGCAATCATGGTAAAATTCACCAAATTTGGATTCCATATAACCCAAATTCTACCTCCCGGAGCCTCTAGATAGTTTACCACCCAATTCCAGTTCCCCATTGTACTTGTAGTAATTATAAGAAAGAAAACAATTTTTATGAGGTTAGGTCTAAAAATGAGTACTCTTTTTTCATTGAAGTGGTGTCACGTGAATAGTATGTAAGGTGAATTGCTCGATCGGGATATCATAGTTGCACAAATATTATTATCCTCCACCAGTCTTTAAATTCTATCCCTATTTTTAAAAAAAAATTAAGAGAGAGAAGCTTGGACAATGATTTTAGCTAAAACTGGCTTTAGCTAGGATATTCCTAGCTAATTTAGGGAAAACCTGACATTCTCTAACCAAAATTTGCTAGAAATTTAGCAAGGAATAGCCCTAGCTAATATTTTGCTAACTTCTTAGTAATTTTCAGCGCTTTCCTTTCTTTGACTCTATTTTCAGTTTTCAGTTACTACAACTAGTTCCACTTTTTGTTGTGCCCAAAATCTAATTAACTCCCGGCCCTTATATTCCAAACTACTACATTCATTGAGGTAATAAGGGAGGAACAAACACCTCATCACCCCATTTAGACCCCTGATCCACCTATATAGTTAGAGAAGTAGTTGCTTGATTCATATTCTGACCTTCCAACGCATTGAATGAGTTGGGGCTTCCAATCCTTAAAGCAAGTGGACTTCTTATAGTTGATTTAGCAATTGATTTGGCTGTTGCTATCTGCCAATCATCTAATCTATGCGTGCTGACATTTGATGTGTTTTGAGTAATGTTAATAGCTGTACCCTCAATGCAAAATTGGTCCTTGCAGCTGCCCTGTGCATCAATAGTATCCACTAGCAAGTTCAACACCTTAGTCACAATCCATTCCTCCTCCTGTTTTTGTGCTTGATCCATTGCCTTTTGTTGTGCCTCCTGTCATCTTCATTGCAGGACAAGAATGGCCAATCTGCCAACACAATGGGCAATAAAGGCTGCCAATCATATGTCACCGATTGGTCCACCATCTTTCCATCAGGGCCTCAGATTTAATAGAGCTAGGAAACGCCCTATTCACATCCATTTCAATTAGTATCCGGGTATATGAGATCCTATCAATCTTTGTGGAACAATCATTTGCACACAGGGGTCTTCCCAATCCCTATATGACTGAGCGCGTCCTTACTCCAACAATTCAGTGGCAAATTAGGCAACTGAATTGTGAAGATTAACAATTTGCTCAAACAGGCTTGAGATAAAAAAATTATGTAATATGGATTGTCTTAGCTTACTGAGAGTTCGGTCTGACCAAGAGAACAAGTCGTCTAGTCATAGGTAATGTGGTTAAAAGAGGCTAAATCACACTATATCACTTACTTTTCTATCTCAAGCCTATTTAACAGTTATAATGTTAAAATTTTCAAGATATTTAATAGTATAACTAAAAAATTTCTCCGACTCACCAATTTGTGCATACTCTGTTCGTTATTGCATTTTGCCTCCTATTATCTTTGTGCATCTCAATGCAAACCTTTGATCCTATTTCCTTCTACAGTTTTACCGCATACCTCAGATCCTAATTTCCCTCCAAAATTTAGCTGCACATCTTCTTCTCCCTTTTACTCTACATATTAGAGTGAGAAATTTTGAACTTTTTTTAAATATTATGTATATATTTAACATTTTAAAACTTCGCAAGCGTGTTGTAAGTAACAAGCAAGTGGATTACTAAATCAAATTAGCATAACCTATGCTAACTAGAACCAGCAAGCAATCACACAGATGTACCACATAACAATCCAAAAATCAATCAACGCTGCTCAATCATAAAGTTCTGAATTTAAACAGATTTCTATAACAAAAAGCTGCAGGAAGGTAAAAAATCTAACTCTCACCGAAATGCAGTTGCAATGGAGGCAGCTTAGGAGGAGGAGGAGGAGGAACCATCCTGAAGGAGGTCGTCATAGGGATCTCGACGGCCAGGGGCTTGGCTGATTTGAGGGTCCCAAAATAACTGAGCGTTATGCCTATCAAATGTCCAGAAACCATAGGGACGAATTGGATAGCTCCACATCTCCAATGTTTTCTTGGTCCTCTCCTTCGTTGCATACACATGCTCCCTGAACTTCCTATCCCTCTCCACGGGATCCTCCATTAATCTCAATATCAAATTCTCCGCAAATTCCATTATGAAGCCCATCCTTTTACTTCTTTATTTTCCTGTGAAAACTGATTTGAATTAGAAATCCCAAATCAAATACTAGGTAGGATCATAAGCTACCTAAGCATCTGTAGTTATACAAGTTCAAATATAAATAGATTATTATATATACCTAAAAAATCACAAATTAGTTCGAATAAACGAACTGAATATGAATAATTCATACAACAAAAGCTTTGATTGATTGATTAATTAATCAGATCTAGCATTTCACGATAGTAAATTCCTTATTCCTAACAGAAATGTGAAGCAAAATCTATGCAAAAGATGACACCATACCTCTTTGCTGATCGCTGATTCAGAAAATCAACGAGGCTGCGATGTGATAGAACTCTATAGAGATGTCGCTGATAAACGGAGCAGCTTTATGGGCTGTTCTAGAAGGCTCAGTGTGTTGCTAATTCCTTACTGGGCTTACATTTTAGGTTTAGAGAACGGAAAGGGACTTTACGGGACCTAAGGAAATTGGTCTTAATACTCTATGTCATTTTTTAGGAAAAAAAAAAATTCCTATATATACATAAATAGTACTCAATATTATAAAATATATCAAATTTTTTCAATTTACAAATATATCATCACTTTTTTTAAAAAAAATTACTTAAATTTTCGCTCAAAATTTTATGTATAAAAATGATACAAAAAATGAGTATATCTTGCTCAAAATTTTGTGTATAAAAACTACATAAAATCAGTATAAAATGTATATATCTTGCTCAAGGCTTAAAAAAATTGCGAAAATTCAATATGAAATTTGTATCTAATAATATAAAATATGTATTAAAAATTCATATTACTTTTTTAAAAATTTAATATATATATATATATACGACAAAAATTGTATACAACTTTCATACAAATTTAATACAACCACAACAACATAAACTTAAATTCATACAACTTTAATACAATTTTATTCAAAATCACATCAAATCTACATTAAATTATCCTAAATTTGAGATATACCTCCCCAATGTGTTCTCTAATTTTTTTAATCATACCATTTCAAAATTATTTTAATTTTTTAAATTCAAGTTTCAAATTTCATCCATGGTAGAATGCAAGATTAAATCTGAAATTTTATTCAAGACCGCATCAAATCTACATCAAGTAATCCTAAATTTGTGATATGAACTCTCTAAGATGTTCCCAAAATTTTGAAACCACATCCAATCCGAAATTATTTTAATTTTTCAAATAAACTTTCAATTTTGAAACTTAAAAAATTCATCAATGATGAAATTCGAGATTTTAATTTATAAAGAAAATTTTGATAAATTAGAGAAGTAAAGAAGAAAAAATAAAGAAGAAGTGAGGAGGAAGAGGAGGGAAATTATTCTTTTAAAAAATTTATCAATGGTGAAATTTGAGATTTTAATTTATAATTTTCTTTAAGTAAATTGAAGAAATAAAGAAGAAGAAGAAGGAGGAGAAGGAAAATAGTTCTTTTTAAAAAAAAATATGTGATGTTTCGTAAATAAGAAAAAAATTATTATATTTAATAATTTAAAGTGTTAAATAGTTGTAGGAGGCAAATTTTTCTTTAAAAATATATTTCACTAATATCTTATTTCCTTTTTATTTTTAAATCAATTTTTAATTTTTTTTCGATATCATTATATATTACAACTAATATGATAATGTCACATATTTGATTTCCTTTTTATTTTTAAATTAATTTTTAATTTTTTTTCATATCATTATATATTACAAATAATATGATGATGTTACACGTCAATATTGGTGCTGGATGGACGAAATGAAAGATCGTATTCGGAGCATTGTGTGATAAGTAGGTGTCATCTAAATTTAAAGACAAATTCTATAGAGTGGTATTAAACCAACTATGTTATATGAGTTAGAGCATTGGCTAGTCAAAACTCTCATGTTCAAGATAAAATGCGGAAATGAGGATGTTGTGGTGGATGTGTAGGCATATTAGGAGAGATGGGACTAGAAATGAAGATGTTTTCGGACAAGGTAGAAGTGACTCTAGTGGAGGAAAAGATGCTAAAAATAAGGCTAAGATGGTTCGGGCATGTGAGGTGGAGAGGCATAGATATCCATGTGCAGAAGTGTGAGATATTGGCTATGGATGGTTTCAGAAGAAATAAAGGTAGGTCCAACAAGTATTGAAGAGAGGTAATTAGACAAGACATGACACAGTTGTAAGCTCCCCAAGGTGTTCTCTAATTTTTGTTATTTTAATTTTACAAATTCAAGTTTCAATTTTGAAACTTCAAGCTTCATCCATGGTAGAATTCAAGATTGAATCTGAAATTTATTCAAAACTACATCAAATCTACACTAAATAATTCTAAATTTGAGATATAAACTCTCTAAGAGGTTCTCAAATTTTTGAAACCACCCAATCCAAAACTATTTTAATTTTTCAAAATCTAATTTCAACTTTGAAACTTAAAAAATGTATCAATGGTGAATTTCGAGATTTTAATTTGTCAATTTTTTTTGATAAATTGGAGAAATAAAGAAGAAGGAAGGAATAAAGAGGGAGGAAGAGGAGGAGGAGAAGGGAAATAAACTTTTTTTCATCAATAGTGAAATTCGAGATTTCAACTTATAAAGAAAAACTTAGTAAATTGGGAATAAAGAAGGCGGAAGAGGAGAAGGAGGGAAATAGTTCTTTTTTAAACAAAATGTTATTTTTGTAATATATCTTTTATATTTTGTAAATAAGAAAAAATATTGTTGTGTTTAGTAATTTAAAGTGTTAAGTAGTTGTGGGGGATAAATTTCTCAACAAAAAATGGATCATTTGCATAAATACTCTTATTTTGAGGTGATCTTTAATTTTTATCCTTCAGCATCCTTAACAGCCAAAAAAAAAGTTCGCTACTTATGTTCGCTCCAGATGATCCACGCCTTCTAGTAAAAAATAAAATGAGTAATAAATCAAAAATGAGTACTACTACTAAATTGTACGAACACTATATATATATATGCCTCAAGAAAAAAAAATTATGCCTCAAGGCAAATTTATGTCCCAAGGCATGAGTTTAGTAACACAAGTTATGTCTTAAGGAAAAAGAAATTATGCCATAAGAAAAAAAAATTATGCCCCAAGGCACAACATATGTCCCAAGGCATGAGCTTAGTAATATAAATAATGCCTTAAGAAAAAAAATATGTCTCAAGGAACAAGAAATTATGTTTCAAGAAAAAAATTGTGTCTTATGCCTCAAGAAAAAAGAAATTATGACTCAAGAAAAAAAATTATGCATCAAGAAAAAAGAAATGATGCATCAAGACAAAAAAATTATGTCTCGTGCCTCAAGAAAAAAGAAATTATGCTTCAAAAAAAATCATGCGTCAAAGAAAAAAATTATGCCTCGAGGAAAAAGAAATTATGTCTCAAAGCACAACTTATGTCCCAAGGCATAAATTTATTAACACGAGTTATGCCCCAAGACATAAGTTTAATTGCACAAGTTATGACTCAAGAAAAAGAAATTATGTCTCAAGGCACAACTTATTTCCCAAGGCATGAGTTTAGTAACACAAGTTATGCCCCAAGACATACATTTAATGGCACAACTTATGCCTCAACAAAAAAAAAATTATGCCTTAAGAAAAAAAATTATATCTCAAGAAAAAATAAATTATGTCTCAAAAAAAAAATATGCCTTATGCCTCAAGGAAAAAGAAATTATGCCTTCAAGAAAAAATAAATTATGCCTCAAGGAAAAAAAATTATGCATCAAGAAAAAAAAAAGAAAGTATGGCTCAAGGAAAAAAATTTATGCCTCAAGTAAAAAAAATTATGACATATGCCTCAAGAAAAAAAAATTATGTGTTAAGGAAAAAGAAACTATGGCATATGCCTCAAGAAAAGAAAAATTATGCGTTAAGGAAAAGAAATTATGTCTCAAGAAAAAAATTATGCTTACGCCTCAAGGAAGAAGAAATTATTCTTTATGGAAAAAGAAATTATGTTTCAAGGCACAACTTATGTCCCAATGCACGAACTTAATAACATAAGTTATGCAGTAAGACACAAGTTTAAAGACACAAGTTATGCTCAAGGAAAAAAAATTATACTTCAAGAAAAAAAATTATGCCTCAAGAAAAAAAGAAATTATGGCTCAAGGAAAAAAAATTGTGCTTCAAGGAAAAAAAATTATTCCTCAAGGCACAACTTTTTTATTGAGAAGCATGAACTGAAATGAAATGGATGAGAAACTAAGAGTAATATTATCCATAAATTATCATTTTATAAAGACTAATGCCAAAAAATTTAAAAACTATATGTATAAAGAATAAAACTTAAAGACCACTACATTTTAGTGGTAATCCGTACAAAAAGTTGGGTCAGATTTCGCCGAATAGCAGATTTTGGGCCAGAGCCCAAATCTATATGGTCTAAAGCTCACTTGTAGATTTGTTTTGAGCAATTTTCATAAATAGCACTACATAGTAAAATAATTACATAAAATAGTGTGATTTATTAAAATTACAGAAAATAGCATGTTTTTCATATTTTTTTGATACAATTTACTGTAATCATTATGACTGTATTTTAATTTCAAACCCTGCAATTCCTCTTTAATTCGTGTTGTTTGTTCAATTCCTCCTTAATTGATTTTTTTAAGGGAAGTTGCGTAATTAATAAGAGTAAATCAATATTTTTGTGATCTTGAATTTTTTTTCCTATATCTAAAATTTTAAATCAAAAATTCACATCCGTGTAATTTTTAAATCTGAAATCGCAAATTTTGGAGAAATTTTCTTTTACTTTGGGTGTATCATCATTGCCAATTTGGAAAAAAAATTCAAATTTATACTGATACATGTATCAAAAACTCATCTATCTAAATGAAAGTCATGTATTTCACTAAAAATATTGATACATACTAATAATGTCACGCCCCGCCTTGGGAGGCATGACTGGCACCTGGTGCCCTACTAGGACCTGGACTGCTGGACTACTGAGCCTAAGCACTTCTGGTGCCAGGCTGGCTCTAATTCTGAATTTATGAAAACAACGGGCTATATAACGGCTGTAAATACAGCCTCCGGCCGACTAGGCTTATAGCCACCTATAGGAATATAACAGCTAACCAGAACAACTGAGCATAAGGGAACCTATGCGGGCCGACAAGGCCACCATGCTGACTAGTTATCACTGAAAAGTAGAATCAAGCGCTAAATTGATCTGTGACCGACAAGGTCACCAACTGACAACTGAATAAGGTCCCACACGGCCATCACATGCAAACTAAAAACATACACACGGCCCCACACGACCGGTACAACTAACCACAGGGAATATACAATCCGCAAGTCTCTAAGGATAATAAGATGGTCGGGACAGGGCCCCAGCCCACCTATACTGTACAAACAAAAAGGGAAGTAAACATTTAGCTGTCAAGCTCCGGATGACAGGAGCTGAAGACTCTGTACGCTGGCTGGAACTACGAGGGATCTGCTTCTCATCTATGAGTACCTATAGGCAAGTAATGCAGCGCCCCAAAACGGGCGTCAGTACCACTGGTACTGAGTATGCAAAGCACTAACTGAAAATAACTGAAAGTAAACAACAATACTGATAGATACTGAAGTAATAGGAGACAGGCTGAGACTGATTAAAAAGAGCATAACTTTACTGAAGAGAGTAAGAGTCATACCTGATAACATGGTGGTCTACTTTCTATCTATTAATAACTAACACAACATAGCATACAAGAACCTTACCAGCCCCCATAAGCCGTAAGGTACCAACCAGCACACAATCTATATACCCCTACCCAGGTCTTACCATCCACCTAGTAACTATGAGTATCCAGTCAGCCCCCTGGGTATGCAACTTGGGCTCGCTGGGCCCCTGACTGTAGCTGTATCTAAGTCCGAAGGACTCCTGAAATCTGAAATCTGAAAACTGTAATCTGCACCCCGGGCGCAAGCGCTCAACAAGGGGTGTGGTATAGTGCTGATCAGCCTGCTATGGGGAATCTGCATCCCATCTTCGTCCGCTGGCGGACGGCATGCCACTCCGTAGAGCGACGTATCCTCACCCTATGGCGGGCGAGTCGACACAACTATTAACCCTGGGGCGGTCAAGGAAGCTCTAAGGGTGCCCAACACAGAACAATCATGTCTCCACAGATAGCAATAACCGCATGTAATATATATATACTGAATCTGATAATAATATTTATATTCTGGTATTCTGTTCTGAATTTCATACTGAAATATACTGAATCTGATACTGAAATATGCTGAATTTGATACTGAAATATACTGAATCTGAAATAATATTTCTAGAATATTCTGCTGGGAATTATACTGTTTTACTGAGTTTCATGCTGAACACTGTATAATAATTCTAACATGCTTACTGAACTTATGCTAAATATAATATACGGCTTCTGAAACATTCTACTAGAATTTGTACTATTTTGTATACTGGAACTACTAGCTTGCCGAAAGAAACTGGTTTTACATACCTCAACTGTCGACTTTCTGATTAACTAGCATAGCTCGGCTAGTATTCAGCTATTTCTCCCAACTGTATTCATATTCACGAAAGAATAAAATTAATTCTACTATTATTTTGGAAAGAAACCATACTTATGGATATACCTACTGCCTATTCTTCGACTTATCGAAGAACGGCCGAAAACTCGCTATTTCTCGAAATTCTAGAAGGGAGAAATACTCACTTTAATGCTGGGATATATTAATACTAGTTTGGAGCAATTCCACTTACCTTGGCTCGGCGTGACGACGATTCGCCGGCCGAATTTCACGAAACTAACTCCGCAGGAATGCTCTCTGCAGCTTTATATTTCGCTACTCGAAGTTAATTTGAGTTTGGACTGCGTTTGATGGCGTAAACGGAAGGAAATTTAATCAAACCCTTCGTTCCCCTCTGTTTATGTTCGTTTACTGAAAATTATATGAAGGGAAAATGATTTAAAACAAAGTGGGAGCCTTATATACTTGGGGCCTTTAAGTCGCATTTGTCGAATGCGATTTATAAGTCGCATTTGTCGAATGCGATTTATAAGTCGCATTTGCCTTGCGACGCTCTGATTTGGCGCTTGTCCGATCTCTCCCTGGGCCCTTTTCTCGCACGTATGGCATTCTAAAACTCTTAGCCAACATTCAAATAGGTCAACTAAGTGTCAAGCACTTACGGGGTGTAACAAATAAGCATCAAAAAATTTGATACATATAATATAATACATAAAAACGGTATCATTAGTTTCAATAGTCAAAATTTAAAAAAAAACAGATACACAATCAAAGAATCTATAATCTGCAGAATTCTAAAACATTAAACATTTTATAAAAAATGATACAGTTGTCATACATTGATGAACATGAATGGGTAATTTTCAATTTATAATTTTATTCAAGATAATATTGATACATGGGCAATAAATTAAATAATTGACAAAAAATTTCTAAATTGATATACTAAGTAATATGGATATTTTATATTCATGTATCACTAAAAATATTGATATATAGTAATAACAAATTGGTACAATATATTGATACACACAAAGAAATACATGGGTACATAACAATTTTGAGATTAACAGAAATCTAATATTGATACATGTATCAATTCTGAAATTGATATACAAAGACAAAAGCTTGAAAAAATTACAGTGTATCAATCTGTCATTGATACACAAAGACAAAATTTTGAGAAATCCGACAATAATAGATTGCTAATAAAATATTCTGCTTCGATTTCTTCGACACTGGTGAAGCAAAGGCTTCTCCATCAGAAAGATTGCTAATCAAATCTAGAGTTTCGATTTCTCCGACAATGGTATCTCCGGAGTAGTTAACGGAGAAATAAGGAGCATCCACCCATCGACCCGGTATAGATTAGAGAATAGATCCGATAGACCAATGGGGAACTACAATTCTCTGCATCTTCTTCACCAAAATTTTGAAGCCTTTTTTGCTTTCTCCAAAGATCTGCAATTCTCTGTATCCAGATTGTCATGGCTGAGAGAGGGGGGGGGGGGAATCGACAGAAATAATAAAAATTTTAAAAGAGGAAAAAAAGGGTAATGAGAGAGAAATCGGATAAAATTTGGGGGATTTGGGAGAGAAATTTTTAGGCACTTACAATAAAAGAATAAAGAGATTAAATTGGAGAGAAAACATAGTAAGTTGGAAAGAGAATATAAAAAAATTGA
The DNA here is from genome assembly GCA_035772735.1 of Datura wrightii. Taxonomy (NCBI): domain Eukaryota; kingdom Viridiplantae; phylum Streptophyta; class Magnoliopsida; order Solanales; family Solanaceae; genus Datura; species Datura wrightii. The sequence goes on from JASDFA010000001.1 coordinate 13,334,057, forward strand.
TATAATACTAATTGTTTTTAAAAAAATGATAATTCGCTATTTTTGTAATTATTTTGTTATTTTTTATAATTTTTAAATAGGTTTGTTAATTATTATAAATAGCTAGTTAAGTTTGCTAATTTATGTAATTTTTTTGGGGGGGCTAATTATTTAACTATCTATCATTTAATATGGGGTATTACGAAACTAGAGTTTTGGACTAGGAGAAATCATATTATTATATAAGTGGAAAGCCCCCAAGTTCAAAGTTGAATTACGAAAATACCCTTCAAACATTAAAAAACTAATATTACCCTTCAAACAATAAATAAATTTTATTTTCTAAATAATTTATTAATTGGGTTTGACTCTTTTCTTTAAAACAAGAATACCAAAAGTTTATGAATTTCTTTTGTTTATTTAACAATAAAAAAAGATAAAAAATTTCTTATTAAAAGCCAGTACTATTGCCTTTAACGGAAAAGAAATCAATAGTCCTTAATATTATAATGTGTTTAGTTACAAAATAAATAAATTGCCTAATTAAAATTTGGTACTCTTGCCTTTAACACAAGAAATTCAAAATATTTTAACGTTATACTACAATTATGTAAAATTAGTAGCAATTGCAAATAGCCACATTATCATAATTATGTTAAGCAATAACAATTACCTCTTATTAACATAAACACTCTATAAATATCCACCTACTTTATTTATCAATTTACTTAAAATTTGCCTTTAATCTCTTATTTAAGTGCCCTAATAAATAAATAAATCTCAAAAGGCACAATTATTGTAATAATGTAAATTATGTCTCTTTTTCTTTCTAACAAAGAAAAAACATTTAATTATATTAACTATGCATCTTCACTCATTTCCTATGTTTTTTTCTGTAATGATGTCTCCTTTTATATTTCTCCGCTTCTCTTTTTCTTTATTTGAAAGGATTTTGGAAGAAAAGATTATGGAGGAATTACTTTTGATACTATTGTAGACAATAAAATCTCGCGTTGATAAAATAATAATCAAGACGAAAAATATCGCAACAATCGTAGTATTTATTATTAATATGAGTGTTACAATCTCTATAAATCCTCTGATTCTTCCTTTCAAATATAAATTCAAGGGCTTTTGAGCTTAATCTTGAACTCGATGAATTTGATCTTGACTTGTACTTGAATTCAAGGGCTTTTGAGCTTGATCTTAAATCTGGTGGTCTCGATCTTGATTCGTATTTAAATTCAAGAGCTTGAAGCTTGTTCTTGAATTTTCGCCTTGATCTCTAAAACTTGTAGAGAAATATTGGAGTGCTTGAATGTTTGTAGCTTGTAGAGAAATATGCAGCGTTTGATCCACGAGCTCTCTCTGGCTTTGTTGTTAGAATTCAGGTCCCTTTTTTGAATTATGAGACCCCTATTTATAGTTGTAGGATGGAAGAGTTGTGATAAAGACGAACTTCTTTCAACCAATCAGATTTAAGTTGACATGTCGATATTTGATTGGTCGGAACATGTCATTTAAATACATGGCGCATTTTCATTGACCTTTGATTTGAGTAGGCATGCTGTGTCATTTTGACATGTGGCATGATCCTATTGGCTCTTTCATTTGACTTGGCATGACACGTCATTTGACACGTGGCACCAATTTGGGCCTCTAGGAAGATGACATCTTGGGCTCCTTAAAATGGGTTTATCATTTGTAGCCCAATTTGATGGATTAACCCAATAAAATTGGACCACTAATTAAATTCATATTTATTGGACTCAAATGATTAATCCAATTATATTAATTCATAATATTTATTTGAACTAATATATTTTGAATTTAAAATAATTCAAATTTCTTACGGATTTAAATTTGATAAAAGTTTACCGTCTACAACTATGGTTGTATTTTTTTTTTGGTTTTGATATTTTATTTATAATATTGATATAAATTTATATCTTGGGATATACCGTATTTTGTTTTGCTTTACTTTTTAATGGCAAATAGCAGGGTTGCAGATAATTTACTACTAAGTATAAGGTGCACAAAGATATATCAATATAGTCAAGATATGATGCATGAGCTTTGAAGATTAATTTGGCAATGAAAATTGTATTATTTGTATCCATTTATAGTCTGAAATTTTTTAGAAATCAAAAAAGCTAATGTAAATATATTAGGATCGACAAGGTTTTATCAGGATACTTTATCGCTTTTTATTTATTTAAATAATAATTGTTATACCCCGTAGGATTTTCGGCACCTAGATGATCTATTCGCACGTTGGTTAAGCATATTTGAAGGCCATACATGCTAGAGAAAGGCCCGGGAAAAGATCGGACGAGAGACCTGTCGAACCATCGCGGAAGGAGCTGAGGCAGAACCCCTCCGCGATGGCAGCGTGTCACGGAAGTGAAGCCTCCGCGTTGGCTCCGTGACACGTTGTTCTTGTCCAGGCCCAGGTATATAAAGCCCCACTTCGGTTTATTTTGGAATTAAATCATAAAAACTTCAGAAAACAGAGAGGAAACGACAGAGAAGGAAAAAGGAACAAAGAGGTAATATAATTTTCGTCCGTTTACGCTGCTAAACGTTGTCCAAACTCAAATTAACCTAAAATACCGAGGTATTTAGCAGCAGAGAGCATTCCTACAGATTTAGTTTCGTGAAATACGGCTGACGAATCGTCGAGCTACCGAGCTAAGGTAAGTGGAATTGCTCTAAACTAGTGTCTATGTGTTCCTAGCTGTGAAGTGAATATTTCTCCCTTCTAGACCTCTGAAAAATAGCGAGTTTTCGACCGTCTTTCGATAAGCCTAAGTTTAGGCTATAAACTATATCGAAAGTGACGTTGCTCTTTAAAATAAAGCTGTATTTAGTATTAATTGACATATTTATGAATGCAGTTGGGAGAAAATAGTTGAAGTACCGGCCGAGCCTCGTCCGACAGACGGATAGTTCGAGGATAAGGTATGTAAAGCTAGTTTCCTCGGCAAGTTAGTAATCTCGGTATAGTAAAGTATTATAAAGGCCAGTAGAATGTTCAGAAATCATGTGTTGTGTTTATTACGAATGTTGGTATGATATTAGAAGCATCAGGTTATAATTAGCACGAAACTTGTTAGCACGATATAGATTCTAATACAAGTGTTAGGAACTGCACAACATGCTTAGTATATGATGTAGTACAAAATGTCAGGATATTGTCGTATTCAGTTGAAACCCAGTAAAGTAATGTAATATCTGTAGGACATCTCAGAAGTAGAATGATAGGTTAACATGAAGTTTAGGAAGCATATTAGAAATAGCAAATCATGTTACTATAGAAACTCAGCATACAACATGGTTTTCAGCAGAAAGACTATATCTTGTCCAGCATTAGACTCAGTACGGTATGGCAGAAGATTATATATTATATATGCATACTATTGTCAGTCTCATCATGTGTTAAGTATGTACATATTACTATTACTAGCTCAATATATAGTATGTACAAATACTTTACTACTATTAGCTTCAGTATATGGGATATGCAGATAGTATTACCAGTTGAGACCGTTGTATTGTTTTGGGGTTGGATTACCTAGCATCCATGACCGCCCCAGGGTTAATAGCTGTATCGACTCGTCCGCCAGAGGACGAGGATACGTCGCTCTACGGAGTGGCATGCCGTCCCACAGGGGACGAAGATGAGATGCCAGTTTTCCCCATATTGTGCCTTGATCGGCCCTTACACACCCCTGTCGAGCGGATACGCCCGGGTGTTGATTCAGGAGTCCTCCGGACTCAGATGCAGTTATAGTCAGGGGCTCAGCGAGCCCAAGTGCATACCCAGGGGACCGGCGGGATGCTTATAGCTATTATAGGAGATGGGATGACCGGGGTAGGGGTATAGACTTTGTGCTGGTTGTACCTCCCGACTTATGGGGGTCGGGTAAGGTTTGTGTGTGCTATGTATGTTATGATATGTTGTGCCGTGTTATAGTAGATACGAGTAGATCAACAGTAGAATGATAAATCCTCAGGTATGACTCCTGCTCCTTCCAGTATAATTAAGAGAAGGTATGATTTACATTATCAGACAGTTAATCTATTCCTTCCTACTTCAGTTTCATCAGTTATATTGTTGTTTTCAGATACTTCTTTCAATCATTGATTTACATACTCAGTACCAGCGGTACTGACACCCGGTGGGGCGCTGCATTACTTTCCTGCAGGTACTCGTAGACGAGCAGGCGATACCACGTGATTCCTGTCAGCGATCGAGTATTCAGCTCCTGTCATCCGGAGACTGAATTCCAGAGGTGTATTTCACTTTCTTTTGTTGTATAGTACGGGTAGGTCGGGGCCCTGTCCTAATCATTTTTATGGTTATTCCTAGAGGCTTGCAGTCTGTATATATTTCCCTGTGGTCATATGAGCCGGTCGTGTGAGGCCGTGCAGTTGTATAGCTGTTAGTACTTATGTTTCCTTTATGTTGGCCGTGTGGGGCCATAGTTCGACAGTAGTGGTGACCTTACCGGTCACGTAGCTATCCAGTACTTCATGGTTAAGTTATAGATAACTAGACAGCATGGTGGCCTTGTCGGCCCGCATAGGTTTCCCTATATTGATATGTTTCTGGTCAGCTGTTAGTACAGGTACAGGAGGCTATAGGCCAATGGGCCGGGGGCTGTGTTTACAGCCGTTATATAGCCCTTTGTTTCCAGAAATATGAGTTAGAGCCAGCCAGGCACCAGATGTGCCCACGCTTAGCAGTCCAGCAGTTTAGGTCCTAGTAGGGCACCAGGTGCCAGTCATACCCCCCCCCCCACAAGGCGGGGTGTGACAATAATAATACTTGAATCATTACAAAATAATAATACGCCTTGTTGTTTACTAAATAATGGTTGAAATTTCTTTACTCCTTTATTACAATTGGGTTTTTCACAATTTATTTGTGGAAGAGTACTGTGATAAAATTCTTGGTTAGTTATGACTTATGAGTATGTCTCATGTGGGAATTCTTGACGATCATGTTTACAATCACTGTGGAGATACGTCTTTCTATCTTGAAATTTTTTTGGAGAATTGCAACTACAATTCACGTAGATAACTAAAACAAGTATATTTTATTTTTTTATATATAATTGGGTGAAAGTCATTTTCACCTTCCAACTTTACTTTAAAAATCAAATTCCTCCCTCAATTTTGAACAATAGACATTGTCTCTCTTATCCTAATTGACTTTTTAAAATATCTGTTTTACCCTAACATTATCAATTTTATCTTCTTCTTTTTTACTTCTTTAGAATCATAATATATTTTAAATTTATGTAATAATTTTTTAATAAAAAAATAAATATTAACTTTTGGGATAGAATAAAATAAAAAATATTAATTGAGTATATAAGTTAACAAAATTTAACAATGAAGTGAATTAGTAGAATAAAAAAATAATTTTATTAATAATAATCAAAAAGTAAAAATAAAAGGTAATAATAATTTTATAAATATATTTCAATACATGAAATACAAAAAAGTTAATAAAATAAGGACAAATTTAAAGATTATTTATTTATAATATAAATTAATTTTAAATTATAATTTATGAAATATTTTATTAAAGAATAGAGTTTCTCTCTCGGCGCGCAATAGTCGATGGCGCAAGTTAGTGTACTGCTAAATCACCAGCGATGGCTCGAGGTCGACCGAGGAAGGAAATTAAACTGCTACAGATGCTAGATAAGCCTAATAATAAGGGAAATCTAAAGAAAGGAGACGCAGAGAAGCCCAAAACCTCCATCGGCCAGAGTGCAGGAGCGGTAGAGCTATGGCCCCAGTTGTCTGTTAGGAGAAAATCGATGCCTCAGCAATCACCAACTTCTACAGAAGTGGTGCAAGAGGGTGTAGGTGTGAACTGGGTAGAAGAGGGAACCATGGAGAAACACAATTGGCGAAGTCTCTTTGCGCCGAATTAATTTACAGGGAAGGGCATGGGATTGGAATTTATTGAGCCAGTGATTCAGAATGGGGAAAAGTTAATTGAACTAGAACAGGAGGAAGTTGATAAGAAGACTGAGAAGTGGAAGCAAGCACTGATCTTGTATGTTCTGGGTGATTCTCCGTCAATGGGAGCTATGGAGAGATTCTTAGCAACTCATTGAAAAATTGCGAATAAACCAAAGGTGTACTATCATTAGGGGTGGGGAAAAAAACCAAAAACCGAAAAATTGAACCGAACGAATTAATTCGGTTTTTCGGTTTCGGTTTTTTTGGTTTTTTAGTTCGGTTTCGGTTTTTTTTATAACGTAATTCAGTTTTTGGTTTTTTTCCGGTTACGGTTCACCGGTTTTTCGGTTAAACCGAATAACCGAATATATATTAAAATTATTTTATTTTATTTTTATAATAAATAATTAAATTAAATAAAAAATTAAAAAACCCTAAATTCCTATCCTAATTCCTAAACACTAATACTCTTTTCGTCTTCACTCTTCAGTGAAAATAGAACACTAACACACACAACACGTTCCTCTCTGCCTCACTGCCTCCCTACTCACCAGTCACCCACCACTACCGCACTACGGCACTACCAGCCGGCAGCCACGTCTCCTCTCAGCCGACCATCTGTCGCCGTTGGCACCCCCATTTCCCCAACTCCCCATCGGCCATCGCTCTAGCCTCTAAGTAACGAGTCGTCAGTCGTCTCTTTCTCTCATCTCTGCGAGATTGCGACTCTGCGTCTCTGCCGATTGCCTGCCCTCTCGGCCTCTCCAGCCTCCACGACTCCACCCTCCAGCCTCCAGGTGAGAGGTGACCAGGTCCAGCACTCCAGCCGTCCAGAGTCGTCACTCGTCATTCGACCTCCACTCCTCCAGTCCTCCACGGCTCCACCTCCAGGCTCCAGTCTCGTCTTCACTCTTCCGGTCATCGTCGACTCCACCATTTGATTCGAACCTTAAGTCCTCAACAGGTAAGTAAACTGTAAAAGGGAATAACAAATTTACAATCCCATTAACATTATCCCAATTCCCAAAATATTGAGAATTTGAGATTGGCAGCCTGTGAATTGTGAATTTGTGATGCACTGATGCTGTGAAGTTCACTGAAAATTGCGATGTTGTGAGTTTTGATGAGTTTCTGGACTGTGGTATGTGATGCACTGTGCACTGTATATTTTAGTTTTGATGCACTGTGTATTATTATCAACATTATTGCCAAAAATTGCACTAGTTTTGATGAGTTTCTGGACTGTGGTCTGTGAAATGTGAATGTGAATATGTGATGCTGTGGGCTGTGGCCTGTGGCCTGTGATTGCCAGAAATAAATAAAAGAAAAAAAACAAACGTAGTGAAAGCAATATTGAGAATTTGAGATTGGCAGATTGTTGTGAATTGTGATGTTGTGAAGTGTGAAGTACTGAAGTAGTGAAGTGTGAACTGTGAATTGTGATTTGTGATGCTGTGGGTTGTGGCCTGTGAGCCTGCGAGGTTTTGACTGTGAATGTGATGTTGTGTGATTGTCAGAAATAAATAAAAGAAAAAAACAACCGTAGTGAAAGTAATATACTAATATTACATATGATGAATAGGAAGAATTGAATCATAATTCATAGCCATACGCCCATATCAGAGATTCTCCTAGATAATAACATATTATATTATTATAATTTATACATGGGATTTGCTAGAATACAACATAAAAAGGATGTCAAATAAGCAGGGAGTATATAACACTTAAACTTTATTTGACATCTTACCAACAAACTAGTATAGTAGTATTACACTATAATCAAGACTTCTCCACCTAATGAATTTGGTGTTTTTTTTTTTTTGTGATTTTAACTTTGAAGTCCCAAGCAGTTTGTGACTTTGTGTGTACCATACCAGTGTGTGTGCTGGGCTGCTGGGTGCTGGCACTACTGAAGTGCTGAATATTGATTATGATTTTTGTCATTTTGTGTGTGTATTGTAATTTCAAATTTGTATGCTTTGTATCTGTGTGGGTTTGGGAATGCCCAGGTGCCTATCGGCCATCAAGTGATGATTTATGTCTGTGTTTGTTTGGGTTGTCAACTTGTCATTGAGAATTTGAGATGGTAAGTTATGCCATTTTAAAGTGTAGGCGGTAGCCGGTACCGGTAGATGGTAGGCACTCGATTTATAAAATTTTAATTTTTATTATAAATTTATAATTGATATTAATAAAAGCAAGATTCACAATAGTTAAAAGTAGATCATTTTGAATTAAAAAGTTTGAAATAATTTATATTTTATTTAAAATGCAGCCCATTTTACAACCAGAAAAAAGTCCATCAACCAAGCCCAAAAAGACCGAATAACCAAAATAAATAAACCGAACTAAATTAAAAAAAACCGAACCGAACCGAATTAAAATGGTTCGGTGTTTGGTGTTCCTTATTCATAATCGAAAACCGAAAAAACCGAACCGAAACACCGAATGCCCACCCCTAACTATCATAATGATGGGTACTTTGTTGTGAGGTTTACTACTTTTGAGGAGAAGGATGAGGTGCTCTGTTCCTGTCCACCTACCATCGGGATTAAGCCCATATTTGTCAAGCCTTGGACACCTGGCTTTAATTTTGAGGAGGAAGTGCTGAAGATTATTCCGCTGTGGGTACGACTGTCAAAGTTACCCCTCAACTATGGGGGGGGGGGCAATTCATTGAGCCGTATCAGCAGTGGACTTGGTAAACCACTATACGCTGATGAGTGTACTACTAAGGTTGAAAGAATATCATATTCCCGGATTCTGGTTGAAATGGATGCTACCAAACCATTGCCTAAGATAATGAAAGTTAAGGACCCTACTGGCAAATGCTTCGATCAGGTCATTGAGTATGATTGGGAACCTGAATATTGTGCCAAGTGTTTGCAAATAGGGCATTGCTATCAACCACCACTGGTTTCGACGAATATGCAGATGCGACAGAGAAGGAAAGCCACTCAGTGGTCTCGTCAAGACTGGGTAGCTAAGGCTGGTGGGTTTAAGGACACGATCACTATTAGTACTATGGCAGCTACTGCTCTTGTTCAGAAGCAACATAGGCAGGATGCCAGGGATGAGAAGGGGCAAGACGCGGGGTGGACTAAAGTGCAAGCTAGATCTAAGCCCAAAACCCCTGATGTTGAGCAAAAGGAAATGATGATTGAGAATTCCTTCACCCCTTTGGTGAGATAGGATTCTGAGGGAGGTCAGGGGAAACAAATTGAGGGACAAGGACACCATCAACCTCCCACACATTCACCATGAAGTTAGTCACATGGAATGTGAGGGGTTTGAATAAATTCTATAAGCAAAAGGATATGAAGATATTTCTAAGCACTAATAAAGTAGATATTGTTGCAATAATTGAGCATAGAATATATAAGGGAAAGGCAGTTTCAATAATTGGGAAGATTACTAAGAAATGGAGATGGTCTTCTAACTATAGTAGCTGCCCTAAAGGCAGGATTTGGTTGTTATGAAACACTGAATATATTCAATTTGTGCAAATAATGACTAAGCCACAGTTTGTTCATGTCAAGGTTAGAATTACTAAAAAAAATTGAAAATTTACATTCACAACAGTGTATGGGCTTCACACGGTGGCTGATAGGCAGAATCTTTGGGATGATCTGAAATTGTTACATATCAGGCAAGCAGGGCCCTAGTTGGTAATGGGGAATTTTAATGTAGTGTTTCATGTTGATGATAAAGTAAATGGTAACCTGGTGCAGCAAAATGAAACTGAATATTTTACAGAGTTTGTGACCACGATCGGTATGACTGAGATTAAGACAATAGGGAGGCAGGATACATGGACTAATAATAGTATCCATAGTACTATTGATAGAGCATTGGGTAATGCTGAATGGATATCGCAATGGCCTCACGTTCCTGTAATGGTGATGGACCCTATGTTCTCTAACCATACACCCCTCTGTATTTCGTTGGAGGAACACAGTCCAATAGAACGACATTCAAATTCTTTAATGTGTTGGCTGATCATGTGAGATTTTCAAAGATTATTCAGGACTGTTGGGTTGATAATAAACAACAAGATGGAATGCATAGAGTCCGACAATCATTAAAAAAGGTTAAGCATGAACTCAAGCAGCTTAACACCAAGGAGTTTTTTAATGTCAATGAAAAAATTGCTGAGGCACGACAACAGTTAGCTCAGTTGCAAATGAATATGAGAAGTATAGGACACCTAATGCAGCACTATGACAATGAGAAGGCCTTAAGGAAGGAATTGGAAAAATGGAGTTTGATTGAGGAGAGTATCCTAAAACAAAAAACTAGGAATCAATGACTCAGACTGGGAGATTCTAATTCAATATATTTATTTTCTTCTGTGAAGAATAAGGTGGCTCAGAATAGAATTAAAAATCTAGAGGATGCTAATGGAGTGATGCTGTCAAAAGAGGATGAAATAACACATGAGGTTGTTGGCTTTTATAAGTAGCTGCTGGAGACTAAAGCGCAACAACTCCCTGCAATACATCCAGATGTTATGAATCAGGGTGGTAAGCTGACCAGATCACAACAACCCAGATTGATCAGGCCAGTCACAGATGAGGAAGTTTATGCAGCATTACAGAGTATAGATAACCAAAAAGCTCCGGGAGTATATGGATCTAATGGCTATTTTTTCAAGAAAACATGGGACACCAAGGGAGAAGATATTGTAAGTGTTGTGCGGCAATTTTTTCAAACCAATGAGATGTATAGACCCATAAATTGTACCTCCGTCGCTTTGATTCCAAAAGTCAAGAATCCCTCTAACATCAAGCAATACATACCCATATCCTATTGTTCAGTACTCTATGAACTCATCTCCAAGGTCATCACTTCAAGGATGCAGGGAGTAATGGATTCACTTATAGACAAGAGCCAGTCAGCTTTTGTACCAGGTAGAATTATCACAGATAATATTCTGCTAAGTCATGAGCTCGTTAAGTGGCATGGAAGAAAGAATATATCGCCTCGATGTATGGTCAAGGTTGATATGTAAAAGGCTTACGATTCAGTTGAGTGGCCGTTTATTGAATAGATTCTAGATAGCTTAAATTTCCCTGTTGCATTTGTGAGGTGGATCATGGCCTGCTTGACGTCAGTGTCCTATTCAATAATGATAAATAGCAAAGCGAGTGACCCTTTCCCTTTTGCGAAAGGATTACGATAGGGTGATCCTATGTCGCCTTATTTGTTTGTGCTAGCCATGGAATATTTGAACAGATTGCTGAAGAAAATGGGTCATGAAAAGAAGTTCAAGTACCATCCTAAGCGTGCTAACATGAGAATCATTCAACTTGGGTTCGCTGATGATTTATTACTGTTTTGCAGAGGAGATCTAGCCTCAGCTAGGTGTTTATTTAAATGCTTTAAAAGATTCTCTAAAGCATCTGGGCTGGTGGCAAATCTTGATAAATCCTCGATTTATTTTGGAGGGGTGAAGCAGGAAGTGCAACAACTTATTCTTGATGAACTGGGCCTAACGCAAGGATACCTGCCTATCAGATATTTAAGAGTGCCGCTTAGCTCCAAGAGGCTCAATGTGGCTCAATGTAGACCTATTGTAGACAAAATGATAGGTAGAGTTATGCAATGGATAACTAAGTTTCTATCCTATGCCGACATATTACAATTAATCAAAAGTGTGTTAGTAGCTATACAAACTTTCTGGTCGCAGATTTTTATACTCCCTAAAAAGGTTATGCAGATGATTGATGCGGTCCTACAAAGGTTTTTATGGATGGGAAATGCTGATATCTCGAGGAAAGCAATTTTGGCTTGGGAGAAAGTGTGCTATCCTAAGACAGTTGGTGGGTTTAATGTGCTAAATATTGAGGTGTGGAACAAAGCAACTGTTTGTAAATTGCTATGGAACTTATGCAGGAAAGAGGATAGACTATGGATTAAATGAATTCCCCACTACTATAACAAGCAGGGATCAGTGTGGGATATGCATTGCCAGCAGGCCTCCTAGATGATATAAAAAATCATCAAAGTTAAGAAGTATTTAGCAGCAAAAGGCATTACCAAGTAGGATCTTATATAGATTAGGGAGTTCTCAATTAAGCAATTCTATATATTACTTAGAGGGGATTTTTCGAAGGTACCTTGGAGGAGGCTCACGTGCAATAATTATGGTGCTCCTAAATGAGTATTCATCCTGAACATCGTTGTGCGCGGACAACTCAGTACTTGAGATAGATTGGTAAAACGGTGACTCCTATTAGATGTAGAGTGCCCACTGTGCAATGTTGACGATGATCAACGAACCATCTATTCTTTGTTTGCAATTTTTCAGCTGGTGTTTGGGAAAAACTGCTGGTCTGACAGGGTATTACGAGAAGAGCTTATGACTGGCAAAGGGAGAAGTAATGGGCAGTTGACAACAAGAACAAGAAGAATGCAACAAATGAAGTATATCGAGTGACGCTAGCTGGTTGTGTTTATTTCATTTGGAAGGAAAGGAACAATCGAATCTTTCGGAAACAACGGACTGATATCCCTGCTATTGTTAAACAGGTCATACAGGAGGTCATATACAGATATTCGAGATGGCCACGATTAGCGAGTAGAATCACAGAGCTTAACTTTTACCCATAGATCATTGTTGTGTAGTGTTGATAGGAATGAGATAGGCGTTGAAGTGTACTAGCTGATGCTTAGGATCAGACTAGTATGAGAACTGGGTTGATGCATTGCTTGTAAATTTTTCCCTTGGTAATAAAGATGGACAGTTACGAAAAAAAAACAATCAAATTTTATTTATTTATATAGACAATAAATGATAAGAAAGAGGAGAAACATAAATACACACGCATGCATATATATATATATATATATATATATATATATATATATATATATATATATATATATATATATATATATGTATGTATGTATGTATGTATGTATATGTATGTATGTATGTATGTATATACACACATACACATACGCACACACACTTATATTCAATGCATATAATATTTTAATAATAATAGTTAAAAAGATACTCACTAGCATTAGATTTTGTGACAAATTCATAGAAATATTGTTCTATTTATAATATTAGTGAATTTAAATAAGAAACTATAATTATCTAGGTTAAAAAATAAATATTATATATAACATAAAAAAGTATTACATAAATGGAAGATTGAAAATAACAAGGGTAAAACTGATATTCTAAAAACTTAATTACAATAAAGGGAGAAAATTTTCTATTGTTCAAAGTTGAGGCGAGAGTTTGATTTTTAAAGCAAAGTTGGAGGGTGAAAACGAACATATTAAAATAATTATTTATTTTAATTATTTATTCATTTATTTTCACCGATATAATTATTTATTCAGATTTTTAAAATAATATTAATATTATGTTACTATATCATATGCTACAAGACTGAACATACACATGCAACACACGTGCCACAAGACTAGTTACCTCATAAGTGATTTATCTTGAGAATAGTAATTTCAAAATTATTATCCAACATAAAATATGACATAAAAATAATATCACAATTATAATATAAATAATTTTAATATTATCATAAGCTTAATCACATATAAAATAAAATAATTTTATATTTTATGCCCAGAAGTATTATCTCTTATTTTATTGTAGTTACGACATTGTCTTGGGACGATCTTTATTGAGCGAGTTGAGATTTCATTTATAGATCTTGTCGGGTTTAGACTTTGCACTTTTGTCAAATTATTAACTTGGGGATTGAAAACTAAATAAAAATAACTCTGTCTTAAAATTATATTAGTGATAAAATTTAAAATTTCTAAAATAATAATTGGGGGTTTTAAATCTTGAAAATAAGATAAATTATTTAAAAATTAAAATTTTAAAAATAAGATAAAGTTATTTGTTCATACATGTAAAGGTGACTGATGATGTAAAAATATCATATATATATTAACGTGGTGCAGCGGGTAGGGTTACTCTTCTCTTTATTAAAGATCTTGATTTCGAGTTTTGAGTATGAAAAGAATCTTTGGTAGAAAGCAATTTTTTCAGAATTGACCTTATGCAATATGAATCTGAATTAGTCAGGTTTTAATATGAATATCACATATCCAAAAAAAAAAAAAAGACGAAGAGAACTATATATAAACAAATCAATATTTTTCATTTCCATCAGAGTATCAAATTCTGAGAAATATAATGCAAACAGTGATTCTGAAGTTGCCATGTATGTGTGCACGGCCAAAACCTTTCAGGGCATCAGATATTCAGTAGCTCTGCAGGTCTTTTTTGTTTGTTAAATTGTGACAATATTTTATTTAATTTGAAGCATTTTCAAACCTTAGCGATAAAATATCACAATGCATATTATCTAATAAATATTTTCAATGAAATAATGATTGGATGACATTTTTAATTAAAGGGCGCATGTCTAGTGGATCTAATTTTGAGCATTTTGAATTCTAAATAAAATAACTTACTTATTTTGAATATATTATTTATATATTAGGTGAATTTTTAATATAAATTTAAAAATTTGATTAAAATTGTTGAATTTTGTCAACCCATAGTTAGAACTTTAGTTTCGTCCTAATATAAAATAAGGAAAAAAATAAAAACCAACCAAGAAGTTGACTTAAGGGAACACGAGAGTGACCAGTCCGATAACATTGATTTGTGTATGGTTCATTCGCATATGTATCTTTATTTTGGGTTGGTCTTTAATTTTTTATTCTCAAATTAATGGTATTTAATTTTTGTCCGTCGCTACTTTAAGTGATAAAAAAATGATCAAAATAACTTTAACAACAAAAATCAAAAAAAAAAATCGCAAGACATAAGATTTTTGTTTAATTTATGCCTTAAGGAATAATTCATGTTGTTGAACTTGCCCATAGGCACAAGTTCATGTTACTTAAGTTATGTTTAGTAGGCATAAGTAACATGAACTTGTGCCTAAGAGGTAAAAATTCATGCAATTGAAATTGTGTCTGGGAGTAGAAGTTCAATTACATGAAATTGTGTCTGGGGGCAGAAGTTCAATTACATGAACTTCTGCTCATAAGCACAAGCTGAATAATATGAACTCCTACCTACTGCATAGGCACAAGTTCAATAATATAAAATTATGCATTGTGGCACCCACGAGTCGTGGTCAGCTACCACGATTCGTGGGATGAGTCGTGATCAGCAGGGTTAAGTTTATTTGATATTTAGGCAGTGTACCTGACGAGTGGTGACCACAAGTCGTGGTCACCAGTAACAGATCATGATGTCACCCGTGACGAGCCCAGATGATATGATGAACAATGTACTTGATGGTCGACTCCACGAGTCATGGCCCAAGGAGACGAGTCGTTAGGTCCCTCGTGGGGACCAACTGACAATTATTTCTGCGAATTTAGTAAGGGCTATTTCGTAATTCCTAAGCTCCTAAGGCCTAAATTACGTCGTTTTGAGTTACGAATGATGACTTTTAAAGGGTTAAGTTCATTTTAGGCCATTTACATTCATGCATGCAAAGGTAGAAGGTTAGAAAGGGTGATCAAGCTTATTGTTCTTTAAATCCTTTTCAATTTCTTCTTGAGCATTCAAAGAGGTGTAAGAATCAGCTACCATCAGGTGTGTAGGGTTATGAATGGGTGAATCCTTTCACACCCATGCCCAATCCATCTCTAAATCATGAATTTCTTATGTCTAATCTATGAAGTTTTAACCCAATGCATGAATTTCCTAATTCTTTACATGGGTATAATTCAAATATGTTTCTACTATCGAATTATGATTCATGGGCGAGTTTTATATTATTTTCAATTAAAGAAAATCATGTTTCAAGTTTTATGAATTAAAAAGCCCATTGATGAGAAGTTCATGAGAGATGAGATTTGTGATGAATGTATGATTATGATGAGATATTATGGTGAAAAGCAAGTTTTCAAGCTACCTATGTTTATAATCATGTTTTCGATGTGAATTGAGCATTTTCAAGCATGTTAAGGTATTCAGCAAGACCCACATGTTCAAGTATGATTTATGATTTCCCGAATTAAGCTTACCACATGGTTTTGGAGCGAAGACTCCCAATAATCTTTCAGCTTGTGGTATGGTTTGAGTTAAAGCTTCTCATATGCATGATTTCAGCTTTGAGATGTATTTGATTTATGAGTTTCATCGATAGAAGATGTTGAGCTTCGTTGAAAAATGATGGAGAGCACATGCATATTTTTGGGAGTAGTGTGTAGCACCGAGTAGGCTAAGGATCTATCACTCTATGCCTCAGAACTACGTGCCAACGTAGCTTTATACTTATATGACTTCGGGACCTCCCTTGTGAGCTATCCCCTGCTCTATTGGATCATGAGCTTGATATTGATATCATGGTATCGTCTCTAGTCTTGGCAAGGCTTTGGACGGCTCTACCCACTTGAATGTGATAGTTGGGACCACGTAAGCTCTATCGTGGTAAAAGACGAATCTCCCATTATTCCTCACGATTTCAGTTATGCATGTTCATCATTCATGAGATTTATATATATCTATATATTTTAAAGCAGGTTTGACTCAATGTTCAGGTTTACTCATGACTATCAGATTTCAGCTTTGAGTCAATAGATTCGGTTATGATGTTATGTTATGCTATGATTTCAGAAAGAACGCATGCAAGCCCTACTCTCATATTCTTATTGTTTATGTTTTACATTACGCATATTTTTGAATGATTTTACTTATCTAAACGATTTTATTTACCTTACATACTCGGTACATTCCACGTACTGATCGCATATTCTATGTTGTATCATTTCATGATATAGGACCCGGCTCTCAGGCTCAGCCCCATTCATAATCAGTCTTCAGAGTTAGCATCTTCGTTGTTGGTGAGTCCTCATCTCTCGAGGATTAGACTTATTCAAACTTTCTCTATGTGTTTACAGTTTCAGCTTTGTTAAGTTAGTTGGGGTTTTGTCCCATCAATTCGTCATGTCTAGAGGCTTTTCAGACAAAGGATGTATTCAGCTTTAGATTGTGTATTATGATGTTATGTTTAATTTAGACTTTCGCTATGATTATCTTGTTGGTTCTTCAATTTTATTAATCAAGTTAGATGTATGCTTACGTCATGGGTCGACTTGGGGTCTCTCGGGGCTCCTTGTCCCGTGTCTCGATCCGGGCCTCCGTCCAGATCGTGACATTATGCTACTGACTTTTGGCTTTGAGGCTCACTTATGTCTTGCGAATTTTTTTTGACTTGCGAATTTTAGATGTTTTGTGATTTTCTTTTTAAAATTTTAGAAGTATTTTTGTTTTATTTTTATTAATTAAATATTAAAAGACAAAAATTAAAGAACACTCCAGAAGACCCGCCGGTGCAAAAACCTGTTTGCACTGCTCTACTCTATACCACTATAGATATAATAATATGTACCTGATTTGAAATTTTGAATTGTGAGAATTTTGTTTTTAGTATATAATATTTTATCCACACAATATTATAAAATCAAAGCAAATAATAAAAAATATAGAAAAATAATAGAGAAGAATTTTCTTATTCTTCCAAGTGTTTCCAGGAGTCTTCAAGTGTGTTCTTTTCATGAGTCAAAAGTATTTTATTTGTAGTATAAATATACATCCTTAAAAAGCAAAAAATAAAGTTACATACTAAATATATACATATGAATATAATTTGTTGTTTGGTAGAGTGTATTAGAAAAAATAGTGCAAGCGTTAGTTTTGTGTATTACTAATATCTTGTTTGGTACACTTTTTTAATCTACGTATAATTAATGCAAGCACTTGGTATACTATATTTGGTAGTAAGCTACGTATAACTAATGCATTAAAAATCATGGTGTTAGCAATGCAATGTTTGTTAATACATGCATTAGTATGATTAAAGACATAATTGTCCTTCAAAACTTTTTCCTATTCATTTCTATCTTATTTGTGAAGGTTATTTTTATAAATAAATTATTTTTAAAAATAAATTATTCAATAAATATTATTTTTAGCACACTAATTCAAACACTGCATAAGAAATAACCTCATCATAACTAATACCAACATTATTAATATGCCTTATTCAGCATTATTTTTATACACTTTATCAAACGACCACTTAAGTAATTTATACATATGATGTATAAAATTTAATGAACAGACATAATTTATTATATTCATAACAAAGTAATTTTTCGAGCATATATTTAAATTAATCAAAACTCCAAATGAATATACAATATCTATTGAAAATACACACACGAAAACAAACAAACAAACAAACCCAAAAAGAAAAAAAAAAGAAAAAAGAAAAAACAGCACAGCTGATGAGATGAAGAGGCATTGAGGTCCTACAACGAGGCCAAGAAGGTGCTTGAACACGTGCCAACCACGTGTAAACCTACATGGCTAGGTGTACACTGACATGCCACCTAATCAACCCATTCTGCCAAATATATAAATAAAATTATATATACTTTTAATTTTAATTTGTTTGATCTGATTTGATCAACACATAATTTAATAAAATAAAATAATTTAAATATTATGATTTTAATTTAAAAATATATAAAATTAATTAAAATATTTTTAATTTTATAATTTTAAATAATAATAATAATAATAATAAAAAGAAAAAAAAAATAGTGCAAAAGTAATACTACCATGCTAGAACTAGATAGTCATCAAAGATTGACATCTCATTATAAAAGTTAAAGTTAGCAGTTCCAAGATATTTTCCCAACTTTTTTTATTAAATATCTATTATAATATATAGAGGTGGCAACTTTTTTTTATTAAATATCTATTATAATATATAGAGGTGGTAACATAAGCCCATAAAATTATAAGCTGCCCAATTTATTTAAATTGGGGTTAATAATTGACCCGCTCATTTATTAATTTAACCCATTTTAGAATTCTTTTTAGTTCATTAAAGTTTGAGTTGATATCTAACCCAAACTGATTTCATGAGAAATCTTATCAAAATTTTTCAAAAAGACATTTTATTTGATTTAATATGTTATATTTAGTTAGAATAAAAAAAATATTAATTTTATAAGTTATCAAAAGATGTAAAAGAACAAAATAACTAAAACTTAATTAGAGTTGGACGAATTGAGTTATAACCCGCATTTTAGCCCAATTCCTTTTAGCCCAAGTAACTTTTGGGTGAGTCAATAACCCACTCATTAATTAACTTAGCTCATTTTAACTCGTCTAAACTCAGCCCAACCCATCCATTTGCCCCTTATAATAATATATAAGGTTGTTTTGCTAAAAGCTCCCCGTATTTTCCTATTTATTGTTGTGAGACTATATAGTGAATTCAAGCAGAGATGACTGCGATGTAGTATGATATAATATTGAAAATTTTATTTAGTAATTTTAATTTTTAAAAATATTATATTATTATTTTATTAAATATATTTGATATTTTTAAATTTAATTTTAATATTTTAGTGGTACGATAAATTGATAAATCATTATGTGTTTGATGTCGACTTATATATACTCATATAATAGAGAATTATGATTTCACCTTTTCAAGAAATGTCTTAATTATATTATATCAACATACTACACATATGTATGTTCCAACACTATAAAAAAGTATAAGCAATTACCTTTGTCAATCAATTATACAAAAAAGTTATTCCGATCAAGATTTGCTTAGTTAAAGTTCCAACATCTAAATATTAGTTTCGTACTAATACTAATTTATATATTTAATTTGTTAGTACTATAATAATATAGTTTATATGTAAGTATATATAACTTCGGTACCGTATTCAGTATTTGGATAATTTTTTAATAATTATTAAATACCGCAAAGTATCTCCTCATAAGATAGAAGTAAAGTTATGTGCACATCAGTCTTCTCAGACTCTACTTATAAAATTTTACATAATATATTATTATTATTATTATTAAATACTATAACAAATATTAAAAATTTAAAAATATATATCAAATATCAATAATATTAAAAAATTTAATTTTAATATGATAATTTGATATCTACTGTATCATTGCTCTTCCATTATTTGAAGTATACATTTTTTAATTTCAGATACTCCTCTCTTCCTTGAGTAGGGATTATGGTTAAGGCTACAAATGATATCATAAGTGTGTGTTAATCAATAGACGTTTGGCGCGCCAATAAAAGTTGAGATTAATAGATTAAAGTCATTTCTTTTGAAGTTTTAACTTATTTCTACTTCATGTGTATTTGTTTAATTTGGAGAAGGTTATTTATCTCAATTAAATTCATAGCCAATAGAAAAAAATAATTAAATATATATTAGTTTGATTAAAAGACCTAACACGTGAAGTGAGATGAAAAGAATTGTAATTGAGTGTTCGAAATCATGTTCAAACAGATAAATTATTGGCTAAATATATAAACAATTTCTCTAATTTGCCTCTATTTTTTATTTTAATATTTTTTCTCAGTTTTATTACATTTTAACCCTTTAATTTTATTTTTTATGTTCTTTAAACACCAAATTCTAATTTTTATGCTTTCATTATTTTATTAAATGGTTAGAAAAACTATAAGTATGAACTTTCTTTTTGATTCCAGAAGGAAATAGAAAAACATCACATTGCAGAGTAGGCCAAAGTTGAGTAGGGTGTAACTTATTGTAAGTGTGTAGGAAAGTTAAAGTGGGACATGATTGAAAGTTTCACCTTTTTTTTTACTTTCAATTGTATTAGCGACAAACTAACAAATGTATTTTTGTAATAAACTTTTACCCTCCCGTTTCAAAATAAGTAATATTTTAATATTTTCATTTTATTTTAAAATAAGTGGTGTTTTACATTATTAAGAAGACATTAATGATGTTCTTCCAATTTTATTCTTATTTAAATGAAAAGGAATTTATAAATTATTAAAAAACTACATCTTTTTCAAGATATTTATTAAGGATAAGTTAGTAAAAATACATTTTACTTAAGGTATTCATTAAGTTAGTTTCTTAAGGGGTGTACCCAAACTAAAAGCAGCACTTATTTTGCAATGAAAAGAGTATTACATAGCATAATCGATATTTTCCATGAATAAGCTGTGGAGGGGCAAAAGAGAATACTTACCTTAAGTAGTAGTTAACTTACTTTAATTTCAGTTCTCAAATAATTAAATAACTTGATAATTTCAGGCCTCCTTCTTATCTGTTAATGAGTAGGATGGTAACTAAATATTATTATAGTGATAAGAATTTTATCACATTAATCTTGCATGGTAAGTAATTAATTAGAGTGAAAAGATGCATTAACTAATCATCACTAAAAGTGATAACATGGTACATAAAAGAATTTACATGTCATATTAGACATATATTTATGAGTTTAACGTAGATGAATACGCAATTGTTTTTTCAAGACTAGTGACTTTGTATCTTTTTTCTTTAAAAAAGACATATTAATCTAATGGTTCATTATCTTCACCCTTCTTTAAGCAGTAACGTTCTTATTTACCCTCGGTAAATTACAGGATAAGTGTTACTCCCTCTGTATTAAAATAAGTAATATTTTTAGATTATACACACCTTTTAAGAAAATTATATTCTTAATTTGTAAAATATATTTTTACAACTTACTCTTAATAAATATTTTAAAAAATATTTATATTTATATAGTTATAAACACTTTAGTATTTTCTTGGTTAGGTAGAACTCTCTCCATTTAAATAAGAATAAAATTGAAAGAAGATCATTAATATTTTCTTGATTATGTAAAACATCATTTATTTTGAAATAAAATTAAAAAAATAAAAATACCACTTATTTTGAAACGAAGAAGTACATTTGTTCTGTTGCATTATATTAAAATTATTTTTATTTATCTATTTTAAAAATAAAATATAATTTATTATTTAATTTTTAATTTATTATTATTAACTATAATTATTTTCTAATACATTTCTCAAAATATTAAATTTATTATATTTAAAAATAATATAATAAAAAAAGTGTCTCATATCAATCGGGAGTTTTTATTATATGAAGAAAAAGGAAGAAGAAGATAAAAATCAAAATCTTTTTTATAGATATGGTAATTCCAAAATTAAGTATTAACCCACAAATCCCTTAAATGAATAACCCAATCCCCGGAGATTGTATGAGCAAAGTATTAGCTGTCACTGCCAAATTAAAATCTCAGTTTTCCCTTTCTTCAATATATTCTTTCTCTTCTACCCTACCCCTATATATATTCTCCCACTCTTCACCACAACTTCTCCATTCCCCCATGCCATGCAAATGCAAACCCCCTCCCCCCCTAAACACTTCATAAAACTCCCAATTTAATTCTTCACCAAGGTATGGCTGATTGTGCCGGTGTTGAGAGCTATGTTGATCGGAAATTCGATAAGAAATTGGAGCCCTATAAGTGGTTCAGCGGCGGCAGCGGAGAAGGACTACTGGGATTGAGGAGAGAGAAAAAGAAGGTGAAAATAGAGAGAGAATATCCGCCGCCGATCCCCTGGCTTGCAAAGACGGATAATGTTCCGTCCTCGCAAATGCCGTGGGTCATGAAGAGGTACTATACCTCTGATGGCCGATTGATTATCAAACAGGAGAAAGTGGAACGATTCGAGTATTTCGAGGCTCACCGTACTGACGGACGGTTAATGCTGAATCTCGTCCCCCTAAACGACGACTTTTTGGGTTCCGATGATGATGCTGATGGCGATGTAGGTGAAATGGATGGCTGCGATCAAGGGAAGGTTGATCGGACGGCGGAGGAGAATGAATCGGCATTGGTGAATGGTGGTGGTGCTCCGATGATCGGCGGCGGTGGAAGTGGAGGAATCAAGTGCTCGAGTTTATGTACGTTTGGTGTAGCCGTGCCGGCGATAAGGCCAGTTCATACATAAACAACTCACCTAAATTGTTGACCCGATCTCTTATGAGAAATTGATGGGAGTTTCCAAATATTTGAGGCTTTTTTTAATTTTTTTTTAGGTTTTTAAATTCTTTTTTCTTTTGGCTTAGTTCGAGAGGAACAAAATTTTGTTGGATCTTAGTAATTTTTAATTCTTTTTTGAATGTCAATTTTTGGTTGTTTAATGATCCCTTTATGCTGCATTTCTAATGTTTTTCTCAAAGCGCCTAACTAAATTACATTAGGCGTGTTTGGTGTGCTGGAAATTTTTTTGAAAAAAAATAACTGTTTAGCTTGTTAAAATTTACTATTTTTTTCGTCTCAATTTATGTTATGTATAGTTTATCTGACTAAATTTTAAGATTATTTTTTTTAGGAACGATTTATATTTGATCAAGAAATTTTTTTAAAAACTGTTTCTAAATTTATTTTTCTCAGAAGTATTTCTGGAGAAAAAATTACTTTGTTTCTAACTTTTGAAAAATAGATACTCCCAAAAATTTAGCCAAACACTATTTTTTTCAAAATAAGCACTTTTAACCTCCCAAAAATTTGTCAGTGGACTAGTAATTTGATTAGTCACGAAATTTAAGAAAATATGAAAAAACTTTGATATGTTACGAAATTATCCTTAAAATAAAGTATATTTTTATGAACTTTTTACCAAATAAATGGGATAGTATCATTAAACATATGTATCATTTTTTTTTAGACTAACTAAAAAAGAAAATATGTCCCATAAATTCAGTAAATTCGGACACAAGAAATACTATACTTTTAAGGATTTTTCCTCAATTAAATCAAAAGTCGGAAAAATAATTTTTATTCTTACCTACATATTGCTATTTCGACAAACACTTAAAAACATTATTATCATTATTTATTATTTAGTACTTCCTCCTATCAAAATAAGTAATATTTTGACGCATCCTTTACGAAAATTACTCATTTCTAGTAAGTAAATTTTTTACTCATTTATCTTTAATAAATATCTTGAAAAAAAATATCACTCTTTAATTTTTTCTTAATCACGTAAAACTCTCTCCATTTAAATAAGGTTAAAATTGAAAGAAATCATTAATATCTTCTTGGTTAGCTAAAACACCACTTATTTTGAAATAAAATTAAAAAGATAAAACACTCCTTATTTTAAAATGGAAGAAGTATTTTAAAATATTGATAAAAACAATATTCAATTTGCTAAATCCATTATTAATGTTTACTTTTAGAATTTATATTTTTTATTACCGAACAAATATCAGAAAAAGACTTTCGAACCAAGTAAACTCAATACTCACTAGCTAGCATCAACCTAATCTTACTAATTATAAGTAAGGAGTTATCTTTACATAATTATATTTAGTAGAAAATAATCAAAACAAATAATTAATCATATACATTTCAAATTTATTTGTTGTAAGTCAGGTTTAACAGACATTAGTATATCAACACACACACAAAAAAAGAAAAAGTGAAGTAGTCAAACTTAAGTTGATTCCTTTATTTTTTCTTTAAAGTTAGTATATTATATTTATATTGAAGTTTGAATTCGATAAATTTTAAATATACGTGAAAAAATTTCACATTAAAAAATAAAGCGGTCCGTGACCAACTTAAAGGTGATCCTTCTCATGCATGGTTGTGTCATACCTGTAATTATTTGTTTGATTTCTCAATTTCAATATGTTGTCTTTGATAAATCCGATCTCCTTATACTATTTAAATTTTGAATTTATAAGTGACTCGAGTCCTACTTGGATGTCTATTGATTTTCTAAAATTACTTAGTGTATAGCCTACTTTGTGGAATACTACAGTAATTATTAGTTTTTGAATTCAATAAATATGATTATTATCCTACTAAAAGGAATATTTTAATTTTTTTTAATTTTAATTTATGTGATATTTTTTGTGTGATTTTCTTACATCAATATTTTAGGAATAATATAATTACCATTTGGCTTATGATGACAATCTAAATTAAACATTCTCTCGATAATTGGAGAAAAAAATTTCTGTTCCTGTTTTTATTTTTATTTTAGTGGTTGTGTTTTGTATGACATATATGTTTGTTTTTCTTGATTAAATAATTCTCTAATGTACACTTTTCTAATAATAGTTAGAAGTCTTTTCTTCAAGGAAAATAATTATAAAGAAAGACACACACAAAAAAAAAACTTTCAATTCAATCTTAATTAATAATAACCCATGCCTCTTCCACATCACATTTGGTATAGGGTTCAGGTGAAGTACTAAATCATTAGTCAGTTCTAACATAGACAAGCCCCAAGGGTTCGTCGTACGTACGGACGGGCATAATATAAGTATATATGGAATATTATATTGAAATTGAAATTTTTGATATGCAGCTTTAATATTATAGTATATAATATGATATTTGGTATAATTTTAAAAATACTTTGATATATGATATAGTATTTGGTATTTACAAAAAATATTGAAATATCGAATACTATACCGAAGTATATATGTACATATATAATTCATACATATTATATTATAATACTAATAAATATATAAAATAGTATCAATACAAAACTAGTTATTTAGACATTGAAAGTTTGACTACTCTATCTTAATTGAAATATTCCTTTATTTTTTTAATAATAGATTTAAGAAGAAATTTGTTTATACTTTTTTAAATATATTTACAATGTAAGATGTTGGTATGATATAATCGTGATATTTCTTAAAAAGCCGAAGTAATAATTCTCTATTGTATAAGTATATGTAAGTCGAAGTCGAATAAACTATGGTTACCGATTTACCATACTTCAAAATACCGAAATCGAACTTTAAAATAGCAAATCATACCGAATTAATTTGGTATGGTAATGGTATAGTATTTTTAAAAATTGAATACCGAAATTACCATACCGATATTTTAAATACCGTACCATGCCCACCCCTAGTTGTACATGAATATCAATGACATTTAAATTTATCGATAAATTTTATTAAAATATTTAATGATGATTTGTCCCGATTTAACATCTAAATATATGATAAAGTGTTCATATTAGATAGACTGAAGGATAAATAACATATTTAAAATATCATAATTTTTTGAGTTTTGTACCTAAACTATTAGTTGTTCAGTTTTTCTACCTGAACTAGCTATCATCAATTATTTATCAAAACACACCTCAACTGTCAGTTGTTCCATTTCCTATCTAAATGATGGTGATATTTCACGTAACAAAAGGGAACAACTGATTGATATAGTTGAGATGTGTTTCGCTAAATATTTAGTAATAGTTTGGGTAGAAAACTCGCATACATGATAGTTCAAGTATATATAAAATTTTAAAAATTGTGATACTTTAGGTGTGTTTTTCACCCTTCACTCTATTAGATACTTTCAACTAAAATTTTTAAAAAAGTTTTTGCGTGTATTTCAAGTACTCATTATTTAGATAAGTTAATTACTTAAACTATGTCACCTTCTTTAATCATATATATCAGCCTCCCTAAACCTTAAAAACTCATACCCATTTCAATTGATGCTAATGTTTATAACTAAAGGAGGTAGTATATTTTATATGATTACATAATACGTGATTGAGAACACACACAAAAGTTTTTTAAAATTTGAGGCGAAAGTGTCTAATAGGAACATTTTTTCATATATTTTAGGTGCTCAATTGAACAAGTCATAATTTGAATGCCTAAGTAAAATTACAGACAAATTAAAAAGTTGTATATGTATTCTAGGGGTGGGGGTTCTAAAATCGGATTGGATATGAAAATTTGGGTTAGATTTTTGATTTTTGAATTGAAGAAATTACAATTCAAATCCAACATAAATAAACTCAGATTGAATTGGACTTTTTAAGTTCAATTTGGGATTAATTGTTGGATATTTTGAATTTTTGTTTTTGACTTTTGAGCTTTTAAAATAGATTATAGCAATTGTTATTTTGAAGAAAGTATAAGACACAAACTAATAGATGTATAATGCAAGACATCCATCAAGATCAACATTAATTGTTATTTTGAAGCTAATTAATCGAGTTGTGAATAACATTTCTAACAATATCGACTACCGCGAACGGCGAAACATAAGCTTTTCTTGAATGTTGTCAATTTCACAAAGAGTAAGAGGCTTATTCTAATTGAATAACATGCATTTTCCAACTAAACAAAAACAATTATACATATATATATATAAATTCTTCTTTGTTTTTTATTACACAAAGGGGGCAGAAGAAGAAAAATGGGGGTGGATTATAAAATGAGGAATTAAACTCTCATCAGTAAAGTGAAAATTCAGATAGGAAACTAACTATCGGTTAACTAAAATTCCCATATAAGTGAATAAGTTAGATGTTTCTATTCAGTAGTTTGAACATACTGGGAGTGTTTGACATAATATTATCATACATGGAAAGATGATAAAATGACTTTTATCTCTTCAGTATGAATTGATGGACATTTCCTTTACCAAAATTATTATCTGCAGGCAAATTCTGCAAAGGAGAATTTTCCATGTATAAAATTTTGCTACTCCAACAAAACTTTCCAAGGGTGACTTATCACAGCATAACAAATTATAATATATCGTAAATTTTTTTTACACTATTAATATATTAAATAAATAGAAGAAAAAAAAAATGAAGCTCGGTTTGGAAAAACGAAAAACTTTTCTTTACATTTTCCTGTCAGCTATTTACCGCAACCATAGTACGTGATATCACTTTGTCACATAAGAATCTGTTTGGATTAACTTAAAAAAATAATTTTTAAGAAAAAGTACTTAAATTTGTAGCTTTTAGCTTCTTTTTTTTTTGTTAATTATTTTTTAAATTTTTAAATTTTGCTAAACACAAAAAGAATTTGACCAGTTTACTAAGTTATCATTTATGTTTATTTATTTATTTGAATTGAGCAATATAAAAAAACTACTTCTTTAATATTAAGATATAATTAAAAATTATTAATGTTAATTTTAAATTTCTAAAATAATACTTATTTTTTAAAATTAAAACAATAATTAAAATAGAACGGAGGGAGTATATAACAAAAGGCGGGGAGGAAGAAAGAAGAAAAGTATCGGCAAAAATATAAGAACACATAAAAAAGTTATGGTGAATGAATAACATTTTTCATTTTTAATTAGAAATTTCAAATTTAAATCTTAAATATAAAAAAAGAAATTCTTTTAAATTTTACGTAATCCAAATTTAAATTAACGAAGACCTCTGGACGAACTAAAGAATAAAAACCGTTACAAAGCGGGACATGCAGCACATGACGAAATCAGAATTACAGAATTTCTCGTTTGATCCACTCCTGCGTGCAACCTTATCACTGACATATATATGTGATTTGATTAATGAATTAAGTTTGACATTTTCAACAATTGTTGGCTTCTCTTCTACACTTGTGAAAGTATTGTCCCTTAATTTTGGGCGATAAATCTATTAGAAAAAAGAGAAAAAAGTTTTAGATAAGATGAATGGTCATCTTATTTGAATGTAGTTAATTTTTTTTTATAAACTAATTTTTAAGGTTGAGTTATATGATATTAGATCATGATTCATCCTATTTGATGCTGACTCTCCAAATTAAATTATTCATGCTCAGATGTGATTTTCTTATAATTTCTTTACATGACGGCTTGACCGAAATTTAGGTGGGAGTAAAATAGATTAAACCAATAAATATAACTAAATCTTATTCTAACATTCATTATTATAACAGTTTAATTTTCTAGGGAACTAATTTTTCATGTTATATTTTATTTTTTTTATAATTGGATTCTACCTATAACAATGGTGACATTTATTATAACGGTACACTTTTTGTAAAATTACTCTTTTATAACAGTCATACTCAAAATGTTGTGTAAAATATTTTGACAGAAGTATATTATGTATAAAAATAAAATATTAAAATATTTATGGTAATCATCGTTAATGGAATGCGCATATCAAATTTCAAATACGAATATCTAAAAGAAAAAAAATTTATTTAAATGGTGCCCATCACTCCGGAGGAAAGGCTATTGATGTTTGCCTTTTTAACATTTATACTCTTTCTATTATTTTGATTAAATTGGTTAACCAATATATTCATTCTTATTGGAACACATATAATTAAACTAACTTTTTATACTTTTATTTATAACAACTAATTGATATTTAAATGTCAAATACCCGTATAACTATAAAATAACGTCTCATTATAACAATCATGAAAATTTCAGACAAATATTACCATTTATAACAAGGTTTAAGGGTATAGTTCATTATCATTTTATTCAAAAATTACTTAAACTAAAATGAGATAAATCAAAACAAGCTTATCGATGAGTCATAACTCAATTCATTTAACAATTTTCAAATTTTAATTTTTTAAATTTATTGTCTAATAATTTATTTAATTATTAAAATCGCTCGACCACATGATTGACATTTTCTAAGCTAACTGGATGTTTGCGCTTAAGAAGAGCTTGTGGTCACTTATTAAAGAGTATGTGTCGGATAATTAAAGAGAGGGCACAAAATAGGGTCAAAAGTGCAAATGTCTCCATTGTCAACCGTGAATTATACTCTCTTCGTTTCATTAATAAAGAAAATTAATAAAGATTACAGTTTGATTAATATAATTCTATTAATTATACATATTTTTTGAAAATATATAATAATTATTTTTTTCATATTCTAAAATAACTTAAGTACTAAGAGTAAAGTTGAAAAAAGGTGGTTAATTATTTCTTAAATTTTAAAACTAATAACTATTTTGAAATAATCATTTTTAGTATATCTAACAGCTAAAAAGAATCAGAGTGAGTATAACTTAAGAACTCAACAAACAACAAAAAAGAGAGTTTTAACTCAAATCTTAAATCTAGTTCATGATCAAAGAAAAATTATCCAAATCCATATAAGTAAATTGTCAGTCTATTTTTCAATAAATATGAAACTCTAATTCACCGCAACAGAACGATTGACATATGAAAGAAAAAAAGAATCAGTTGGTTTTGGTTACATTCGTAGAAACGAATCAAATTAAAGGCAAAGATCCAGTTATCTTCTAGCTTTTCATCAATTTGATGTTTTTTTTCCAGATCATTGCTTACACATAAGATTGCAGATGCTATAAGATATTATTTCATCTTATCCAAATTAAACTTCTTTTTGTTTTTTTGGTCGAAAAAAACATTAAATTAAAATGAGGAAGAAAACAAGAAACAAGTGGCTGAGTGTTCTAGTTTCGGAAGCATTCACATAAATATATAGTTTGTCCAAATTAAATAAACTCAGCCTGGTTGTGTATCCAACACCTGCACGTAATAATTTTTCTAAGTCGTAAATGTAGTTTGAAATATTAGCAATAGCACACAGTTAGCCTTACAATTTTTGTGGATGCTTGACAGCTCAATCTATGGTAATTGCAACTTCACTTAGTAGTCATTTCATATCTTGTACAGGAGCTGCTACATCCAATTAGGCCTTGTTGGTATTTACAAAGTTGATGGTAGCATGACGTGTGAGGTAAAATTTTACTATATTTGTATTTCGTGGTTTACATCAAATTATACTAATTTATCATGGTTGAGTCATAAATTAAGATGAAAATATGTGTTTTGATTAATGTTATGAATTTCCGACGGACATTCCCGTTAGTGGATGGATATATGGGATTTCCGACAATGAATTCCACAATCGAAAATTTGTGTTTTTGGATAATAGCATATATGTGTATTCACATTTCAAGATATATTATTTTATGTAGGTTAACATTAAATTTTTATATCCGAGCGTGTTAGAATATATCAAATTCAGCTCAGGGACACTCAGACCGTATATGGCCTTATGTGCTACTTGGTAAGGTTGTTCTAGCCCATTGAAGATCCAGAACAATTGCCTATAAAATGATTTACTCATTATAATATATGATCATTATGAGGTGCATGGTACATAAAAAAGGTTATTTTAGGATTAACTTATAAATTCGACTCTTTCCCTTTACTTGAATTTAATAGGATTTTCATCATATGTAGTTATATTACTCCCTCAATCGTAACTCAAGCTTTCGCTATTCCAATGACATTACTAGACAATTACTCCAGAAATATAAATCTACTCTCTCTTTAACGTATATGACTTAAATCAATATTAAGAAAGAAAAAAGAATCGACCCTCGATGCACCTACTATGTTTAGCGAGCTTTCACAAGTATCCAAGGGGCACCATAAACATGAAAAACTCACTTATTTCACTTTTAGACATTATCACAAATTTCAAAAAAAATAAAAATTTAATTCCTTTTTTTTTTAACCTAATTAAATAGTGCTATAATTATAAATATTGAAACGGATAAAGTAGAAAAATTACTGTATATAAAATTAAAATTATTTTATGTATATATAAACAATAATTGTTGAATTTCCGGCCTTCATCATATATTATTATTTTCTAAAGAAAATTGACTCTGTCAGACTTTTATTGTAAATAAATTTTATTTCAAACACGGCTCGGTTTCTATATATATTTTTCGAGTGTTCCACTTCAATATTCAAATAATATGGAGACGCCTTATAATATATGACGGATAATCCATATAATATGAAAATAATTTTTTACGATCATTTATAAATTGAATAGAAAAAAGTGAGTTTTAGAATTTTATATATAAAAATAAAATTTTTTCAGCAAAAACATATAATATTAAAAAGAGAATGGTCAAAAACACACCTAAAGTATTCAAGTTTTTTGAATTTTCTATCCAAATTATCAAATATTTACTTTTTCTACCTGAGCTATCACCAAATGTTTATCAAAATACACCTCAACTATCTGTTGCTCTCTTTTCCTACATGAAATATTACCATCATTCAGGTAGGAAAACAAAAATAATTTTATTTTGATAAACATTCGATGATAATTCAGATAATAAATTCACATAGTTTAAATATAAAACTCAAAAAGTCGTAATATTTTAAATGTGTTTTTCACGTTTCACTTTATTAAAAACAAATTTATAAAAAGCTATAAAATTAAATCTCTCGTTGTAGATTGATAAATGTCCATTCATACTTAATCAAACATCTTGAATTAAAGCTCTGAAATCTTCTTTGATAAAAAAATATTTTATTCCCAAAATATATATATATTTTTGGATGTGAATATAAATTAATCAAACAATAATAATAATTCAATATAATCCTATAAAATAAAATCTGAACAAATAAAATATACATAAATTTTATTTTTAATAAATTTTAAATAAAAAAATAAATTAATCAAATATTAAAATAAATATCCGTGACCGAGTGAAAACATAAAAAACAAAGAAAAACTTTGCCTTACTAGTTGGAAGAGATGGTAATTGAATACAAAGTGAAAACAAGTCCCGAGGAAATAGGTGTGTTGTCAGTAGTCTCTTCTTTCTCTTTGAATATGAAGTCTCTACTTTAATGGGGTACAGCTTTACTCCTTTGTCTCTTCTTTCATTTCTGTCAGAACCCATGATTGGCCTCGGATTTTCTTCCTTTCAAATTATCTACGTATTTTTTTCAAATATATATGTATATTTAAAATTATTTTAAATTATATAATTCTTTGATCTATTTTATTTTAAAATATAACTTTTTAACTGAATATTTATTATTATTAAAATTATTTGAAATTTTTTAAAAATTATTATTATTAAGAATGAAATGAAAAAGATAATTAATTTTATCTTAAACTTTTAAGATAAAACTAAAAAATAATTAAAAATATTTATTTTTATAAATTATGATAAATAATTTATGATGGAAGGTGTTGTACTTTCTCTACATTTGTCTATTTTCAATTTATTTTCAGCACAATTTCTATTTTCTTCCTCTCAAATTATCTGTCATAATTTCTAAAAAATATATAATTATCTCAAAATATTTGTTATTTCATAAGTTCAAAAATTAATTTTTTTTTCTCATTTTACTCTTAGCAGTTACTTTCTCCATTTTAAAATAAGTGTCACTTTTAAAAAAATCTAAAATAAGTATCAGTTTAAAAATTCAAGACAAAAAATAATAATTATTTTCAACTAGTATACTTTTATATTAAAAACTATTTCTTCTTAATATAGCTCAATTCTCAAGAAATGTCTAATAAATAGAGGTAGCTTATTAAATTATACTTTATTTATTTTTTCTTAATAGATATGAAGTAATCTAAATCAATACTTATTTTAGGAAAAAAGAAGTATTACTTTTGAAGACTACAAACATATTAATTATGACATATAAATAAAATAAATATTTTTTTTGATAATTAATAAAATAAATATTCAATTAATTTTTTTTATATATTAAGATATAAAAAAGTAAAATAATTAATAAATTTTTCTAATTAGTATTTTTAAAAGAGAGAATATAAAACAGATAATTTCAGTCATCCTCTAGTACTAGAATGTACAAGGATATTTATTTAGGTTCCAAAAGATGTACTCTCTCGTTCAATCTGTTTGGAGGATCAAATTAATTATATATTTATTATGAATTTAGATACAGAATTTTTTACTTGTTATAAAATAAATTTTATATATATTTAGAAATTACATAAAAATGTTATAAGTTACAATATTTTTTTAATTTTCTATTCAATATTTGATATCCGAATTAGCGTTTGACTAATTCGGATTCACACAGAGCAAGATCTATTCGGGGGAAGCATTCTCTAATAAGGATTTTTTCATACTCAAGACTTAACAATTCAAAGAATTTAAAAGTATTTAAAAAAATTATTAAAAAAATATTTTACTATAAGGATGATGTCCATATTAGCATTGATTTTTATGAAAATGACTGCATGTTATATTATAAGGATGGAGTCGATCTAAAATTTTATAAATTTTGTAGAAACGCTCGTTATAACCGTGCTTCTAGTGGAAAGAAAGTTATCGTTAAGACCATGCACTATTTACATCTTATACTTAGATCGAAGAGCGTGTATGCATCAAATAGTTCCGCTCCCTATATGAGATGACACTACAGAAAAAGAAGACCACCAAGTGTTTTGTGTCATCCATCAGAGGAAGAGGTTTGAAAACATTTTGATAAAACTTATCCAGATTTAGCAGCTGAACCAAGAAACATTAGATTGAGTTTGTGTACGTGCAGATGATTTCATCCTATTTTCTATTTCAACTACACCATATTCATGTTGGTCGGTCTTTATTACATCATATAATTTTTCACCTGAGATGTGTATGGCTAGTCCATAAATATTTCTTAATTATGTTATTCCTGATTTGCGTAATTCAAAAATCTTGATTAATATATACTTAAAACCTTTGACTGATGAGTTGAAACATTTGTGGTTTGAAGGGATCGAAACATGGGACGTTGAGTTATAAATTTATTTATCAGAGTTGACCTCTTGAGGTCGGTCATCTAAAAAATTAAATTTAAAAAAGAATAATAAGGAAGTGATTCCTAGAGGCTTTTTTTGTAAAATTAATAAAATATTTTTGCATTAACCGACATCACGAGATTGATAAAAAGTATTTAATTAATAAGCCAAATAAATCTGCCTTAAATTTAGGATCGACTTTTTAAGATTGCTATTCCGACTAAGCTTTTCTCGACTTACAATTTTAGGTTGGTTTTCAATGAAACTAACCGATTTTTTAGGTCGGAATTGACAACTCTTTTAGTATGGTTCTTAGTGATAACTAAAGATATAGTTTCATTTTTTTTTAAAGAAAATTAAACTGTTCAGTTTGGGGAAGAGGTGGGGAGGGGAGAGGGCATGTTAAATCTTCATAAGATGAATGAGAAAAAAGAAGAGCAGAAGTTGCAGCCATAGTTATGTTGAGACTCGCAATAGGATAGCTGTTCCATAGAAATAAAACCTTGTCATATGTAAATCCAAAGTTAGACATTTGCATTTCAATTATGGAAGTAGCATCCCTTCAAACTAATGTTAGGAAAACCAAGAATTAACAATCAAAAAAAGGAAGAAATCCTATGCAGACAGAAAATGTTATGGAAAAATCTGACCATCTAATACTTTTGCTAAATGATGAAAGAAATACCCGATCTTAGAAAGTTGACAAAATGGTTGTTAAAAATCGAAGAGTTTTGTATTTAAATCAGTAGCCATTCTATAAACAAATATGAAAACAATTAGTATATGAACCAATCAAATGGGACTTTAGCACAATTCCTAGGGATGTTTTGCTTTTTAATTTATCGATCTTTCTCAATCACAATCAATTAAATTCATACTTGACAATCCCAGAAAAGTTTTATTAGCTTCCATTTTTGTCTTGGACGAAAAACAAGTGCAGATAGATTGAGGCAACAAAGTTTAGTGACTCGCTCGAAATCACTCTTAAAGAAAAAGGAAATTAAATTACCAATCAAAGTGAGGCCATGATTTCTCTCCTCTTTTTAGTCTTTGGATTCGGACTGGCTTTTCTGCAAAACTAATAAAATAAATGTATATTTAGATTTTTTTTTTTTTTACAAAATCAATAAAATAATTACAGTTAGGAAACTTTAGTTAATCCTATCTCCTCTACAAGGTTTAGGCTTATCCAATAAATTATAAATAACTTACTATGCCCATACGTCTTAAATGCAATTTCATTTCAATCTCCTTTTGGTAGCCAAAACCCCAACACAATGGCACTGATCTTCGTCCCGTTTACTAATTGTCGGGCTAGTTATTATTTCCCCGTTGTCAGAAATGCCCCTAAAACGATACTCCTATCTATATCAGCTGGTCGTTCCTTCCGTCGAGGTTCATCAAGATCAAAAAGAACAAGAGTTTCATGCCTAACTCAGGGTTAGCGTGATGCCTTGAGGCTGCTGAGCGTGAGAGACAATGTCGACTGTCACCGAGTGCTGATATCTCCTGTTCGAGCTTGAGATATCCATAATGCATATTCTAGGACAAGAAAAATGTAATTGTGCATATCATCTCGCGAAAAATGAGAAGAATGCAACAAACGACGCGGAAATGCTACATATCATCTGCCACATTCCATGCATAAGTTGCTTTGGCTCATGTAGCGTACCCTAAGTACTCCAAACATGTATTATAGTGTTGTATAGGGAAAAATTACACAATATAGCAAGCATATGATAGTATTTACTAAATATAGTTATAGTTTTAAAATATTACTTTCTTCGGTCCATTTTAATTGCTAGGTATACTAAAAATAACCGTTTCAAAATACTTGGTAATTTCAAAATTCAAGAGATAATTGATCATGTTTTCTCAGTTTTACCCTTAGCACTTAAAATCATCCTAAAATGTGAAAAGAATTATCATTGTATGCTTTCAAAAAATTAATAGGGTTATATTAGTCAAATTATCATCTCTATTAATTTTTTCTTAATGAGTGTGCAAATCTTATCCTAACAATTAAAATGAAACAGAGGGAGTACAGAACATAGCTAAAATATTATAAAATTTAGTTAGTTTTTTCATTCCCCCTTTTGAAGCTTAAAACATTCTTTTATCTATGTTAATCTCTCACCAAATCAATTTTCTGTATTTTCTTCTATCAATATTATTCATGATTATCTCACTTTTCTCCCTCCTCCCTTCCCCCCTTCTTCTTCTCCTCTCTCTCTCTCTCTTCCCCTCTCTCCAATCATCCAAATCAATCTATTCATCGTAGATCTGAATTATTGTCCTCTTTTTTATTCTTCTTATTCTCCATTGGTTAATTGATATTGTCAGAGAAATCAAAACTCCAAATTTTATTAGCAATCTATCATTGCCGGAGAAATTGAAGCTCCAGATTTGATTAGTAATCTTTCTGATAGAGAAGCCTCTGATTCACCATTATCGAAGAAATTGAAGCTCCTGATTTTATTAGAAATCTATCATTGATGAAGAAATTGTCATTGTCGCTCATTGAAACCTTTTAGCAATTTTCTCAAGCTTTGTTCTATGTGTATCAATGACAGAATTGATACAGTGTAGTTTTTTCAAACTTTTGTCTTTGTGTATCAATGGTGAAATTAATACAATAGGTATCAGTTATTATCAAACTGATACATATTGATATAGATAGTCTTCATCTTGTATCAGTATATACAACTAACTATATTTCTTTCTAAATACAAATATATAATGATACAATATTTCGTTCTTTATTTAGTGATACAATAGTGCAATTTTTTCAAGCTTTTATTTTTGAATATCAATGGCTTAATTAACACAGTATGTATCAGTTGTTATCAGACTGATATATATTGATATGGATTTTCTTTATCTTGTATCAATACCTACAACTAACTATATTTCATTGTAAATATGATGACACAATTATACAAATTTCATTCTTTATTTAGTGATACAAGACCAAAAAAAGAAGCTAGAAATAGTGATACACCTTAAATTTTAGAATTAGAGTCATCGACATGATATGTTATGTTAACCTGGACAAACAGAAAGCTATCTATACACCCCATACTTACGATACATATATTTTAATAAAATGATACAATATTTCATTCTTTATTTAGATTCATTAGATTTCAACTGATTTCTGAACCTTTTCGTTACTATTAAAGTTTGAAAAACTAAAGAAGAAGAGAGAATTCAAATCACGTGGTCTATTTTGTTTTACTAAAAAGATGCACATAATTAATAAGGGGGAGAGATTTTCTCTCCCGTTTTACTGGATTATGTTATTTTAAAAGATTCTTGCCCGATTTTCTCTTTAATCGTAGCACATGTATCATAGATACATGTTTGACAAATCACTGAAGAGTTGCTATAAATTGTAATTGTACAAATTATAGCTATTTTGTAATTATGATCCAAGCTTTTGCAACTTCTGAGAATTGCTCAAAAAAAAAAAAAAAAGGTACGAAGTTGTAAATATTTATAAATGTTAAAAAGAATATAGTGATATTAGAATTTTTGTTTTTGTTAATCACTGTCCGAGATGATGTTGTGATCATATTGTTAATATAGTCCCTTAATTATCAGTAGAATATCACCACTAAACATAGAATGTGATATTTTGATAACGTCTTCATTTTGTTATTTTCCCTCTTTCTAATATTCTTTTTCATATATGATTGTGAAGAAAGTGCGTGGAAATTTGAAATATATTTTTGTGGCCACTTATGAAGTGGTGGAAGCCAAAATGGCTAAATTTGAAAATTGGGTTGCATTTGGGGTAACTAGCCGGAGTTACTTCAAGCACTCAATCATTTTTGTATTTTTATTACTGGTATCCTTTATACTTGAAATCTGCAAATAATGTAAAAAGAAAAAAAAAAAGGGGAATTAACTTAAAATAGACGCTCGGTCTAGAAAATATAATCAACAACTATTTATATATATTAATTAATAACTATAAAAATTTTTAGTCGAGTGGACAAATTGTGTAACTTCCTCTTCAAAAAACATATAAAATTACAAATGAATATTTTTTTAATGATGTTTTGACGTCATTTGAAACCTATATTATATTTCAGTGACGTACTGAGATTTTGTACAAGAAACTTTCGTCCAAACGTATATGAAAAGCTTTGAGTTTTCCTTGTGAGCAGTAGCAGCATGTAAAGTTGGATATTTGGAATTGCTTTTCAAATCAGAAACTGGAGCTGAAAGTATGTTAGACAAGATTAAAAAAATCACATTTGCCCGGGATACTGAAAGTAGCACGAATTGATGAAAATGAGAGAGGGTCGTTTGAGATGGGTTCAGTCTTGTCCTATGTCGACCCTAATTGCACTGGTTCATAGGTGTAAAATTATGATGAGTAAAAAGGAATGAGTTAGAGCTAAAATCACATGAAAAAAAAATAATCTTGAAAAACCTATTTTCTCTTTGAATTCCGAGTAGACTCAGTAAAAGATTTGATACAACGGAAGAAAAGGAACATGCTGCTATTCTTAACTAGAATCAAACAGAGAATAAGGTCTTTTGACACAGAAAGAAACAAACAAACCTTTGCAAATCAATCTCCAATTATTTGCTCAGTTGCACAAGTCAACTTTTAATTAAAGATAATCCACAACAAGGTATGATCCCCACAAACAACAAGCTCCTACATATTTTTTTTATACTTTGCTCTTATATATTTTAAAACTTTATTAAAAAAATCAATAACTTCCTACATTTTTCTTATACTTTGATAGTTAAGAAATATATTTTCAAGCATTGAAAAATTTCAAATACTTTTTGATTGACTTGGTGCAACTTGTACTCGAACCACTTCTTTGTGTTATGTCATTCGACTCTTATATATGTAATGATCCTCGGTAATTTGAATTATTTTTGGTTCATATTTTCCTTTGGTAGAAAGAGTAATATGGTGTAATTAAGAGCAACAAACATGATTTAACAAAAATATTCTCAACAGATAGCTACAAAAAGGAAGATAATTACATGATTTGAGTATCTTGGAGTTTTAAACATGCCATGTTGAAAGTTAAAATTAAAAAGTTGTAAAAAAAGAAAAAAACATTCTTTTTAAAATAGACTACAAAGAAAGTAAGATAAGCCAATTGAAACAGAGGGAGTATTATTAATCAGTTTGATACTCTAGGAGTTGAAATTATTTAATATTGAAAACATAACTTTCCAAGTATATATCTTTTCTTGAACATAATGGGTTCCTCACCGGTTCACAAAAAAAAAAATCATAAATAGCATTGCATAGTAAAATAATTACATAAAATAACATGATTTATTAAAATTACATAAACTAACATATTTTTCTATTTTCTTATACAATTTACTGTAATCATTATCACTGTATCTAAATTTCAAACCCTATAATTCCTCCTTAATTGGTGCTATTTTATTTTTTTAAAAAGGAAAGTTGCATATTTAATGAGAGTAAATCACTCTTTTTATAATCTTGGATATTTTTTTCATATTTAAAATTTTAAACCAAAAATTCACATTTGTGTAATTTCTAAATCTGAAATCGTAGATTTTGGAGAAGTTTTTTTATTTGGGTGTATCATCGTTGCAGATTTGGGGAAATTTTTTAAATTTGGGATGATATCAAAAGCTCATCTATCTAAATAAAAATTATGTGTCTCACTAGAAAAATTGATTCATACTAATAAGCATAAAATATTTGATACATATACAAATATCATACTTAAACACAGTATCATCAGTTTCAATAGTAATTTTTTTTTTTAAAAAAAGATACACAATCAAAGAATCTATAATCTGCAAATTTCAATAATATTAAACGTTTTATAAAAAATGATGCAGTTGTCATACATGATTAATATGAATGGATAATTTTCAATTTGTAATTTATTCAAGATAATACTGATACATGGACAATAAAGTAAAAAAATGACAAAATTTTTCTAAATTGATACACAAAGCAATATGGGTATTTGACATTCATGTATCACTGAAAATATTGATACACACTAATAACAAATTGGTACAATGTATTGATACATACAAAGCAATACATTGCTACATAACAATGCTGGAGTTATATATATAAAAAATCTGATACTGATATATGTATCAATTCCGTCATTAATACACAAAGACAAAAAAAACTTAAAAAAATTGCAGTGTATCAATTCTATCATTAAAACACAGACAAAAACTTGAGAAATTCGGCAATATTATTGCTAATAAAATCTTCTGCTTCGATTTCTCCTTGAATCTTAGCTTTGACATTGTCAATGGTGTCTGAACTCTCGATCTCAAGAGTGATGGTCTTTCCGGTGAGTGTCTTAACAAAGATCTGCATCTGAAATATATTGAAGCACACAATTGTCACAACTTCAATTAAAGATCAGGCTAAAAGGGATTAAAAAAAAATAAGCAGCTCTCGAGAATAAGAAGGACAACAATTCAGACCTACATTTATCTACATCTTCTTCGCCAAAAAGTTCGCATCCTTTTTTGCTTTCTCCAAAGATTTGCAATTCTCTGCATTCAAATCTCCATAGCTGAGAGAGAGAGAGAGAGAGAGAGAGAGAGAGAGAGAGAGAGAGAGAGAGAGAGAGAGAGAGAGAGAGAGAGTCGGCAGAGATATTGAAAATTTTGAAAGAGGATGAAAATGAGCATTGAATTAGAGAGAAATACTGATAGTGGATTTGAGAGAGAAGGTAGAAAAATTGATACATATGGTAATTTGCTATTTTTGTAATTATTTTGCTAATTTTTATAATTTTTTAAAAAGTTATATATTGTAAATAGGTAGTAAGATTTGCTTAATTATGTAATTTTTTCAATTTTTTTTTAGTATCCAATACAATATTTAGTATAGTTTTAGGAGGGGTGTTTATGATTTGGTGAAAAATCGAACCAAACCGCAAACCAAACCAAACCGACTAAAAAATCGACATTTGATTTGGTTTTAAATTTTAAAAATCGATAATATTTGGTTTAATTTTTTGCTAAAACAAATCGAAGAAGTAACCTATTTTTTATTTCCTACTTACACGAGCCCATATCCTTGCTTTTCTATCAATTTCTAATTCTGATCTTCCTCCCCAATCTGATATTATGGTGCCGGTATAGACCGAAATTCCGTTATGGTCCAATTTTGATTCTCCATGGGTATCTGGTAACCATGTGTGTAGGGGGATAATGGGCAATTTGACAGCAAAAGCAATACAAAATCCAATATAGAAGATTAAACCGATAAATTATATATATAAATTTTATAATTATTTGAATATATGTTATTAGTGTTTCATAAATAATTATAAATATTTTATACCTTTTAATCATTAATTTGATTTAGTTATACTTTGTTTCACATGCACGACAACACTTTTAAATTTTATTACTTAAAAAATATGTCCAAACTCAGCACTCTAAGTCTAATTGTGTATATGTGGTATGCATATTGCCAATTTTTAATTTTCTTTGCTAATACATCCATCTATTCTTCAATCGTTTGCCTCTTTGATTTTTGAAGGGTTGACTATTTTATTTAAAGTTGTATATTATTTATGTGTGGATATTAGACATGTGAAGTGAAAGAACCTCTACAGTTATGCAACTTAAATATGCTAAAACTTTGAAATAGTGTTGAAAAATAATAGAAGATTCAAATACATTCATCTCGTGATAGTAGAGAGAAATTTGTTGGTTCCTAATGTTCACTTGAAATAGTTATCTCATATTTTTATTGTTTTACTATTATTAATTAACATTAATAAAAAGTAATAACGAAAATATTTTAATATCTAATACCACATAATTAACAAAGGAAAAGTTTTTAAGAAAAGACACAGATTAATATTGCACTTAAAAAATGCTTTCAATTTAACAAGAAATACGTTGGGACCGTGCTAGCGCAGGCCACCGACATCTAGTATTTACACAACTAGCAGTCTTGATTCATAATAAATTATTTTTAATATTAAATAACAATATAAAAATCAAGGAATAGATTTTAACCCTTATCAATTCATTCTTACAATTAGTCCTGGACACGTGCGTTGCATGTGTATGTCATGTAAGGTTGTGCAGATTCATTAGATGATATGTAGAACGATATGTTGTTGTTGACAGATGATAATAAAATCAAATAAAAGTTACAGAAATTCAAGGTATTTCTTTCTGATATGCATCCAAAATAAATTTATTAGTTGCTTGTATAATTGTTATTTATCTGAAAATATTTTATCAAATAGTCATAAATATAAGTTTATTATAGAAATGAGAAAAATAATATTCTCTTTAACTCTTGTTGAAACTGTGTAATAATATTTTATCATTCATTGAATCAAAACTAAATTAACTATCTATTAATATAGTAATATTTATATCATATCATATCATTTTTAAATATTTAATTAAATAATAAAATATTTTATTATTTATTGAATCAAAACTAAATTGAATATCTAATTAAATAATATTATTTGAATCATATCATATCATATTATACTAAAAGTGGAAAGTCCCACATATCAGTTAATCAAATATTGAATGATTATATTGCCCTATATTTAAACAATACTAGCCCTAATAGGCAACATAGGGGAAGAAGCGCTACACCTAGGAATCAACAACACGAAAACTTTGTTCTAAGTCAGCCCTAGGGCTTGGGACTAAAAGAATGGTGGGACAATAAACATCCATCTCGTTCGTCCTTTATATATATATATATATATATATATATATATAAGTGAAAAGTCACGAAATAAAAAATAAATGACTAAAATACTCATCAAATATTAAATGATATTTTTACCCTTCAACCAAATAGTATTTCAAAATATTTTAGTAGAAACATAGATATAAATCTTTAAAAAAATAATAAAAAAAGAAAATATTAAATGAAAGAAATAACCATGATATTATGGCTTTGAGTTTTTTAACATTCTGATGAAGATGACGCTAAGTAAATATAATTAAATTTGAATAAAGTAAATTAACATAAATTAAATAAAAACATTAACTCTCTATTATGAATATGATCTCTCCTCATATTAATGACCTGCCTTTTATTTTCTTCTATTTCTTTCTCCCCTCTTCACTCCAAAATCACTTTATTCGAAAAACTCATACGGAACATAGAGTGAAAATTAATATGTCAATATGATATACTAGTGTTATAAAATAATAATAAAATATCAAGACAACAAGAGATATAGCTAAAGAAATTAGAGGAGAGAGAAAGATTTTTATTTCTCTTTAAATTGATGTACAGATGAACTGAATTGACTTCCTATTTATTGAAGAAAAAAGTTGCTTGCAAGACTATTCAATTGCAAGCTTATCTAATTGACTATATATAAATGAATGTTCATAACATAATATATTTATAACATTCCCCCTTGGATGTTCATTAACAGATAATGTGCCTCATTAAAATCTAACTAGGAAAAATTTAGTGGAAAAAAATTCTAATGAAAAAAAAAGAGTACACATATCTAGTAATACTTATTAGTAGTTGCCTTATTAAGAATATCTCCGAGTTAACGTTCATGCTAGATTGTAATATATTTACCACATAATTTTAATTGAATAATTCTAACCATAGAATTATACTCACATATAGATTTAAAATCTTGTAGCCTAAAATAGATCCAATCATAAGTGTTTGTGGAAGAACGACCATCTTCAGGTGGTCATATTTATGTTTCAAATTGTTCTACAACATAAGAGGATCTTTAACAATGAGATACTCCAATTTCAACCCTCATCAAAGGACAAAGGAATATCATTGCTTTAGCATAGTCTTGATTCGATGCCTGATTTTTTTTATCTTTGATGGTGTCTTCCAAACCCATCAGATTAGGATGAATTTCAGTATCAAACATCCAAGATAGTGGCTTTTTTCTGATATATCAAAGGCTACAAATTCAAATTTACTATTTCAGGAGTAAATTTCATATTTATCACTTCGAAAGTAAATTTCAGATTTACCACTACGGAGGTATATTTCAGATTTACGACTACGAGGATAAATTTCAGGTTTACCACTATGGGGATAAATTTCGTATTTATATTTTCGGCAATAAATTTCATATTTACCACTTCGAAAATAAATTTCATGTTTACGACTTCAGAGATAAATTTCATATTTATCACTTCACGAATAAATTTTATATTTATCACTTCGGAGATAATTTCAAATTTACCACTATAGGGGTAAATTGAGACATACATATAATGTAGAGATTTTTCTCTAATATATCTTTCAGAGTATAA
Organism: Datura wrightii; assembly: GCA_035772735.1. Lineage (NCBI taxonomy): Eukaryota > Viridiplantae > Streptophyta > Magnoliopsida > Solanales > Solanaceae > Datura > Datura wrightii. Next base: position 13,378,534 of record JASDFA010000001.1, read on the forward strand.
CAAGTTTCAAAGCAATTGTTGCTTTAAGAGTTATGAAGCACCGTGAAATTTAACCACTTATGATGGCCAAAGATGTAAATGAATTTAATCATTATGAGATTTTATAAAATACAACAAGTGTAAATTTAAAATTTTGCAAGTCTAGCTTTTTTTTTTTTTTGAAAAGAAGAGATTATTTTATTAATTGAGTTGATGGGCTGATTCAAAATCCCAGGTGACAGGACCACCGTAGCGAATGATCCTTTGCCGTAGCGAGACTGCTGTAGCGGAAGAGTACCGCTATAGTGAACGACGCGAGGCAGAAAGTCAGTTGAAGTCAGAATTTTGAAATCCCCCCCCCCCCATTATTCTGAGGCACGAACTTGAGAGAAGAATGACGATTTTCTTAGGACTAAGCAGTTTTTCCTTCCCAAGGTATGAGTTCTAGCTCTTTCTTTCCCTCATTCGATTTTCTAACACCCATAATCAAAGATAGTCTCTAATGGTGAATTCCTAGCTAAGAATCCTAGGTTTGTGAAAATTAGGGCTAGAGTTATGGGAATGATTGGGTGGTGATTCCTAATTCTAAAAGTGATAAATTAATACTTTCTAAGGTGAATGTGACTATAGAATGTTGTTTTTGTGATAGTTTGAGACCTAGAATTTAGTGAATTTGGAACCCTTAACCTTAAAAACTGCTTTAGGAGGGTTAGAGGAGTAAAAATCCATGAACTAGGTTGGAATGATCATTGTAGATTTGGGTTATGATAATTTAGCCTATGATTATCGAATTAGACTGTAAACAACAGGTAGAATGGAGTGGGTTGAGGTCCCAAACCCTTGAATAAAAAAAGTAGTCTATTGCTTGATTTCTTAATGTCTTATTTCTAGACTTTGAACATTCGGAGGCATTGAGAAAAGACAAAGTTTCCGTGGAGTAGCTACATGTTCCAGTTCTATGATCCAGGTATGTTAAGACTTACCTTTGTGTTAGACTCTAATTAATGAGTCATATATGTGCATACTATTAATGTACAGTTGATGAATATAGAGGGATCATAAAATATGATGACGTAATAAAGATTTGTAGTGACGTAACTATAAAATTGGAGGATAATCCTAAGGATGAGAACACGTGGATAAGTGAAACCTAGTTGATAACTGACAATGGGGGTGTAATCTTGATATGATGTTCTTGATAAAATACCCTCGCGGTGATGTTTCGGATATAACATGTTTTGATGACATGTGATTGTATATTTTGGTGGTGTAATCTTGATGGTATAATCTATGGAGAATGATCGTAATAGTACGAATAAAGAAAAGAAATGAGGTGATCAGACCTAATTTGATATATGAGCTTAATGTTATAATTTAATTGTTCTAAATGAAAATGTAAGGTTGGTAGTATGAATTAACTATCTTAAAAAGAATTCGAGGTAAGAAAAGAACAGGTATTTTGTAAGAAACTGTAGTAGCAAGGTTGAGTAACTAAATTTAGATTGAGTTGAAATAATTATTATGCGTTAATGAAATTTTCATGTGAATGAATATGTTAAAGGGACAATGATGGGCCCGAGTAAGTCAACTTGAAATGGGGACTAATACGAATAATATTTTGATCAATACCGAAAAAATCTATTTATGCGGTAGATCCTTATTTGAGAGAGTAGGAAAGGTTGAACCTACAAATTGTGAAGGTTATCTTGTGTGTTTTATACGCGAGACTTAGCTAATTGATAAATAACTAGAAAGATAGTAGGTTACGATTACTAGGGTTAGACTTTATATCATGATGTATATCTGTGTAGATTGACAATATGATTAATTGATATTCTGACGCTGATTGTGATGGAGGTAATGATGATTTAGTTTCATTCTGTTAATGAACCTCGAGATGAATAAATGTGGTTTATTATTGTAAAAATTAAGTGCAATTGTAATAATCAATGTGTACTTATAAGGGGTCACGTGTTTTGATTAAATTAATAGCATGTTGAATTACGCTGAGGATTGTTGATTTATATATCTTTCTAAATTGTCCTATGAGTGGACTGAATAAAACGCACAACAAGTTATGTTGATGAATGTTAGTTGATATATCACCCAGAGTTGTCATTTGAGGTGACTGATTGATAAACATATCAGATATATTGGTGAAAGTTGGATAATAAGTTCTTATCCTGAGATGAGTAGCTCATGTTTGAGGTGAGCATCTGAACGAGCGAAAGTGTGATTGGTTGAGGTACATATACATACTTGGATATGAGTGGCTCGTGCCCAACGTGAGCATTTGGGAGAGTAGTATGGTATGAGTACGCATACAGATATGATATGATATTCATATGGCTGGGTGTAGAGGTAAGCATACACAAACAAGTATGATATGATGTTCATATGGGGTGTACAGGTAAGAGCACACAAACATGTGTTATATGATGTTCATACGGTTGGGTGTACAGTACATACATTTCTAGAGTCCCCTGTAGGTCATGACTGGAATGACAGAAATAAGACCCTCTGGCATGTGTGTACAGTGATATTTTGTGTGAGTTGGTATGATGATGTGACGGAGGCATGTGCTCGGCACATTACGGGTGTTATGATTGTGAAAGTGATTAGTATAGGTATGTTATGATATACATACGACTGTGTGACAGAGATAAGTGCAGGTATGTTATGATATACATACGACTGTGTAATAGAGTTCAGTGATGGTTATAACATCGATATACATACAGATATCCAATGAGATGAAACTAATGACGATAGGTCTATTTACTGTGTGTTTAGTGTGTATATGATTTGCTGCATAATTTTTGTGTTGTTATTGGGTTGATCCTGACTATGAGAATGTTTTGTAAAAAAAGAGAATAAAATGAATAATTGTGATAAGATGATAAGTGGTGAAGTGTATATTTAATTGAGTGTATATTGCTAGAGTTTTGTGATTGATGAGGTATTGAAATAAGTAAGGTTGCCAGTGAAGTCGAGTTACTGCCTAGAGCAGTACCGCTGCAGCGATAGAATTCCGCTACGGCAAGACGGTGGTAGGAGTAAAGTTACCGCTGCAGCGAGACCTAAACAGTGTGTAGACCAGCCTTTGTAGCTAAGCTGGATAGAGAAATATGGATGTATTGTTAAGTAATTGAGGTAAATGAAGAGTAAGAAATTGACTTGATAAATTGTTGAATGATTGTTTAAAAACTGAATTATTAATTGCATATTAATTTTATGTTATTGCGTAGACTAATTGTAGTCGGTCAATAATGCCTACCAGTACGTGTGGTGTACTGATACTACTCTTTCTAAACCTTTTCGAGTGTAGGTTGTGGCAGGATTGAAGTTTCATGATTGACGCAACATATTCAGCATCTGCTTCCGCAGGTGAAGCTGTGTCATTTAATTTGTCAGTATTTCAAGTAGATCTCTTGTACTTGTCTAGACTAGACCTTGGAAGAGTCATGGGTTATTAAGGGATTCTTATTGTAAAATTTAACATTGCTGATTTATGTAAATAAATGAGAAATTTTGATATTTTTATGTGATGGTCAAAAAGAGGTTCTCCTATCGAGATAGAGTCGATGTAGGTGCCCGCACGATTCGCCTATTTGGTCGTTACACTTTTATATATGGGGCATATACTTTTATGATCATGGCTTACGACTCAAATTCTAGGTCGTATGCCCTATGGATCTTCACATTTCATTTGCGTCACGGAGCATTTTTAGTATACCCCGCCCTGGGACTTGCTCTAGAATCCCCTCAAGTATCTTTGAAAATACTATTTTTTTTTTGTATTTTACCTGTATTTCTGTATTTCGAAAGAGGAATTTTCTAACCAATCCATATGTTTCTATTTTTCATCCTGATTTTGCACCATATATGTATATATATTTTTTCTTGTATGTCATGTATTTTTATTGTTTGTATCCTTGTTTGACTATATTCTTACCCGTGTCTTCTTATTTGACTGTATTTTCATGGTTATGTGTCATGTATACATCTCTGTATTTTTTTAATTTGTATTAGTGTATACACCTCTTTATTTTTTGTATTTCGCCTTGGTGTATTCATTGTGTGAACGAATGTACTTGATACAGGCTCGTTGTGTGAATGAATATAGTTGACATAAGTTGTATTCCACGAACAAATACAGTGAATACAGTCACCTATCAATGAAAGTTTTGCTATGAATGGTAAATATTGAAGTTATAATTATGTATGGTAATTGAACTCTAAACTACAATGCTTTTATGAAAATTTCTCTCTTATAGATTAGTTGACTGAAGTATTTAGGATCGTAATTATCCCGTTTTATGAAAATTTCTCTTTTATAAACAGTTGACCAAAATATTTAGGATCATAATTATCGCGTTTCCTAATATGAATTTTTTTGTTCTCATTCCTATCAATTGTACCATAACATAGAGTCATATTTTTTTGAGAAAAATTAAAAATGGTAACAATTTGAAAGAAATTATGGTTAAGTGACACAATTAAATTATTTACATAAAATGATAATAATTTATGTGTCATGCTTTGCATTTAGCGTCATTAACCATAACCAAATACAAATACAAAATCTAAGAATTTGAGTGATTTTAGGGATTAGGTTTCAATTAGAATTTCGGTTACCATAAATCACTCAAGTGATAATTATTAAATTTAATTAATAATAAGATTCTAATAAAGGACAGAATCCTTATTTATCAAACAAAAAATAAAATAAAACAAAATATTTCAATACTGATTTTTTGCATGAGATTACAGATTTGATAATATTTCTTTAAAAAAATACATATATATTTATGTGTACTAATACTAAGATGTATTTCTTTTAAATTTAATATTTTTCACTAATGAATACAAAATCATCAAAAAACAACACAATTATATGTATTTAAAAAATAATCTATATATGTAAAATACATACAGAAATATGTATTTGACTGTATATCTCTGTTAATAATACATATTTTATAAAAAAGAAATACATACCTATTTCAATAAAAACAAATACCTATTTCAATTAAAAGAAATACATACAGTGCTATGTATTTGATTGTATATTCTTCCTAAAATAAATACTGATTTTCAAAAACAAAAAACAAAATCAAACATAAAATTTCGAAAAATCTTACAGATTTGAATTAAAAAAATATTTCGAACTGATATATTTTCAAATATAAAAAACTATATATTTAAAATTAAAAAAATAAAAACAACACAGTTATATGTATTTGAAAAATAATCTGTATATGTAAAATACATACAAAGATATGTATTTGACTGTATATCCCTGTTAGTAATACATATTTTGCAAAAAAAGAAATACATACCTGTTTCAATTAAAAATATACATACAATGTTATGTATTTGATTGTATATCCTTTCTAAAATAAATATTGATTTTCAAAAATAAAAACTAAAATCAAACATAATATTTCTAAAAATCTTACAGATTTGAATTAAAAAAAAATCGAACTGATATATTTTCAAATACAAAAAACTATATATTTAAAATTAAAAAAAATAAAAAATAATAAAAGACTTACTTGATTTAGAGATGAATGTGAGATAATACAGCGAAATTTTATGAGATTTGATTATAGTCTCAAAATTAATTAACGTTGAAGGAGGAAAAAAAGGGAAGAGGATGAAGACGATGGAGAGAGAAGAAGAAGAAAGTGAGTTTAGTGGGAAGTTAATTGTGTAAATTAAGGACCAACTGTTAAAAGGTAAAAATACAAAGTAAAAAATAAAAAATGGCATATTAAATGAAATAAAGCCGTTATATGTAATTTTTTAAAATTATGGCCATTATATGTAAATAGTTTCTTAAATGTGCTATAATATGTAATTTTCTCTATTTTTTCTTTTTTTTTTGAAATGACATTTTCCTGGTTCGCCCTCATAATTAACGAAAATTGACATTTTTATGATTTTTCAAAGAAATACAAAGATCAAGAGATAAACGTATATTAAAAAGGTAACATAATAATATATTCAGTATAGTCTCATAAAATGAGATCTAAAAAAAATAAAATATACATATATCTTTACCTCAAAAATATTAAATATGTTAAAAATACGTCAAATAAAAAAAGTCAAATCTAATTATTATATGTATTGAAATATTGCAAATTAGAAGGCAATTAAGAAGTTGTATGCAACTAGCTAACAGAAAAATAATATGGACTAAAGGTCAAATCTAAATTTCATGATATATATATATATATATATATATATATATATATATATATATGTATCTTTTTGAGAGAGTATGTTGGATTTGTTATATATATATATATATATATGTATGTATGTATGTATGTATGTATGTATCCTTTTGAGAGAATATGTTGGATTTGTTTTAATTATAAATATTTATTATGTAAACATAATTTTAATATTAGAAATAGATTTTCTAGACCTTTTTTAGGAAATATGATTATTTCATTTTACACTAATGTTGAGTTGTTAAAATTTAATTTCTCTCCATCTAATTTATCTTCTATTCATTATGGTAATTAAATCTAGAGAAATTAATATAGAGGCAGAGATAGACCTACGTCAAGATAATCCCACCTTTGAAACACTTTGGTAACGCTCCCAAATAATGATCAGAGCACATGGAGCCATTTCCTTATCTTTTTTTCTATCAAGAAAAAAATAGGCAGACTAACTAATATTTATATCAGTTAATGAAAGAGCCCAATGCAATAAAATGCATGTTGGGTCTTTGAAACAGTTCAGATCATTTTAATAATAATAAGTTTGATCTGTTTTACCTAGAAGGTCTATGGTTCGAGTCCGTATATCCCTATAAAATAAAAGTAAAAAAAACAAAAATTGTATAATTTTCATTTCTTCATTTTTATTTCTTGCTTGTAACTAAGTGAAATCCAGAGAAAAAGAATTGAATGATGAGCATTATAAATAAGATCGATATGGTCACTTAATATTATATTCAATTGTAAGCTCTTCTAATTGATTGTCTATGTAGTCATCGCTCTTCAAATTTCTCTCTTATTTTTTTGATTTCATAATGTAAGATCATTTTCTTTTGCATTTTTCTATATTTATTTTTGAGTAGTATAATATCGCCGATTCCTAACGCTAACCACATCTGTCGCCATTCACCATCTTTATCCATACGGATGCTGCATTCAATTACTGTCAAATTTACAAATCATGACCACTACCAATAATCATTCGCAATCATTATCATAAACTTTTAGATTTTATTTCATCGAACAAATAATATTTATAACATTATCTAAAATACTTTATATATATATATATATATATATATAAATATAAATATAATATTTAGTTATTATAATTATCAATTTTAATTTTATTTTATGGCTAATTATATAGGTCTCAAAGCAGTAATAATTCAGGGACTTACCCAACCTTCACAGTTTTGTTACGAGAAAATTCCATGTTGAGCAGGTTTTAATTATTTTTTTTTGTGCAAATAAGTTTATTTACACAATTAAATATTTATTTAATTTAAATAATTCTTGCAGAAAATTATGTTTTTAATGCATGAATGTTTTAAATATTTAGAAATTTTATTTATGTTTACATTAGTTATAAGTGAAAAGTTGTGCTTTCTACCTCATTACTTTTTTATTTGTTTATTTTACACACACACATACACACACACATATATATATAATGAGCAGTGTAGATTTATTCAATCTAAAAGTATAAGATATATTATATAGATTTCTTTTTCAATTTTAGATTCTGAACATAATCTTAAATCTAAAACGTAAATGTCATCAAGTGTTATGTTAATTCATTTTTGGTTTTATTTTATGCCTATTCATTCTTTTTCTCTATTTATATTTTTGGAAATTTTTTGTCGGCGATCGTGTGAACATCTTTTTGTTAAAAGAATATGGACGTAGGGGAAGAGAAAATGGGTGAAGGAATTTTAAGATGAAAAACCAAACTTTCATTAAAAAAAAGTAAAAATTTAGATAACCAATCAATTAAGTTATTAAGATTCTTTCAATCACATGAATATCATCAAATATATTTCCATTTATTTTTATATTTATTAAATATTTTTTTACTTTTATTAAAATATATTAATTTATAATTTACTCAATATAATTAAATATTTTTTACTTAGGAACATGCGCAATGAAGATCGTTATCTTGAAATGACGGGGTCATATGTACCTCCGGAGGTATGTTTCTTTCTTTTTAAAATTTCATCATATGCTTATTTAATTTTTTTTAACTTGTAGTTTAACCCTACCATGAATATATTTGTTTTTGGTATAGGAAAATAATGCTTACTTCAATGGATATTTTGTTCCTCCAGTACTGGAAAGTTCAAGATATAATAATGTAAAGGTATGTGTTGACAAATTATAATAATTATTATAAGATTTATTCTTTCTTTTTTTTTTACAATAGAATATTAATTATAAGCCAATTTTTTTATGTAAATAAATGCGGGCTAGCTATCCACATGGTAGAATGTCAATACTGCATTATTCATCTTCTAGTTTAAGAGTATATTTCATCCTTAATTTATTTTCAATAATTTAAGAGTATATCTAATTTTTTTTTATAAACAATATAATTTTCAATATATTTGTATATGTAATGGTTTAAAGCAATAAACATAATATGTTATTTTCAATTTTAATGAAACTACTACAGAGAGAAGTTGTTGAGCAAGAAAATAGACAACGGATTAGAGAAAATCCACCGTCGACCAGGTCGCATTCCTCCTTTTTGATAAAGATTTTAAAATATATTTTCGAGAATTTATAATCGCATTTATTTGTTTTAAAAATAAATATTTTTCAAATATATTCAAATCTCATATAATTTTTTTTTAATTTTTTTACTAATTATGTAAAAGTCTGTGAAAATATGACGAATTACAAAAGAAATTAAATTATGAATTTAATTTATACGGCATAAAAATATAATAATATCAGTGTAAAAATACTAATAATAATTGTTGATTTGAAATATTAAGTTTATTGATAACCGGTTGGATGATCCAAGCTTTGCTGCCAGAGGTGAACCGATGGATCCGCACTTGCGTATACTCAAGGAGAATTCAAATTTTTGTAAATTTATTTTCTAACAATTATAAGGCAAAAAAATAGTGCCTTACGTGAATTAATTTTAATTAATTTTTATTTGAACCAGTTAAAATTGCACACAAGACTGAAGCTGACGACAAGGGCAAAATGGTTATTGAATTGAACAATTGAGGAATGACATGTGATAAAATCCAGCTTAATGTGAATTGTGGAATATTTTCAATATTTTTATTTTATTTCTGATTTTGGTCCTTTCAATTTCGTAGGTAGAAAAATGTTGAACTTCTTTATTCATATTTAGCTTCTGCGGTTTTAATTTGTTGTCAATTTCTTTCATAAAACTCTTCAAGTTTGAATACAAATATCATGTTTCTTGTTTCAACATCCTTTGTCATGTTTTACTTTATTATTTATAAGTGTTTTTTCTGTTTTAATTGTTTATCTTAATATTATTTAGACAGTCAAATAATATCTTTTAGAAATAATTTTCTCAACTATCCTCTAAATATTTTTAAATTGCTAACTATTATGACTTATAATAATATTTTTTATATATTTTTTTAAATATGTAAATTTCACTTCATAAAAAAGGAAGAGTTTATATCGGAATCACATTTAACGTTAATTAGTTGAAGACATAGTGAAAGGCAAATGAAGAAGAATATTCATTTGCTCATTAATAACACAGTTTTTAATTCACCTAATGTTTATATATACCAATTTTTTTTTAAACAAGAGTTCATACAATGTTGGGATTCCATTTATGATGTTTCTATTTAGAGAAGAGCAGAACTAGAACGAAATTCAAAGGTGTTGGAGTTTAATAAACCAAATATATTTCAACAAGAAGCATCAATGGTCTAGTGGTAAAATAATATCATGCTTCAATCTTATGAGACTCATACTTGGCTTGGAATTTGTTTGACGTAGTCCCTGTAGTGCAATGAAATGGGAGACTCGGAAGTAGAACCCAAACAGGTAAAGGAGCATTTTCATCTGGTTTAAAATTCGGAGTCCATTGTTCAAGTCACATTTATTGTTCTTCGATGTCAACCATTCTCTTAAAAAGCACATTCTTACAATCTTCCTCAATGTTAAAATCTAAAAAGACAATTCTGAAGTCATAAGCCCAATTTTAACATTTCCTTTGGTAGAAACTTTCTCAGCAAAGGCACTCCTAACCTTTTCCGTGTTAGGTCGAGTTTTAAGGAACTTACCGATAAGAGTTAGTTGGCAATGTTGTGCCATCTGCCATAGTAATCTTTCGATTTGAATATGATTGCCAGTACTCCACTATGTGTTGAGATACGAGCTTTGACCTCATATTCTCCATTTGAAAATGTTTTCCTACGAGAGGATGAAATTTTTGGAAAATCTCTTTGACGTCACTTTTGTTCTTTAACGTATAAAGTCAAGTGTATATCTTATAATGATCAACAAAGTTATAATAATACAATTTCTTCTCAAGGTGATAAGATTGGTGATGGACCTCAAAACCACTAAAGATAATTTGGAGTAGTTTGGAACTATACAAAGATAATTGAGAAAATGCATATCTATGAGATTTATTTGATTAGCAGGAATTACAATGAGAAAATTTATCTCGCTCATGAAATGGTAGTGAGAATTTATTCAAAATAAGCATAAGAATTCTAGAGTATGGGTGACCCAAGTGTTGACGCCAGGTGGCAAGCGGAGTTGATGGAATGGTCATGTGAGCTTGGGATGGATGATAGGTCACTCATATAGTCTATTGTTGGTTTGATCGTGCACCAGTAGTTTTCACGTCTTCAGATCCTTCACAACAAAGTCAAAAGGAAAAAAAATTCAATACATTTTAAATTGTCTTGACAAAATTTAGATATAGACAAAAGCTTTTGTTTAATGAACAAGACACACAACATGTAAGTTAGCTTAAAAATATTATTTAATGCATTTGATTTAGTAGAAATTAATCACCATGCTTTTTTTCTAAGTAACTAGGAAGTTTAATTGCTTCTTGACTGCTTATTTAGCTGACAACCTGACAATATTGTTTGTAATTACGCTAAGCAAGTATCAATGTGTAAATAAAACACACAATGATTTGAAAGAATTTTTATTTTCTTCATTCACACACACGAGCGCGCGCACACTTTCTCTCTCTCTCTCTCTCTCTCTCTCTCTCTCTCTCTTCATGATGTGGGATATTTCTTTACTGGTGTAGAAATTAAAGCAAGAAGATAATGTGTATCTACATGGATAATGTATATCCACGATTTAGGCTGGATATGATGAACAGTGTGGGTTGGCCCAATGTGTTATACGAAAGAACAATCCCAAAGAAGCTTAAGTGATTTTCTTACTGACCTGTCATTCTTTGACAACTTTCCTCTTCACTTAACCAGAATGAGAATGGAGAGCAAACCAGAAATCAACACCCCTCCTTAAGGTGGAGGGGACAAAAGGACACCCAACTTGCCCAAAATGTTGTGATTGAGAGGTCCTGTGAATGATTTAGTGAACAAATCAGTCAATTATGCAAAAGATCGAGCAAAAGTAAGGGAGAGAGGCAATCGAGAAATTTCTGTTGAATGAAGTGACAATCAATTTCAAGCTTCGTCCTCGTGAAATAACAGGGTTCCTCGCAATGTGTATTGCTGCTTGACTATCGGAATGGAGAGGAATAGGCAGTGGAATCGAAATAGGCAGATCCTTGAATCGGTGAAACTGCCAAGTAAGTTCAGCTACTACCCTCCTTATTAAATGATATTCTGCCTCTGCAGAACCAAGAGATATAGAGGTTTTCTTCTTTGATTTTCAAGAAATCGGAGAACCCCCGAGTGAAATATAGAACTCGCTAACAGATTTCCTCGACTTTGGACAGGTTCTCCAATCGGAGTCACAAAAGGCCAACAATTGAAATGAAGAAGGGCATTGAATAAAAGTTTCAAACTATCACGACCCGTGTCTATACCCTGGACGAGACACGGTACTTGGTGCCACAAGTGACCCCAAGCTAACCCACGGTCTACCATTGCACTAGTAAACTAAGTACACATAAGTGGAAGTTGTATAAAAAAATTATGTAATCAATGCTGCTGAAAGTATTAACATAACTGTAAGGAATACTGAATATCTAAGTCTGAAAGCCAATTATTATCCGACGAGTTGTTGGGACAAGCCCCTAGTTAACTCTAAAATCTGACTGAAAAGAAACTAACTAAAAAGCAAATATCATCCTCGGAAGATGAGGACTCACCAAATGGACTGCTGCTGCTAAAATCATCGGAGGGAACTACTCATGATGCTGAAACTGAGAACCTGCGCCTGTATCATAATACGATACAACATAGAAAACATGCGTCAATACTTTGAATGTACTGAGTAAGTGAGATACACAATAAGCATGGAAAAATCAATACTGAACTGAATAACATGTATGACTAACTGATATTGAATACTGATATGGTCCATAATGATCCTGACTGGCGGTCATAAACATGTCCTGGAACTAAGTGACTGAACTGAGATAAACTAAATTGAACTGAAACTGAAACTGTACTGACAAGTGGGAGAGTCTATTACCGATATATAACCATGTGAGTTAGACTTGGAGTTCGATGTATACACCCCACCAGAGAAAGCCCATTGTACCTTGCCAGAGTATAGTGGCTAGGCTGGGTGATCAAAAGTCTGGGTCTCGTTGGGCCAATAACCTACAACGACAACGTAGTTCTGAGAACCTGGATGCGCTGGAACCCCTGTGGCTCGGTGCTAAGTACTACTCCTAGTGGATAGTCCTAACTTGGATACTAAGCTGATAGCTCGAAGTTGGGGATCCTGGACTAAGTCAGGAATACTTATCTAGAAGCAACCTAAAAGTATGTAGGACCAGATAACTGAAAACTGGTGTTCTAGGAATGGTCAGAGCTACTTATCTGAAAGCGTCGTAACCGTCTAAAGAACTAACTGAAAAGTGATACTGGTGGTTCTAAGACTGGTCAGATCTGCTTATCTAAAAGCATCATAACTGTCTAAAAAACTAACTGATAACTGAATCTGTAAACTAAGACTGGGAGGTATTACTAACACATCAAGAAAACTGACTATAGTCAAACTGATCAGCTGATAGTACTGAAAGATACTGAAAATGCTAACATTCTGACTGAGACCAAACTAGCATGCAACTGACTTAGAATTCATATGATAGTAATACATGGAAATTCAAAGACTAACATAGTCGAGCAACATTAATATCTAATCAACTATGCAAAATCAAATTTATTGCATTTATAGAATTAGGGCTAAAATCATATTATAGGAAGAAAGTAGCAACATAATCACTAAGTAGTGGAAACATAGAAATAATTAATATGAATAATAATCCACAAAAATTAGTTAGAATTTGGCTGAAAATTTACCCTAATTCAAATCCTCAGGGCTAGAACTGATAAGAAATTTTAGAAGGATTTTGGGGCACAAGGGAAGGGCAATTTCCTTGGTAAATTTTCACATACCTGGTGTAGAAATTTTGAAGAAAAACCCTTGAGAAATCTTTGAAGAAAATTGAAACCCTTGACCCTGCTCTATACTTCCTGACTGAGTTTTCTACGTTCTGACTTTGAGAGAATGAGAGAAAACTGTCGACTAATTCCCTATATTCCTCTGAAAATAACCCAAAACAACATAGTTTAGGATTTAAAAAGATGAAAAGTTACTAAAATGACCCCAAGAAAAAGACTGAAAAACTGCCCGCCGGCCAACAATGGGTCATACAATGAGTCGTTGGTCGAACCAACGGTTTGTTGGAGACCGTCGTTGGTTCTGGGTCTAAGGATACGCAACTACTAGAACTAAACAATGGTCGGACAGAACAACCTGTTTGATGAACCAACGGGACTTTGGTTCGGCCCATTGTCATTGGAGGAGATATCTCACCCTCTCTGGATTCTCTCAGTGGCTCTTCGTGACGGGTTATTGTTGCCTTCCACAACTCGTTATTGGGGCTCGTTAGTTCTGTGGGTGATCTAGTAAGTTTTTAGATTGCCACTAATGGATCAAGAAAATGGTCCGTTGCTTCCTCGTTGAAGGACTCATTGGATCCGGGAAGGGGACTTCTAGGGCTGACAATGATTCCTAACAACGGCCCGTTGTTACTGACAACGACTCATCGGTGGAGTCATTTTGAGATAGGAATTTCTTGTTCATTTATGGTTTTTCACACCAAGTCTGAGTTTTTTCTAGAAAAATTATGGGGTGTTACAATATCTCCCCTTGGGATCATTCATTCTCGAATGAAGGCTAAAACTGCTGAAAAACTGGAAAAAGAGCTGTAATCCCCAGACTGAGACTATAAATTGATTTTTGAAAGAGTGACTGATTCCGAACTAGAATAGGCATACTAATTCAATTAACACAACTAGAGTGCACATTGAAAATCTGAATAGAGCTGATGAGTACTGAACCGAATAGAGCATTGGGAGGAATTTAATACCTGATGTTGAATATGAACTAGAAGCGAATAAATGGGGGTATTTAGCCATCATGTCTTCTTCTGCCTCCTATGTGGCTCCCTCAACTAGTTGGTTCCTCCACAAGACTTTTACTGAAGCAACCTTCTTGTTTCTCAGCTTACAAACCTGACGTTCTAGGATCTAAACTGGGACTTCTTTATAAGAGAGACTATCTTTCACTTCCACACTGTCTAGTGGCACAACTGAGGTAGATCATCGATGCACTTCTTCAAAAGCGATACATAGAAGACTGGATGCACAAATGCTAACTCCGAAGGTAATTCTATCTTGTAGGACATATTGGTGTTTAATATATTTAAATATAAAGAAACATTAATGATTATCATTACATCTACATATAGATCAGTAATACATTTATTTTGTTTCATAACAAATGCTTCCACTATTTGAATTTATCTTGTAATATCCAGTTCCACTTAGAATCCTGTACGGTCCTACATACCTCGGACGGAGTTTCCATGTCTTTTCAAACCTCATCACTCTTTCATGGGTGAAATTTTCAGAGAAACCCAATAATCTACAACAAATTCTAACTCTCTTCTCCTCACATTAACATATGATTTCTATCAACTCTGAGCTATTTTCAACCTCTCTATGATAAGTTGCACTTTCTGTATAGCTTCATGAACTGAGCCTGGTCCTATCAAGGTAGCTTCACCAACTTCAAACCACCCTATAGGAGACCTACACCTTCTGCCATATAAGGCCTCAACTGGGGCTATCTGAATACTGGAGTGGTAGTTGTTCTATGCAAACTTGATGAGAGGTAGGTGATCATCCCAACTGCCTTTGAAGTCGATCACACAGGCTCTCAATATGTCTTTTAAGGTTTGAATAGTCCGCTCAGCTTGTCCATCTGTTTGAGGGTGAAAAACTGTGTTGAGTTTGACCTGAGTACCCAACCCTTTTTAAAATGACTTCCAGAAATGCAAGGTGAACTAGGTACCTCTATCTGAAATGATGGATAAGGGAACTCCATGTAGTCTGACCGACTCTCGGATGTACAGTCTAGTATAATCCTCAACTGAGTCTGTAGTTTTAATTGGGAGAAAATGTGCTAACTTGGCCATCCGATCTACTATCACCCAAATTGAATCATGCTGCCGACGAGTACGAGATAGACCTGTAATGAAGTCCATATTCACTTCTTCCTACTTTCACGCGAGTATGTTGATATCCTGAGTCATACCCCTAGGTCTTTGGTGTTCAACTTTAACCTGCTGGGAGTTCAGGCACTTAGCCACAAATTCTGTTATATCCCTTTTCACGCCGTTCCACCAGTAGATTTCCCGTAGATCACGGTACATCTTAGTGCCACCTGGGTGGATAGAATATCTGGAGCTATATGCTTCTACCAGTATTTTTTGTCTCAACTCACCTACATTCGGAACACATAGCTTGACCTGGTAACGAAGCACACCATCTCCCCCTTTGGAGAAAGTCTCCACTTCTTTTCTTAGAACTACTTTATTCAACTTAAGCAGTATGAGATTTTCATCCTGCTTTGACTTAACCTCAACAACTAATGAGGATTCTAACCCACTCTGTAGTACTACTCCGCCCTCAGCTAAATTCACCAACTACGCTCCCAACCAAGCTAGCCTATGAATATCCTTTGCCAGTTCTTTTCTGCCCTCTTCAACATGAGCAACGCTCCCCATGGACATCCTGCTTAGGGCATCAACCACTATATTGGCCTTTCCTGGGTGATATAACATGCTCATATCATAATCCTTCAGTAACTCCAACCACCTTCTTTCACGAAGGTTCAAATCCTTCTGAACGAACACGTACTAAAGGCTCTTATGATTGGTGAAGACATCCATGTGAACCTCATAAAGGTAATGCCTTCATATTTTCAGAGCAAACACCACTTCTGCCAATTTCATATCACGAGTTGAATAATTCTTCTCATGAACCTTGAGCTGTCTGGAGACATAAGCTATCACCTTACCTCCTTGCATCAAAACGCAACCTAGGCCAACTCGGGAAGCATCACAATAGACTACGAACCCATCTGTTCCTTCTGGTAAGGTCAACACTGGGGCTATAGTGAGTCGAGTCTTCAACTCTTGGAAACTCTTCTCATATGCATCTGGCCACTAAAACTTCAACCTTTTCTGAGTTAGCTTAGTTAGAGGAGATGCGATAGAAGAAAATCCTTCTACAAACTATCGATAATAACCAGCTAGACCTAGAAAACTTCTGATATCTATTAGGGAAGTAGGTCTTGGCCAGTCTTTCACCGCTGCTATCTTTTGAGGATCTAACTGAATTCCCTCACTTGAGACCACATGACCGAGGAAGGCCACTAACTTCAGCCAGAATTCATATTTACTTAATTTAGCGAACAGTTGGCGGTCTCTGAGAGTCTGCAACACTATCCTTAGATAGTTAGTATTCTCCTTCTCATTTCTGGAATATACCAAAATGCCATGTATGAACACAATGACGAACATATCCAGATACTATTTGAATACCCTATTCATCCGGTCCATGAAAGTCGCAGGGGCATTAGTTAGTCCAAAGGATATAACCACAAATTCATAGTGACCATACCGAGTTTTGAAGCCTATTTTCGGTATGTCACATTCCCCGACCTTAAGCTGATAATATCTCAACCTAAGAACTACCTTGGAAAAACAACTGGCTCCGTGAAACTGATCGAACAAGTCTTCAATCCTAGGTAGGGGGTACCTATTCTTAACTGTAACTTTGTTTAGTTGATGATAGTCGATACACTTTCTGAGAGTACCGTCTTTCTTTTGTACGAACAACACTAGAGCACACTATGGAGAGATATTGGGCCTGATGAAACCCTTGTCTAGAAGGTCTTTTAGCTATTCCTTCAACTCATTAAGCTCAGCAGGAGCCATTTTATAAGGAGGAATAGAGATGGATTGAGTGTCTGAAAGAAGGTCTATGCCAAAGTCTATTTCCCGCGTGGAGGAACTCTGCGAAGATCTTCAGAACACATGTTAGGGAGTTCGCTGACAATTGGAATTGACTGAATAATTGGGGTCTTGAAGTTAGAATCTTTGACTCGAACTAGGTGATAGATGCATTCTTTTGAAATAAGCTTCCTTTCCTTAAGGTACGAAATAAATTGACCCTTAGGCGCTGAAACACTTCCCATCCACTCTATGACTGGCTCATTTGGAAACTAAAACCTGACGACTCGAGTTTTGCAGTCGACTGAGGCATAAACAGAATATAACCAATCCATTTTAAGAATGAGGTCAAAATCTGCCATGTCTATCTCTACTACGTCAGCTGGAATAACTTTATTCAACACTGAGACTGGGCAATTTCTATATACCTGGCTTACTCTAGTTGACTCACCAACTGGGATGGAGACTGAGAATGGTTCTAAGAGGACTTATAGATTGATTTCAAATTGAACAACTACATAAGGAGTCATAAATGATAATGTGGCTTTTGGATCTATCAGGGCATACACATCTAGATGAAAAAGACGTAACATACCCGTGACCACGTCTGGTGAGCTCTCCTGATCCTGATTAGAGGAAAAATCATAAAAATGATTTTGGCACTATCTTCCATCCATACCTGAAGTAGTCCCCTACTGAGCTAGATGACCTACTGGGGCTGCTGAAGTAGATTGAGTTCTCCCTCGTCCTACTGACGGACACTCCTTTAACCTGTGACCCAACTGCCCACATCCAAAGCAACCCTCTTTGCCCATGCGGCATTCTCCTAGATAGTTCTTTCCACACTTAGGACAAGTTGGGTAACAGTTGCTGGCATTGTAACTCTGGGATTGAGAGCCAGATGCTCCACCCTTCCAATCCTTGCGAGACAGGAAAGGAGGGGCGCTGACTGATGTGGGTTTTGGGGTTCTCCGTTGCTGCTGCAATGGGCAACTACTACCGCTGGACCTATGGTGGCCATAATTCGACTGACCTGTTCTAGGCCGCTTGTTCTCCCACTCCATATCCTTCAACTTTTCTTTCAAATCTACTGGGAATGAATGATGAGGCTGGAAAGGTCAATGTCCTTGATGAGCATCGTGGTTATACACTCCTTAAGTACTAAGTCTGACACTCCATTGACGAACTTGAGCATGCGAGCCTTTGGCTCGGCACCATCTTTGGAACATACCTCGACAACCGAATGAACTCCAATGCATACTCCTCCACGGTTCTATTACCCTGCCTTAGATTCATGAATTCTACGACCTTGGCCTCCCTCAATTCCCGAGGAAAGAATCTGTCTAGAAATGCAACCGTGAACTCATCCCACTCTACTAACCCTATTTCTGCTGGCCTCCCTTCCTTCCACTGGTTGTACCAAATCTAAGCTACCCCTTTCAACTAATAGGCAGCCAGATCAGTACTCTCCACAAAACTAACAACCATAATTCGAGTGATCTTCCACACCTCATCCACAAACTCTTGCAGATCCTCTCCCACCTTGGATCCATGGAAAGCTGGAGGGTTTATTCGGGTGAAGTCTCGAACCCTAGCAGCTGCTGCCGACCCATATACGTTTATTGGAACCACCTGCCGGTTCACTTGGTTGGTCACTGTTTGAGCTAGCAGCTAGATTGCCGCTTGAAATTCTACAGAGGAAACTTGGTCTTCCTGAGCGGTTGCTGGAGTTGTTGGGGAGGTCGGTTAGCAATGCCAGCCTCCTTCCATTTTCTCGTTTTGGAGGCATATTTTCACTAAAATGAATAGAGCATGAGTTAGGAGGATATTTTTGGAATTCAACTTCAACGTACAATACGGAGTATGAATAAAAGGGAAATTTTTCTAATAACTTCTTTTAGCCTCCCCGTCATAAGTATGACACACTTCACACCCATGAAAAGGACTCTACTTGATGCGACTTTTAGACATCCCAGGATACTCTAAACCTAGGCTCTGATACCAAGTTTGTCACAACCCGATTCTACACCTTAGATGAGACACGGTACTTCGCTCCAAAAGCGACCTCAAGCTAACCCATGGTCTAACATTGCATTGGTAGACTAAGTAAACATAAGCGGAAGCTATATAAAAATAATTATGTAATCAATGCTGCTGAAAGTGTAAACATAACTTAAGGAATACTGAATATCTGAGTTTGAAAGCCAACTACTATCTAACAAATTTTTAGGACAAGTCCCCAGCTAACTCTAAAATCTGACTGAAAAGAAACTAACTAAAAAGCAAATATCGTCCTCAGAAGATGAGGACTCGTCAAATTGACTGTTGTTTCTGAAATCATTGAAAGGAACTATTGACGATACTAAGACTGAGAACCTACGCCTATATCATAATACGATACAACATAAAAAATATGCGTTAATACTTGAATGTACTAAGTAAGTGAGATACACAATAAGCATGGAAAAATCAATATTGAACTAAAACAACATGATATGACCAACTGATACTGAATACTGATAAAAGCTGAGCTATAACTGATATGGTCAATAATGACCCTAACTGGCGATCATAAACATGTCTTGGAACTGAGTGATTGAACTGAGCTAAATTAAACTGAACTGAAACTAAAACTATATTGACAAGCGGAGAGTCTATAACCAACATATAACCATGTGAGCTAGACGTGGAGTATGATGTATACACCCCATCGAAGAAAACCCATTATACCTTGCCAGGGATAGTGGCGGAGCTGGGTGATCACAAGTCTGGGGCCCGTTGGGTCAATAACCTATGGTGGCAACATAGTTCTAGGAACCTGGGTACGCTGGGACCCCGGTTCGGTCGGTGCTAAGTACTACTCCCACTGGATATTCCTAACTTGGCAACTAAGCTGGTAGCTCGAAGATGGGATCCTGGACTATGTCAGGAATATTTATCTAGAAGCAACCTGAGAGTCTGTAGGAGCAGATAACTAAAAACTGGTGTTTTACGACTAGTCAAAGCTTCTTATCTAGAAGTGTCGTAACTGTCTAAAGAACTAACTAAAACCTGATACTGGTGGTTCTAAAACTGATCAGAGCTGCTTATCTAGAAGCGTCATAATCGCCTAAAGAACTAACTGATAACTGAATCTGCAAACTAGGATTGGGATATATTACTAACACCTCAAGAAAACTGACTATAGTCAAACTGATCAGCTGACATTACTGAAAGATACTAAAAATGCTAACATTCTGACTTAGAATGAACAAGCATGCAACTGACTGAGAATTCATATGATAGTAATAACATTGGAATTCAAAGACTAACAAACTCAAGCAACATTAATATCTAAGTGACTATGCAAGATCCAATTTACTACATTTATGAAAATAGGGCTAAAATCATATTACAGGAAAAAAGTAGCAACATGATCACTAAGTAGTGGAAATATAGCAACAATTAATATGAACAACAATCCACAAGAATTAATTAGAATCTGATTGAAAATTTACCCTAATTCAAATCCTCAGGGCTAGAACTGATAAGAAATTCTAGAAGAATTTTGGGGCACAAGGGAAGGGAAATTCCCTTTTTGAATTCCCACATACCTGGTGTCGAAATCTCAGAAAAAAACCCTTGAGAAATCTGAGAAGAAAATTGAAACCCTTGACCCTGCTCAGTGCTTCCTGACTGAGTTTTATACATTCTGACTTTGAGAGAATGAGAGGAATGAGAGAAAACTATCAAATAACTCCCTAGATCCCTCTGAAAATAACCCCAAATGCTATAGTTTAGGAATTAAAAAGGTGAAAAGTTACTAAAATGACCATGAGAAAAAGATTGAAAAACTGCCCGCCGGCCAACAATGGGTCACACAAGGAGTCGTTGGTTGAACCAACGGCTCGTTGGAGACTGTTGTTCGTTCTGGGTTTGAGGATACCTAGTTACTGGAACTAATCAACGGTTGGATAGAACGACCCTTTTGATGAACCAACAGGTCATTGGTTCCATCAGTTGTCACCGGAGGAGATTTCTCACCCTCTCTAGATTCTCTCAATGGGTCGTTGTTGCCTTCCACGACTCATTACTGGGCCTCATTTGTTCTGCAGCCGATCTAGTAAGTTTCTAGGTTGCCACCAACGAATCAAGTCAATGGTCCGTTGCTAGAAGAAACAGATCATTGAAGGACTCATTGGATCTAGGAAGGGGACTGCTGGGATTAATGACTCCTAATAACGGTCCATTGTTATTGAAAATGACTCATTGGTGGATTCATTAAGAGGCAAGAATTTTTGATTCATTTCTGGTTTTTCATGCCAAGTCTGAGTTTGGTCTAGGAAATTCTTGGGGTGTTACACAAATCAGGATCCTTTGATAAATATTGAAGGCACGGAGTGCTGCAGTGAGATGAGGTTGTTGAGAGTCTTGCATATACTGGCTTAAATGTTGGACAGTAAAAGCAAGAACCGGCCTGGTATGAGTCAAATAATTAAACTTTCCAAGAAAATGTCAATATAAAGTTGGATTAGGAAGAGGATTCCCTTCATTTACCCGTAGCTTAAGTGTTGTGGTCCAGAGGAGAAGAGACAGAAAGTAAGTGTAGGACATCAAATTCTTCTAACAAATCAAGTATAAACTTCCGCTAAGAAAGAATCAGACCTTGAGTCTCCCTCATAATCTCAAATCCCAAAAAGAAATATAAGTTGCCCAAGTCCTTGATTCTGAATTCTTTATGGAGAAATAGCTTCAATGAATATAACTCTGCATTGTCGTTACTTGTTAATACAATATCATCACATAGACTGCAAGAATGAATACTAGAATCTGATTTCTTAATAAAAAATGAGTAATCATTAAGTTAATGAGCAAACTCCTTAAATTGAGAGCAGTTGTTAATTTTGACTAACATTGCCTAGAAGCTTGACGAAGTCCATAAATGGACTTCTTAAGTCTACAGACATGAGATGGTGAGGGTGGAGTAATACAAGCTTAAAATTTTATATAAACCTCTTCATCAAGATCTCCATGTTAGGAAGTGTTATTCACATCTAATTGATAATGTATAACGATCCATCCGATCGTTATAGAGCCTTGATGACATTGGTGTAACGATTTAAACTTTTACGGGTCTAGCTTTTTTTTTTGGAACAAGAGATTATTTTATTAATTGACTTGATAGGTTGATTTTGGTGGATCCAGGTGGCAAGACCTCCACGGGAATAATCCTTCATCATAGTGGGATCGCTGCAGTGGAAATGTAATGCTGCAGCGGATGACATGGGATAGAAAGTCACTTTAGATAAGAATTTTGGGGGTTTTCATTCCATTATTCTAGGGCACGAGAAAACTGAAGAGTTAAGGCGATTCTCTAAGGCAGAAAGGGCTCTCTTTCATATGTTAAGAATTCTAGCTTGTTCTTTCCCTCCTTTGATTCACTAACACCCTAGAGGTAATGGGTGAACTTTAATGCTGACTTTTAGTTAAAACCCCTAAGTTGTGAAAGCAAGAAAGATTCAAATGAGAATGTAGTGGGTTGAGTTCCCAAACTGTTGAATTGAAGAAGTAGACTATTGATTGATTCCTTAATGTCTTTTTTTTAGACTTTGAATGTGTGTTGAAGTAATATCATGTAAATTTATTTGTACTCATGAGTTTTCATATGTATTGATGAGGTGAAACACGTAAAATATGCTGGATTGTGTTGGCAAACATGCCTTATGAATTGTCCTATTATTAACTAGATAACTGTGAAATTAATTTGATGATTGTTGACTTTTATGTCCCGCAAATTGTAGTATGTGTTGATTGGATGAATAATGTGTTCATGATATGAGAGTTATGGAGTATTATGTCCTTGTGATTGTCACTTGAATTGAAGGATATGATAACTTGTGGAAGGGTAATTGATAAGTGTTGGACGAAGGGGTGACGGAGACCCATAATTGGTATGAGTATACAGACAGGTATGATATGATGTTCATACTGCTGGGTGTACAGGTAAGAGTACGTAGACAGGTATGATATGATGTTCATACAGCTGGGTGCACAGTACATGAATTTCTAGAGTCCTCTGCAGGCCATGACTAGAAGCAATGTAAGACCTTCTAGCATATGTATATAGTGCTTATAACATTGACAATGTTGTTATGGTGACATGACAGATGTGTGTAGTTGTGTACAACTAAGAGTACATAAACAGGTATGTTATGATACCCATACAACTGGGCATATAAATATACATACACAGACATGTATGGTATGATATACATGCGACTGGGTGTACGGATGATGAGGTCCTAAGTGTAACTGAGATCAGTGCAGGTATGTGATGAGATATATAAGGATGGGTGATAGGGATCCGTAATAGGCACGGTACAGAGGTGAGTATTAAGATGGCACAGTGAGTGTGTAGACATCAGATGATATGAAATATTAAGATAGGTTCATGTATTTATGTATCCTGTGTGTTCTTAAAATTATCGTATGATTTCGTATTGCTATGTGAAATTCTTAATGATTGATATATTAACTGTAATATATGGATGATTGCATTCTAAATTGTTCATTGAGCTGTTTTATGTGTGTTACTAGGTTGATCCTGATTGTGGAAATAATTGTGGTAAAACAAGGGGAAAAGAGTGGATAATTATGATAAGACAAACAAAAGAATGTTTAATTTAACTAGTGTGACATTGTTATAGTTGTTAATGATTATTGAGTATATATAGAATGATGGGTAGTTGAGAAATTATGTGATCAACGAAATTGAGTTACTGCCTAAGATAGTACCGCTGCAACGACATAATTACCACTGCGGCGAGACCGTGGCAGCGATCTAGTTACCATTGCTGCCGGCATAAATAGTGTGCAGGACAATGTCATTGTTGAGATCCATTGTATGCATGTGTATCCTGTTAAACGAGTTGAATAAATAGGGAGAATTTAAATGAATTATTGAGGATTGTGTTAATTATAATAATTGATTAACTAATTATATATTAATTGTATGTTGTTATGTAAATTAATTATTATCGACTGATGTGCCTACCAGTACGTGTGGTGTATTGATACTACTCTTACTTACACCTTTTTGGTGTAGGTTGCGATAGGTTGAAGTTCGTGATTGATGTGGTTTATTTTCAGCAACAACTTCTGCACTTTTTCATTGGAGAAGTTGTGTTTTTTAATTATCGGTATTCTAATGTAGTTCACTTGTACCTATCTAGACTAGATCTTTGGAAGAGTCAGTAGGGATTTTTAACAGTGTAATTCGATTATTTATTTTATGAAAACTTATGAAATAAAAATATTATTTGAATGAAATTTTTTCACATGTTGTTTTTGGAAAAAAGGGGTTCTCTTGTCGAAATAGAATCGAGTAGGTGCCCGCATGATTTGCCAATTTGGGTCGTGAAATAAAGTCCCCGACCTTTCTTGATAGCAGTAGCCAATAGACATCTAATGGTAGTGATTTTAACTACAGGGGAAAATGTTTCATTAAAGTCAATGCCGGCTCTTTGAATGTCACCCCTGATGACCAACCTAACTTTTAGTCTCTCTATGCTTCTATAACTATGTTGCTTTACCTTGTACACCCACTTACAGGGTAAAGCTTTCTTACCTGGGGAAAGTTCAACCACTTTCCAAATTGGTTTAACTCAAGTGCCTAAAGTTCTTTGTCTATGGCCTCCTTCCAACCTTGATGTGAGGCTGCTTGATTATAATCGACAGGCTCTTGCATATTGCACAGTGAATGAAATAACTTTTGATTTGTGGAGGATAAGTTATCAATCGGGAAAGACACTGTGTAGTGGGACTTAGAAAATAATTTGTGCTGAGCTCAATGAGATGCATAGAGTTGTAGATATAATCTGCCGGATAAGTAGGCATCTTATGTTCTCTGGTAGATTTTCTAAGCAGGTCATTAGGGATGGAAGAACTATTAGGACCAGGTAGGGTAGGAACTTGTCTAGAACTTTTTGGTCCCATTCCTGAGTTGAGATTAGGGGATGAAATAGAAGAGGTAGAATCAAGTGGGACTGCATCACTCAAATTTTGTAAAGCAATATTTTCCTCCATGTAGGGACTAGAATCAGGGAGATTAATATTAGAAGAAATACTTGCATTAGGTGCAATTAGTTCATTACCAAATTTCAAAGAAACAGGAAAGTCATATAATAAGCATTGTTTCTTGCATTAGGGAAATAAGAATCAGTAGGATTTACAGAAGCAAAAGGAAAATATTCTTCATTAAATACCACATCTCTTGAAACAAAAACTTTTAAGATGTCAAGATTCAATACCTTATACCTTTTTTTACCATGTGGATATCCCAGAATCACACAAGGGATTGCCTTTGGATCAAAATTTAGTTTTATAGGTGGATAAAATTGAAACAAATCATAAACATCCAAAGCATTTGAGATTAGAATAGTTTGGCTTGGTGTTGAAAAGAATCTCAAAAGGTGTCTTATTTTGTAAAACCTTGAAAGGAAATCTGTTGATTAAATAAGTTACAGCTAGGAGACATTCCTCCAAATATTTAATGAGCAAATATGATTGAAATATGATTGATATAAAAGGGCCCTAGATGTTTATAGTGAATGTTTGTGTTTCCTCTCCACTACCTCATTTTGCTATGGGTGGAAACACAAGAAGCTTGATGTCGAATCCCCTGTGAAGAAAAATAGTCTGATTGAGCATTTCCAGTCCCTAACTCAAAAGCATTATCAGATCTTACTGTCTTAACCTTAGTTTGAAATTGTCTTTCCACTATTTTAAAGAAACTTTTGAGTACTATTAAAGCATTGGACTTGGAATTCAATAAGAAAGTCCAAGTACCTCTACTAAAATCATCTACAACGGTGAGAAAGAATCTATATTCATTATAAGTTTGTCTTGTACGGTTCCAAAGTGTCCATATGTATTAGATCAAAAATTTCTTTAATGGAGATATGACTTATGGGAAAGGAAAGTTTGGATTGTCTTGCCATAGGACAAATAACACAAGGAACAAAGATTTTTGATAATAAGAAATAGAATTAAAAGAAACGTTCTTCATATTACTCAAAGGTATATGCTCTAATCTATAATGCAATATTTGGTCTTTGAAATTTGAATTAAAGAAAGCAAGACAAGAATTAAAAACTGAACTAGAATCGGAATATTAATAGGCTAGACAAGAATTAAAAGTTGAACTAAGTCTGGAACTCTGGTTGACTGGACTTGCTGACTGGCTTGATTTGAGTATGTAGAGTCCACCTTGTTCTCTATCAATCTCCATAGAGCTCTTAAGTGAAGGGCCCTCCAACATGAAACAAGAATGGGGAGTTAATAATAGATAATTATTGAATTGTCTACATAATTTATGTACAAACAGTAGATTGAACTTAAAAGATGGTATATATAATATATTGTGTAGTACCAGATTTTGTAGAATAGAAACTGTCCATGTATGAGTTACTTTTACTCTACAAGAATTGGGAAGATTGACCACAAAAGGTCTGGAAAAGGTTTTAAAATGTGAAAATAGAGCTTTGTTGTGAATCATATGTTGAATTGCTCCACTTTCTAAAATCTATGAGTTACTTTCGATGTGAACAAAACATGCACAAGAATTGAAAATTTGAGTTATACCAGCAAAATTCATATTTGCATGAGCCTTAGGATACTTTCATTCTGCTGGGCAGTCTTGAGATGCTGAAGAAGCTGTATCAACTGTCCTACATTTTCCTAGCTCAAGGATTTAGACTCTCCAGCACTAACCTTTGTTTGCTCTTCACTTGATTCAAAGACATTGTTTGCTTGAGTGTTTTCCTGAAATCTTTTTTGTTTAGTGAATTTAAAATCAGAAGAAAACCCATGAATACTATAAAATTTGTCCACACAATGACCTAATTTCTTACAGTAAGCACAAGTCAAACTATTTTTCTTAGGATCATAGTTTGTTCTCTGTCCCTTATACTCATTGGTTTTTCTGTTTACTTGCAGATTGGCAGCAGTAAAGATGCAGACGCTCCAAGGTAGCCTAGTGTAGCATGTATCTTCTTTTGATTTTCATCCTATGTTACAAGTGAGTAAGCCAATCCTATAGAAGATAATGGTGAAGATAAGAAAATATTACTCCTTACTCCTATGAAAACATCATTTAATACCATTAAAATTGTAATAATCTTTCATTTTGTTGTGCTTTGTGTCCCTTTGCTTTAGTACCACATTCACACTCACACACAAAAACAGAAACAGTGTTCAATGCATCTAATTCATCCCACAAGCTTTTCATTTTTGTGAATAAGTTGAAATACTTGTGTTACCTTGAGTTACTGCATTCAATTCCTTTTGAAGTTGAAATAATTTGGCACAATTTGTCTAACCAAATCTTTCTTCCAGGTATTTCCATAGTTCCTTCGTACTGCTTGAGTACAACACATTTTCAACTATTTCTTTGGAGAGAGAATTGAGCATCCATGACAACACCATGTCATTACATCGAGTCCAAGACTTCTATAGACTTGAATCGTAAGAGGACAACTAAGGATCCATCAATAAATTCCAGTTTATTTTTGGATGAAAGGTCTATGATCACTACTCTTCTCCAACCTCCATATCCTTTTCCAGCAAACATAGAAGATACAAAGTCATTCCTGGATAATCCGAGGAATGTAAGATAATAAGGATGTGTTGTATCCACTACATTGATTATAATGGATCCAACAGAGACAATTCCATTACCGACTGTGGTGGCCTCAGTCACTGTTTCTAAATGTTGAGAAGAACTCGACATATTAATAATGATAACTTAAAAAAAGAAGAAAGTACAATGATTTATAAGGTTTTTTAAACTTGCTTTGATACCATGTAGAAATTAAAGCAAGAAGATATGAAAAATATTATTTTCCTACTTTGCTTGATTGATTACCTTGCACAAAGTCCCTATTTATAATTGTAAAAAAAACCTAATAAGAGTTTAATCCTCATTAACCGACTAAGTACTTCTGGGAGATATATACAAATATACGGAAGAGTCCTATGTATGGTGAAAGATAAAATATATACAATGATAATGTGTATCTACATGGACAATGTATATCCATGATTTGGGTCGGATATGATGAACAATGTGGGTTGGCCCAATGTGTAATACAAAAGAACAGGCCCAAAGAAGCTTCAGTGATTTTCTTACCGATCCATCATTCTTCGACAACTTTCCTCTTCACTTAACCAGAATGAGAATAGAGAGCAAACCAGAAATCAACTGTTACACCCCGTAAACTCTCAACATGTAGATGGCCTATTCGCATGTTGGTTAAGAGTTTTAGAATGCCATACATGCTGGAAAAAGGCCCGGAGAAAGACCGGATAAGCGGTACGTCGAACAATCGCAAAAGGAGGCTGACACATCTCCTCCGCGATGGCCAGAGTGTCACGGAGGCTCACCTCCGCGATGGCCAGAGTGTCATGGAGGCTCACCTCTGCGATGGCCAACGTGCCACGGAGGTGAGGTGCAGCCTCAAGTATAAAAGTACCAACTTCGGTTTTTAACTTCATTTCACACACTTTTAATTCTAGAACACGACTATAACCGGGGAGAACGAGGATTCAACATAAAATTTCATTCGATTACGTTGCTAAATGCGGTCCAAACTAGAATTAATCCTAGATACCGGAGTATAAAGCTGCAAAGAGCATTCCTACGGGTTTAGTTTCGCAAAATTCGGCCGGCGAACCGTCGTGCTACCGAGCTAAGGTAAGTGGAATTGCTCCAAATTAGTGTCAATATACTCCTAGCCCTAAAGTGAGTATTTCTCCCTTCTGGACTTTCGAGAAATAGCGAATTTTCGGCCATTTTTTGATAAGTCAAAGTTTTGGCTATATATATATTAAAAGTGTTATCCTCTTCCATAATATTAATGTATTTAGTACTAATTGATATATATATATATGGATACAGTTGTAAGAAATAGCTGAATATTGGTCGAGTTACGCCAGTTAGCCGGAAGCCAATAACTGAGGTATGTAAAGCTAGTTTCTTCAGCAAGTTAGTAGTTCCGGTATAGTAAAATAGTTCAAGTGCCAGTAGAATGTTTCAGAAACCGCATATTATGTTTAGTATGATATTAGCAACATCATGTCATGTGTAGCGTGAAACTTACTAGCACAATGCAAATTCTGGTAGAAAGTGACTAAACAGTACATCATGCCCAGTATGTGATTTAGTAAAGTATGTTAGGATATTACCGTGTTCAATTGAAACTTAGTAAAGCAATATAAGTTCCTGTAAGGTATTTCAGAAATAGAATGGTAGCCTAAAATGAAGTTTAGAAAGCATGTTAGAAATAGTAAATCATGTTACTATGAAACTCAGTTATACAACATGATTCCCAGCAGAAAAACTATATCTTGTTCAACATTAGACTCAACACAGTATGACAGAAGATTGTATATATACCATTATCAGTTTCAGGATGTATTAAGTACATACATATCACTATCATTAGTTTTAGCATATAGTATATACATACACATTATTGTCACTAGTTTCAGCATGTGGTATACGCAGTTAGTATTACTAGTTGAGACCACTGTATTGTTTTGGGGTTGGATTACCTAGCATTCATGACCGCCCCAGGGTTAATAGCTGTATCGACTCGTCCGCCAGAGGGCAAGGATACGTCGCTCTACGGAGTGGCATGCCGTCCCCCAGGGGACGAAGATGGGATGCCGGTTTCCCTATATTTTGCCTTGGTCGGCTTTTATACACCCCCGTCGAGTGGGTACGCCGGGGGTGTTGATTTAGGAGTCCTCCGGACTCAGGTACAGTTATAGTCAGGGGCTCAGCGAGCCCAAGTGCATACCCAAGGGATCGGCAGAATGCTTATAGTTATTATAGGAGATGGGACGACTGGGGTAGGGGTATAGATTGCGTGTTGATTGTACCTCCCGGCTTATGGGGGCCGGGTAAGGTTTGTGTGTGCTATGCTATATTATGTTATGTTATGTTATGCCATATTACGCTAGATACGAGTAGATCGACAGTAGAGCGATACATTTCTAGGTATGACTCCTACTCCTTCCAGCATAGTTGAAAACAATCTTAGATTCATATTTCTAGTCAATTTCAGTCTATTTCTTTCTATTTCAGTTCCATCAGTTGTATTGTTGTATTCAGATATTTTTCAGTTGTTGCTTTACATACTCAGTACTAGCGGTACTGACGCCCGTTTGGGGCGCTGCATTACTTGCCTGCAGGTACTCATAGACGAGGAGCCGATCCCTCGTGATTCCAGCTAGCTCACAGAGTCATCAGCTCCAGTCATTCGGAGCTAGATAGCTAGAGGTTTATCCCTTTTCTTTTGTTGTACAGTATGAGTAGGCCGGGGCCTTGTCCCGACCCTATTATCAGTATTCTTAGAGGCTTGCAGATTGTGTATACCCTATGGTTAGTTATACCGGTTGTGTGAGGCTATGTGTACGTTTTAGCTTGTTATGATGGCAGTGTGGGGCCTTACTCAGTTGGTAGTGGTGACCTTGTCGGTCACGTAGGGGTTTAGCACCTGTTTTCTTGATTTAGAGATAACTAGACAGCATGGTGGCCTTGTCGGCCCGCATAAGTTCCTTCATACTACTGTTGCTCTAGTTAGCTGTTGCTTGTTTACAGGTGGCTATAGGCCTAGTCGGCCGGAGGTTGTATTTACAGCCGTTATATAGCCCGTCGTTTTCTTGAATCCAGAGTTAGAGCCAGCTAGGCACCAGAAGTGCTTAGGCTCAGTAGTCTAGCAGTTCAGGTCCCATTAGGGCACCAGGTTCCAGTCATACCCTCCAAGGCGGGGCGTGACATCAACAACTGGCAATACATTATCTTTATAACTAGCTTTTTGTACATTATTGTTCCTCAAAAGTTGTTGGATTTCTCATTATACTAATATTAACATGCGATAATAAATATTTTGTTGTCCCTGAAAAGGGGAAACATAGTATTCAATTGAGTTAGCGGAATACTCAATTGAGTGCCTATAGAAAAACGCAATCCATTCCATACGAAAAATGAAAAGGAGGAAAGTCTAACCTTGAATACATGAAAGTGTGGGGGTGTTTGGCTAAGGTACAAGTTCCTAAACCCAAAAGGGTTAAGATAGGACCTAAAATAGTTGATTGTGTTTTCGTAGGATATGCTACAAATAGTAAAGTATATCGATTTCTGGTTCATAAATCAGAAAATTCTGACATTCATGTTAATACGGTAATGGAATTAGACAATGCTGAATTCTTTGAAAATATATATCCGTATAAACAGAATTGTGAGTCGTCTAACGAAGGATCTAAACGACCTCGGGAAGATACAAAGGAAAGTGTTCCTAATGAAGAGAATCTAAGACGTAGCAAACATCAATGGACTTCTACTTCCTTTGGACCAGATTTTCTAACATTTTTGTTCGAAAATGAGCCTCGAACTTTTCAAGAAGCTATAACTTCTACGGAAGCTCAATATTGGAAAGAGGCAGTCAATACTGAAATTAAATCCATAATGAATAACCATACATGGGAATTGGTTGTCCTTCCTCCAGGGAACAAACCATTAGGTTGTAAATGGATTTTCAAAAAGAAAGTTAAAGATGATGGCACTATTGACAAATACAAAGCAAGACTTGTAGTCAAAGGGTTTAAACAAAAAGAAGGTCTTGATTACTTTGATACGAACTCACCGGTAACCAGAATTACATCCATTCGGGTGTTAATAGCGTTAGCCGCTGTATACGATCTTGAAATCCATCAAATGGATGTGAAAACGTCCTTCTTAAATGGAGATTTAGAGGAAGAAATTTACATGGATCAACCTGAAGGGTTTGTAGTTCCTAGAAATGAAAAGAAGATTTGCCGACTTGTAAAGTCCTTGTATGAACTAAAACAAGCGCCCAAACAATGGCATGCAAAATTTGACCAAACTATGTTGTCAAATGGTTTCAAGATTAATGGGTGTGATAAATGTGTTTACATTAAGAACACTCAGAATCAAGTCGTTATTGTTTGCCTATATGTGGATGATATGTTGATAGTGAGTAACGACATTGCTAACATAAATGCTACCAAGAGTATGCTTGCTAATAAGTTTGAGATGAAAGATCTAGGAGTTGCTGACTTGATATTGGGGATTAGGATCCACAAAACTCCTGAAGGTCTAGCATTGTCTCCGTCTCATTATATCCGAACAATACTTGAAAAATTCAAGTATTTAGATTTCAGAATTGCAAAGACACAAATTAATGTGAACCTTACTCTTTCTAAGAAAAAAGGTGAAAGTAAGTCCCAATTGAACTACACAAGAGTATTGAGAAGTCTGATGTATATCATGAACTATACACAACCAGATATAGCTTGTGCGATAAGTAAACTTAGTTGATACATAAGTAATCCCAATTAGAGTCACTGGATGGCTATGAAACGAGTTTTGGGGTATTTAAAATATACTAAAAACTTTACTTTGCATTACAATAAGTATCCAGCGGTTGTTGAAGGATATTGTGATGCAAATTGGATCACCAAACTAATTGAAACTAAATCCAAAAGCGGATATGTGTTTGTCATTAGTGGAGGAGCAGTGTATTGAAAGTCATCCAAACAAACATGTATTGCTTTCTCTACAATGGAGTATGAATTCATAGCTTTAGACAAGGCTGGTGAAGAAGCTGAATGGCTCAGAAATTTCCTAGAGGACATTCCATTCTAGCCCAAACCATTGGCACTAATATGTATACACTACGATAGTCAAGCGGCAATCAAAAGGGCTGGAAGTGTAATGTATAATGGAAAATCTCGTCACATACGATGGAGACATAACACTATTAGATAACTACTCTCTAGTGGAATTATCACAATTGACTATGTAAAGTTAAGATATAATGTGTTGGATCCACTTACAAAAGGACTAACTAGAGAGGCAGTTGAAAGATCACCGAAGGAAATGGTACTATGGCCGAGGACAAGTCATCGTGGAGGTAACTCTACCTAGAAGACTGGAAATCCCATGATCTAGGTTCAATGAGATCAAACAAAGTTATTGACGACGGTTCAACATTGTCAAAATAACTTTTGGTCCATTCTCATGATGAGACAATATTTAGTAACAAGGTAAAGCATTAAAGGCTTTTTAATGATTTCTAAATTTGACACGGGGTATGTCAAATGGTCTATCTACAGAATAACACATTTAGGAATCACCTATATAAGTGTGAAGTGTAAGGCGCTTCAAGGAGAATTCAATAACTCCAATTTTCTATGCACTTATGAAACCATGTTATGTTCATGGCTGAAACGGACAAAACAATGAGAACCTAAGATGGTTAAAGGATTAATTGTGTGATTTATGTTGTTTAGGTATACATCAAAGCTCGACTGTTCAAAGATATCAAATCTACCGATTGATCGAGTATATCTGATATATGTTCACTACGGAAAGTTCAAGGGGAAACCCACTTATCCAGATGCAATTGGTTCTTGCTTAGAATCACACAATTTTTCATGTATATAAAAATTTTTATATAGCCAGTCCCCATTTATGTGGGGGATTGTTGAAGTGTTGGGTGTGAATTGGGAAATGGAGAGAAATAAATTGGAGGGAAGAGAAAGTTGAAAAGCTTCTTTCCCAATGGTAGCCATTCCGAATAGACACTATCTGAAATAGGTGTCTTCACACCCCTTCACTTCAGATCTTTGGCTATAATTAAATGCCTTTTGCCTTCATTTTTGAAGTACTTTTTTTGAGACTTTTACTAGCAAATTTAAAGATCATTCTGCATATTTTGAAAAATCAAAATTCGAGTCTATTGTGTGATTCATTATTGTTCTTCGAGTTTGACGAAGTTATTGGTGTTTGAGGTAATGCTACACCATTAATAGGTTAATCTGATTTATCCTAGGAGAAAGTAATCCAAAAACCTCGAGTATAGTGAGGGGATTAAATTCCTTAAGGACACACAGTGAATTCTTTGGACTCGAATATTATTCTTTCCTTTGCTTTACATATTTGATCACAGGACATCAACAGATACGCTACATATGAGTCATGTCCGCTAGAAGCAACTGATGCATGAAATGTGGTAGACAATGTAGGATTACCAAGTCTTCTTGCTGCATTCTTTCCATTTTTGCAAGGTGATCCACACAGTTATTTTCTTATCTCAGAGTATGCATTATGGATATATCAAGCTCAAACAGGAGAGATCGACACTCATCACGATGCGATTGGGGTGTTGGTTAACATGTCTCTCATGCTCAGCATCCTCAAGGCATCGAGTCAGTCTCGATGATGACATTCTTTAAGTTGTAGTTTTTCGCTAGGGTTAGACCATCACGTATGGACCATGGTTTTGTGGTAAGGCTCGAAGTCGCTATCATACCGAATCGACCGAAGAATCCGCCTAACTACCTACCTTTATCATAGTGCAACACCCTCAAATTCCGCTAACCCTGAGTTTAGTATGAAACTTCCGTCCATGTTAATCTTGATGAATCTCGACAGAGGAAACGACCAGCTGATATAGACAAGGGGCAACGTTCTATCGAGATGTTGATCGAACGAGAGAAACTTAAGGAACATGTTCGATAACGGGAAAATAATAAATGGTGTGTCAATTAGAAAACGGGACAAAGATCAGTGCCATTGTGTTGGGGTTTTGGCTACCAAAAGGAGATTGAAATGAAATTGCATTTAAGAGGTAGGCATAGTAAGTTATTTATAATGTATTGCATAAGCCTAAACCTTGTAGAGGAGATAGGATTAACTAAAGTTTCCTAAATGTTTTTGGCAGTCTTTTTAATTGCAGATGCTCCACGTCACGTGTAGTCTATTTTGGATTTCAATTAAATATTTATTTTATGCCTGAGCATGGTGTATTAAATAAAAAAAAAATTAAAAAAATATTGCCGACAAATTTGTAATGAATATCTCCGCCGCTGAAAGATAACATGCGATAATAAATGAAGTATCAAAAAATTTAGGGGATATTTGTGTGTATTTTTATTTACCGATTCAGATTATTGGTTATTAATTTTTAAATGTATTAAATCACTAATAAAATTAATATGATATTGGTTGTTTCGGCATCGATTAGCGATTGTCGACTAAACCTCATTTACAAACGATTAGCACCCTTTCCTTACCGTAGTCACAATTTTTTTTTTTACTTCTGGCTGATATTTTTTATTAGAGATTTGTTTTTCTAACCTTATAAGCGGGTTAAATTAGCTTATAAGCATATTTTAATTATGATGGTGATTTAGGATTTCAATGTACTGCATTCAAGATCAAAACAAGCTTGCCGGCGGACCACTGCCATCCCATTCTTGAGTGTGGTAATATTGAAAGTGTTTATAAGTCAAAATAAATCATAGGTCATAAGTTGACCACTCCCAATTTATGATTTTGCAGCTTATAACCACTTTTGGTTTGACCTATCCATTTTAAATTTTATCCCTAATATTTTTATGCAACCCCCAAAATATCTTTTCTTAAAATAAAATTTTTGAACACTCTCCATGTTTTTACTTCCACCTTTGTTCTTCCAAACCTAAACTTTCCTTCAGCTTTTCAATGTTAACAACAATTATGCAATTCTTTATGACATTATTTTGGTAGAAAATTTCTCTCTAATATTTTTAGCAGTTCTTCAAGTTATACAGCTAAGCATGGAACTCTTTTTTAACTTGGCATCAATATCGTTGATTTGTGGATTTTGTAAAGCATGAAACCCTCTCTTACTTCTCTATATTCTAAGATATTTATTATTGATTTCAAAAGCTAATAAAATTGAAAAAAAATATTATTGATAAACACACAATATGAAAATTCAAAAAAAAAAAAGTAAAATAGAAAACGTGTAACCTTTTAACATTTAGATGACAACTCGTGATTTGATCGCTGAAAATATTTATGATAGTTGAATGTTTTAATAGAATTAGAGACAAAAAAATACATCGTTATTAGTTTAAATAACTTGAAGAATATTTAAATAAATTTAACCAAAGAAATGTTTATCAACACTTTTTTACCAAACACTTCAACTGTTTATAATTAGTTTCAGCACTTTTTTCCAAACACGTAACTGTTTATTTATTAAATCAGCTTCAGCACTTAAAAATACTTTTTAACACTTAATGTTTATCAGCTAGTTTAAATCAGCTAAGTTAAACAGACTCTTAGTCTTTTTTTTTTAAGTGAAAAAGGCAAAGTATTTTTCAATTTTGCGATTTGGAAGGATTTATCATTCGTTAAAAAAATTGTGCATCTATATCCCTGTTGTATAATAAATGATGTATAATCATTCTTTTTGTTAAAAATATATATTTACTGAATTTAAAAAAAAATTATAAAGCTGACTTTTTAATTCTAAAAATGTGACATGGTTTAAAAAATTGATCACCCATTTTCTTTCGAGTGATTGACAACTATATACATTTTTTAATAATTATTTGCATATTTATAGCTAAAGATTAGATTTATCATATAAGAGCCTAAAAAGATATAAACTTTATAAAAAATAATTATATTCTATATATAAAATTTTAAAAAGAAAATAGATTTTACTGTGCATTTTAATTGAAAGGTAAAAATTATCTTACTTATTTCATGCTTCATGATATGTATCCATTAATAACACTCCTAATATAACTATAACACTTTTTTTTTCTTGTTCAAAGATTATTTTTTAATTCAAATCAGAACTAATATGGAGTATATGATGAGATACAATCAGTAACCATATAAGATAACCTTTGTGAAATGTATATAAAAAAGTATATCTATTATAAAAACTTGTATAGCTGGCTGTATATCAGTTATTTAACAGTATTTTAAGCATGATTATACATAAATTGTGTTTGTCATTTTTGAATGTGTATAACTGTATAAGTTCTCCATATATGTATATCTCTCGTAAAGCTTGTATGGATAAGTGTATATCAACATATTATTTGATATAATTTTATAGTATAAGATGTTCTATGTGAAATGTATATCAAAAGATACATTTATTATAAAACTTGTATAACTGATTGAATATAAGTTATTTAATATAATTTTAACCATGATATGTATAAGCTGTGTGTGACATTTTTGAATGTGTATAAGTATAGCTATATAAGTTCTTCTCCATACATGTATATCTCTCGTAAAACTTGTATGGATTACTGTATATCAGCATACTATTTAACAGAATTTTAGGCATGATATACATGCTTTCTCACACAATTTATAAACTGAAATGCAAATGCAACACAACTAAAATGATGAATAATTTCTTAAATAATGGTATCAAAAACAGTCCAAGAAATCAAAATAAACGTAAATTAAGAGTAGATGTAGAGTGTAATTGAAAGTTATTATACTTGAGAGCATTGATTTTCGATAATATTGATTATAAAAAAGGATGCACGATATATAGGAGATAAATACGATTAGTGAGAGAATATGGGGATAAAAGAGAATATCTTCTTTATAGGAAGAGAATTAATAATATGTGTATTTAATTAATTAGTTATTTAAAATTTTAATTAAGTAGGTATTTTGTATTTGGACTATTAGATGTCAAAAATTAAAACTTGCTATATTTTGTGTCAATAGTATCCCCTGTTGTATTTTCATGTCAATTTTTCTTTTCTTTTCTTTGCCCCTCCAAATCCAACCCTAATGACAAAAAACTCAATTCATCTTTTACTCAGTCATCAAATGAGTTTGGATCGAGTCTATATAAAGGAGGAATTGAATTTTTTTTAGTTGGATGGGGTCTGGAGGGATAAAAAAATGAATAAGGTAATTTTTTAAGCCACGTGATATTTTTTAAATTAAAAAATGAGTTTTAACTTTTTAAGGGAAAAAACTCAAATATGTCATTCAACTTCAGGAAAAGGCTCATCCA
The DNA here is from genome assembly GCA_035772735.1 of Datura wrightii. Lineage (NCBI taxonomy): Eukaryota > Viridiplantae > Streptophyta > Magnoliopsida > Solanales > Solanaceae > Datura > Datura wrightii. Next base: position 13,416,900 of record JASDFA010000001.1, read on the forward strand.
TGCCATCCGTTAGAAGTTTGGCTCATTTATGCCACTGTCATTACTCAAATGGGTCATCTATTCCATTATTTTCTAACAGACCCAATATCTGATTTTTAAACACCTGATTGAACACGTGTCATATTTTTATTTGGCCACGACAATTAAAAAAATCACTTAATAAACTACCAATCCAACCTACCCATGACCCACGACCCATTCCCTAATATCAATTAAAAAACCCAATTCCCACCACACTTCCCTTATATACTCCAAAACCTAAAGCCTCGTCATCTTCTTTTTCCTTTCCTTTCAGCCGCTTCTTCTTCATTGCTTCTTAGAGCTTCTACATTTCCTCACTCCTCTTCCTTGTCCAAATCTACCAACCTAAATTCCTATCCAAAATTCCTTTCAAAATTGACGTTTGAGTTGGCTTTTTTGTTGATGCTTATCTTGGCTTTTTTGTTGATAATTCTTCAAAAGAAATCTTTTTTCATGTCCTCTTCAATAACTGTTGAGAGAAAATCAAAAAAGAAAGGAAATAAGAGTGGGTGTCCGCGTAATACTAAGCGTGGGAAGAAATAAGAAATACTTGGTATTTAAAAAAGAAATTACAATATAGTCGTGTTCAGTAAAATGCAGACCGTGTAATACTAAGTGTTTCACTGCAAAGGGCAACGTATTACTGGAAACGTTCGTCGTGATACTGCGGTCGTGGTTAATATTTCGCATCTAGCGTTTATGATGCGAATACCCAGTCTAAATCTCACAATTTCTGGAATGAAACGCTGCATAAATTCGCGGCTAGCGGTTCCATATTCGTGGCTCGTATTTTACTGCAAAAATTCGCGGTCAGCTTATATTTCCACCAATCTGCCAAATACGTTTCCAACTTCCACCATGAATCAACAACCAAACTTCCAACCAAATCTATATTAACAGGAAACTAAAGAGTGAAGACCTCTTATTTTGGTGAGTTCATATGGAGAAGAAGAACAACAACATGGCAAAGAAAGAAGACAGATTCTTTGAACAATCTGGGATTTTGGATAGAAATTTGGGTTGGTCGATTTGGACAAGGAAGAGGAGTGAGGAAACGTAGAAGTTCTGAGAAGCAATGAAGAAGAAGCGACTGAAAGGAAAGGAAGAAGAAGATGACGGGGCTTTAGATGTTGGAGTATATATGGGCAGTGAGGTGGGAATTGCGTTTTAATTAATATTAGGGAATGAGTCATGGGTCGGGTTAATGAGGGAGTGGGTCATGGGTAGGTTGGATGTGTAGTTTATTAGGTTGTTTTTTTTAATTGACATGGCCCAATAAAAATATGACACGTGTCCAATTTGGTATTTAAAAATCAGATATTGGGTTTGTTAAAAAATAATGGTATAGATGACCCATTTGAGTAATGACAGTGACATAAATGAGCTCAACTTTTAAGGGATGACATGGATAAGCCTTTTCCTAAAATTGGATGGCATAGTTGAGCTAGTTCAATATGTTAACGAAAAGGGTAAATATGCATCATTTGTTACACAGTGAGAGTTTATATGCACTATTTATTAAACGGCAAGGATATATATGCACCATTTTTTTAACGAGGGATATATCTATTCTAAATTACAAAGTTAAGGGATATATTTACCCCATTTCCCTATGATAAAAAATAGTTTAAATATATAATGAATAAAAAGTTCGGATCTCTCAAAGTATTATGCATATAACAATAAATTTGTAAAGGACTATAAAATCAATTGAACCTGATTATTCGAGTGTATTTGATATATACATTACCTCGTTCTCATAACCAAAGATATAATTTGTATAAATAAATCAATTTGGATCTTTATGATTTGAAGGAAAGAAACTCAACCTGCAAAAGTTTATTATGTGTTATTTCTAAATCTTTATGTAAAAAAGACGTAGAATTAAAAATAAAATTTTAAAAGTCAATAAAATCAATTGACTGAAAAAGCTTGTAGATATTGCATTTTTTCTGGAGATAGTCTTTAATATATGGGTTTTGGTTCCATAGTCCTTAATGTATAAATATGATAAAAATGGTCCTTAATGCATTGCAAAAAGTGATCAGTTTTGTCCTAAGTCATTTAAATAGAGAATTGCTATTTTAGTTGTCGAAACAAATAAGAAGACCTCGATATGTGCATTGTACATGACCTATCAAACTACAAAAGAAAGTATCTATCTTATATAATTCAATCCAATTTTAGATTCCACATGAAAATTCTGAACTCTATTAAAAAGAGTCATGAGAAAATTTTCAATGTAGTGTAGGACTTGAAGAAAATTGTGATTTTATGGTGAATATACTCAAATGAGAAGGAAGCTTAAAATGTCTTTGATTAGGCTAATTAAGATTTGTATGAAGGAAGATGTTGAGGTCCTCAATTTATTTTGACAATAAACGTAACAATCATCTTTACTTTGATTTAAGACTAAAATTGAATACTTTTTGCAAAGATTTTTTTATACATCAAGGATTAAATAGAACCTGTCATGACCTGATTTTTAATTAAGTCATGATCAACACCCGATGCTTTAACTTGACTGAGTGAACTAACTTGATTGTTCTAATATGTACTTTAATATCTCATACATACGTGCAGTTAAAATAAATAACTAAACTTTTGGGCTAAACTCTATTTTCAACAATCGTTAAATAATCCAAAAATATATCGAAATTCATAACAACTAGAAAATACCAAAAATGATGACAAGTAATTTGAACAACCATAACCTAACTAAAACACGTCTATGAAGTCTCTACTGAATTGCTAAGAGGAATGCACAAGACATAAATTTTCTAGTCCCAAAACAAATGCGGAAATGAATAGATGAATAAAAATTATCTAACTGAAACAGAAGAAACTCCGCGGTCAAGGCGGAGCTCACTAAATCAACTTCTGAAATTAAGAACCTAGATTGTAGGCTGCTCGTCTATAAAACCTACATCTACATTGACAAAGGTCAATGTAGTTTCCACAAAGAGAACGTTAGTACACCACTAGCGGTACTCAGTGAGTCTCAACATCCCCTCACTAAAGTTAGAATGGGATTTAAATAAATATATATGAAACAACATGAATACTAAAATGGAACAATTCATAAGTAATATCACATTTGAGCAATCACCACTAAATATTTCTTGGTTAAGTATATTTTCTTCTTTAGCTTTTAGATAGTTGCAGTCGACTAAACTTTTCTTAATTATGCCTAGTTGTGACAATTAGTAACCTTTTATACGGTTGCTCTTAGCCCTTTATACGATCACCAAATCTCTTGTTCCTCATTATAAATATATTAGCAATTCTTTGTACGATTACTCGTAACCCTTTATACGCCTATCAAATCTTTTGTGCCTCGTTATAAATATATTAGCAATCCTTTATACGAATGCTCGTAACTCTTTATACGACTACCATTTATGTTGTGCCTCATAATGGCCAAATTAGTAATCCTCTGTATGGTTACTCGTAACCCTTTGTACAGTTACCATTTCATATTGTATCTTATAATAGCAAAATTAGTAACCCTTTATACTGTTACTCGTAACTCTTTGTACGGTTACCATTTCATTAAAATTTAAGTTAAATCTTCAAACTATTAACCTTAATGTAGTTATGAAACTTAAAGCACGTCACAGTGTTCTTAACTTTAAAGCATAAAAATTTTAAAAATTTAAATTAAAAAAAAAAGATCAAAATTTTACACGCTTCTTCGCAAAGTATAGAGAAAACTTTAAACTTTAATTTTGACATAATTTCATCAATAACGGTGAGCATAAAGACATTACTCGAAAAGCTTAAAAGAATATTTATTTAATAATTTTATAACATGTAAATCTTACTCAACAAGCATGGATACTGTGAGACTTACTCTCTACCATTAAACTCACATTATCATCAAAACCATTTAATCAAAAATCTTTTGGGTCTTTTCTTGGAAGAAAGAGGTCTGCATTGTTTGTTCACCTCTAAATAATTGAGGCTTACAGTGTTGTTGAATCTTTTTAGTTGAAGTTAAGGTCATTATAAGGCCAAAAATCTCTATGCACATGTACAACATCTAAAATGATGTTGCAAGAAACAAAAGCTTCACGAGAAATGAGGCTGCCATAACATTTAGTATACTATATAAGGGTAAGTTCAAAAAATTGATACTCCTAGCAATTATTAGTCACAGAGAAGTTAAATATTCATGATTACATGAGCAGTACTTTATCAAAAACACAATATAAGCCGACATTTCTCGGAAGCTCCTTGTTATCTGGTCGTGGAAGGCTCACTCCTGGAAGATAATCAAAGAATTGCCGGAGGATCTTGAATTTTTGACTGAAATAAGCTATTTCCTAAATTAATTCATAAGAGTAATACATTTTTCAAAAAATACTCGAAACTAGAAGAAACGTTGTTGCCAGTAACGTATTATGTATAAAATTATTTAATCGGTGTTAACGATGTTAAACCTAAATACATTACTGCAAGTAACAATTTTAGGCTCAAAACATTACTGGCAGTAACGACACTCTGCAAATTTATACGAACTTTTAAATCGTAACTGCTAGTCACGTTTTAACGCTAATACGTTACTGACAGTCATGTTTTAAGGCTAATATGTAACTGAGAGTAACATCTCTAAATCAAATCTAGTCACGGACTGTCGAATCCTGCAAATTAGGAATCAAATCTTGCAGATTTGATTGATTTACCGGTAAAACGTTATTGGGAGTTACGTTTTAACTTTAAAACATGATCTACAATAGTTTCCTCATACTTTTCAAATTGAATATGTATGATTATAAAATATAATGTCTGAAACGAATGTTCAATACATTCCAACATTTTTCAGTAAGCTTCTGTTTGTGTGGCCCATTATTGGAACAACATTCAGAAAAATTTAAGGTATGGATTGATTAAGTCAAATATATCATAATATATTTTAATTAAAGTATAGTTCTTAATTTATCTTTTCTATTTAATTATAATAAGTATTTTATTTTTGCATGTAGGAGTAAAGATAACCAATTTTGAACATACTATGATGGTTGTTTTGTATTGGGGTGGTGAAATAATTACTGAAATAAATGGATTCAGGTATATTGAAGGTGCCAGAATGATTGTTAGCATGTCTATTTCAATGACATATGTTGAATTAGTTGAATTGTTACATGAGAAAATGGGGACAGATAGTGAAAATATTCAAATTGATATTTCTGAAAAATATCTATGCTTATTTCAAAGTAACAATACAAGGTTCATTGAGTTTAAAATTGAGAATGACGAATCTTTGCTACAATTTTTTGCCATACCTCAAAAATTTGCGGATAATATTGATATAGATATTTTGGAGATGTATGTAGAGACCAAACCAAAGTATAGTTATCACATGAATTTATTGGCTCAAACTTATGAATTTGCCATGGTTAGTCAGCCTCATTTTATGGAACAGGTTATGCAACCGTCATTCCAACAATTGCCGATGCACGACAATTTAAATTTTTACTATCAACCACATATCAATGTGTTAACATATGGTGCAACACCTACTTTTCATCAATCATTCGGTGCAGGTCCAAGCAGGCGTGATCATCGATCATTTGATGAAGGCTCAACTAGTCAAAGACATATTGATAGTAGCCACAGAGAATATGAGGCTAGGTAAATCAACAAATTTTATTTTGATAAATTTTAGTGCAATAATTTAATAAGTTAAACAACTTTGTTAGCCTACTTTTATTGTCATATGTATAAATTATTAATCATGATATAAATAGGTTAGACGAGATTATTTAGTTTTTAGTGATAGCTTGAATTTATATATCTTTATCAAATAGATTAGTCAAATTACATGTACTCCCCATAAGATTTTTGTAGTACTAACTCTTGCACCTTTATATTTCTTTAATTGTGCTCTATTTTTTAGTGATAGAACAAGTATATTAAAACCTCAAAACTGTGGGACTTTTCAACTTTTAACTATATTTATACTCATCCATTTTCTGCTTGACAAATAACTTGCTTAACTAATATTTTTTTCATAGAGAGGATAAGGCCAGCATTGATTTGTACAATGATGCAAATGTTGGAATTAGTGATGAAAGTTCGGAAGAAGATGAAAATTTTAAAGATGATAATGAGAGTGAAACCGTAGAAAGTGAATCTGATGAAGACATCGATGATATTGGAGATTTTTCTCAAAATAATATTAGTGTAAGTCCTCATAATCAATATGGTCAGGGTGTATCTATGATGTTGTATCATGATATTTTTCTCAAAATAATATTAGTGTAAGTCCTCACAATCAATATAGTCAGGGTGTATCTACTTTAGGACATTGGAGAACGAGGAACACATTTTCATCTCTACACGTGAATCTGAAATAAAGTGTTGTTCAGTCTGGTCCGAGAATGGCAAAAATGACTTGAAAAAAGGTATGTATTTTAGTAGTAAATAAAAGTTGAAACGTGTTGTGACGATTTGGAATTTGCACAAGAATAAAGAGTCCAACGTGGTAACATCTACCAAGAGTCTATGGGTTGTGAGATACAAATTTTATAATTTATTGGTTTGTCTATGGTTTATTCGAGGCCTGAAGGTTGGAGATAACCTTTGGAGGATAGGAAAGTATATTGATAACCACATATGTGAGACTGAAGGTCTTTCCAAAGGTCATGCCAATCTAAATACCAATTTGATTGCATCCTTGATTCTAAATCAAATTCAAAAAAATCCAAAGTTCTTGGTGGTAGATGTTATTTCGAAGGTTCACGAAAAATTTGGTCATCAAGTGACATATAGGAAGGCATGGCTTGGGCGTCAACGCGCATTTGAATTGGTGTATGGTGACTTTGATAAATTATTTAGTGAGCTACCTAAATTTTTTTACAGCTTTTCAATACTTTAATCATGGAACAATTGTGGAATGGAAACACGAAGACTCTATGAGTTCACTAAAGTTAAAAACTTTTAAGTTTGTACTTTGGGCTTTCAAGCCATGCATTAATGGATTCTAAACTTGTCGCGCTGTTATTTCAGTAGATGGAACTCATATGTATGGCAAATATGAGATCAAATTATTAATTGCTGTTGGAATTGACGGAAATGATAACATTCTTCCTCTAGCATTTGCTATTGTTGACAGGGATTCAAAAGAGGCATGAAAGTGGTTTTTCAGGAATCTGAGTGCACATGTGATAAAAACAGAGAAGACATATGTGTTATCTCTGACAGGGCAAAAGGAATCTTGACTAGTTCATCGGAGTTGCGGCGATTTCAAGAGCCACGAGTCTTCCACCGATTTTGCCTAAGACATCTTAAGAGCAACTTTCAATCTCGATTTTCAAATAAGGACCTCAGTAAATTGATGTGGAGGGCTACTTCATCTCATCAAGTAAGAAAGTTTGAAGCCTTGATGTTGCAAATTAAGGAACAAAATGTGGAAGCATATGATTACCTTATGGAAATTCCCTTGGATAAATGGACTGTTAGCCATGATGATGGAAAATATGGGGGGTGTTGACAACAAATCTTTCAGAGCCGTTCAATGGAGTGTTGAAGAAAGTGTGAGGCTTGCCTGTCATTGCTATGGTTAGACTTTTATTGGAGCAAACTATTGAACGGTATACTTGTAGGTCTCAAATAGCGCAGCAACTTTACGAGCAAAATGAACTATGGACAGAGAAGAACTATGAAAGTTCAAAGAGGCACTTTTGTTTTTGATTGGAATATACCCACTGGGGTACACGAAGTTAGATCTATACAGGTTGAAGGTATTGGTGGTAATCATTATTGTGTTTCACTGAATGAAAGAAAATGTGATTGTGGAAAATGGGCTAATTTGCACTTTCCGTGTTCACATGTCATAAAAGTTACTGATAAAATGGGAGGACTTGCTAGAAATTTTGTCTGCGAATATTTCACAATAGAGAATTATGCTGCAACGTATTCTGGGTCATTCTCACCAGTTGGGCACGAGGCATATTGGTCATCTTCATATTTTAAAATGAGAAGTAATGAATTTTATCGCCGTCCCAATCGACCAAGGTAGAATTCCTAATGAGATGGATCGTGGTCCTGTAGTATATGGCGGGGCTTGTGGATTGTGTAGGCAGACTGGGCATGATAGGCGTCAATGTCCAAATCGTAATCAAACTTAAGTGGGTAGTCTTTCATTTTGCTTTGTTGTTATTTCTTGTATTTTGTTAATGTATTAGTTGCTTTCTATTTGGGAGCTTTTACCTTCTACTTACTCTAATTTAGCATTCAAATGTATTAGTGTTCTCTTTATGCAGCAAAGTAGATTCTGTCGAAGGATAATATTAGTTGCTTCTATTTGGGAGCTTTTACCTGAAGGATGAAGGAATGATCTTACATTTCATGTTAATATAAGATTTTTTATGTGCTTCCAACTAAGATTACGGACCCCAAAAAAATATATTGAGTGCCTAGGAAATGTTCACATGTTAAACCAGTTGCCTGCAACATCTGGCATTGAACTGCGGTTCTACTTTCAATTCTAAAACTTTCTTCTTTACTTACGTTCATATTCCTAGAAGTCTCGGCACATTAGTAAACCACTTAACCAACAAACAAGCTTTAGGAAGTCATTACCTGCTGCATTCCATTGGAGTAGGAAATTAAAAGCATAAGAAACTATCCAAGCATAACAACTAGCTTCTAATTAAACTAAGACCCAGCAATCAGTATATATACTCAGGCAAGAAAAACTATATAATTTCTAATTAACCATTGAGTACATATATTGCAACGAGAACTACATAGTTTCTAATTAAAAACTTCTTTACATGGAATTATCTATTCAATAACCAAACAAATATATATACTCCAACAACGACAACTATTTCACTGTCTTTTTTTTCCAACTTACACAATGTTTCTTTTTGATTTTACCATGTTTGTCAAGATAGTGACTCCCACTCCTATATTGCTTATGAAAAATTTGACGTTTCGACCTCTTTGATGATTCACCATGCTGAATAGTCGTAGTCACTTGTGATATATCACCACCTTCACTTGCATCCTCCGAATCATTTTCATCCACTTCATTGTTGGAATCCTCACCATTATCTCTATCAATGGACTCGGCGATATCAATAGACATTTGCACAGGTAATGAGCTGTAATCAGGGGCATTCTCAAACTGTTGAGGCTGATAACTACCAATACATTCTCAAGTGATGAAAGACTAGGATTCCTTGGAAATTGTGGAGTCTGTGGCGTCATGTATGGCACAATCTGAATATTTGTTGGTTGATCTGTCATGCTTGATTCCTGAGTAAATTCTTGAGTATGGCCCCTTAATTTGGAACCAATATTAGAATTTGCTGCTTCTTGATCATCTTCCGAGGCTGCTTGGGCCTGATCCACTTCCTCGATTTCAACAAGCACTTGTCCTCTCTCAACAGCGCACTCCCTTCTACCAGCAACACTGCCTTTCCCTCTCTTACGAACAGGAGGATATAAATGGTCAGATTGTACCTCATCTCTTCTATACTTAGCTTGTACATGAATCCTATCAGCCTAACGCACATATGTCAAGCACCTTTTTTCTTCATCCTGCACCAGTGTACGAAACATGTAAAATTCCTCCATTAATGGCTAATCACCAAGTAATTTTTCTTTGTCAACCATCAAATGAATATGACGCACCTGTGCAAAATAAATTAATTCTACTTGAGATTTAGAATTGTATCCAGCCACAAAGGATATACAAATGTGTATGTGATTTATTTATTAAGCTAAACTACTTTTCTCAGAAATTTTAAAAAAAATAAGAAACCAATGAGATATTAAAGTGAAATGGAATAATTCCTTAGCAGCTGAACATATAACCAACATAGATGTCTAAATCATAACTGCTGGAGGTTTGCATTCAACAGTGAGCAGCAATCAACAAATCTCTCAGCCTACTTCCAATATAAATAACAAAATCTTTTAATTATACAAAACATAAATACTTTATTTAGTAACCAAGGACACAAAATGGATTGCAAGGCTACCGAATCATAAATGAATGTGTTACTCTTATATAGTTATTATAAAAGAAATATAGCTACTCTCCATTTAATTGAATCAAAAGAAATATGCATCACTTACCATTGCTTCATATGCCGCTGAATTAGGTACATAACCTTGTTGTTGCTGAGAATGCAGGTTAGGATTACCAATAACAAGACGAGTAATGCGTCTGAACCAAATAAGGTATGGGTCATCATACCGGAGTGGTTCATGATTGACTGGTGCATTACAAATATTTTGATGTCGTTGGTTCCAAAAGACAACCATTGTTCATGCTCCAACTCCCAATTTGTATTTGGCCTTCCTCGACGATCGTGGTGAAAATGTTTGGAATCAAACTGAAATAGAGTTGGTATCTCCCATTTCAACCCAAATTGCCTCATAACCCAATCAGGCAAGTGAACCTCGACCACATCCCAACAAAAAATTGAAACTCTGGCACGCCATATATCTCGTCCAGCACGACAAAAATCGGGAAGGATCTCAATTAATTCATTAGAATATGGTTCCCTAATAAAGTACATGAAAAGAAAAAGCAAATGAGTCATACGATTATAATAAACATGAAAATTAAAATAAAACTAATACAACATCGTACTTGATCTTCCGTCATGGAATCAAGTGCAACTCTATAAATAATCAATACATGTTTGGTAGTGTCGGTCCAACTAAAATGTGCAAACCATCTAATAGCATGTGGACCCCTAGGTAAATCAGTAGGAAATATATTTCTCGTGTCCCTTTGTGCTACTACTTGGGGCCTGAGGACAGTAATTCTCTCCCATGCCCAAACCTAAACATAACGTGTATATGTAATTATAAACTAGAAGAAATATAAATAAAATAATTTGTATAGTTATAAAGTATACCTGGAGTAATGGTAGAAATCTAGCTATCTCAGTTTGGGTACCTTGTGATGCTTTACAAAGAAAATGATACAAGCATGCTAGGGTGGCACTACCCCAACTGTAAGACCCAATTGCATCGATTTCCTCGAGCATAGGTAGGTACATAAGCTTTAAATAACTGCCAGATGTATTTGCCATCATCATACCATCAATCATCCAAAACATATAACATCTAGCCTTCTGATTGACCATATCCTGTGTTGCCATGTCAGGCAACTGTGGTTGCCCTAGCATGTGTTCACTAAGCGTAGAGACCTTGAGGCTACTATATTTGAAGTCTTGAGGACGTGGAATAAAACCTAATGATCTTTGACAAATGTTTTGCCAATCTACTATGGTCCTCGTTGGCTCATTACTAAGTACTGGAACACCATTTATAGGTAAGCCATACAACACCTCTACGTCTTGCAAGGTGATCGTCGCTTCACCCATTCTAAAGTGGAACGTATGAGTTTCAGGACGCTATCTCTCAACTAATGAAATAATTAAACTACGGTCAACAACAGGCTGATGAGATCTATAAACACCATATAATCCGGATACTCTAATTATTTCTAATACTCGTGGGTGGATTGGGTGTTGCTTTACGAGGTCCCAAAACTCTCCATCACACCTCCTCCTATTTAGAATCATATTAACATTTCCTTCCCATATATCTCGTGATCTATGGGTGAGTTGTTGAGTTAATATAAACAGATCAAGTGGTTCGGGATCCAGTTGGTATACATTATTCCAGCCATAGAAGAGAATATCTCTACACAAGTGATTATTTTCAGAACAATAAACAAATTAACCAACCATAAAAGAAAAAATTGTTGGCTTAAAACATGAGCAAAATCTCCACGCACAAGCACTATTTACACCTGACTGTTCTAGGAACTTAGCAGAAATCACCTAATCAATTTGATGGAATAGAAAACTATGCAACTTTAGTACTAACAATGCAGCAACAATTGTTGAGCCAAGAAAGCTCCCAATACATCAGATCCTTACGATTTCCATATTTGAAAAGTTACCTTAGTTGATGTCCAAGATTGCAATTGCAGAGAACTAAAAACCCCCAAACCAAATATCTAATTTGTTCTATTGATGTATAATTATATGTGTTGTTCTAGTTGTGTTGTTCATAAAAAAGTGCTATCTTTAGTTCTCCTTTAAACAAAAAATCCCAAAATTGAGAAGTGGAAGGTAGACCAATCTATTACAAAGTCGTAACTTGGCACATAGTTAAATGAAATTTGAGGAATACACAAGTTCAAATAATATTCTAATAAATAATCAGAGTAGAAATTGTAAGCACACAAACTCATAAATTGAATAAATTCAAGCACAAATGAACAGAATAATTGATATTTTAAAAATAATGTTAAAAAATACAAAAAAAAATGGTATTGCTTGATTAAGTACTTTGTTACTTAAATGGTAGGATGAGAAGAGATTCACAGTAAGATAAGATGAGATGAGACCCAAAATGGAATTCCATCAGTGTTCGTTGCAATTGAGCTTCGATGTTGGTTGGGAAGTGTTGAAATCTATGTTTTCCGATAACTTCCTCGCTTCGTCGCACCTTCAGGAGAAAGCCAGCCAGATTGGGGAGAGAGAACAAGTTTACAGATGAGACCCATTAGTTGTGAAGCCCTAGTAACACTTAAAGTGTAATACGTAACAAAGAGTAACGACTTACTTTTGTAATAAAAAATGGGTCGGGTGTCGTTACTGCCAACAACGTTTTACTACTAGAATTGATTCGGCGGACCGTGACTAGACTTGATTAGAGACGTTACTCTCAGTTATGTATTAGCCTTAAAGCGTGACTGTCAGTAACGTATTAGCGTTAAAACGTGACTCGCAGTTACGATTTAAAAGTTCGTACAAATTTGCAGAATGTCGTTACTGCCAGTAACCTTTTGAGCCTAAAATGTTACTGGGAGTAACGTATTTAGGTTTAAAATTGTTAACACCAGTTAAATAATTTTTTACATGATAAGTTACTGACAACAACATTTTTTCTAGTTTTGAATATATTTTGCAAAATGTATTACTCTTGTGAACTGATTTAGGAAATGGCTTATTTCGGTCAAAAATTCGGAAGGTCTTGGGCAAATCCTAACAATTTTGCAGCCAATCTAAATAAATATAGGGACAAACAGTTGGTTGAACACCAAAACCGTTGATATGATAATAAAATTTCACCAAAACCGTTGCAGCCCTTAATAAAAATTCTAAAATTTTGAAAAGCTTATCAAAGCCCCAACTTGGAATGATCCTTCAAAACACATGCCCCTATCGGAATGGAGCATCAGAAACTCATTGCAGGAAGGAGATTACAATCTTAACTTCCTCACGAAGCTAGGAATTCAACTCTGCGGATCAACATTATCTCCTTCCACCAAATAACTCATCTCAAAGTGGCAGGAGGAATTATCTCACCGGAGACACATAATATAATCAGGAATCAAATGCAGGTCAGCCTAATTACCTATCTATCTACCTTATCATTTGATATGTTGATTCAATTTTTTGTTCTTCATTAAAATATATCGCAATAGATAAAATTGTCATTTATTATTTTCCTTAAATTAATATTTTTAATTGTTACTTCAAAAATTTTCATAATGTTAAAAAAATTCCATACTGAAAATTTCCATCAAGTTCCCACACCTACTATTTTTCTTACTGAAAATTTTCATGAAGTTTAAAAGATTCCATCCCAACAATTTCTATAAAGTTTCCGGGCCTTCTATTTTTTTTCATATATTTTTCTTATATAAACAAATTTTCCAAATTTTTGTTTCATGTAATACCCTAAAAAATCTTCCATAAATTTACCCAAAATTTTCTGCTTTCCCTAAAAAAAAAGTTTCCATACTATTTTCCTCATATAAAAAGTTTTCTTTTTTTTTTTCACGTGCATCCTAAAATATTTTCGGTTTAACTACAAAATTTGCCTAATTTTTATTTTTTTGCTTTTCCTTAAAAAAAAGAAATCTACTTGCCTTCTAAAAAATTTGTCCAAAAAAAAAGAATTGCGTAAAAAAAATCGATACTCCATACGGATCGAACTTTTTTAGATGCAACTCAAGTGTTAAATATATATATATATGTATTTCTGGAATGGGCACCCCTTTGAATTGCAACATGCACAGGACCTGATGCAGTAATCTCAGTGAAACTAGTAAAGAATGGAGAAAGCAATAACAACAAAAACAAAAGTACTTCACCCTAGAGCTAGAGCTACGTGCATAAGATCGAATCATGGTTTCTAGATATATATATTTTGCCAATATATTGAAATGTTAGCAAAAGGATATGATTGCAAAAAAGGCCACATGTACATTTCTGTAACTAATCCAGTTGACCCACTTAAAATTGTCAATTGTATAATGCTTACATTCTGCGACTGTCCAATCTTTTCAGTTAAAAACAAAAGTTCCGAAACTTTGAAGATAATTTTGGACGAGCGTGTAGACAATAAAATCTTGCGTCAAGAAAATAATAATCAAGACGGAAAAATATTACAATAACCGTAGTATTTATTATGAATATTAGTGTTACAATCTTTATTAATCCTCTGATTCTTCCTTTCAAATATAAATTCAAGGGCTTTGAGCTTGATCTTGAACTTGATGAATTTGATCTTAACTTATACTTGAATTCAAGGGCTTTTGAGTTTGATCTTGAATCTGGTGGTCTCGATCTTGATTCGTGTTAAAATTCAACAGCTTGAAGCTTGTTCAACTTCTAGGGAAAAACTGGAGTACTTGAATGCTTGTAGCTTGTAGAGAAATCTGCAGCGTTTGACCTACGAGCTCTCTCTAGCTTATTGTTGGAATTCTGGTCCCTTTTCTAAATTATGAGACCCTTATTTATAGTTGTAGGATGGAAGAGTTGCGATAAGGAAGAACTTCTTTCAACCAACCAGATTTAAGTTAACATGACGATATTTGATTGGTTAGAACATGTCACTTATACACGTGACACATTTTCATTGGTCTTTGATTTGACTAGATATGCTGTGTCATTTTTGACATGTGGCATGACCCCATTGGCTCTTTTATTTGACTTGGCGTGACACGTCATTTGGCACGTAGCACCAATTTAGGCCTCTAGGAAGATGACATCTTGGGCTCCTTAAAATGAGCTTATCATTTGTAGCCCAATTTGATAGACTAACCCACTAAAATCGGATCATTAATTAAATCCATATTTATTGGACTCAAATAATTAATCCAATTATAATAATTCATAATATTTATTTGAATTAATATATTTTTAATTTAAAATAATCTAAATTTCTTGTTGATACAACTTTAATAAAATTTCGTTGCACAAAGAGCATCCTAAAAACTTTTGATTATAATCAGGGCAACCGTGTTCCTCATCACCAACTTCTACACCACGATATCATGTCTTTGATACACCATATATAATATTGAAAGTAAGGTTAGCATTAACCACGGAGGACACATCTACAAGCTAAGCCTACACTTGAGATCATATAGATTTCCTGAAAAAATTTCGCCCACCTGTAATAATCTTTCAAATCCGGTCTTTTTAATTTTAAAGAATTAATTTGCAGGCGATGAAAACCCTGAAACTCTGATAAGCTTTTAAACATTTTCAATTGTTAGCTATATGTATGATTTATACATAATTTCTAAATATGTAATTTTTAAATTTTTTTGTTTTAAAAGGATTCCAAAGAGCAACATGACACTTGTGCAGAGTCTGCTAAATTGATCCTTTATCATGAATTCTGTATAACTAGAACAAGATTTCTGTTCCACCAAACCAAAAACAGTAGACCTAGCAAGATAATGGCAAAACAGAAACCAAACTATTTCATCACATGACCTTAACTTCAAAACAACACTGTAAGCCTCAATAATTACAATAGTTTAAGAATTAATTGGAGCAAGCAAACAATGTGATCACCCTTTTCCAAGAAAAAAAAAAAAGCCAAAACCATTTTCCAATCACAGACCCGGCCTTGAGTAACACGGTGCAATTTTAGTAAGAAAAACTCCACTTCTTCAAGTTACTTTATGTCCAAAACAAAAAGAAGCATTGAATGCAAAAAAGGTCTCGTGGTACAACAGAAGTTATTTTTAAAGAAAATTAATGTTTTTATGAGAAATGTGTTTCGTTATCAGAAAATATTCTTCTAACAAAACATTTTCCATCAGCAAAAAAAGGAAATGTGATTTGAAATTTTCCATCACATTAAAGTTCCATGGATATATTCTCAGTTAGTTTCTAATAATGCTTGCTTCTTCCTTCGCTTTTATTTTATCACTATTAAAAAATTATTATTTTTTATTGAAATTTTTCACTGAAAAATGTTAAGCGACTATTCTCACTTGTTATTAGAAGAGTTTTGATGATTGACAAAGGGAAAATTTGTAATCAGAAGAGTTTTGATGATTGATTGTAATTGATAAAGTTTTTACAACTGACAAAGTGAACCAGGTTCATATGCAGGTTCATATGCATACATGAGTGTCAACCAGATTCATATGCATACATATTTGTCATCATCAAAAAGGGAAAATTTGTTATGTGAAGATTTTAATGACTGACATAGGTGAACTAGGTTACTACACAACTGAAGGTTTTGCAGGTGCGAATTTGACTTGGATATGAAAATATCAAATAAGGAAAACACGTGGAATTGAAAAAGTCCAACGCGTACAAGAAAATTAAGTCCTCTTAGGATTCTTTTCAAAAGGCAAGTTGTATCTGACTGAAGAGAGAACCAGATAAGTACAAGGAAACCAAATCCTTTTAGGATTTTTTTCAAAAGACAAGTTGTATTTGACTAGGAAAGAACCAGGTATGAAAAATCTGACTTGAGGAAATTAAGTCTTTTGGGATTCTTTTTTCCTTATTTGGGATACAAAAAGGTTTGAGGAAATAAAGCCCTTTTAGGATTTTTTTTTCCATATTTGAAACAAACCTAGGCTTGAAAAAGACCACGTCCTTTGGTGCTATATAATGATCATAAACAACCACAAAACATTCAGCTATTGCATTGGCCGTCAAGGAGATTATTCTGAAGCAATAGTTGTTCATAGCAAGAAACACTCTCACTAGACCAGGTTCCTGTAAGCGAAGAATTGGAGCAGAAGAATTATCCTGTCTTGATTGAGTTTGTTATTTGTATTTTTTGAGTTGTAACTTTCTCTTCTAGAGTTAGTTGAATCAAGTTACGTTGGTGTGACTGTGTTGTACTTCAGAGACTAGAGTTTATAGTCTTTAAATAGGTGATTGCAGTTTGAGAAAACTGTAGAGATTGAGGTACTAGAGTTAGTTCCTTTGATTGCGAAATTGTAGTCTAAATCCTGCTCGTGATTGAATAAAATCTTATTCGATAGGTCGTGTTCTTTGGGACTCCCTTGAGCAAGGAGGTTTTTCACGTTACATCTGTGTGTTCTTTATTATTCTACACTTGTGATTTAATTGAACCAGGTTCAATATTATAGATAGCTAGTGGTGATTTCAGTTGGTATCAGAGCAGGATTTTTTAATAAAGGCTTACACCTTAAAAAATTGAATCATGGCAGTTAAGATCAATGCAAAGGTGAAAAAGATTCTAGTGTTCGGACTTGGTCCTGATGAATACAATCGAATTTCTTCTTGCACTAGTGCAAAGGAGATCTGGAATACCCTCCATACTGCTCACGAAGGAACTAATCAGGTGAAGAAGTCCAATATCGATATGCTCAATCATCAATATGAACTGTTCAGGATGAAGGAGGGTGAATCTATTCATGACATGCATACCAGGTGCTCATCTATTGTGAATGAGATGTATTCTCTTGGTGAGACCATTCCCACTAGCAAGGCTGTAAGGAAAGTTTTGAGTGTACTGCCTGAATCTTGGGAAAGCAAAGTAAAGGCTATTTCTAAAGTGAGAGATCTGGATACATTGACCATGGATGACTTGATTGGGAGTCTAAAGACTTATGAACTCAAGAAATTTCAAGAAAAGGAGTTGACCAGTTCTCACAAGGAACAGAACCTGGTTCTCAGGTCTACTGTTGAGGATGACAACATGGACTTGCTCACTCGAAGATTTCAGCGAATCATTAAGAAAGGCTTTAACACTTAGAAGAAGAATTCATCAAAGTCCTTTGACAAAAATCTTAGAGATCTTATTTGCCACAAGTGTGGTGAACCTGATCATTTCATGAAGGAATTCCTTTATGGGAGTTAGAACACAAGCGTAACCTAACTAAGAAATCCAAGGAAGAAAAGAAGGATCAGGTTCAAATCCCCAACATAAAACTCACCATGAAAGAAACAGATAGTATGGTGAAGCGAGCTCTAGCTGCTATGGGAGATTCCTCCAGTGATGAATTTGAAGATGCTACTAAACAAGATGACTGCTCCCTCTTAGCCATAGATGACTCGGATGATGAAGATATGTTGTCCCTAATGGCTGAGGAAGACTTAGACAGTGAAGAGGACAACAACGAGGTAAATTTCTTTGAACTTAAATCAAAGTTAAACTCTCATATTCTCAAAAGAAGTTACTGTCTCTTTATCTTGTTCTTATTGATGAATATAACACTTTGTTTATCGAAAAAGAACAAATCATGAATGAATTTCCCTCTGTTAAGTTTGACAATAGAAAGTTTGAAGAGGAAAAAAAAGACCTTGTGATAAAAATTGAAAAGTGTGAAAAAATTCATAAAGAAAATATTGAAAAAGAAAAAATCATCAAAAACCTCACTTTAGAGTCACAAGCACTGCACACAGAGAATCTGAGTCTAAGTAAGAGTCTGGTTAAAATCAAATCTGAATTAGAAAGAACTCTGAAATGAACCAGGTCCTCAGAAATTCTAGTCTCCTTGCATAAAATCACTCAAGTCAAAGACAAGGAATATGATACAAAAATAGTATATCAAAATTTGAAAACAAAAATAAGTCCATCCTTTTCTCTCACTGTGGAAAATGGGTCATTATAAAGAACATTGCAACTTTAAGCTAAAAAACAATCAAGAACAACATTGATTTTGCTAGTCATAGATCAGGTACATCCTCTAAATGCTTTTTCAAGTACACAGTAGTTCACCTCAAATCTAGTCCCCCAAATAAAATCATGAGAAGGAAGAAAAATGCTCCCCTCCTCGACTAAAAGAGATCTTATTCACGCCTTCAATAATGAAAAGGGACTCAAGCTAGTCTGGGTACCCAAAACTAACCTCTAACTAGTTTTGCAGGTGAAAGTGAGAGAAAAGCAAGGAACCTGGTACATGGATAGTGCATGTTCCAGGCATATGACAGAAATGGTTGAAAACTTTCTCTCACTTAACAGTCATAAACACAAAAACATTGCCTTTAGAAACAGAAAGAAGGGTGAAATCGTTGGAATTGGCAAGGTTGAAAAATACATGTCTCAAGAAATTGACAATGTGTACTATGTTAAAGGGTTAAAACTCAGTCTGTTGAGCATCTCAAAAATGTGTAACAAAGGAAACTCAGTCATATTCACTTCTGCAGATTGCAAGGTTACAAGCTTGAAAATAGGAAATCTGATTCTCAAAGGACAGAGATACAAAAATGTGTGCAAGGCATACAAAGTTCTGCACAACATAACAAATTGTGTGGAGGAAAGCATGCGTGTAATCTTTGATTAACAAAAATCAGTGGACATAGTGAGCACACAAGAAGAAATAAAAGGGATTGGTATGACACCGACTACCAACACTGAGGGGGAACCAGGTACACAGAATAAAAATACTCAGCATGAACATCTGGATACTTCTAGGATGTCTGATGAACAAGGTACTACACCAGATTTGTCACATCATAGAACTACTGAAAAACATGAGCAACCAGATCATGTGTACAGATTGCACAAGGAATCATATGGGCTCAAACAAGCACCAAGAGTGTGGTATGATAGGCTATCAAGTTTTCTACTGAATCATGGAGAATTGACAACACATTCTTTCTCAGAAAAGGGGGAAGAACATACTAATTATTCTGATAAAGAATGTGAACCTGGTTCTTTGGTATCCTGCCAGTTGATATGTAGATGCAGACTATATGGAATTCATAGTATATAGGAAAAACACATCTGGAATGACATACTTTTCCATCATCTGTGACAACATCGGTGAAATGAGTATAGCGAAGAACCAGGTTCATCACAAAAGAATAAAATATATTGATGTTCGCCATCACTTTTTGAGGGTTAATATGAAAAAGGAAAATATTTTGATGAAGTTTTGCAAGACTGAGGATCAGGTGGCTGACATTTTTACCAAAGCATTGGGAAGAGAATCATACGAAAGAATTCATGTGGAATCACGACTAATCAAACTTCATTGACTTTGTTTATCATTTTCTCTTCCTTTTGACTAGAATTTATTTATTCTTATGCTTATCAAGTCTCATTGCATCTTAATTGCTAATTCAGTCTCGTACGTTTGATTAGGTACACACCTCAGGCAGGCTACAATGAAATGTTTAAAAATTGATGATGTGACCTTTACTTTCTAATTGCTGAAAATATGGACAAGACTCAAGGAAAGAATCACAGGAGGATCCAGGTTCCTCTACAGACCATTGTCGTACGTACTTATCTTATTGCATTTGTGTTCAACTTTGTTGCTGAATCTATAACCACTATTCTACTAAACCTGGTCCATTCTCCAGTGTCTTGTCTGTGGGTACACTACAAGTATTGTCAGCATCTTTTTTTAAAAAAAAAAGAAGAAAAAAAAGGGGCTGCAAAACTTGACCCGCTTCTCCATTGACCCATCACAATATGTCTCTAGTACATAGGTGTAATATCCCTATTTTTTTCTCTCGCTTTGTCCAAATTCTTTCTTCTCATGTATCCATGAAAAATCTTTCTAGCAATCCCTTTCTGTTAAATGTTTCCATGGCAGAAGCAGCCCCTCAATCCACTCAGGGGGAACTTCCATCAGCAGCGTCTGAGACTGTACCAGGTTCTTTACCAAAACCTTCCCCATCCACTTTTGCCCTCTTTCCAGAGTTCGTAAGTCTAAAATAGTGGATCTCTATATGAATCTTGAGGAAGTAAAGAATGAAAAAAAAGTAGATTTAAGGGTGAATGGAATAAGTCTCACCTTAACAAAATGGTTAGTTGGTGACATCTTGTAAGTTCCTAGGGTGAGCTATGCAAAGTATGACATTAAACAAATCTTGGAGGAGTGTGAGCTTCTGCAGCATGTACCAGGTTAAAAAAAGAAGCAACATGTAACTCAGATAACTTTCGATCTGTATACTACAACTGCACGAGTGGCTGAATTAAAAAGGGAGAATGCACAGCTCAAGGATGATCTACTCACTACTAATTCTGAGATTTCTAGTCTCAAAGACAGAATGCTTAGAGAACAGAGTGTCCACAACAACAGAATTGACAAGCTTCTCTCTTTGATAAAGCAAACTACCCAATCCTTCTCATGAAGTTTTCTTTAGTCTTCCCTTCTCTATAGCTTCCTATCTGTGGTTGTACTTCGCTTACAAGTCGGATACTATGTGTTGGATTTGGTACATCACTAGCTTGTTTTGTTCTTTCCTTGTGCTCCTAATCTATCTGCACATTAGATGGCTCATCATCAGTTTGATCTAACAATTTTTATTGTTTCAGGCTTGTTCTAATAAGTGTTGCCCTAGTGGCCATGGTTTAGTAATTTTTTGCACATGCATGATACTTGCTAGGTTCTTTGTCTAAAAACTTTTCAATGATGTCAAAAGGGGGAAGATGTGAGCATAACATATTGTTTGTCATTATCAAAAAGGGAAAATTTGTTATTGGAAAAGTTTTGATGATTGACAAAGGGGGAATTTGTAATTAGAAGAGTTTTGATGATTGATTGTAATTGATAAAGTTTTTACAACTGACAAAATGAACCAGGTTCATATGCATACGTGGATGTCAACCAGATTCATATGCATACATATTTGTCATCATCAAAAAGTGGAAATTTGTTATGTGAAGATTTTGATGACTGATATAGGTGAACCAGGTTCACTACACAGGTGAAGGTTTTGCAGGTGCGAATTTGACTTGGATATGAAAATATCAAATAAGGAAACACGTGGAATTGAAAAAGTCCAACGTGTACAAGAAAATGAAGTCCTCTTAGGATTCTTTCCAAAAGGCAAGTTGTATTTGACTGAAGAGAGAACCAGATACGTACAAGGAAACCAAATCTTTTTAGGATTCTTTCCAAAAGACAAGTTGTATTTGACTAGGAGAGAACCGGGTATGAAAAATCTGACTTGAGGAAATTAAGTCCTTTTGGGATTCTTTTTTCCTTATTTGGGATACGAAAAGGTTTGAGAAAATAAAATACTTTTAGGATTTTTTTTCCTTATTTGAAACAAATTTAAGTTTGACAAAAACTACGTCCTTTGATGCTATATAATGATCATAAACAAACACTGAACATTCAGCAATATTGGTTGTAGATTCAGCAACAAAGTTGAACACAAATGCAAGGAGATAAGTATGTACCACAATGGCCTGTAGAGGAACCTGGTTCCTCCTGTGATTCTTTCCTTGAGTCTTGTCCATACTTTCAGCAATTAGACCAGGTTCCTGTAAGCGAAGAATTGGAGCAGAAGAATTATTCTGTCTTGATTGAGTTTGATATTTGTATTTTTTGAGTTGTAATTTTCTCTTCTAGAGTTAGTTGAATCAAGTTACGTTGGTGTGACTGTGTTGTACTTCAGAGACTAGAGTTTATAGTCTTTGAATAGGTGATTGCAGTTTGAGAAAACTGTAGAGATTGGGGTACTGGAGTTAGTTCCTTTGATTGCAAAGTTGTACTCTAAAACCTGCTCGTAAATTGAATAAAATCCTATTCGACAGGTCGTGTTTTTTGGGACTCCCCTGAGCAGGAGGTTTTTCACGTTACATCTGCGTGTTCTTTATTATTCTGCACTTGTGATTTAATTGAACCAGGTTCAATATCATAGATAGCTGGTGGTGATTTCACCGTTGATTATTGGTGAGAAAAGAAAAAAGTAATAATGTTTTCATATGAAAAATCACGAAATCTCCCATTATTTCAATGAGAATCTATTTCTCATCATGCATTTTCGCAGTGAACTGGTTCAATAAAAAGTGAGTGAAAAAAAATTATATTTTATAATATAAATTTTCCGTTGATTTACAATGAAAAAAATTACTATTTCTAATAGTGTATTAACATCCATGAATCTTGTTCTTTCCTGTGTTGCATTTGTTTATTAAATGCACCAAAACTTAGTATACGCTTGTAAACGATATTTGTCCAAAAACAAAATAAACATTAATTTGGGATATTTAGTAAAATTTTGATTTTTCGTATTTTGAAAAATATTTTCATTCTAAGTATTAAATTTTTTTTTGACCCAAGCGCTACCTTCACCCAAAATTTTGCTACTCAAGGTGTTTTAACTAACAACGCTAATAACATATTTAATGTAATCTAATAATTTATCACGTACTCAATTGAAATGGATTCTTTGTTGATAGTTAAACTGATGCAAGATAACAATTTTTAAAACCTCAAACTTTAAATTGATCGGAAAAATGTTAAAACGTCTGCCAGAGTCACCTCAATTACAATAAGTGTCTAACAATATTGATAACAATTCAAATAAAAATTTTAAGTCGCACTTCCATTACAATTTAAGTTATATACATATTGATCAAGAAAAGACTTTTTACATCAATGAATTTTAAATTTGTAATAGCTTTACCAAATTACTACATTAATAAGTACACTATTTATTAAGAAATTTACCGGTAATGATCTAATTATGTAACTTTTTTATAACATTAGTATGTACAACTCAAACTCATAAACTTATAATTAGGTAGTTGTCAATGGAAAGCACAGAAAGGGAGAAACGATTTTTTATTTTTTTATAAAATTTTAAAGAAAATTAGGTTAATGATTTTTTTATAAATTTTTTTTATTTTTACATATAAGAACAGAAAAAAATATTTTTTTTCTATTCAAATTGAAAAAAGATAAGAAAAATTATTTTCTCACACGAAAGGAAAATAAAGACTCATTAATCGATCAAGAATACAATATAGTTGTTTTAGCACTTTTATCTGCCTAATACCTTTTTGGTTTTCAAGTGTTTGGGAATAAACTAAA
Source organism: Datura wrightii (assembly GCA_035772735.1). NCBI lineage: Eukaryota > Viridiplantae > Streptophyta > Magnoliopsida > Solanales > Solanaceae > Datura > Datura wrightii. The sequence goes on from JASDFA010000001.1 coordinate 13,440,979, forward strand.
GTTCATACATATTTCGAGCGTAGAACAAGAAATTAAGGCTAAGATTTTATTTCACGAATATTCAACATAAGAAGAATTTTAAAGAAAAGGTACATGTAACAAATTGAATTATAGTATGAATTATAAATCCGACTTCCGATCTCGATCGAGAATCAATTCTTAACACCAATCCCAGATTCGAGAATCGACTTTCAATCCCTACCCCGATACAAAACTTGATAGTTATATATTTATTATTTTTGCAATTGGTATTTAAGTATGCAACAAAAAGAAGAACATTTTTGAATAATGCTAAATAATACTTATTATATTTTGAGAAAGAGAAGTTTCAAAATGATCAAAAAAACATAAAAAGAAAGGAAAATTATAGTTTTTTTTGTGATATCATGAATTTTGAGTGGATAAAAGTCGGAAGTTTAACCAATTAAGTTAAGTCATACTTTATCTATATTTTACCCATGAATACCCATATTTTTATGGGTTAAATATGAGTTTAAACCTAAATTTTATCCATTTAGAAAGTCACTCACCCAATTATTAAAATATGAACGGTTGAGCGAATTATCAAAATATAAACTTATTTTACCGCCATTAGAGATAGTCATGGAGGATTATGCGCAAAAGTGTAATGTTCACTGATGTATCTGATTCTAAAGCAGGGGAGACCAATTTGGTCGGTCTTCAAAAGACGTTTTACATCATCAATGAATTTTAAATTTGTAATAGCTTTACCAAATTACTACATTAATAAGTACACTATTTATTAAGAGGTCGTTTAGCAAGAGGGATAAGAAATAATAATCCCAAGATAAAATGCAAGATAATTTTATCCAGTATTTGATTAGAAATATTAATTAGTCTTGAAATTATTTTTTCCTACCAATGATGAGATAAGTTATTTCATATATATGGTGGAATAATTAATCCTATAGAATATCCGATTCATAGATGTAATTTTATTTATTCCATCCTCCATACCAAATAACCCCTAAGAAATTTACCGGTAATAACCTAATTATGTAACTTTTTTTATAACATTTGTATATACAACACAAACTCATAAACTTATAACTAGGTAGTCGTCAATGGAAAGCACAAAAAGGGAGAAATGATTTTTAAATTTTTTATAAATAAAAATAATAATAAAATAGGTTTATGAATTTTGTAATAAAAGATTTTCATTTAATTTTACACATATTTTTTCTATTCAAATTATAAAAGAATAAGATATTATTTTCTCGCATGAAAGGAAAATAAAGATTCATTAATCTCGAGAATACAATATTATTTTAGCACTTTTATTTGCCAAATATCTTTTTCAAGAATTTGGGAATAAATTAAAGTTCATATATATTTCGGTAGTAGAACAAAAAATTGAGGCTAAGATTTTATTCTACGAATATTCAACATAAGAAGATCTAAAAAAAAAAAAAGTATATGTAACAAATTGAATTACAATATAATAAATAAATCACAATCCACGGGCTAATCCAAATACCACGATTATTTGAGAAAATCACAACCCCAAGTAGTAGTACCTAAAAAGAGAGCCAAACTTGTGTGGACTCTATTTTTCTGCTCTTAAAGATGTAAAAATAGGAATCTCATGTGACACTTTAATATTATCTTCAATCACACTGCATGACTTCTTATCTTGAGAAAATTGACATACTATTTTTCTTCTTCATCCCAAATTCAAAATCAACTTTACTAATTAAGCCACCCAAAAAGTTGTTACTTTTTCTTGAACTCTTTGTGCACTCTTTATGGGCCATATAGAATGGATCATAATCTTGCTTCTTGAAAATCCTTCTAGTTGATCTCCTCGACAGCGGCAGCGGCGGCGGTTGAAAAATACACGGCGGGAGTGGAATTTGTAGGTGGTGGAGAGGTGCAACCTTTGATTTTTCCGGCACCGGACAAGGCGGCAGTGGAAGTACTACTTCCGGTGAAATTTTTGTTGGTGTAATTACTTTACTAACCCCTGGCTTATTCTCCCAAGAAAAGGGCACATTCGGTATGGAATGAACCTTGTTAGTTCTCATCGTGATCTGGTAAATATTAAACGAAAAAATAAATGAACGCTTTTGATATAATTGAAGCGTTTATAACTCTATATATATAGAGATTGAAAATAAAATATTTCAAATCCAAATTAAATTCACTTAAGGATTTATAACTTTATATATAAAGAGAATCCAAATTATAATTTGAATTTGCTTTGGAAAATTTAAACAGCTTAGAAATTGATATTTGACGGTTTACTTAGTGTTTAAATAGGATTAATGTAACTTTTCTAATCCTTTTATAAATAGAATTAATTTAACTTTCCTGATCCTTGTAGAAATAGGATTAATTTAAGTTTCCTAAATGTTTTTGCCATTCTTTTAATTATTCCTGATACTCCACATCACCTGCAGACAATTATATGTATTCTCCTGTCCTTTTTGGAGCATGGTATATTAAATTGAAAAAGGAAAAAGAGTCACAAATATTTTTAAATTATATGAAATTGAATAAAAACATCTTTCGTTCATAGTTGGTTTAAAAAATATCTTTATTATTAATAGTTTAGTCTAAAAATATTTTTGGTGTTAATAATTTAGTTCAAAAATGCTTTTATAATTACTTTTAGCTAGGTAAAAAATGTCTGTTTCCTCATAAATATATTATATTTTTTCTTTTTAAACACATTTTTTCTAATAAAATATTATTTTTAAAGAACGCTTTTCTTATTTCTTTTCTTTTAAAATCTGGTTATCTAATAAAAAAGTGAGAAGTAATATTTTTTATCTTAACCTTTCTTATCAATTAAAATAGAGATTAGGGCCAAATTTACCCCTCTACTATGGAAATTTGATAAGTTTTACCCATCGTTATATTATCCGACTATATATACCCTCGACGTTATTAAAGTTTTCATAAATGCACCTCATTTAACAAAAAAATTCATTTTTAACATAAATGAACCATTTCCTAAATCTAACCCGCCCGCCCGCTGACCCGATTTAGCACAATGAGAGCTACGATTGGATGATGCCGGCTCCTCACCCTCCTTTTTTAAATCTTTTTTTTTTCTGCTGCCTTCTCCTCACCCTCCTTTTTTTTTTTTAATCTTTTATAATTTTTATATCCAGTTCTATAGATATTATATGTAAATTTGAAAATATTTATAAAAAAAATCATAAATTTTTATAAATAGGTCATTATAAATTAATATCATATAAATGAATTAAAGATTTCCTAGAAATTAAGTATTCATATAATTGCTCTGTCACTAGTTATTATTCAAAGTTACATTTCTTATCACAGAGTAAAACTAATCAATATTATTTGATTGTTCAAATAATAATTAAGATAAATAAATCAAAATAAAAAGAAAAACACTTATAAATAGTAAAGTAAAGCATAACAAAGAATTGTTGAAATAAGAAGCATGAAGTTTGTATTCAAACTCGAAGAGGTTTACGAAAGAAATTGAAACAAATTAAAACTGTAAAAGCTAAACTTGAATAAAAAAGTTCGAATACCTCTCTACCTACAAAATTGAAACAACTAAAAACAGAACTAAATTAAAATATTGAAAATATTCCACAATCCACTATGAGCTGGATCTTATCACGCGTTGTTCCTCAATTGTTCAAATTAACAGTCATTTTGCCCTTGTCGCCAGCCTCAGTCTTAGGTGCAATTTTAACTGGTACAAATAAAACTCAATTAAAATTAATACACGTAAGGTACTACTTTTATTTTTTCTTATAATTATAAATAATAAACTTACAAAAATTTGGATTCGCCTTAAGTATACGTAAGTAAGGATCCACTGGTTCACCTCTGGCAGCAAAACTTGGATCGTACAACCGGTTGCCAATAAGCCTAACATTTCAAATCAACAATTATTATTAGTATTTTCACATTGATATTATTGTATTTTTATGCCGTATAGATTAAATTCATAATTTAATTTCTTTTTTAATTCGTCGTATTTTCACGGGACTTTCACATAATTAGTTAAAAAAAATTCTTTATATGAGATTTGAATATATCTAGAAAATATTTTGTTTTTAAAACAATAAATTCTTGAAAATATTTTTAAAAATCTCTATAAAAAGGAGGAAAGAAATGCTACCTGGTCGACGGTGGATTTTCTCTAATCCGCTGTCTATCTTCTTGCTCAACAACTTCTTTCTGTAGTAATTTCATTAAAATTAAAAATAAAATATTATTTGTATTGCTTTAAACCGTTACGTATACAAATATATTGAAAATTAATTATTTTATTATAAAAAAATTAGACCAGTTAAATTATTGAAAAAAAATTAAGGATGAGATATACTTTTGAACTAGAAGATGAATGATGCGGTATTGGCATTCTACCACGTGGATAGCTAGCCTGCATTTATTTACATAAGAAAATGGGCTTATAATTAATATTTCATAGTAAAAATAAAAGAGAGAATAAATCTAATAATAATAATTATAATTTGTCACCACATACCCTTAAATTATTATATCTTGAACTTTCCAGTACTGGAGGAACAAAATATCCATTGAAGTAAGCATTATTTTCCTATACCAAAAACAAATTATATTCATGGTAGAGTTAAATTACAAGTAAAAAAAAATTAAATAAGCATATGATAAAATTTAAAAAAGAAAGAGAAGGTCAAAGAAACATACCTCCAGAGGTACATATGGCACCGTAATTTCATGATTAAGATCTTCATTACGCACGTTCCTAAATAAAGAATATTTTTTAATTATAAATTGACACATTCAATAAAAAGTGAAGAATATTTTATTATTAATAATAATAATAAGTCGAGATGTATTTGATGATATTTTTATAATTGGAAAATTTTAATAGATCAGTTAGTTAATTATCTAAGCTTTTATTTTATTAGTAAGAATTCGATTCTCATGTTGCCATCCTTCTTCTCTCATTTCTCCTCCCTCTACTTTTATTTTTTAAAAAAATTGTTCACACGACTGCCACAAATTTTTTCAAAAAATATAACTAGAGAAAAAAATGAATAGGCATAAAATAAAACTAAAAATGAATTAACATAACACTCGATAGCATTTACGTTTTAGATTTTAAAACTATGTTTAGAAACTAAAATTTAAAAGAAATCTATTTAGTATATCTTGTACTTATAGATAGGGCAAATCAACACAACTCATTATGATATGTATACTAAAACAAAATAAAGACAAAAAGTAATGATGTCATCAAAGTGTATTTGCACAACTTTATCATGTATATGTGAATGTAAATAGAATCTCTAAATATTTAAAATATTTTATGCATTAAAAATGTAATTTCTGCAACAATTATTTTGATTAAATAAATGTTTGATCGTATAAGTAAACTTATTTACAGAAAAAGCAAATTATTAGTACCTGCTCGATATGAAATTTTCTTGTACCAAAGTTGTGAAGATTGGGGAAGTAACTGAATCATCACTGCTTTGAGACCTAAATAATCAGCCATAAAATAAAATTAAAGTAGTTAAGATATAAAATTTTGAAATTCTTAACATATATATATATATATATATAATTTAATAGAATATTTAATAATATAATAATTAAATATTACATTTATAAAATATATATAATTTTTTTTTCAGACGATATTATAAATATTATTTGTTGGATAAAACAAAATCTAAAAGTTTATGATAATAATTGTGGGTGATTTTTGTAAACAAATTGACAGTAATTCCACCGCAATATCGATAATGAATAAAGATGGTGGATGGCAACAATGTGAATGGTGTTGGAAATTGACAATGCTATTATATTACTTCAAAATAAATAAATAAATTAATAAAAAAGAAATGATCTTACATTATGAAATCAAAAAAATAAGAAAGAAATTTGAAGAGCAACGACTTCCCAGACAATCAATTCAAAAAGCTTACTGTTGAATACAATATTAAGCGGCCAAATGAATCTTATTTATAATGCTCAGAATTTAATTTTTTTCCGTCTCTCTGAATTAATTTCTCAAGATTTAATTACCATAACGAATAGAAGATAAATTTAATATAAACTAAATAATCGTATTTCCTAAATTGGTCAGGAAATCTAGTTCTAATTAAAACGAATCCAACATACTCTCTCAAAATATACTATATATGTGTGAACTAAATATTTAAAGAATATATATATATAACACACACACACCGTGAATTTTAAATTTAAATTTTAGTCCACATTAAGTAGCTAGTCACATACAATTTCTTAATTAGCCTCTAATTTACAATATTTATCATATTTAAATACATATAATATTTAGATTTGACTTTTTTTTATTTGATGTATGTTTAACATATTCAATCTTTTTCTTATCTTCATATCACACTTTATAAGATTAGACTAAATATATTATCATTTTACTTTTTTAATAATTTATGTCCTGATCTTTTTATTTCTTTGAAAAATCATAAAAAACGTCAATTTTCATTAATCATGACGACAAATTAGGAAAATATCATTTTTAAAAAAAGTGAATTTATGCTATGGTACAATTGATAGGAATGAGAACCGAAAAGTTCATATTAGGAAATGAGATAATACAATCCTAAATACTTCAGTCAACTGATTTACAAAAGAGGATTTTCCATTAAGTACTTGATACGCCCAAATTATATCTTTAAAAAAATACAAAGCGGTCATTGGTCAAATATAGAACCCAACGAGGTTGGGGTCAAATCCCACAAAAAATATGGTGAAAAATTCGTCAAAAGTGAATATTCAAATATCTTGTCTATATTTCAAAAGGAAAGAGATTAAATCACACTTTTAATCAATTGCAATTTAAACAAATATTTAAAATAATTTCTAAGTTGTTTCAATAGTTTGAACTAAGTTAGGGCTACGTTCCCCATGAATTCATAACATTTATAGGTCCATTTTTATTCAAGATTTATTTCAGCAATACATCTATAAAGCTGATGAATATAGACTCATCTAAAGTCTTTCGACCTAATTAAATGATTATCACTCTAAATCCTATCAGCCTTTGAGTGTTTCAATCATGCCATTCATCTCCTATTTCAGGTTAAGTAATCTTGTGACAACACTAGTTATTAGATTAGGGTTATGTAATACCCCGTGCGTTTAGAGCGATTTCGTTGATGGGTTTAAGACATACAAGCCTAGTTTGGTGGCTATGTGTTATACGTCGAAGAACGCCGAGGGTTGAAGGAATGATTAAGCGATCGAGTGAGTGAGCAATGTCGACTGAAGCCAGCTTGCACATGCCTCCTTGGTGCTCCGTGTCGAGGCATGTAACACGCCCGACTTGCTCCTCTACGAGCTGCACGACCCAAAGGCCTTAGGTCGGTCTAGCCATTATTTATATACGAGTTTGATCGGTTATACATATTTCATTTTCTGGAATTTTTCCCTCGATAAAAGGTTCCTTATTAATCCCAAGTGAACTTTGAGCACGGGGACATGATTTAATGGTGATTCTTGGCATCAGAGATTAGAGCCTTTATATAGTGGTGTTTTGGTGGTGCCTTCGATTTTGTAGCGGCTGTTTTGGTGGAACTCTTATGGCTTTATTGCAGTGCTTTCTTGTTGAGTCGTGTTGGTTGTGGCGTAATAGTAGCTTGGACTGCTCTCTGATAGCGTTTTCTTGGCATGGATAGTTTGGGATTTGACTTAGCTTGAGTTCATTGGATTCGAGGTATGTTAAGAATTTCGTTTCCTCCTTTGGCATGAATCTTATCATAATCGAGCCTTGATTGTTGTTGTGTAAATCTATTGCGTTGTGGTTTGCTAATTTTTTTTATTGTATTATTGTTTGGGATTGTGGGATCGTAGTCTTTCCCTCACATGTTGAGGTTGTGAAATCAGGCAGTAGCTCGGTTGATGGTTAGTCCATGTTGGTAATTGTGTGACTAAGTCATTTTAGTAGTTATTGTTCTTAATATATGTTTTTGTCTATATAACACTAAAGATTGATAAGTTTAATTGTGAACAGAGTTAGTGGTACAACGGTTTTGCTACTGAACTTACATCGGTAGTCATATTGGGTCATATTTCGAAGATTGGTGTTATCTATGGTGTCCTATGGATGTATATGAAACTCGAGAGATAGAATTGTTAGGTTATGATCGTTCGGTTGTTCGGTATTCTAATAAGGAATAATAAACGGTAGTTGGAATGGGATGTTATTGCGTTGCTCAAATGTGTGGCTATATTATTATATGAGTGTGTTATGCTTGTTTTTTGATGTGATTGTCTCTGAGGACTCAGCGATACCCAGCCACTGTTGAGTGTTTCCAATATGGGGTCGATCTTGGGGAATGGCATACCAGAATGGCTATGGTAATCAACTCCGAATGGTTGGGCTTATGTTAGGATTGTGAAGCTAGTGTATGACCATTGACTATTTTTGGTACACTAGTGACTGTACTACGAGTGTGGGGCCATTGAGTATTGTCGGTGCACCTTGACTAGAACGTGCCGTTAAACCTATAAGACAGCGAAGAGTGTCCTTGGAAAGGTCGGGTTGTGAAATGACATGTTTGGATATATTATGTTATGTTATACTGTGGCTGTTGCTTGTACTATCTTTTGTTTGATAGATGTGGATGCTAGATGTCAGTTGGTAATAGTTGAGGCCACTGAGAGCCTAGGAATGAACCAGGTAAGATGATCAATAGGTAGATTGAGTCCTTGATCATGAGTGAAGTTCCAGCTGAGTCGGTAAAGCTCCAAGTCTTTCGGAGTTGTCAAATATTTGTATTATAGATAGTTCGGGGCCCTATCCCGGATAATTGATTTTTGTTGTATTCATAACAGCTCGTAGACATTTGTTGTGGGTGTAACATTGTTATCTTAGGCCAGATGAGCCTTATTGTATAGATTATTTTCTATTTTGTGGCCTTGACGACCCATTGTACTTATCTATTGGTTGGCCTATGAAACAACTTTTGTTATGGTCTATCGTTTACTTTGATTTAGATTGTGTTGTGATTCCCTAGACGGTTCTAGATTATTGTAGTTAGTTTTGTGGCAGGGTGTAACAACCCAAAAGTCCCTTAGACCAAAACCCATACTTGGAATAAAAAAGAGTAGGGAACCAGAAAACTTTTCCCAAAACGACTCGTCAGACGAGTCGTTGTTAGTAACAATGACCCGTTAGAAGAGTCGTTCTTAGCCTCTACAGTTTTCATTCCCCACATTAATGAGTGATACAATGACACATTGGTAGAAGTAGAGGGTCATTGTTCAGTCCATTCTTGCAATACCCAGAATCTGTAGAACCTTCCCCAGAACCAACGGGCCAAACGACGAGTCATTGTAAGAAGCAATGAATCATCCAATAGAGCTGTTAGATGAAACAGAAAGGTTAGAAATCCCTCCGGTGATGAGGGGTGAAAATAATGATGTAATACCCCAAAAGTCCTTAAGATCAGACCCGAGCACTGAAATGAAGAAAATAAAAAAATCTGTACCAGGTCATAGAATGAGCCATTGAGTGACTCGTTGTGTGACCCAATAGGTCGTTAAGTGACGCTTCATGTGTGAATTAGATGGTAAAAGTTGGGACTCTTGGGGACTTAACGAGTTGGGGATGAGTCATTGTGCCACTTCACAACTTGCCAAGTGAGTCATTGTCTTAGAAGGGTGGTCGGATGGGAAATTTCCAATGGTGACAACGGGTCGAGGTAACAAGTACCGTCATTGCTTCTTCTCCAGGAAAAGAAGTTCACGACCCGTGGGCCTTCTACCTCCACGCGGCATTGCTCACGCTCTTTAAACGCCCTATAAGAAGAAGAAAGAGGCTTAAGTCATCGCTTCCAATCCGATAAAGGGCTTTTTTCTTTTCCACGAAAGCAAGACAGAACAGAAAGCAAGGAAGGTGAAAGGGTGTTGGCAAAATCCTAGCTTAAGGCTAAAGCCGTGGACTACACCCCCGTGAGAGCCCTCAAGAAATTGAATAAGAGAAGAAGATGAGGCAAAGAAGGAATTGATAGAGGTGCGTCGAGAAGTTCAATACCTTCTTGATCGAGAAAATGTCCTTGCTTGTACTTCTCTGACACCAAATGAGTCATTAGGTGTCTCGTTGGGTGTGAGGAATGTCGAAAACTTGAGTTTTAGAGAGACTTAACATGTGGTGACATGACCCGTTAAGAGTCATGATGAATCATTAAGTGAAGTCGTCAAGATAAGCTCAGAAAATAGGGAAAGTTGCCAGTGGCAACGAGTGAGGACCACGAGTCGTCCACTGACCTAATGACTCGTTAGGTCACTCGTGGTGACTGGTAATGGGATTTTAACAATCCAAATTTCGGTGGCATTCTTGTAACTTTTTGCTATTTTAACTCCTAATCTACATTCTTTGGGGCGCGGTTAGTGGGGAATTTAGAAAGTTGGTCGACTTCTTCCTCTCATTTTCCTCCCAGAACTCTCAGATTTAGAACGTAAAAAACACATATAGCTAGTTCCAAGCAAGAGCTAGGGCATCCATCTTTCCCAGATTCTCTAAGTAAAATTCTCAAGGTTTCTCCTCCAGGTATGTGGAAATTCAATAAGGGGATTCTCCCATCCTTGTGTCCCAATAATTTCTCTCAGAAACCATTTCTATTCTAGCCCAGCAAGAATTATGAATTAGAGTTTTCTTTCAGATAAATTATACATGTTCCTAAACCCCAGTGTCTTGATAATTGTTATCACCGTAGCATATGATTGTTGTGTTTTCGATGCAGATTTCTTAGTATGATCTTCTCCCTAGTTAATTATGATACTTGGGTGGATTCTTGCATGATTTAATAGTTAGTATGGAATTCTATATTTTTCATAGAATATTATTGGAGCATAATCCTCGGCATGTAAGTTTCAATTTAAAGTTGTTATTTTCAGACTATGAATGTGCTTAGTATTCTCTAGAAATGTTAGCTGATCAGTCTAACTCTTTGTCAATCTTTTGAGAAACCCAATTGTATCAGTTTACCAGCTTGTTAGTTGTTCTTTAGACTGTTACAATGCTTTTAGATAAAGTATCTCTGACAAGTCTTAGAAGATAGTTTCTTTCAGTTCCTTAGACTCTCAAAACACTTTAGATAAGTAGTTCCGACTTAGTCCCAGGGCATCAGTTTTGAGCTATCATCCAGTTAGATATAACTAAATTTCTAGTGGGAGTAGTACTTAGCACCAAGCGGGCGGGGGTCCAGTGCACTCAGGTTCCCAGAACTACGTTGCCACCATAGGTTGTTAGCCCAAATGGGCCTCAGATAGTGATTACTCAGTTCAACTACTATATCCTGGCAAGGTACAGTGGGCCTTTTTTGATGGGGGATATACATCGGACTCCACATTTAGCTCACGTGGTTACATATTGGTTATAGTTTCTCCCACAGTACTGTTTAGTCCAGTACAATCATAATTCTCAATCCCGAGTTCGAATTTTTAGATTTTAGTCCTCTTTTTTGCAGTATTACAATTTAGCTTGCTATTAATCAAGATATGTATGTTTTAGTTTCTTCTCGCATAATCAGTACATTCAAAGTACCGATTGCATATTTTTATGTGTTATATATTCTTATAATATAGGCTTAGGTACCCAACCTCAGCACAACAACTAACTTTTCTCGGCGATTCTCCAGCACTTTTTAGTGGTGTGTCCTCATCTGCCGAGGGCCAGAATTATATTTTTAGTTTGTATTTCTTTTGTTTAGTTTTAGATATTAGAGTTAGCTTGGGGTTTGTCCCAGCAACTCATCAGTTCTTCTTAGAAGGCTTTTAGACCGTATTTATAGTTTCAGCTTGGGTTTTCAAAGTTTATTCAGTATTTGTTATTTCTTTAGTAATCTTTCACTTTATTATTATCATTCTCTGTAGATTAGTCTTAGTAGAAGTATGCTTTACGATGGGTTTGCCTGGGGTCACTTGTGATCCTAAGTATCGTATCGCATTCAGGGTGTGAGCTCGGGTCATGACAAACTTGGCATCAGAGCATTATATTTAGTATATTCTAGGATGTCTAAAAGCCGTATGAAGTAGAGTCCTTTTCATGGGTGTGAAGCGCACCACACTTATGAGGGGGAGGCTACAAGACATTTTTAGAAAAAAATCGCTTTATTCATGATTCTTATTGTGCGTGGAGTTTGATCTTTGAAATGTCCTATTAACTAGTGCTTTACCCCTTTCAGCTAAACATGCCTTCCAAATGAGGAAACAGAATAAGGACCGAAAATGTTAACCAGAGAGCCCCACCAGCTCCAGCGGTCCCTCAGGATGATCAAGTGTCGCATGCAGAGTTCCGTGCTGCTATTCAGATGCTGGCTCAGGCAATGACCAACCAGGTTAACCAACATGTCATCGTGCCAGTAAATACTAATGGGTTTGCCATTGTTACCAGAGTTTTGGATTTTACTTGGATGAATCCCCCAGCATTTCACGGGTCTATTGTAGATGAGGACCTACAAGAATTTATTGATGAGATTCAGAAGATCACCCAAATCACAAGTGTTACTTCCTCAGAAAGTGCTGATTTAGTTGCATATCAGTTAAAAGGGGTGACTAAGATTTGGTACAGTGGAAGGAGGAAAGGTGGGATGGTGTAGGGCCAGTCGAATGGGATGAGTTTGTGGCTGCATTCCTGGACAGATTTTTTCCCCAAGAACTAAGGGAAGCTAAGGCTATAGAGTTTATGAACTTGAGGCAGAACGACATGACAGTACAGGAGTATGTACTAAAGTTCACTCAACTGTTAAGGTATGCTCTGAAAATGGTTGCCAAGTTGAGGGTTTGCATGCTCAAGATTGTGAATGAAGTCTCGGACTTGGTGGTCAAGGAGTGCAGAATCGCTATGCTCATCAAATACATACATATCTCCAGTCTGATCATCCATGCACATTAGATAGAGGCGGAGAAACTGAAGGAGATAGAAAGGGAAAGTAAGCAAGCAAGGATAGGTCAGTCTAAGTATTTTCAGCAGAGGTCAGACGGTGGTAATCGCCCCCAATAGCAACAACAGAGGCCTCCAACACCTTCTTTAGCCAGTGCTCCATCTTGAAGACCCCGTAAGGATAAGAGAAGTGGGACATCAGGCTCCCATCCCAGAGCTATGTCTTCGGTAGCTGCACTTTTGTAGTATATCCTAAGTGTGGAAAGAACCATCTGGGGGAGTGTCGTTTGGGCAAGGATGGTTGTTTTAGGTGTGGCCAACTGGGTCATAGATTAAGGGATTGCCCATCAGCAGGCAGGGGAAGGCCCAGTCTACCACTTTAACAACTCTATCAGGTTGTCTAGCTCAGCAGGGTACTACCATAGGTACAGGTGGCGGTCAGCACCAAAAATGTTTCTATGCTTTATCCTCCCGCCAGGATCAGGAGAACTCACCTGAAGTAGTGACTGGTATGTTACATCTCTTTTAGATAGATGTGTATGCTTTCTAGATCCAGGAGCCGCGTTTTTCTTCATGACTCCTTATGTTGCTTTCTAGTTTGATATAAGTTTAGAAATCCTCTCAGAGTCATTTTCAGTCTTTGCTCTGGTTGGTGAATCAGTTATAGCTAGCCGGGTGTATAGGGATTGTCCGGTCACAGTGTGTCATAAAGTCACCTCAATTGATCTAGTAGAGCTAGACATGGTTGATTTTGACCTTATTCTCGGCATGGACTGGTTACATTCTTTCTATCCCTCGGTTGACTGCAAAACCAGATTCTTTAGGTTTTAGTTTCCTAACGAACCTATCCTAGTGTGGGAGGGTAGTACTTCAGCGCTAAGGCCTGGTTCATTTCATACCTTAAGGCTAGGAAGATGATCGCTAAGGGTTACATCTATCACTTGGTTAGGGTTAAAGATTCTAGTTCTGAGACCCTGATACTTTAGTCAGTTCCAATTATAAATAAGTTTCCCAAAGATTTTAACAGAGTTCTTCCTGAGCGGGAAATAGACTTCGACATAGACCTTCTTCCAAATACCCAGCCTATCTCTATTCCTTCTTACATAATGGCTCCAGATGAGCTTGTGGAATTAAAAGGATAGCTAAAAGACCTTCTAGATAAGGGCTTTATCAGACCCAACATCTTTCCATGGGGTGCCCAGTCTTTTTCGTGTGAAAGAAAGATAGTACACTCAGAATGTACATCGACTACCATCAACTGAAGAAGGTCATAATTAAGAATAGGTATCCTCTATCCAGGATTGATGACTTGTTCGACCAACTTTAGGGAACTAATTATTTTTTCAAGGTAGATCTCAGATTAGTATAGCACCAGCTCAGGGTCAGAGAATGTGACATTCTGAATATAGCCTTCAGAACTCTGTATGGTCACTACAAATTCGTAGTTATGTCTTTTGTACTAACCAATGCTCCTACAGCTTTTATGTATCTGATGAATAGGGTATTCAAGCCATACCTGGACATGTTTGTTATTGTCTTTATACACGATATTCTGGTTTACTCTAAAATAGAGGAGGAGCATGCAGACCATCTGAGAATAATTTTGCAGACTCTTAGGGATTGCCAGTTGTTCGCCAAATTTAGCAAGTGTAAATTTTGGTTGAAATCAGTTGCCTTGCTCGGCCATGTAATCTTTAGTGAGGGTATTCAGGTAGATCCTCAAAAGATAGCGGCACTTAAGGACTATACAAGACCCACTTATCCATTTGACATTAGAAGTTTCTTGGGTCTAGCTGGTTATTACAAATGGTTCATAGAAGGGTTCTCCTCCATTACCTCTTCTTTGACCAAACTAACTCAGAAGAAGGTGAAGTTTCAATGGTCTGATGTATGTGAGAAGAGCTTTCAGGAGTTGAAGACTCGACTCACTATAACCCCAATTCTGACTCTGCCAGAAGGTCCAGACGGGTTCATGTTCTATATGCCTCCAGAGTTTGGCCTTGGTTGTGCTTTGATGCAGCATGGTAAGGTAATAGATTATGCCTCTAGATAACTCAATGTTCATGAGAAGAACTATCCAACTTATGATCTTGAATTGGCAGCGGTATTATTTGCTTTGAAGATTTGAAAACACTATATATATAGGGTTCATGTGGATGTTTCTACTGAACACAAGAGTCTTCAGTATGTGTTCAGTCAAAAGGACCTGAATCTATGCCATACAAGGTGGTTGAAGTTGTTGAAAGACTATGACATGAGCGTTTTGTATCACCCGAGTAAGGCCAATATAGTGGTTAATGCCCGCAGTAGACTGTCTATGGGGAGTGTTGTTCATGTTGAGGATAATAAGAAAGAGCTGGTTAGGGATGTTCATAGCCTAGCTTGGTTAGGGGTCCATGTGGTTGACTCAGTAGAAGGTGGAGTTCCACAGTGGGTCAGAATCCTCCCTGGTGATGGAGGTTAAGTCAAAATAGGATGAAGACCCAATTTTACTTAAGCTAAAGGAAGTAGTCTTAAGTAAATAGGTGGAAGCTTTCTCCAAATGGGGAGATGGTGTGCTCTATTACTAGGGAAAGTTGTGTGTTCCAGATGTAGAGGAATTGAGGCAGCAGATACTAATGGAAGCACACAACTCCAGGTACTCTATCCACTTGGGTACCACCAAGATGTACCGTGATCTACGAAAAGTCTACTAGTGGAATGGAATAAAGAAGGACATTACAAAATTCGTGGGGAAGTGTCTAAATTGCCAGCAGGTCAAGGTTGAACATTAGAGACCTAGGGTATGACTTATGATATTATCATTCCTACTTGAAAGTGGGAAAAAGTCAACACGGACTTCATTACAGGTCTACCTCATACTCACCGACAACATGACTTATTATGGGTAGTTGTAGATCGGATGATTAAGTCAGCATATTTCCTACCAGTAAAGGCCTCAAACTCAATAGAGATTACACTAGACTATACATATAGGAGAGTCAAACTGCATGGGGTTCCCTTGCCTATTATCTCGGATAAGGGTACTTAGGTCACCTTGTATTTCTAGAAGTCATTTCAGAAAGGACTTGGTACTCAAGTTAAGCTCAACACAACTTTTCACCCACAGACAGATGGCTAGACTGAGCAGACTATTTAAACTTTGGAGGATATATTGAGGGCTTGTGTTATCGATTTCAAGGCAGTTAGGATAATCACCTACCTCTCATCGAGTTTGCGTACAACAATAACTACTACTCCAATATTCAGATGGCCTCATTTGAGGCATTATATGGTAGAAGGTGTAGATCTCCTATAGGGTGGTTCGAGGTTGGTAAATCTACCTTGATAGGACCCAATTCAGTACATGAGGCCATATGGAAGATTCAACTTATTAGGGAGCGGCTAAAAACAACTAAAAGCCGACAGAAATCATATGCAGATGTAAGGAGAAGGGAGTTGGAGTTTTTTGTGGATGATTGGGTATATCTAAAAATTTCACCTATAAAGGGGTGATTAGGTTTAGTAAGAAGGGAAAGCTTAGTCCCAGGTAACTTACTGAATCTTGAGACGCATTGACAATGTGGCTTATGAGCTGGAGTTGCCTGCGGAGTTAGCATCGGTGCACCCAGTCTTTCATGTGTCCTTGTTGAAGAAATGCATCGGTGATCCGACCTCAGTATTGCCTCTAGAGAGTGTTGGTGTAAAGGACAACCTCTCTTACAAAGAAGTTCTTGTTCAGATCTTAGATGTCACGACCCAAGCGTAGACCCGGATCATAGACATGGGACAAGGGACCCCGAGAGACCCCAAGTCAACCCATGACTTAAGCATTCACTAACTCATTCAATAAACATGAAGAAAACATAATTATAAACTCAGCTGTAGTCTAACTTAACATAACAACAGAATGCGCATCTGAAGCTGAATACATGTCTAAGTCTGATAAGCCTCTAATCTGGATGAGCTGATGGGACAACGCCCCTAACTAGCTCAACAGTACTGAAACTGAAAATACAACCAAAATAACTGAAAGTCTAGTCCTCGAAAGATGAGGACTCACCAACCAAGCAGGTACTTATTCTGATAAGCGACTACGAACGGGGCTGGACCTGAGAACCAGATCTGTATCATGAAATGATGTAGCATGGAAAGTATATGGTCAGTACGTGGAATGTACCGAGTATGCAAGATAAGTCAAACCGCTTAAGTAAATAAATCATTTAAAACATTCCATGACATATCATAAGCTTTTAAGTGAAAATAGAAGGCTACGTGCAATCATTCTGAAATTGAACTCTTATCATAACATGACCATACATAGCTTTAGAACATCATGATTGACTCGAATGACTGAAAGCTGAAACATAACACTTATATTAAAAGCTTAACAATGAGTCAAACCTTGCTTTATGAACACACATGCATAAGTAATCATCATCAGTAGTGAATATGCAAATTTGAATAATATAGACAGTGGGAGACTCGTCACTTAACCGACATACCACGATAGAGCTTACGTGATCCCTACTATAATACTCAAGTGTGTAGAGCTGTCCATAACCTTTCCAAGGTGATGGACAATACCATTATATCGATATCAAGCTGAAGGGCCAATCGGGCCGGGGATAGCTCAAAAGGGAGGTCCCAATAATATAAAAGTATCAACCTACATTGGCGCGTAGTTCTGAGGCATAGGGTAGTCGACCCTTAGCTCGCTTGGTGCTTGAATCTTCTCCCAAAACATGTAATGCTCTAAATCGTACAAATACGAAGCTCAACATCGTCTAGTGATGAATCTCAACATGAAAATATGCATAAACTCAACATCGTATGAAACGAAGCTCAATACTGTCTATTGACAAAGCTCATTATGAAATCATGCATACACTAGACATCATATAAATATGAAGCTCAACAATGTTTATTCGACAAATCTTTGAGTGAAATCATAGCTAGACTCAACATCATGTGAGTAGAGATGTAAGAATCCATCAATATCAACTCAATGTAATCATATCCATGAATAGAGATGTAAGAATCACGCAATTGAATGAAACCCCATACTTGATCATTACAAACCAATCACAATTTGATAGGGAATAGACATGGGTGTGGAAGGAAGCACCCACTTGAAGCCTTATATACTTGGGATTCAGGAATTCTAACTCTTCCTAATTGCCCAAGTGAGATTCTCCTTTGAAAACCTTCAGAATTCACCTTGTTTCTTCTCCTCAAACCCCCAACCTTGCATGCATGAAAGTAATGGCCAAAGATAGGTTTTTCTCTGCTAAAAACCCTCTATTACGAGCTTAAAACAACGTAGTATAGGCCCTTAGAACATAGGAATTACGAAAAGACCTTTACTAAATTTGCAGGAAAACACTGCCAGGTGACCCTAACGGGTGACCTGACGATTTCGTCAGAACGGGCAATGACTCATGGAGTCGCCCGTCAAGTACACTGGTCAACTAATCTGCTGGGGCTCATAACGGGGAAGATAATGACTCGTGCCTCGAGACTACGATTCCTGCCTCGAGACCAAGACTCGTGCCTCGAGACCATGACTCGTGGTCACCTTCCGTCAAGTACACTGCCTTAATTCCTAATAATAATCCACATGCTTGCTTATGACTCTCCTCACATCGTTGGGACTGACCACGACTTGTGGGGTTCCATTCGTTAAGTACACTAGATAAATCCTCCTTTAACATTCCAACTCCACCTCACGATTGACATGACGACTCATGGTGGCTGACCATGAGTCATTGATTCACTTGTGGGGACTTCGATCCGTTGATCACTTTAGGCCTTCCTATGGTTCACTTGACGACTCGTGGGGTCTTCTCACAAGTCATTCAGTGACTCGTTCTGCAATATTTTCCAGTTTTTCTCCGATTCACTTCCGGGTCTGATTTTTGAATTTTCGGGGTATAACACTAGACCGTCAAGTTCATAAGTTGAGCAACAAGGAGTTCACTTCAGTAAAGGTTTTATGAAGGAACCAGCTAATTGAGGGAGCTACATGGGAAGCAAAAGCAGATATGATGGCTAGATACCCTTACCTATTTTCTTCCAGCTCAGCGTCAGCATCAAGTGCCAAATCCCTCCTCAGTAATCTATTCAGTTCCGTACTCATCAACTCTATTAATGTTTTAATGTGCACCTTATTTGCATAAATTCAGTTAGTATGTCTATCTCAACTCAGTCATGTATCTTAGTTTGGAGTCTGTCACTCTGTCAGTTTTAAGCTATAGTTATTCAGTTTTGAGATTGCAAATCCCTCCCCAGACTTTCAGTATGCTTATTCTACATTCGAGGGAAAATATTCCCAAGGAGGGAGATATTATAACAACTCAAAAATCTCTAAGATTAGACCCAAGTACTGAAATTAAGAAAAATAGAAAAATCTGCACCAGGTCATAGAACGAGTCATTGAGTGACTCGTTGTGTAACTCGACAGGTCGTTAAGTGATCCATCGTGTGTGCATTAGTTGGTAAAAGTTGGGATCTCCTGGGGACTTAATAAGTTGGGGGATGAGTCATTGTTCCGATTCATGCCTCGTCAAGTGAGTCATTGTCTTAGAAGGGTGGTCGGATGAAAAATTTCAAGTGGTGACAACGAGTCTAGGTGAAGAGTCATTGTGACACCTGACGAGTCATTGGATGTCTCTTGGGTGTGAGGAATGTTGAAAACTTGTGTTTCAGAGATACTTAACATGTGGTGAAATAATCCATTAAGAGTATTGACGAATTGTTAAGTGAAGTCCTCAAGATAAGCTCAGAAAAAGGAGAAAGTTGCCAGTGGTAACGAGTGAGGACCACGAGTCGTCCAATGACCTAACGACTTGTTAGGTCACACGTGGTGACTGGAAGTGGGATTTAAAAAATCCTAATTATAGGGGTATTTCGTGACTTTTTGTTATTTTAACTCCTAAACTACATCGTTTGGGGTGCGGTTAGAGGGGAATTTAGGAAGTTGGTTGATTTCGTCCTCTCATTTCCTCCCAGAACTCTCAGATTTAGAACGTAAAAAACACAGATAGCTAGTTCCAAGCAAGAGCTAGGGAATCCATCTATCCCAGATTCTCCAAGTAAATTCCTCAGGGTTTCTCCTCCAGGTATGTGGGAATTCAATAAGGGGATTCTCCCATCCTTGTGTCCCAATAATTTCTCTCAGAAACCATTTCTATTCTAGCCCAGCAAGAATTATGAATTAGAGTTTTCTTTCATGTAAATTATACATGTTCCTAAACCCCAGTTTCTTGCTAATTGTTATCACCATAGTATATGATTATTGTGTTTTCGATGCAGATTTCTTAGTATGATCTTCTCCCTAGTTAATTATGATACTTGGGTGAATTCTTGCATGATTTAATGGTTGGTCTGGAATGCTATATTTTTCGTAGAATATTATTGGAGCATAATCCTCGGCATGTACATTTCAGTTTAAAGTTGTTATTTTTAGGATATGAATATGCTTAGTATTCTCTAGAAATGTTAGCTGATCAGTCTGACTCTTTGTCAGTCTTTTGAGAAACCCAGTTGTATCAGTTTACCAGCTTGCTAGTCGTTCTTTAGACTGTTATGATGCTTTTAGATAAAGAATCTCTGACAAGTCTTAGAACATAGTTTCTTTCAGGTCCTTACACTCTCAAAATACTTTAGATAAGTAGTTCCGACTTAGTCCTAGGGCATCAATTTCGAGCTATCATCCAGTTAGATATAACTAAATTTCTAGTGGGAGTAGTACTTAGCACCAAGCCGGACAGGGTTCAACGTACTCAAGTTTCCAGAACTACATTGCCACTGTAGGTTGTTAGCCTATATGAGCCCTAGATAATGATCACTCAGTTCAGCCACTATACCCTGGCAAGGTACAGTGGACCTTTTTCAATGGGAGGTATACATCAGGCTCCACGTTTAGTTCACATAGTTACATGTCGGTTATAGTTTCTCCCATAATATAGTTCAGTCTAGTATATTCAATGATTCTCTGTCCAGAGTCTGGATTTTTAGATTTCAGTCCCTTTTTTGTAGTATTATAGTTTACTTGCTATTAATCAAGATATGTATGTTTTAGTTTCTTCTTGCACACTCAGTACATTTAAAGTACTAATCACATATTTCTATGTGCTGTATCGTCTTATGATATAGGCTTAGGTACTCGGACTCAGCACCGCAGCTAGCTCTTCTCGGCGATTCTCCGGCAGTTTCTAGTGGTGAGTCCTCATTTGCCGAGGGTTGGAGTTCCATTTTCAGTTTGTATTTCTTTTTTTTTTAGTTTCAAACATTAGAGTTAGCTAGGGGTTTGTCCCAATAACTTATCAGTTCTTATTAAAAGGCTTTCAGACTGTATTTATAGATTTAACTTGGGTTTTTAGAGTTTATTCAGTATTTGTTATTTCTTTAGTCAGCTTCCGTTTTATTATTATCATTCTCAGCAGATCAATCTTAGTATAAGTATGCTTAACCATGGGTTTGCTTGGTGTCACTTGTGATCCTAAGTATCATGTCACATCCAGGGTGTGAGCTCGGGTTGTGCAAAATGACCCGTTGCTTCAGCTAACAGGTTGTTTTGTCCGTCTGTTGTGAGAGGTCCAAGAACTGTTCAAAGTTCCTCCAGCGACAACGAGTAGAAACAATGACCCATTGTACCCACCAATGAGTCATCCTGTCGCTTGTCATAAGACATCCAGAGAAGTGAAATTTCCAGTCCGGAAACAACGACTGGCACCATGAGTCGTGGTCATAACCAATGACTCGTTTTGAGGCCCGTTGGATATGGACAGTCAGATTTTGAAACAGTTACCCAAGGGTATTTTTGTAAAATTCTAAACTTCTAACTCCTAAACTACGTCATATTGGGGTATGTTTAGTGGGGAATTAAGAGGAATTGATCGACATTCTCCTCTCATTCACTCCCAGACTTACAGGAATAGTACGTAGAAGATAGAAGACCCTCTCAAGTCTAAGCTAGGGTTCCATTCAAAGTGCTAGAGATTCTTCCATCTCAGGTATGTGGGACTTCAACAAGGGTTCCCTTCCACTCTTGTGTTCCAAGATTAATTTCAGAGAAACTCAATAATTTCAATCCCAGCAGGAGATTAGAAGCTAGGATTTTTTAGATAGCTTATGAACTCCTGAATTTTAATAATTCTTTAAGTTTTCCATGACTATTTCTAGTTGAAATTCATGTCTTAGTTATATTTATACAGTATGCTTTCTAGCCCTGATCTTTAGCATGATTTATGAGAAGAACATGCACGATTTAGATTCTGGTTAGAAATATTATATTTTCATGATATTTTCACTTGAGTATGAATTTTAGCATAAATGCTTTCACTAAAAATCAATGTTTTCAATATGCTCAGTATGTTCATTATTCCTGTCATGACACTTTCAGATAAAGTAGCTCTGATAAGTTGTATAACACTAGTTTTTCTCAGATCCTTAGACTCTCAGGACACTTCCAGATGAGTAGTTCTGACTTAGTCTTAGGACATTAGTTTCGAGTTATTAACACAGTTAGATATAATTAAGTTTTCAGGTTGAGGGGTGCAGCATCAGGCTCCCAATCTCAAAGCCATGTCTCTAGCAGCCCTATTTTTTGAGTATTTCCTAAGTGTGGTAAGAACCATCCGGGTGAATGCCATCAGGGAAAAGAGTTTTGTTTTGTTTGTGGCTTGTTGGGTCACAGGTTGAGGGATTGCGCGTCAGCAGGACGGGGGATGGCCCAGTCCACCACATCAGTAGCTTCGCCAGGTCGTTCAGCTCAGCAGGGTACTACTCAGGTACAGGTGGCGATCAGTGCCAGAACCGCTTCTATGCCCTATCCTCCAATTGGGACGAGGAGAACTTACTTAACATAGTCACGGGTATGTTACGTCTCTTTCTGATAGATATTATGCTCTACTAGATCTAGGAGCCACACTTTTTTTTGTGATTCTTCACATTGCTGTCTAGTTTGATGTTAGTACAGAAATTCTCTCAAAACCATTTTCAGTCTCTACTCCAATTGGTGAGTCAGTTAGACCCAATTGGGTATTCAAAAAATTATCTGGTCACAGTGATACATAAAGTAAACTCACTTGATCTAGTAGAGTTAGATATGGTCGATTTTGACCTTTTTCATGGCATGGAGTGGTTACATTCTAGTTATGCCTCAGTTGATTGCAAAACTAGAGTCGTTAGATTCGAGTTTTCTAATGAACTAGTCCTAGAGTGGAAGGGTAGTACTTCAGCGCCTAAGGGTCGGTTCATTTCATACCTTAAGGCTAGCAAAATGATCTTTAAGGGGTAGATTTATCACTTGGTTAGGATCAAGGATTCTAGTTCCAAAACCCTGACTCTACAATCAGTTCTAGTCATCAGTGAATTTTCAGATGTGTTTCTCGAAGATCTTTCTAGAGTTCCTCGAGAGCGGAAAATAGACTTTAGCATAGACCTCTCCTAGATACCCAAACTATCTCAATTCCTCCTTATAGAATGGCTCTAGTGGAGCTTAAAGAGTTAAAGGAATAACTAAATACCTTCTAGATAAGGGCTTCATCAGACCCAACATCTTTCTATGGGGTGCCCCAGTCTTATTTGTGCGAAAGAAAGATGGTACACTCAAAATGTGCATCGACTATC
Organism: Datura wrightii; assembly: GCA_035772735.1. Classification (NCBI taxonomy): domain Eukaryota; kingdom Viridiplantae; phylum Streptophyta; class Magnoliopsida; order Solanales; family Solanaceae; genus Datura; species Datura wrightii. The sequence goes on from JASDFA010000001.1 coordinate 13,464,467, forward strand.
GTCAGCTGAACAAGGTCACAATCAAGAATAGGTATCCTCTAACCTGAACGAATGACTTATTCGACTAACTCTAGGGAGCTAGCTATTTTTTCAAGGTAGATCTCAAATCAAGATACCACTAGCTCAGGGTCAGACAATGTGACATTCCGAAAACAGCCATTGAAACTCGGTATGGTCACTATGAATTCATAGTTATATCTTTTGGATAACCAATACTTCTATCGCTTTTATTGATTTGATGAATAGGGTATTCAAGCTGTACCTAGACATATTCATTATTTTCTTCATAGGTGATATTCTGGTTTACTCCAAAACAGAGGAGGAACATGCAGTTCACCTGAGGATAGTGTTGCAGATGCTCAGGGACCGCCAGTTATTCACTAAATTCAATAAGTGTGAATTTTGGCTAAATTCAGTGGCATTCGTCAGTCATGTTGTCTCCAGTGAGGGTACTCAGGTGGGACCTCAAAATATAGTGGCAGTCAAGGACTGGCCAAGACCCACCTCTCCGTTAGGCATTAGGAGTTTCTTGGGCATAACCGGTTACTACAGACGGTTCGTAGAAGTATTCTCCTTCATTACTTCTCCTTTGAACAGACTAACTCAAAAGAAGGTGAAGTTTCAGTGGTCTGATGCATGTGAGAAGAGTTTTCAGGAGTTGAAGGCTCGGCTCACTACAACCCCAATTTTGACTCTGCCAAAAGGTTCAGACAGGTTCATGATCTATTGTGATGCCTCCAAAGTTAGCCTTGTTTGTGTTCTAATTCATCATGATAAGGTTATAACTTATGCTTCCTAACAACTCAAGGCACATGAGAAGAACTATCTGACTCACGATTTTGAGTTGGCAATAGTAGTATTCGCCTTGAAGATTTGGAGGCACTACTTTTATAGTGTTCATGTGATGTGTTCACTGACTACAAAAGCCTGCAATAGGTGTTCAGTCAGAAGGATTTGAACCTTCGCTAGAGAAGATTACTAGAATTATTAAATGATTATGATATAAGTGTGACTTATATCACCCGATTAAGGCCAATGTAGTGGATGATGCCCTTAGTAGGATGTCTATGGAGAGTATTGCTCATGTAGAGGAGGTTAAAAAGGAGCTGGCAAAGGATGTTCACAGATTCAGTAGAGGATTATGCTAGACTATACTTCGGGAGTTAGTCAGATTACATGGAGTCCCCTTGTCCATCAGTTCAGATAGGGGTACTCAGTTCACCTCACACTTTTGGAAGTTATTTCAGAAGGGACTTGGTACTTAGGTCATGCTCAGTACAATTTTTCACCCACAAACAGATGACTAGGCTGAGTGGACTATTCAAACTTTGGAGGATATGTTGAGGGCTTGGGTGATTGATTTCAAGGGAAGTTGTCATTACCACCTACTTTCATCGAGTTTGCATACACAACAACTACCACTCTAGTATTCAGATGGCCCTGTTCGAGGCATTATATGGTAGGAGGTGTAGGTCTCCTATAGGGTGGTTTAAGGTTGGTGAAGCTACCTTAATAGGACCTGATTCAGTATATGAGGCTATGAAAAAGTCCATCTTATTAGCGAATGGCTGAAAACAACTCAAAGCCGACAGAAATCATATGCAGATGTAAGGAGAAGAGAGCTGGAGTTTGAATAGGATGATTGGGTATATCTTAAAATTTCACCTATGAAAGGAGTGACGAGGTACATAAAGAAGGGAAAGCTCAGTTCTAAATATGTTGTTCCTTACAAAATCCCGAGACGCATTGGCAATGTGGCTTATGAATTGGAATTTCCTGCGAAGTTAGCATCGATGCATCCAGTCATCCATGTGTCTCTTTTGAAGAAATGCATTGGTGATTTGATCATGATTATGCCTTTAGAGAGTGTTGGTGTAAAGGATGGTCTCTCTTACGAAGAGGTTCCAGTTCAGATTCTGGACCATCAGGTTCGTAAGTTGAGGAACAAAGAGGTTGCTTCAATAAAAGTTTTAAAGAGGAATCAACTAATTGAGGGAGCTAGATGGGAGGTTGAAGCAGATATGATGGCTAGATATCCTCACCTATTTCCTTCCAGCTCAGCTTTAGCATTAGGTACTAAATTCCTCCTCAATACTCTATTCAGTTCACACTCATCAACTCTATTCATGTATTAGTGTGCACCCCAGTTACATGGATTCAGTTAGTATATCTATCTCAGTTTGGAGTCAGTCACTCCTTCAATATTCAATTTATAGCTTTCAATTCAGGATTGTAGCTTTTTCTCTCCCCTACCAGCTTACTTACTCTTCATTCATGGATGAGTGTTCTCAAGGGGGAGATAGTATAACACCCCAAAAGTTCCTTAAACCAAAACCCAGACTTGGAATAAAAAACAACAGGGAACCAGAAAACTTTTCTCAGAATGACGCATTAGAAGAGTCGTTGTTAGTAACAACAATCCATTAGAAGAGTCGTTGTCATCCTCTGCATTTTTCATTTCCCAAATTAACGAGTGAAACAATGATGCGTTTTTAGAAGTAACGAGTCTTTGTTCAACCATTCTTGCAATACCCAGAATCCTGTCAAATGTTCCCCAGAACCAATGAGCTAGATGATGAATCATTGAGTTAGTTTTAGCTCGATGGGTGTACAAAAATTTTCCTGTCATAATTCTTCATAAAGTCACCTCAGCCGACCTAGTGGAGTTAGATATGAAAGAATTCAATGTTATATTCGGTATGGATTGGTTACATACAAGTTATGCCTCAGGTAATTATAGAACCCGTATAGTAGATTTCCGATTTCTGGGTGAGTCAGTCCTTGAGTGGAAGGGTAGTTCAGTTGTGCTTGTAGGTCACTTTATTTTATATCTCAAGGGTAGAAAGATAATCTCTAAGAGATTTATGTATCATCTAGTTTGGGACAAAGATTCTATGTCCGTGACCCCGACTCTTTAGTCTGTCCCTGTTTGATGTGAGTATCCGAAAGCATTTTTAAATGATCTACCAGGAGTCTCTCCCGAGCGGGATATTGACCTTCTCCCTAGTATGCAACGTATATCCATTCATACTTATAGAATGGATCCAACCAAGCTAAAAGAGTTGAAGAGCAGTTGAGAGACCTCCTAGATAAAGGTTTCATCAGGCGTAGTAAATCCCCATGGGGTGCTCCAATTTTCTTTATTCAGAAGAAGGATGGTTCCCTTAGGATGGGCATTGATTATTGGCAGTTGAACAAAGTCATAATTGAAAACAAGTATCCCATCCCCAAGATTGATTACTATTTGACTAGCTTCAGGGTGCTAAGTTATTTTCCAAGATAGACCTTACATACGACTATCACCAGCTCAGAGTTAGGGAGAGTGACATCTCGAAGACAGCCTTTAGGACTTGGTATGGTCACTATGAGTTCATAGTTGTTTCTTTTTGACTAACAAATTCTCCTATAACTCTTATGTGTTTGATGAACAGGGTGTTCAAGAAGTATTTGGATATGTTCGTAACTGTCTTCATAGATGATATTCTCATACACTCTCAAAGCGAGGAGGAGTATACCGCTCATTTGAGGATCATGTTGTAGACTCTCAAGGATAGCCAGATGTATGCTAAATTCAACAAGTGTGGGTTTTGGCTAAACTCAGTAGCATTTTTGAGCCATGTAATGTCTAGCGAGGGTGTGTAGGTGGACTTTCAAAAGATAGAAGAGGTGAAGAATTGGCCTAGACTTGTTAGTCCTACAGATATTCGGAGCTTCTTGGGTTTAGCTAGCTACTACATGAGGTTCGTAAAGGGATTTTCATCTGATGCAACATCGTTGACTAAGTTGACCCTGAAGAAGGTTAAAATTCAGCGGCTGGATACTTGTGAGAAGAGTTTTCAGGAGCTAAAGACTCGACTTACTTCAGACCCAGTATTGACCCTATCGGAGGGCACGAATGGCCTTGTTGTGTATTGTGATGCCTCTAGGGTTGGTCTTGGTTGTGTATTATTTCAGCATGATAATGTCATTGCATATGTCTGTAGATAACTTAAGACTCATGAGAAGAACTATCCGATGTATGACCTAGAGTTGGCAGTTGTGGTGTTTGCATTAAAAATTTGGAAGCACTATTTGTATGGGGTGCATGTGGATGTGTTCATGGACCACAAAAACCTTCAGTATGTGTTCACTCAGAAGGATCTAAATTTGTGACAAAGGAGATGGCTAGAATTTCTCAAGGACTATGACATGAGTGTCCTTTATCATCTAGGCAAGGCCAATGTAGTGGCGGATGCTCTTAGTAGGTTGTCCATAGAGAGTGTGTCTCATGTGGAGGATGGGTGGGAGGAGTTGGCGAACGATGTCCATAGGCTTTCTCGTTTTGGGGTTCACCTTACAAATTCGACGGATGGTGGTGCGATTGTTCAGAATGGGCCAAAATCTTCTTTGGTGACGGAAGTCAAAATTAGGAAAGATTAGGATTCTATCCTAGTGACGCTAAAGGAAGCTGTCCAGAATCAGAAGGTGGAGGTTTTCTCCTAAAGGAGAGATGGTATACTCCGATATCAAGGTCGATTGTGTGTGCCAGTTGTAGATGACCTGAGAGAGTGGATGTTGAGAGAGGCTCATGGATCTCGGTACTCTATCCATCCAGGTGCCATCAAGATGTACTGTGATCTACTGAAAGTCTACTGGTAGAAAAACAAAGAGTCTCAATGAATTTCCCGATTTTGCTCAATAGAATTGAAAATTGAGAGACCAATTTTGATGGGTATCTATTTTTCTATTTCTCAGTGTATTTTTTTGCTGTGTAGCTATTTTTGCAGAAGGGGTGGGTGGAAATTGATACACTAATTGCAGTGCATTGATCTATTCTTGAGGATGAATGAGGAAGTAGTGACCTGTTCTTTCAGATGGATGATGAAGTGATGAACGTATCAATTTTGACTGGGTAATGGGTGTGGATATATGATTTTGCGTGTTTCTGTTGTTATGGAGGGATGTGGAGCTAGTGACATGGGGAAGGGGGGAGGGGGCTGTGAAAATAATGAGGGAAAATATAACGCCTTTTTCATTATTACTAAATCCTGCCCAAACTTGGAATCATTTGTTTAAAAATAATAGAATTGCTACTAATGGGATGAGCTTAGAGTATATCCCTCCTCAAATAATGGATGGATGTATGGTTGTTCAATTGGAAGAAGTGGATGTTAAAGATGCAGAAGATAGGTAGAAATGTGCCCTTATAGCATTTGATTTTGGAGACTGCCCAGGGTATAATGCTATGCATAGGTATATTGCTCAGAATTGGTCCAATGTTGCTAAACTAACCAATTCCTCCATGATGATAACTATTTTGTTATTAAATTTTAATCAATGGAGGATAAGTATGAGATTCTCTATGTTGTTCCCTTCACTATTAACAATAGGCCAATGGCACTAAAACCATGGGAGGTAGATTTTGATATTAATAAAGACTTTATGGCTGAGATTCCTCTATGGGTGCAATTTCCTAAACTCCCTCTGTCTTGTTAGGGAGTTGGGTTACTTAGCAGAATTGCAAGTGCAATAGGGACTCTTGTCTCTGTTGATGAGTGCACTACTAAATAATCGTGGATTTCATTTGCTCGCATGCTCATAAAGGTCAATGTCACCAGACCTATTCCTAATGAGATCAAGGTCCTTGACCCTAGTGGCAGACAGTTCACACAACGGGTTCTCTATGAGTAGAAACTAGAATTTTTCCCTAAATGTCAAACAGTTCGTCACATTTGTCCTGTTATCCAAGGTGGGTAACACAAGCCCACCTTACAAACATGGAGAAGGGAAGCGCATAAAGTCACACAAGAGTAGAGAACTACTGGAGTGATCAGGCCAAGAGAGAGTGTGCTGAATGACCAAGAGACTATCATTAGCTCTAGTAACCAAGCTATTGGTGTATCAACTGTGATGAAAGAGCTTGCTCCCCCTTAAAAGGTAGTGGAAGAGGATGATCCACCAGGACATCTTAACCTGGAGAACTTTTTCTTACTTCTAGCTATCACTATCAAGAACTCATTTGAGCAATTGAGGAAGTGGAATAGTGATAATCTAACTTTACCAATTGATAGAGGTGGAGCTCCATTTACATGTTGAATGAATTAGATTTATGGAATATTAGAGGCTTGAATAAAGTGTACAAATATAAGGAGTGTAGGCAATATTTGTGGAATAGAAATATTAAACTAGCTGGAATGGTTGAAACTAGAATCAAGAAAGAGAAAATGCAAATGAGACTGAACAAAATTGCTCCTGGATGGGGCATTTAGACTAATTATCAAGAGGCAAATAATGGAAGAATTTAGTTCATTTGGAATCCTAACTACTATGAGGTCTTATTGATCAGAAACTCTGCTAAAATGATCCACTGCTTGGTGAGGGACAAAGCTGCAGACCATTAGTTTCAATTACAATTGTTTATGGATTTAATACCTTAGACCAGAGAAAAGCTTTGTGGCAAGAAACTCAAATGATCTACTGCTTGGTGAGGGACAGAACTGTAGACCATTAGTTTCAAATTACAATGTTTTATGGATTTAATACCTTAGACCAGAGAAAAGCTTTGTGGCAAGAACTCTTAACACTAGCCCAGGGGATCTCCCATCCCTGGTTAGTTAGTGGGGATTTTAATGCTATGTTGCCCTACAAGTATAGATTGAATGGGCTGCTATCACCTTGAATGAAACTCAAGACTTTACAGAATTCCTGCAAAATGGTGCTTTACATGAACTTCCATGGAAAGGGGAGTATTATAAATGGTCAAATAAACAACAAGGGGATGCAAGGATTGCAAGTAGACTAGACAGAACATTTGGTTACAATGAATGGATGTAGAGGTGGGGGTATATCCTGCGATGTCTCTCTTCATGCCGTTCCACCAGTAAGTATTCCGTAAATCATGGTACATCTTAGTAGCACCTAGGTGGATGGAATATCTCAAACTGTGTGCTTCAGCCAGTATCTGTTGTCTCAAATCACCCACATTCAGTATGCACAACCTACCCTGGTAACTGAGTACACCATCTCCCCATTGGGAGAAAGCCTCCACTTCTTTCTGAGAAATGCCTCCTTCTATTTAAGTAGTATGGGATCTTCAACCTTCCTTGACTTAACTTCAACTACCAATAAGGAATCTGATCCACTCTGCACCACTACTCCGCCCTCAGCTGTATCAACCAATTGTACTCCCAACTGAGCTAACCTGTGGATATCCTTTGCCAGTTCCTTTTTGTCCTCTTCAAAATGAGCCATGCTCCCCATAGAAACTCTACTTAGGGTATCAGCCACTACATTAGCTTTGGCCGGGTGATACAACATGCTCATGTCATAGTCCTTCAGTAGCTCCAACCACCTTCTCTGACAAAGATTCAGATCTTTCTGACTAAACACATACTGAAGGCTATTGTGATCGTTGAAAACATCCACGTGAGCCCTGTACAGGTAGTGCCTCCATATTTTCAATGCAAACACCACCGTTGCCAACTCCAGGTCATGAGTCGGATAGTTCTTTTCATGAACCTTGAGCTGTTTGGAGGCGTAGGCTATCACCTTACCCCGCTGCATCAGAACACAACCGAGTATAACTCTGGAAGCGTCAGAATACACTACAAACCCATCTATTCCGTCTAGTAAGGTCAAAACTGGAGTGGTAGTGAGTCAAGTTTTTAACTCCTGAAAACTCTTCTCACACGCATTTGACCACTAAAATTTCACCTTTTTCTAAGTCAACTTAGTTAGAGGAGATGCAATAGAGGAAAAACCTTCAATAAAACATTGGTAATAGCCGGCTAGACCCAAGAAACTTCTGATTTCGATTGGGGAGGTATGTCTAGGCCAGTGTTTCACCCTTATTATTTTTTGAGGATCTACCTGAATACCCTCACCCAAGACCACGTGACCAAGGAAAGTCACAGACTTTAACCAGAATTCGCATTTGCTGAATTTTGTGAACAACTGACGATTTCTGAGCATCTGAAGCACTATTCTTAGGTGATTACCATGTTCTTCCTCATTTATGGAGTATACCAGAATGTCATCGATAAATACAATGATGAACATATCTAGATACTGCTTGAAGTCTTTGTTCATTAGGTCCATGAAAGCTGAAGAGGCATTAGTTAGTTCGAAGGACATAACCACAAATTCTTTGCGACCGCACCGAGTTCTTGAAGCTGTTTTCGGTATGTCACACTCTCTGACTTTTGGCTGATGATACCCCGACCTGAGATCTATCTTAGAGAAACAATTGGCTCCCTGAAGCTGATTGAACAAGTCGTCAATCCTGGGTAGGGGATACCGGTTCTTGACTGTGACCTTGTTCAGCTGACGGTGATCGATGCACATTTGAGGGTACCATCTTTCTTTCGCGCTAATACTACTGGAGCACCCCAGGGAGAGATACTGGATCTGATAAAACCTTTATCAAGAAGGTTTTTTAGCTTCTCCTTCAACTCCTTAAGCTCAGGTGGAACCATTCTATAAGGAGGGATGGAGATAGGCTTAGTATTTGGGAGAAGGTCTATACCGAAGTTTATTTTCCGCTCAGGAGGAACTCCGAGAAGATATACGAGAAACACTTTAAGGAACTAACTAACAACTGGAACTGACTGTATAGTCAGGGTCTCAAAGCTGAAATCGTTGACCCAAACTAGATGATAAATACACCCTTTGAAAATAATCTTTCTGGCCTTAAGGTAGGAAATAAACTTACCCTTAGGCGCTGAACTACTGCCCGTCCACTCTAAAGCTGGCACATTAGGGAACTGAAACCTGACGACCTTAATTCTGCAGTCCATTGAGGCATAACCGGAATGTAACCAATCCATGTCAAAAATGAGGTCAAAGTCAACCAGGTATAACTCTACCAGATCAGCTAGAATGACCTTATTCAAGATTGAGACTGGGCAGTTTCTATACACCTGACTTGATCTAATTGAATCGCCAACTGGGGTGGAGACTGAGAATGGTTCAGAGAGAACTTCTAAACTACTACATAGGAAGTCACGAATGAAAGTATGGCTCCTGGATCTAGTAGGGCATACACGTCTAAATGAAAAAGGCATAACATACCCGTAACCACGTCAGGTGAGCTCTATAGATCTTGATGAGGGGACAAAGCATAAAAATGGTTTTGGCGCTTGCTGCCGTCCGTACCCGAAGTGTTGGCCTGTTGAGTTGGTCGTCCTGCTGGAGCTGTTGAAGCGGTGGATTGTGATCTCCCCTTTCTTGTTAATAGGCATTCTTTGAGCCGATGACCAAGATTTTTACACCCAAAATAACCCTCTCGGCCTTGAAGACACTCCTCGATGGTTCATGCCCAACTTAGGGTAAGCTGGGAAGCTGTAGCAGTTGCTGGCGCTATGATTGTGAGATTGTGAGCCAGATGCTCCACCCCTCTGATCCTTGCAGGACCAGAAGGTAGGGGCACTGGCTGAAGTGGGTGCAGGATCCCTCTAATGTTGCTGCTATTGTGGGCGGCTACTACTTCCATATCTCTGGTGTCCATAATTTGACTGGTCGGTTCTTGCCCGTTTGTTCTCTCGCTCCAAGTATTTTAATTTTTTTACCTCAATTTGCTGGGCATGAACTATGAGGCTGGAGAGATCGATGTCCTTAATAAGCATTGTAGTCCTGCACTCCTTGTGGACCAAGTTCGACACCCCATTAAAAATGTCAACATACGAGCCCTTTGCTTAACTACCATCTCTGGAGCATATTTAGACAACTTTGTGAACTCCAGTGCATACTCTTCTACTGTCCAATTTCCTTGTTTCAGATTCATGAATTCAGCCACTTTAGCCTCCCTAAGCTCCCGAGGGAAGAATCTATCTAGGAAGGCTGTAGTGAACAATCCCCCCCAATTCCACCGGTCCTACTCCCGCTGGTCTCCCCTTCTTCCACTATTCATACCAGATCTGGGTTACCCCTTTCAGCTGGTAGGCAATCAGGTCGGTACTCTCCGAGGAGCTGACACCTATAATTCAGGTGATCTTTTTAATCTTATCCATTAACTCCTACCGATCCTCTCCCACCTTAGATTCATGGAAAACTGGAGGGTTCATCCGAGTGAAGTCCCGAACTCGGGCAGCTGCTGCAGACCCATTATTGTTGATCGAAACCACCTGCTGGTTCACCTGATTAGTAACTGTCTGTGCGAGAAGCTAGATGGCCGCCCTGAACTCTGCAGAGGGACATTGAGTCATCCTGAGGGGCTGCTGGAGCTGGTGGGGCAGGTCGGTGAGCATTACCGTCCCTTCTTTCGTTATTACATCATGGAGGCATGATTTCACTGAAACGAAACAGAGCACCAGTTAGGAGAACAATTTTGGAATTGAATTTCAACGCACAATAAAGAGTATGAACAAAAGGGAGTTTTCCTAATAACATCTCATAGCTTCCCTGTCATAAGTGTGGCGCGCTTCACACCCATGAAAATGACTCTACTTGACGCGACTTTTAGACATCCTAGGATACTCTAAACCAGCACTCCGATACCAAGTTTGTCACACCCTGAGTCTATACCCTGGATGAGACATGGTATTTGGAGTCACAAGTAACCCCAAGTCAACCCATGGTCTATCATAACATTGACACTCGGAGTAAAAACGTAGTGGAAGCTTTAAAATAATAAAATAAAATATTTATGAAGAATAACTAAATCATAAAGTTTAAAATAATTGAAACAAAGCTGAAAAATCTGAATCTATGTCTGTGTATGAAAGCCATCTATCTGATGAGTTGCTGGGACAAGATCCCCTAGCTAACTCTAAATCTAACTAAAAGAAAATATAACTAAAAGAAATAATCCTCGTCCTCGAAAGATGAGGACTCACCAATGATGCCGCTGAAAACTTCTAAGCTAGATTTGCTAACGGTGCTAAGACTGAGAACCTACAGCTGTATCATAAAATAATACAACATAAAAGGTATGCGTCGGTACTTTGAACTGACTAATCTGAGACTGAACTGAGTTGACTAGTGGGAGAGGCTATAACCGACATATAACCACGTGAGCTAGACGTGGAGTTCGATATACACACTCCATCGGTAGGACCAAATATACCTTGTCAAGGTATAAAGGCATAAATTAAGTGATTATAGGTCTGCGGCCATGAGGCCAATAAAACATAACCTACGGTGGTAACGTAGTTCTGGGAACCTGGATGCGCTGGAAGCCCCGTCCTCTCGGTGCTAAGTCCTACTCCCACTGGATAGTCCTAGAATGACTACTACGCTGATAGCTTGAAACTGGGGCCCAAGACTAAGTGACGAATATCTATCTGGAAGTACGCTGAGAGTCTTATCAGATCGGATTCTGTAGTGGCGTTCTAAAACTGGTCAGAGCTGCATGTTTGGAAGCGTTGTAACCGTCTAAAGAACAAACTGTTATTTGAAACTAGGGTCCTAAGGCTGGTCAGAGCTGCTTATCTGAAAGTATCATGACCATCTAAAGAACGACTAAAATCTAATACTAAGTCTAATACTAATAACTGGGAGGTATCATGGATACCTCAAGGATTAACTACAGTTAAACTGATCAGCTGACATTTTTGTATTATTATGGATATGCTAATAATTGACTGAGACTAGACTAACAAACATCTGACTGAATTCTCAACATTTTCTAGCAATATGGGAAACCTAACTTATAAAATCGCTCCACAAGGAATAACTAGTCCAACAGGAAAAAATTCTAGTTTACTAAATTCAAAGCTAGGGATAAAACCATTCTTACAAGAATGAGTATTAACATGATAACTAGAACGTGAAAATATGAAAAGAATCAACATAGACCAAATTCCACATGCTATAAACGAAGTCTGACATATCATTTATTCACATTTGAAAGTTCAGGGCTAGAACTGATAGAGAAGATAGAAGAGATTTTTGGGGACATAAGGGAAGAACTATTCCCTTGTTGAATTTCCAAATACATGGTGATGGAAATACATGAGAGAATCCCTTGAAAATATGAGGAGAATTCGCTTGCCGTAGCTTCTGCTCTGAGTCTTTTATGAGAGAATTTTACATTCTAACTTTTGAGGGGACGTGAGAAATGAAATAAACTGTTGATTACCCCCTCTAAGACCCCTGATTAAAATCCAAAATGACGTAGTTTAGAGTCTAGGAGTTTAAGAAATTACTTAAAACTCCCTAGGAAATTCACAGGAAAAAGGACCCTGCCAATCCCCATGAGGCACTCCACAAGTCGTGAGGTCAGGGACGACTCATGGTGCCCAATCGTGATGAGCCTCGGAAATTTTCTATAGATTCCCCAACCTGCCAATGACTAACCTTACGAGTCGTTAGGAGATCTAACGACTCGTGATGTATCCCATTTCCACTGAACCAAGGTTCCTCTTTACGGGTCACCACGGGCTACTTGATGATTCGTTACCGGTGACCACGACTTGTGGTCATGCCCTAAGTACTCACTGTCAAAAACCACCTGGGGGTCACCACGGGCGACACCACGACTCGTGGTGTCCCAAACGAGTTGTGGTGAGGACCCATTAAGTGCACTGCCAAATTTTCCAACTTTTAGTCAACCCTTAACCACGACTCACATAACGACTCGTGGCGTTAACCACGACTCATGGTCACACCCGTGGTCACTCAATTTTCCAATTTTTCAACCAAGTCTGGACCCTTCCCCACGAGTTACTCCATGACTCGTGGCCTACCCCGCGGGTCATAGGACGACTCATTTTGTGACTTGGTATAGAAAATTCTATTTTCTCCATTTCAACTCGCGGTCTAATCTTAGGATTTTCGGGGCATTAAAGAAACATACCATGACTCATTGTCCCATACAACGAGTTGTACTATAACTCGTGCCAGTCACCTTGAAAAGGAAAACTCTCACAACGACTGCTTTCCATGACCTGCTACACCGACCAGCGAGTCGTTCCATGGATCGCTGGTCCTGGACCTGCCGACCACATTCTCACCACGACAGGGACCCACGATCTGTGGGAGCTTCCCATGACTCGTACAATGAGTCGTACTGAGATGATTTCCCTACTTTTCTATTGCTCTTTGTTTCAACTACAGAGTCTAGTCTTAGGCACTTTTGGGGTATTACATTGTTGGTTCCTACAGGATTGTGAGATGTGTTGGAAAGGTGGCCTATGAGTTGGAGCTACCAGCGGTGTTGTCTTCGGTACATCTAGTGGAGAGCGTAGGTGTTAAGGATAACCTTAGCTATGAGGAGGTATCAGTTAAGATCCTTTATCATCAGGTTCAGAAGTTGAGGAATAAAGATGTATCTTTGGTGAAAATCTTGTGGAGGAATTAGCTTGTTGAAGGAGCTACGTGGGAAGGAGAAACAGATATGATGGCTAGATACCCGCATTTATTCCCTTCCGACTTAGTTCCAACATGAGGTATCAGTTCCCTCCTTAGTACTCTATTTAGTTTCATGTTTAGTTCATGTCTCTCAGTTCCTTTCATGTTAGTACATGTATGTGTGATTCATGAATTCAGTTCAAGCATGTATATCAATCCGGAGTCAATCACTTCATTGGTTTTCAGCTTTAGATATTCAGTATTTGAGATTTTAGTTCCTTTCCCCAGCTTTTTAGTATGTTTAGTCTACATTCGAGGATGAATATTCCCATGGGGTAGATGTTGTAATACCTCGAAGGTCCCTATGACTAGATGAGAGGACTTGAAATAAGTTCCGCAAAAAGTCTACCTTTTTTCTTTAGTACGATTCAACCTACGAGTTGTAGGTTGGTAGTATAGGTAGTAGGAAGACCCGTGGACCAAGTTAGAGATTTTTTTCCCCTAACCACGAGTCATATAATTTGGGTATGACCCGTGATCAGGAGTCATAGCAAGTCTTCGAAGTTATCTAGTGATCGATGGTATGGGTGATGGTATGACTCGTAGGATGGTGTTACAGATCATTGTAAGATTCATGGAAATATTGAGAGGGTTGGAGGTTTTGGACTTGATCAGTGGGGGAGGATACCACGAGTCTTAAGAGGATTGTATGACTCATGGTTAGATTCGTGACAGTTGACAGAGATGTTTTTCTTATGAATTCATTAAGGGTATTTTCATAAATCCTAAGCTCCTAAGCCTAAACTATGTTGTTTTAAGCTCTGAAAGTATTGTATTAGGGGAGTTTAACCTATTCTAATTCATTCAACTCCCATGCATGCAAGTTTAGAGGGATCCATTGAAGATCAAGCTTAGAAATCCTCCAATTCTCCTCCAAATATCTTGGGCTTTCCAAGTCAAGTTAAGAATTAGTTTACCCGGGTATGTAGGGCTATGAATGAGAGTTTCCTTTCACTCTCATGCCCAAATTTCACCTCAAGCTCATGAATTCAAGTGTGAATTCAAGTGTTAATTCAAGTGTATGATCTATAGGGTTTTATCCCAATTTAATAAAATTCTCTAAGATTTATATATGAATCAACTTCCCTTATGTTTCAAATCATATTTTAAGATCTGCAGAAAAATTTTATACATATTTTGATTATGAAATTTATGATTTCAATTTTTAGAGAATTATGCCTAATTATGCAAGTTTCATGAAAAGTCAAGTCTATGATTCTATTATGATTGAGGTTCTCCTAATCTCTAATTTATGTTTTATAAGGTTTCTGTTATGATTACGATTATGATTAGTTTATGAATGACTTTGAAAACCTTGAGCCCTCATGTTTATGTTATGATTATCACTTCATATTTGAAATGTCCTACTCTTATGAACTCTTATGCATTTTATCAGTCTATTTTTACTTACGTTGCATACTCAGCATATTCAAAGTACTGACTGCATACTCTATGTTGTATCGTTTCATGATACAGGTCCGAGAGATCAGAATCAACCACACCATTAGTCCTGCTTCTGTATCATCCTTGCTAGCCAATGTTGGTGAGTCCTCATATTCTTAGGACATTTAGTGTAGTTTGTTATTTTGTTATTTAAGTTACAGACTTTTGTCGAGCTAGTTGGGGATGTTTTCCATCAGCTCTTCAGTTATGTTAGAGGATTTTCAAACAACATGTAGAAATTCAGCTTGTTAGTGTTGACTCAATTATTATTATTAAGTGTGTAGAATTCCGTTTATTCATGTTTAATTTATCATTTTTTTGCTAATTTAAGTACTTTAGCTGCTATGTTCATGCCATGAGTCGATTTGGAGCCATTCGTGGTTCTAGGTCCCGTGTCTCGATCTGGGGTCTCAGCTAGGGTTGTGACATAATATATGTTAGGAATGAAGCTAAAATAGATTAGATTAGAATGGTGCGATTAGTCATGTTGAAATTTTTTATTTTTCAGCCTTGAGTCAAGTGTTCATTCGATAAAAAAAAATGGATAATCCGAGCTTTTGGAGTTGAACTTTATAACAGGGTCCCTAAATATCTGTCAAGATTAACATTAGGAAAAGAGGCAAATATATCTCTTAACTTTGCCATTTAGAATTGATATACCTCATATTAAAAAAGTGGTGCATATATATCCCCATTGTTTAACAAATAATGCATATATACCATCGTTATCTAATAAATGGTGCACATTTACCCTTTTGTTAATAAATTGAATTAAGAAAAAATCAAAAATTGGTTTTAATTTAAAAAATTTCACGTGTCTTAATTTAATAAATTTCCTCACACATGTTTTTACTGCTTCAGACCCGACCCACCTAAAAATTTGAATCCCTCTTTTATTTAGACCCCACCCAAACCTATTTTAAGGGTTGACTATGGCCAGTGCTCTTGAGATGGGGGTGAAATTGATAGATATGGGGGCTTGGGGGAGCAGTAGGGAGGTGAAGAGTATATGGGATAGAACTGCTAGTTGCATCAGGGAAGCGGCTAGAGACGTGTTGGCGGTCTCTAGAGGCCATTTGGATTGGCGTCGAGGGGACTGGTGGTGGAATGGAGATGTCCAACAAAAGGTGGAGGCAAAGAAGTTGGCGTACGTGATGTTGTTGGAGAGTAACAATGTGGAGGAGAAGAAGATTAATAGAGAAAGGTATAAGTTGGCGTGAAAAGAGGCGAAGTTAGCGATTACAGTAGTAAAATCAACATCTTTTGAACACTTGTATGCCGAACTAGACAGCAAGGGAGGGGATAAGAAGTTGTACAAGCTAGCCAAGGCGAGAGAGATGAGGGATCGTGGCTTGGACCAAGTGAAGTGTATCAAGGATGAGAATGATAAGGCGCTAGTGCAAAAGTATTATCATGCCCCGAGCCTACAGCCTGAACGTAACACGGTACTTAAAGTCACACGTAACCCCCAGTCAACCCCTGGTCTATCATATACTGGTATTTTGAGTAATCATAACACAGTGAAAATTTGAAATAATACATAATAGCATTTATGAAAATTAAAAACTGAATATAGAGATTTAAAATATCTGAGAATCTGAAATCAAGTCTAGTTTGAAAGCCATCTAACTAAGGAGTTTCTGGGACAAGCCCCCCCAGATAACTCAAAGTCTAACTGAAAATAGTAAATGAAATTGAAATGAAGGAAATAACGCCCTCAGAATATACAGACTCACACTTCTGCGACTGATAGAGAGATCCGGACGAACTCGGCTAACGGCACTCGGTCTGAGAACCTGCGGCTGTATCATGAAATGATACAACATAAAAGTATGCGTCAGTACTTTGAATGTACTGAGTAAGTGAGAGAAGAATAATGATAAATATATAGATGGCTGAACTGAAGAGATATGCAATGACCAACTGATAAACTAAACTGAACAATCTGAAGGAAACTGAGATGGTCAAGATGACCTTGTCTGGTGGTCAAAGACATGCCCTAAGTCTGAAAGTTCTGAGTTTGAGATACTATACTAAACTGAGCTGAGCTGCTTATTCTGAAACTACACTGGACTAACTAGTGGGAGAGTCTTTAACTGACATATAACCACGTGAGTTAGACGTGGAGTCCGATGTATACACTCCATCGGTAGGACCCAATATACCTTTCCAGGGTATAAAGGCATGAACTGGGTGATCACAAAAGTCTGGGGCCAATCAGGCCAAGTAATACTGTAACCTATGCTGGCAACATAGTTCTAGGAACCTGGGTGCGCTGGAAACCGGACCCGCTCGGTGTTAAGTTCTACTCCCACTGGAAACCTATACTGAACTACTAAGCTGATAGCTCGAAACTAGGGTCCAAGAATAGTCAGGGACATATAACTGAATGTACCCTAAGAGTCTTATCGGACCAGATTTTGAAATTGGTTTCTAGACTGGTCAGAGCTACTTAATTGGAAGCGTCGTAACCGTCTAAGAACATTTTGTAACTGAACTAGGGTCCTGGGGCTGGTTAGAGGTATATATATCTAAAATATCATGATCGCCTAATGGACCAATATACTAGGTTTTGAGTCCGATTCTGATAACTTGGAGGCACCACTGACACCTCGGGAAAAGACTGCAGTCAAACTGATCAGTTGACACTTTCTTAATAGTTTTGAAGAGGTTCTGTGTTCTAACTGAACTAAACTACTAAGTAGCTAATAAAGAACTCAACTCTTTCCAGCAACACGGGAAATTTCATAATATAGTGAAGTTTCAAGAAATAAAGGAATCTCATACAAAAGGGATAAAATCATTCTCATCAATGGAATAATTTCTCCACATAAATAATAAGAATTACTAGGAAATTTATCCCAAAACATACTTCACAAACTAGATGGAATTTAATACAAAAACGAACTTTACTCGAGAACCTAGGGTAGTAAATCACTTGGCAAGAACATCAACAATTTACTTAAGAACTGATGAAGATCATATGAATAATAAACATGAATAACAACCCAATTGAAATTAATGAAAACCGACATGAAAATCTTTTTCATATTCGAAAATCTCAGGGCTGAACTGATAGGGAAATTATGGGAGGATTTTGGGGGACATAAGGGAAGGAAAATTCCCTTGTTGAATTCCCACATACCTGACTAAACTTCTCATGGAGAAGAAGTCTTGAACTGCTGCAATGGTGAGCAACCCTAAGCTTTCTTGAAGGGTTCTTGAGAGGAGAGCTTACGGTGATTTTCTAAAAACTAAGAGTGGGAATGAGGAATGAACAATTTTTTCCCACTAAAAGGTCTACAATTATTGCTAAACCGATGTAGTTTAAATCTTGTGAGAGTAGGAAATTACTAAATAGCCCTTAGAAATTCTCTGGAAAAACTACCAGGTGACTTAACGGGACCATGACTCGTGGTTGCTTCTGTCAGGTATACTGCCTAGGCTCCTCAGTAGGTCACCATGAGGGACCTAACGTGTCATGGTCACTAACCACGGCTCGTGGACACTACTCCTGGACCACACTGTCTCACTTCTGAAGATTAAAGGCTAAGTTTGATAACGAGTCACCTAACGAGTCGTTGCCACTGACGACGACTCGTCGTGACACTCGTTAGGTACATTGGCTAAAAACATACTAGGGCCGGTAATAGGGAACATGACGAGTCATTACTGGGGAGCACGACTTGTTGCCCCCACCTGTCATGTACACTGCTCCACAAAAAAAAAATTCTCAACCCGGCCTGACCACGAGTGACTCAACAGGTCGTGGTCAGTGACCACGACTCGTGAATTCCCTCATTGGGTACACTGTCTCCCTTCTTATAATTCTCAATCTCCTTCTCACGGCTCACCTAACAAGTCGTTAGGTCACTTAAAGACCCGTTAGGTGAGTCGTCCTGTAGCTTTTCTACAGATTTCTTGATTTAAGTCTCGGAATTAGATTTTGAGTTTTCGGGGCATTACAATATCTCCCCCTTGTAAACATTCACCCTCGAATGTTAGTAAACACACAGGAAAGCAGAGAGTAATAATCAAAATCTCTAGATACTGCTAATTTAACTCCAAAACTGTCAGTATGACTACCTCCATTTCTAAAATACATAACTAAACTGAATTTGCTTTTCATACTTACATCCATAGTCGCAAAGGAAACTTATACACATGAATTGAATTCAATAACTAGATTAGGTCCTAAGGCAAAACTAACATTTCAAGCTACAACAGAGTTGGTAGAGAACAAGTGCGGGTATTTGGCCATCATATCTGCTTCGGCCTCCTACGTAGCTCCCTCAACCTGCTAATTTCTCCATAGGACCTTGATTGAAGCTATTTTCTTATTCCTCAGCTTACGAACCTGACATTCAAGGATCTAGACTGGTACCTCCTCATATGAGAGACTATCCTTTATTCCTATATTGTCCAACGACACCACTGAGGTTGGATCTCTGATGCACTTCTTTAAAAGTGACACACGGAAAACTGTGTGTACAACTGCTAGTTTTGAAGGTAATTCTAGCTCATAGGCTACATTGCTGATATGCCCCAAAATTCTATTTGGTCCCACATATCTTGGACTGAGCTTTCCCTTCTTGCCAAACCTAATCACCCCTTTCATGGCAGAAATTTTTAGGTATACCCAATCATCAACTGCAAACTCCAACTCTCTCCTCCGCACATCGGCATAAGATTTCTGATGGCTCTGAGCTGCTTTCAACCTTTCTCAGATGAGCTGAACTTTTTGCATTGCCTCGTGAACTGAGTCTAGCCCTATCAAGGTAGCTTCACCAACCTCGAACCATCCTATAGGAGATCTACACCTTTTACTATACAATGCTTCAAATGGGTCCATCTGGATGCTAGAATGGTAGCTGTTGTTGTACACAAACTCGATAAGAGGCAAATGGTCATCCCAATTACCCTTAAAATTAATCGTGCACGCTCTTAGCATATACTCTAGGGTCTGAATGGTCCTATCAGCTTGCCCATCGGTCTGCTGGTGAAAAGCGGTGCTGAGCTTGACCTGAGTGCCTAGTCCCTTCTGAAAGGACTTCCAGAAGTGTGAGGTAAACTGCATTCCCCTATCTAAAATGATAGCTAAGGGCACCCCATGGAGGCTGACTAACTCTCTAATGTAAATTTTGGCATAGTCCTCAATTGAGTTTGTGGTTTTAACTGGAAGGAAGTGTGCTTACTTAGTCATCCAATCTACTACCACCCAAATTGAGTCATGCTGTCGGCGAGTCCGAGGTAGACTCGTAATGAAGTCCATATTTACTTCTTCCCACCTCCATGTGGGTATACTGATGTATTGGGTCATGCCTCCTTGTCTTTGAAGTTTCACCTTGACTTGTTGGCAGTTTGGGCACTTGGCTACGAATTCAGCAATGTCTCTCTTCATACCGTTCCACCAATAAATATCCCGCAAGTGACGGTACATTTTAGTAGCACCAGGGTGAATGGAGTATCTCGAGCTGTGTGCCTCATCCATTATCCTCTGTCTCAACTCACCAACATCCGGTACACACAATCTTCCCTGGTAACAGAGCACACCATCTCCCCCTTTGGAGAAAGCCTCAACCTCCTTTCTGAGAACTGCTTCTTTAAGTTTAAATAGGATTGGATCTTCATCTTATCTGGACTTAACTTCAACTACCAAGGATGAATCCAACCCTCTTTACACTATCACCCCAAGTTCGGTTGAATCCAACAGCTGAACCCTTAACTAGGCTAGTCTGTGAACATCCCTTGCTAACTCCTTTTTGTCTTCCTCAATATGAGTCACACTCCCTATAGACCGTCTACTTAGGGCGTTAGCCACCACATTGTCTTTGCTCGGGTGGTATAGTACACTCATGTCATAGTCTTTTAGCAACTCCAACTACCTTCTCTGACACAGATTTAGATCCTTCTGATTCAACACGTACTGAAAAATCTTATGGTTTGTAAACACATCTACATGAGCTCCATATAAGTAATGCCTCCATATCTTTAACGCAAACACCACCGCTGCCAACTCTAAGTCATGAGTTGGATAATTCTCATGAACTTTGAGCTATTTGGATACGTAGGCTATCACTTTGCCCCGCTGCATCAGAACGCAACCGAGCCCAACCCTGGAAGCATCACAATAAACAACCAATCCATCTGTTCCTTTAGGCAAGGTAAGAACTGGAGCAGTAGTGACTCGAGTCTTCAACTCCTGGAAACTCTTCTCACATTCGTACGACCACTGAAATTTCACCCTCTTGTGTGTTAACTTAGTCAGAGAAGATGCTATAGAGGAGAAGCCTTCCACAAATCATCAGTAATAACCTGCTAAGCCCAGGAAACTCCTGATTTCAGTAGGAGAGTTAGGTCTGGGCCGATCCTTCGCTGCTGCTATCTTGTGAGGGTCTACTTGTATTCCTTCACCTGAGACCACACGACCTAATAAAGTCATGGGCTTTAACCAAAATTTACACTTGCTGAACTTGGTGAATAATTGGCAGTCCATGAGTGTCTGTAATACTAATCTTAGGTGATTGTCATGCTCTTCCTCATTTTTGGAGTATACTAGAATGTCGTCGATAAATACAATGACGAACATATCCAGATACTTCTTGAAGACTCTATTCAGTAAATCCATGAAGGTTTTTGGGGCATTTGTTAACCCGAAGGACATCACCACAAACTCGTAGTGACCATACCGAGTTCTGAATGCTGTTTTTGGTATGTCACACTCCCTGACCCTTAGCTAATGGTACCCTGACCTACGATTGATCTTGGAGAAACCACTGGCTCCCTGAAGTTGGTCAAATAAGTCATTGATTCTAGGTATGGGATATTTGTTATTTACTGTGAATTTGTTCAGCTCACTGTAATCTATGCACATTCTGAGGGTACTGTCTTTCTTACGCACTAATAGCACTGGAGCACCCCAGGGAGAGATGGTAGGTCTGATAAAACCCTTGTCAAGAAAATCCTTTAACTGGTCCTTTAACTCCTTAAGCTCAGCTGGAGCCATACTGTAAGGAGGGATGGAGATGGGCTGAGTGTCTAGAAGGAGATCTATTCCGAAGTCTATTTCCCATTTTGCGGGAACTCCGGGAAGATCCTCAGGAAAAATGTCTGGGAACTCGCTGACCAAAAGGACTGACTTGATAGTCGGAGTCTCAGAGTTGGAATCCTTGACCCAAACTAGATGATATATACATCCCTTGGTGATGAGTTTCTGGGCCTTAAGGTAGGAAATAAACCTACCCTTAGGCCTTGAACTGCTACCCATCCATTCTAACACTGGCTTCTTGTGAAACTAAAACTTGACAACTATAGTTCTGCAATCGATTGAGGCATAGCGGGAGTGTAACCAATCCATGCCGAGAATAAGGTCAAAGTCGACCATATCTAACTCTACAAGATCAGTTGGAATAACTTTATTCAGGAATGAGACTAGGCAGTTTCTATACACCCACACTGGCTCTAACTGGCTTGCCAACTGGGGTGGAGATTGAAATGGTTCTGAGAGGAACTCTGGACTGAGATTGAACTGGAATGCTATATAGGGAGTCATGAACGAAAGAGTGGCTCCTAGATATAAGAGGGCATACACATCTAGATGGAAGAGATGTAACATACCAATAACTATATCAGGTGAGCTTTCCTGATCCTGATGGGAAGATAGAGCATAGAAACGATTTTTGTGCTGACCGCCATCTGTACCTGATGTGTTGGCCTGCTGAGCTGGAGCTCAGGTGGTAGATTGTGATCTCCCTTGCCCTACTGATGGGCACTCCCTAAGCTTGTGTTCAAGCTTCCCACACCCAAAACAGCCCTCTCGTCATGAAGACATTCTCCTGGGTGATTCCTACCACACTTGGGGCAAGCTGGATACATGCTCCCTATACTGTGAGTCTGAGGCTGAGTGTTAGATGACTCACACCTTGGATCCTGGCAGGACCGGAAGGTTGCGGCGTTGGCTGAGCTGGGTGTTGGGGCTCTCTACTGCTATTGTTGTGGGCGGCTACCACCGCTAGACCTTTGATCGCCGAAATTTGAATGGCCAGTCCTTGCCTGTTTATTCTTACATTCCATATCCTTCAGATTTTCACCCTCAATCTACTGGGCATAGACAATCAAGCTAGAAAGGTCCATGTCCTTAATCAGTATCGTGGTCCTGCACTCCTAAGGACCAGATTTGATACTCTATTTACTAACTTCAGCATGCGAGCCCTTGGCTCGGCTACCATCTCTGAAGCATACTTAGACAACCTAGTAAACTCTAGAGCATATTACTCCACGATTCTGTTGCCCTGACGCAAATTCATAAACTCCGCTATCTTAGCCTCCCTCAGATCTTGAGGGAAAAAATTGTCCAAGAAAGTTGTGTGGAATTCTTTCCACTCCACTGGTCCTACTCTTACTGGCCGCCCTTCTTTCCACTAGTCATGCAAGACTTGAGCTACCCCTTTCAGCTGGTAGGCAGCCAAGTCGGCACTCTCAGAGGGACTAACACCCATAATTCAGGTGATTTTTCTAATCTTATCTACAAACCCTTGTAGGTCCTCTCCCACCTTTGTTCCATGAAAATCTGGAGGGTTCATCCGGGTAAAATCCCATACTCGAGCAGCTGTCGCGGACCCATTTGTGGCTACCGGAACTACCTGCTCATTCACCTGATTGGTGACTGTCTGAGCGAGAAGCTGCATAGCCGCTCTGAACTCTACAGTGGACACTGTGTCGCCCTAAGGGTCTACTTGAGCTGGAGGGGCAGGTCTGTTGGCGTTGTCGGCCCTTCTTCCATTACTGCGTCTAGGAGGAATGGTTCACTAAAATGAAATAGAGCATGAGTTAGAAGGGCGTTTCTACAATTAAACTTTAACGCACTATAAGGCGTATGAACAAAATGGAGTTTTCCTAATAACATCTTCTAGCCTCCGCGTCATAAGTGTGGCGCACTTCACACCCATGAAAAGGACTCTACTTGATGCGGCTTTCAGACTTTCCGAGGATACTCTAAATCTAGTGCTCTGATACCAAGTCTGTCACGCCTCGAGCCTACACCATGGACGTAATACGGTACTTGAAGTCACACGTGACCCCAAGTCAACTCCTGGTCTATCATATACTAGTATTCTGAGTAATAATACACATTGAAAATTTGAAATAATACATAATAGCATTTATGAAAATTAAAAACTGAATATATAGATTTAAAATATCTGAGAATCTGAAATCAAGTCTGGTTTGAAAGCCATCTAACTAAGGAGTTTCTGGGACAATCCCCCCAGCTAACTCTAAGTCTAACTGAAAATAGTAAAGAAAACTGAAATGAAGGAAATAACTCCCTCAAAATATGAGGACTCACACTTTTGCTGCTGATAGAGAGATTCAGACAAAATCAGCTAACAGCACTGGGTTTGAGAACCTGCAGCTGTATCATGAAACGATACAACATAAAAGTATGCGTCAGTACTTTGAATGTATTGAGTAAGTGAGAGAATCATAATAATAAATATATAGATGGCTGAACTGAAAAGACATGCAATGAACAACTAATAAACTGAATTGAACAATCTGAAGTAAACTGAGATGGTCAAGATGACCCTGTCTGGTGGTCCAAGACATGCTCTAAGTCTGAAAGTTCTGAGTCTGAGATACTATACTAAACTGAGCTGAGTTGCTAGAGCTGAAACTGAACTGAGCTGTTTATTCTGAAATTGGACTGGACTGACTAGTGGGAAAGTCTCTAACCGACATATAACCACGTGAGCTAGACATGGAGTCCGATGTATACACCCCACAGGTAGGACCCAATAAACCTTGCCAGGGTATAAAGGCATGAACTGGGTGATCAAAAAAGTCTGGGACCAATCAAGCCAAGTAATACTGTAACCTACGTTGGCAACGTAGTTCTGGGAACCTGGGTGCACTAGAACCCAAGTCCTCTCGGTGCTAAGTTCTACTCCCACTGGAAACCTATACGGAACTACTAAGCTGATAGCTCGAAACTGGGGTCCAAGACTAGTCAGGGACATATAACTGAATGTACCTTGAGAGTGTTATCGGACCAGATTCTGAAACTAGGTTCTAGACTGGTTAGAGCTGCTTATTTAGAAGCGTCGTAACTGTCTAAGAACAGTCTATAGCTGAGCTGGGGTCCTGGGGCTAGTCAGAGCTATATATATCTAAAATGTCATGACCGCTTAATGCACCAATGTATTGGGTTCTGAGTATGATTCTGATAACTGGGAGGCACCACTGACACCTCGGGAAAAGACTGCAGTCAAACTGATCAGTTGACACTTTCTGAAGAGTTCTCAAGAGGTTCTGTGTTCTAACTGAACTAAACTACTAAGTAGCTAATAAAGAACTCAACTCATTCCAACAACACAGGAAATTTCATAATATAGCGAAGTTTTAAGAAATAAAGGAATCTCATCCAACAGGGCTAAAATCATTCTCATCAATGGAATAATTTCTCAACATAAATAATAAGAATTACTAGGAAATTCATCCCAAAATATACTTTACAAACTAGACATAATTTAATACAAAAACGATCTTTACTCGAGAACTTAGGGCAGTAAATCACTTGAAAAGAACATCAATAATTTACTTAAGAACTGATGAAGATCATATGAATAATAAACATGAATAATAACACAATTGAAATTAATGAAAACCGACATGAAAATCTTTTTCATATACGAAAATCTCAGGGCTAAACTTATAGGGAAATTATGGGAGGATTTTGGGGGACACAAGGGAAGGACAATTCTCTTGTTGAATTCCCACATACCCGACTAAACTTCTCCCGAAGAAGAAGACTTGAACTGCTGCAATGGTGAACAACCCTAAGCTTGCTTGAAGGGTTCTTGAGAGGAGAGCTTACGGTGATTTTCTAAAAACTGAGAGTGGGAATGAGGAATGAACCATTTTTCTCCACTAAAAGGTCAAAAATTATTGCTAAAATGACATAGTTTAAATCTTGGGAGAGTAGAAAATTACTAAATATCCCTTAGAAATTCGCTGGAAAAAACTGTCAGGTGACCTAATGGGTCATGGTGGCTGACACAACTCGTGGTTGCTTCCGTCAGGTATACTTCCTAGGCTCCTCAGTAGGTCACCACGAGGGACCTAATGAGTCGTGGTCAGTGACCACATTGTCGTGGTCACCAGTCGTCGACCACATTGTCTCACTTCTGAAGATTAAAGGCTATGTTTGATAGCGAGTCACCTAACGAGTTATTGCCACTGACACGACTCGTCATGACACTCATTAGGTACACTAAATAAAAACATACTAAGGCTGGTAACGGGGGACATAACGAGTATTTACTAGGGAACACAACTCATTACCCCCATTCGTCAAGTACACTGCTCCACAAAAAAATATTCTCAACTCGGCCTGACCACAGTAACTCAACGGGTCGTGGTCAGTGATCACGACTCGTGAAGTACCCCGTTGGGTACACTAGCTCCCTTTTTATAATTCTCAACCTCCTTCTAACGGCTCACCTAACGAGACCCATTAGGTGAGTCGTCCTGTAGCTTTTCCAGATTTCCTGATTTAAGTCTCGAAATTAGATTTTTAGTTTTCAGGGCATTACAAGGAACTTATATGACGTTGATGGCAGATGTACTTCCATAAACTCTTAAACAAAGAAGGGGACAAAGACAATATGCTGGGAGAGCTGGAGCACTCAGAAAAGCAATGTGATTATGGGTATTGTAGGCGTATAAGGGTTGAGGAAGTTAGGGGTGCTATCCGTGGAATGCATAGGGGTAGAGCGATCAGGACTGATGAGATTCTAGTGGAATTTTGAAAGAGCATAAGCAGGGTAAAGGTATGGAGTTGCTGACCAAATTGTTTATTATCATTTTCAAGATGGCGAAGATGCCTGATGAACGGAGATGGAGTACGATGGTTCCATTGTACAAAAACAAGGGTTGCTTTCAGAATTGCAATGAATATAGGGGTATCAAATTGCTAAGCCACACTATGAAGGTTTGGGAGAGAATGGTGGAAAGCAGGGTGAGGAGGGGCATAGCATTTTTCAAGAATCAGTTTGGCTTCATGCCAGAGTGCTTGACTATAGAAGCCATTCATCTCGTGATTAGATTGGTGGAGCAATATAGGGAGAGGAAGAAGGATCTTCACATGGTGTTCATGGATCTTGAAAAAGTTTATGACAAGGTCCCAAGGGAGGTTCTTTGGAGTTTCTTGGAGGCTATAGTTGTATATGTGGCGTACATTAGGGTGATTAAGGATATGTATAATGGAGACAAGACTTATGTTGGGATCTATGTAGTTTTTATGATTGACAAAGATGATGAAACAAGTAAGCCAAGCTGTTCCAAAGGAGTGCAAAATACAATGTCTAAAGAAGATAAAAAAGCATTAGTATAATATCCAGTTAAAGACAAGTATGCACACAACAAGAAGTGGATATGCCACGTCACACAAGTTCAGTGAAATAAACTTGGGCTTATTTGAAAGAGTTAGAGTTTGATTAAAATACAAAGAAGTACAAGAGATAGACTTGAAGAAAGAGTTATACTGGAAATAGAACTCTAAAGGAAAGTACGGGCGTTGATGCGAAGAGTTTGAAGTGTTGAAGAACTCTGTAAAGAGTTGGGCATAAATAGAAGAGCTGCTACTCAGAGTTGGGCGCACACTTACAAAGAGAGAAAAAGGCAATTTGTAAAGTGAGATAGTTTGCAACATCTGAAGTGTGAAGAAACTCAATTGAAGAACTTGGTCTTAGTAAAGTGATAGGCTAGAGTTAGCAATCCGGTACTTGGAGTTATTCATTGAGTTGTAATTTGATGTAATCTTAATTCAGTGAGTTTTAAATTGAATCAAGAACATTTAGTCTTCAAGTTGAGTATACTAGAAGGCGTCGGGGACACATTCCAAGGGAGGAGTATGAGCAGCTAGGAATTAGAGTTTATAATTTCTGTAGGTTACAAGAGTTGTAATCTGCTTTTTGAAGAGCTCTTTGAGTTTAGTGAAGTTGGAGAAAATCCTGTGAAGGTACAGGTTGTGGTTTTTCACCTTCTGAGTTGGGTGTTTTCCATGCTAAAATTATTACGTTCTTTACTTACTGCATTTATCTGTTTAAGTGAAATACGTTAGACAACCTGTTTCATTCATAGGAAAACAGTTAAGTTAAAAGATAATATACCTAGGTAGACTATCAATTGGTATCAGAGCAGGTTTATCTTATAAGGCTAACACCTAAGGTAGATCATGATGAATTCTACACCACCTATTGGGTACAGTGAAGGGCAGTCAACAATTCAACCTCCTCTCTTTAGTGGATCACACTTCATTTGGTGAAAGGCACACATGGAAAATTTCATTCAAGCTGAAGATTATGAGTTGTGGGATGGGATTACTATTGGACCAACCCTTCCTAAGAAGATGGTTGATGGAGTTGAAGTGATGAAGGTAAGATCAAAATTTACTGCTGAAGATTTGATGGCTCTAAAAAAGAATTCAAAAGCGAAGAACATTTCTGTATGTGGCTTAGGCCCTGACGAGTACAACTAGATTTCAAACTTTACTCTGCTAAACATATATGGGATGTGTTGATCAATGATCATGAAGGGACAAATCAAGTAGGGAAATTCAGAGTGGTTATGCTTTTTACTGAATACGAAACTTTCAAGATGAAGGACAACAAGTCTCTACAAGAAATGATTAGAAAACTCACATCTCTAATTAATGAACTATCTTCCATATGAAAAGTACTTACCACTAAAGAGAAGGTTGAAAAAATTCTCAAGATCCTCCCTAAAGCCAAATGGGATGTCAAAGTCACTTCTGTAAAGGAACTGAAGATATCTCAACCATGACACTTGATAAGTTGGTAGAGAACTTGAAGACTTATGAGATGAACATGGATGACCTTAAGAAGGAAGATGGAGTCAAAGAAAAATCATTGGCTCTAAAGCTTATGGCAGTGATGAGTCTAATCTTGATGATGATCAAGTGGAATTTCTAGCAAAAAAGTTAAAGAGATTTCTCAAGAAAGAGAAGGGCTATGACAAGGAATGAACAAGTAGTAAAAAGATTCCAATGAGAAATCTCCAGTAGGTTGCTACAAATGTTACAAAACTGATCACATGATCAAAGAGTCCACTCTGGGAAATCGAGTTGACCAAAGAAAGGGCTGAAAGGAAAATGCTGAAAAAGAAAATGAAGGAAAAGAAAAATTATGCACTGATAGCTGCATGGGGATCTAATTATGATTATTCTGATGGAGAAATTGATGAAACTACATTCATGGCTCTAGGAGATTCTAACCTTGTTGAGGAGAAGAATTTCGAGGTAAGTATTGCTGACTCAAATGAAAACTTGCATACTCTTTATAAAAAAACTTGTTTCCATGATGAATACTTTAATGGATAATATCCAAGAGGTTACTTCTAATGGGGATCAACTATTTAATGCTCTATCTAGTTTAAAGTTTGAGTTCATTGATCTTAAAAATGGAAAGGATATTACTAATAAAGAATATAGTACCCTAAAGGAATAGGTTATCCAACTTGAGTCTGCCAATCAAGTCATCAAAAATGGAAGCTTGAAAGAATCCTTTTTTCAAAAGGAAGGAATGAGTAAGAATCTAAAAAAGGTTGAGTCAAAACTCAAGCACTGTAAAATTGATTATTTTTTTGAAAAAGTAAAGGTAAGAAAATTGATTCTGGAAGTATCTAGGTTAAAACTAAATCTTAAGAAAGCAAGTAGGTGGACCAAGTCATCTAGAATCATAAATAACTTAAGTGGAAGAGTTCACAATGAAAGGCCTGGAATAGGTTTTCATAAAGAAACTATTATCACTAATGATATGTTTTACTTGTATGGAAAAGTTGGACATCCCACAACTAATTGTCCAGTGGCTTCTAGGAGTAGAAACATGAGTACTATGTTAGCAAAAGGAAACTTGTTGAAACCTGCTCACAGGAACAGGTTCAACAACCTGTTACCAAGTTGAGCAAGAAGAAATTTGATCACCCTTTTGATAACAAAAAGGACTCAAACTTTTCTGGGTTCTTAAAAGAACCCCTGAAATTGTTTTGCAGGTGAGTGTGAAAGGAAGCAGGCATTGGTATTGGATAGTGCTTGTTCAAGACACATGACTAGAGATAAACAAAAATTTCTTTCACTCACTCCACTAAAAGGGGGGATGTATTCTTTAGGGATGGGAAAAAGGGTATTATCACTGGAATTGGAAAAATTGGGATTATAGAAGAAAAAGCTTTGAAGAAGTGTATCATGTAGATGGATTGAAGCGTAATCTATTGAGTATATCTCAGTTGTGTGATAAAGGCAAAAAGGAACCTTTTATTTTTGTAGGTTGCAAGGTCAAAAGGTTGGATACAAAGGAAATTATTCTAAGTGCAAACAGGAACAAAAATGTGTTCAAGGAAGACATCATAGGAATGTCTGGTACAAATCTGACATGTCTCAGTGCAATGGACTGTGACCCCCTTCTCTGGCATAAAGACTTGGCATGCTAGTTTGAAACAGTTGAATAAACTTGCTTCAAAGGATGTGGTTATAAGTTGTCCTAAAACTAAGTTCAAAAATGACAAAATCTGCAGTGTATGTGTAAGGGGAAAGTAAGTAAGATCCTCATTTAAATCAAAGAATGAAGTAAGTACAAAAAGTTGTCCTTACCTGTTACATATGGATCTTTGTGGACCCATGAGGGTAAGGAACAGAGGTGGTAAAAGGTCCATTTTTGTTATTGTTGATGATTACTCCAAGTTTAGACTTTATTTTTAGCTTCTAAAGAAGATGCCTTTGATTTCTTTTCTATTTTTGTTAAAAAGATGAAAAAGAAGATATGCACCTCCTTGATTTCCATAAGATCTAACCGTGGAACATAATTTAAAAATGCAAAATTCTTAGAATTCTATTTATTAAATGGAATAAATCATAATTTCTCTGCTCCAAGAACTCCACAGAAAAATGGAGTAGTATAAAGGACAAATAGGACTTTAGATAATATGGCTAGAACAATGATGATTGCAGGAAATCTTGCAAAAAATCTTTGGGTTGAGGCCATAAGTACTGCATGTTATATAGTGAATAGACACATGAATAGACCTATGTTAGAGAAGACTCCCTATGAATTACTCAAGGTAGAAGCCTAACATTACTTGTTGACACCCAATTTTGACCGACCTGCGCCTTAATGCTGCTTATATATGTATATATTTATTTATTTATTTTTTATGCCAATATTTGACTTATTTTTGTATTTATAAAATAATTTATTATCATACTATTGCGAAAATTATTCCAAGTTATATATATATGATTTATATTAATTTTAAGTTTTGATATTAAATAATTACGTCGTACATAATGTATTTCGTTTTAATATGCGCCCTTATTTTGAAATATATTCTTTACTTAATAAATTATTTACCTAATTTTACTAAGTTTTACAAATTTATTTGACTAATAATTTTGCTCGAATTTATAAATTATTTATGTTAATAATATGATTTTTATAATATTTGATAATTTAATTTTCTAGTCATTAAATTATTTTTAAATATAATAATGTAATTATATGATATTTTTACATAAGTATACTAAGAGCTATGATTTTATTTATTAATAATAATATCTAAATGATTTTCTATAACTTAAACTATATTTATTATTTATTATTTATTTATCTACAAATGTAGTATATTTATTAATTTAATAGCAGCCAAATTCACTTTCCTCCAATTTATTTAAATTATAGTCATTTGCTATTTAATTCATTTCAATTTATTTCAAATCTAGCCACTTTCTCTTCAAGTTATGTCAATTTTAGCCACTTTTAATCAATTTTGCCTATTATTTAAATTCAATTTCAGCCCAAATTAATTTCCAACCCATTGACCATCCGGCGACCCAATTAACTCGACCCATCTATCCTAAATTCTAATCCTAACCGTCCATCTTTTTTGATCCAACGGTCAGGGATTAAACCCTACTTATTTCCTTATTTACTCCTCTACACCCCCAAAACCTAATATCACTTTTCATTCTTCCCCTAACACCCCTAGCAATAGCAGCCGACTCTTCTCTTTCCCTCTTCCCCTCGCTCCTCGTTTTTCCCCTCCTCCGGTCGAAGTTCGACCGGAAAACGCCATAACCACCACCAACCGCTGCATGAACGCCGGAAACAGCCACCAACAATGGCCGCACACTATCCCCTCTCTCTCTCTTTCTCATCTCCGATCTTCCCTCACTGTCGCCGCTACTACGGCGAAGTACATAGCAGTCACCTCCCCTCTTCATCCTTAAATCCGTCTGGCAACCTACCTCGCCGTCATCTTTTCCCCCTCACCGGCGCCTCACCACTGTTCCCAGCCGCATCACCCAAAACACCGGTCATCCCTTTCCCTTCTCTCTCGTCGTCTGCTTCGTCTCTTCGCCGACACCACCTCCATAATTTCCGGCGAGAGCAGCCTTCTCTCTTCCTCTCCCCCTCCACGAACTTCGGCGAACACTACCGGAAAACACCACCGAGTTTCACCTCACCACCAGTCGCGCCCTATCTCCGACCACTACACCGAACACCATCCTTCTTCGTTAGTTTCTTGGAGATCTGATTTACCTCACCGCACATATTATCGAATCCATATCTCTATGTTTGTGGGACACTGCATTTTCTTGCTTAATTGATGAATCTTCTGCCGACCTTAACGAGTTATTGATGCGGAATCATTTTGTGATGCAATTCCATAAGGTCGTAAGAAAACATTTGGTTATAATTTTGTGCTTACACATGGTAAGAGTATGGAGTGATGTCAATTGTGTTTTGAATAACTTACCCTCCCCATCATCTGTTCCTTGTAATAGAATGAACAAACTGGGTCACTATCTCTCAATTGCTCGCCGATATTCTTTGTCTGATTATTCAATATGAGTGTAGCTTTAAGTTTGGTTTATTGAAAGTGATAATCTATGCTAATTAATTTAATATTACTGGTTTTATTTGTTCTTTGTAAATCATCACCAACTTGTGATTAGAAATTGAGGATTGAGGAGTTCTGATATACCACCAGTAATAATATTTGATTGACCCAGATGATTTGTTCGAATCAAGAAACTGCTCAAGTTCTACATTGTGAATTGATTTTTGTTTGAAATTAATTGAAGTCATCCCCTACAACATCACTATGGAACCCATTAGAATAATTTAGTACTCACTATATATGATAAATTCCCTTCGTTTGATTTATTTGCATTCTCTAATTAACTTAACTCTATTATTTTGGCTTTAATTACCGTGCATTATTTTATATTTCATCTCTCTTATATAGTCAACACAGTCGTGACATGAATTATGGTAATTTTTTATTATTATTATTATTATTATTATTATTATTATTGAAAATTATTTGTGACAGCTAGTTTATTTATTCTCTGAATGTTTTTTTTATGGTAA
The DNA here is from genome assembly GCA_035772735.1 of Datura wrightii. NCBI lineage: Eukaryota > Viridiplantae > Streptophyta > Magnoliopsida > Solanales > Solanaceae > Datura > Datura wrightii. Next base: position 13,497,682 of record JASDFA010000001.1, read on the forward strand.
ATAAACTTTTATTGACGGGTCCTATTTCTGGTTTTCCTCAAGTAAGAAAATAACGTCTTGATTTATTTATTACAGATTGCTTTCCTACTTTAATTGAGCTAATGAAGTTTTGATTTAATTTACCTTTATTTGATTATTTATTTATAGTAATTATAGTTTTGGCTTTTAAGGAAAATAGTGATTGATGATTCTTCTCCTTAACTGATGCAATTTTCATCTGTTTTGTCTATTGGTAAAAGGAAAAGATCCTTTTAATTGATTAGGCTGACTGTTTATTACCTTTAATCCATCTTTCTCCAACTATAAAAGTAGCCCTCTCCTCCCTTTAAGGTGGGTCGAACACTGAGGAAAACTTCAAAAAAATAGGATTCATTAAATGGTTTTTCTCCATGGATACACTGACGATTATGACCAACACTTTCTACATGCTCTTATCTCTTCTATAATTCCTTAATCTCTTATACCTCCTCAACACAAGCATTGCTCGGAATCTATAAGATTCTTGTGAACTTGATGTGTTGAGGTCTAGGTAGCGTCACTGGTTTGCTTTGTTTGCCATTTAAATTAAATCATGACTGGTTAGTATATTTAACCTTGCAAAAAAATAGTGATTAGTTACATGATAAACTTTGTTATTTAACCTTTTAGTTGCTATTGCATCATGATTATGTGTTTAAAATGTTCTTTGACAAGTGCGCCTGAAGTAAATTAGTTATGACCATGAGCATATGATTATTATTATGTATCTACTGTTGTTTCTAACCTATTAAGCAGGTACCTCTTAATCTATTTTGTGAATCATCGGAGAGTCACCGGGATATGAGAGGGACATGAAAACCAATTAATTTAGTATTTTTTATGTATTATTTATTTATTTATATTTATTTGTTTGTAATAATTGTAATGACACTCATGATAGTGAAAAAGGGGCTGTGGGGGCGGGGCGTTTATTTTTGTCGTCTTATTTGTTTTATTAGAAATCATGCCTATAGGAGTTAAAATAATATGATCTGATACACATAGAAATCATGCCTTTAGGTATTAAATAATTCAAGTAATACAAGTTATTTATTTTATTAGAAACTATGTCTATAGGACCAAATACGAATTCATTAGCTTGTTTAATAGTATTACATTTATTCAACTGTGATAATCATTTCTACTAGACAATATTTCTATAGGAGCTAAAACAATACTTCTTTAAGTCTTATGTTATCCGTAAATCCGGCACTAAGTCACCCCCTATTAAATCTCGCTTTATTTTTCTTAAATCAGTTTGACAAGTTAATAAAATGATGTGTGTAAGTGTTAAATGTTTTGTTCATATAAGGTGCTTCTAATTGCAATTTAGATACCATGCATACCGGTTTATGTATTGATCTGTACAAATTATATTGCCGTCCAAAATGTTTATTATGTGTTGAATATTTACATTTGATCATTTTTTTAGAAATCATATTCATAGGATTTATTTACACATGTTTAGAAATCATGCTCATAGGACTTGAGGCTATATGAAGCCCTTGTGTATTTATCATCCTTTTTGTGTTGATTACTTGACGTTAATTGCCTTTTAACAAAGCCTTAGGAATTTTAGACCCTTAAATCCCGTTTAGTAGTCCATCACCTCTTGGACATTAGGATTGGGACGGGTAGGCACTTATTAGGGCGTTAGTCTTTTCCATTTAGACTACTTAGGCTTAATAATAATTAAAATAATTAGGTGGGTAGACGGGAAATGATGAAATAGACAGGCTATTGCTGACTTCACGCATGAAGCGCATATCAGCTTTGTAAATACAAAGCAACTTATTACTCCCATCTTTTCTAAATTCCTTTTTAAGAAGCTTTCAAATATTTCAAAATTATCCTTGTTATGTTGAAATATTAATATACTTTCATCAAAAAGAAATTTTGTTAAAATATATAATATATACATATACATATACATGATTTTCCTAAAATGCATTTTACTCAAGTTATACATATACATATGTTGTTCTCTTCAAACTATTTTGATTTTAAAAAAATAGAATAGAAGGGAGTAATATCGCATTGGGCCCTTTTTCAGCCTTGTCAAAACCTGATCCCATTCTTAATTTTAGGTTTATAATTTGTTAATTTAGTACTTGTGTTAGTATTTTATTTAGGCCTAATAATTCATCGACTTTAATTGATCGCTTAGTTAAAATCCCCATTTAATAACTACGGCCGGGAACCACATTTGTGGACCTCGAAAGGTGCCTAACACCTTCCTTTCGAGGTAACTAAAGCCCTTACCCGACTCTAGTAACCTAGCAAATACATTTAGTCTAGAACGGTGCCCTAACGCACCTTAATTCGTTAGGTGGCGACTCTTCTAGTTCCACCCTTAAGAGACGTCACATGTTGGGTCCCGCTTTTCCGCGAGGGAAAAATGGGGCGCGACAGAATGGCGACTCTGCTGGGGATTTTAGGCTTTTACCATTACGTATTTATCTAAATGGGGTTCAGTTAAGTTTTAATTTGCTAAATGTTCAATTTATTTTCTTATTTTTGACTTTATCATGAAGTTACTAACCGTTTTCTTTGTTTTCTTATTGATTATATGTAATTGTTGGTAAATAAAATGTTGTAATTTTCTTTTATTTAATAGACATATCCCTCATACTTCTCCCACTTGGGAATTTCACACTTTCACACACAATAACGGTTGCGTGGTTTCACGGCCGTTCACCAGTTTAAAACACCTCGAGGATTGTTTGTGATTTGGTCGATCAGCGGTGCGTTGACGGTCATAAACTTCCTCACTCTCGAGTTGTCCGCTCGAGGGAACTGTGTCATACCCACTCATACTCCTAGAACTTGACCATGTACGCCTTTAGTAAGGCATGTACATATCTTCAAACTTAGAAAAAATCGCGACGTCCATGGTACGTCAAGATTAAATAGAAAAACTTGCCCTAAGTCCAAAGAGATTTACAATCTCAAAAAGGACATCATTATATCTTTTGCATTTTTTTTATTTGGGAAATCAATATGTCTGAATGTTGACTATTTGCTCCTTAGGTTGAAACTAACTTTTTCCTTATGCAGGTTGATCCATTCCATAATCAAAGAAGTGACCGAAAATGGAAGGGCATTTCCATTTGGATCATAGACTTATATTTTTGTAATCTTCATTTTCTCATAATATCTTGTTATGTAAATGAAGAAATTTATTTATTTATTTGTATGTATTTGGAATAGTAATGGAGCAAATAGAATGATACGGTATGACATATCTGATTTCCAAAAATACGTTAGGCCTACCTCTGGCACAAAAGAGGTCCCCAATTTAGGAAAACGTATAAACGTGTTTATTTTTTTATTTACCATGTGAAATGTATTTAATGTGTTTATTTCATCGACTACATGTCATGCTTCAGTTTTTCTGTTTATTATTTATCTTGGTTCCCTTCCTAAAATCGTGCTTCTATCAAGCCTCGCGTCACTTTCATAAGTTTTCCTCCGGCATCCTATCAAGCCTCATATCCTCAAAACAATTCTAGTCAACTCTATTCGTTTTCTCAAAATCATATACAACATTCGCATACCATATGCGACTCCTTCAAATCAAGCCCTACCACAAAGATCGCCCGACATGTTTCATTATTCACCTCCTACAGTTACATCTAGCATGTCTTACGCTTCAAAAGATCATACCCTAAGCCCATTTATATCGAGACCGCTCCGGTTACCCATCACTTAGGAGATTGCGAACTACGTCTGACCTGATTCCTTTTGGATACGTAGGCAGCCCATTTTTGGGTTCGGTCTCAATCAAATAAAATTTTCTTTCTCCTCATATCCCAATCAAATATCTTCCCCACATCCAAATATGAAATCTTTCGCAATTTCATTCGACTCATAAAAGACCAAATGTAGATTCAAAAACTGAATTTTGATGTTCAAATATATGACTGCCATTTCTTTTCAACTAATAATTTTGTTTGAGTGAAGCGGAATATAAAGCTCTTAAGTCAAACTGAGGGCAGAAATTTTGAGTAAACGTCGAAAATTCCACAAGCAGGCAGCAAGGAGGTTTGCGAAACACTTTGCATTCTAAACTGGGGCAGAAATTTTTGAGAATTCCTCAAAAATTTCACCAAAATGCAAAGTCTATAGAGGATCAAAACAATGACAAGGAACAAAGGATATACAAAAGGTACGTATTAACTTTGCCTTTGAAACCTCACAAATCTTTCTTTGAGCATAGGCACACCCGAAAAAAAATCATATTCTCGTGGTCGAGAAGGAACTATTCCTTAGACGAAGGCTGGACTATTCTGTTCTTGGATCATTTGTTATTTGACATTTGTTGTGCTGCTTTCGAAGTTATCATACGCTTCTAGATTCAAACTTTATCATGACGCCAATCTGCTATTATCAAGATTATTATTGTGCCTTTTGGATTCAAGATATTGTGCCGCAGGTCAAGCTACAATTGCTAAGTGGTTATTATGCTACCGTCAACCTAATATTCAAGTTCTGTCATACTACTATTGTGTTATTCAATCAGGCCCATGATGCTACCGTCTAAATTATTATCATGCCACTATTTCAATCTGGCCACTAATATGATACCTTCGAGCCACTATTTCACAATCTTCAAGCTATCTATTTGTTCTTATCAAGCTACAATTACGCTGGTACTATTATCATGCTACTTCAAGATATCATTGTGCTGCTTTGGAGCTACCACGCTGTTATTATTATTGTATTACTTCAAGCTACCATTATGGTCTACTTCAAGATGCAGTTGTGACTGCTGCTATTTTAGAGTTACTACTATGCTACTATGGGGCCACTATTTTATTACTTCAAACTGCTATTATAGTATTCAAGCTACTATCATGCTACTTACTATGCTATCGTGAATTGAGCTACTATAATCTAAGCCACTGAAATTATGCTACTGATAATTGGGTTCGTCCACCCTATAATAGGACAGTTGGGTTAGTCCACCCTATAATAGGACAATTGGGTTAGTCCACCCTATAATAGGACAGTTGGGTTAGTCCACCTTATAATAGGACAATTGGGTTAGTCCACCCTATAATAGGACAATTGGGTTCGTCCGCCCTATAATAGGATAATTGGGTTTGTCCGCCCTACAAATGGATACTCTGGGTTAGTCCACCCAATAATAGGACAGTTGGGTTGGTCCGCCCTATAAGTGGACATTTTTGGGTTCGTCCTCCCTATATATGGACAATCGAGCTCGATATTGTATTTTGAGTGCTATAATTATATTTGAGCCCTACATTTAATATTTTTTGAGCCCTTTGATTTACATATCCAGCCTATTACTTGTATTCGAGCCTGTCGGCTCTGAAATGAGATGATCGAATTTTATCCACCCTAAAATGGGATACATCAATGCTAAATAATTTTATATGCGTATTCGAGTACTAATAAGCTCGTCTGAGTTTTGCAGGTATTCGCTTTGGAAAACCGAAACTGGGGCAGATTTTCTGAGGTTCCTCAGAAAATTATATATTTTTCCCTCGTCGCTATTTCCTATAATGTTGCTCTTATATTATTTCGTATCATATGCAGATTAACCATTTTTATCTAATAGTGTTAAAATATGCAGGTGAAAAGGCACACTGGTCAAAAGGAAAATAGTATTCATTTTTACCCCGCTTTTAGTCTTCCGTCGTTTATTAGCAATATGACATTAAAACGTGCAATCCTCATCTCTCATCTCCTATTCTTATCATGTCATCCACTTCCGTCTTTATTCAATCCTTATTCGATTAATTTCTTTAGGGATTTCATTTTTCCCTAAAATCTGAACTACGTTGGACCTGATTCCCGTTTAAGAGGGATACGTAGGCGCCCTTATGGGGTTCGGTTTAAATCTCAATAAAATTTCCTTTCTTTTTTTCCTTTACCAACTGGGCAGAATTTTTGGAAGGACCTCAAAAATTCAATAAATCAAGCATTTCTGCGTAACTAGGGCAGAATTTTTGAGGGGACCTCAAAAATTCACAACTTTGCGTCATTTGCAACAGAAGTCTACACTGGGGCAGAATTTTTGAGAAGACCTCAAAAATTCGATAGATCGAGCGTTTCTACGTAACTGGGGCAGAAATTTTGAGAAGGATCTCAAAATTTCATCAAGACTCAGTCAAGCCAAGGAGCGGATTCCCAAACAGGACATGACATCCAATCTGATCATCAAGCTCATGAGATCGGGATAACAACGGACGAATAAAGGCACAAATCAGCCTTCCCCATTTTAATCTTATAATCTTTTCTTTGAACGCAGGATGCAACAGGTACCAAATTTGCAAATATGCTACATGTCATCTGGATTCATTATCAACTGCAACGTTAAACTACTTGAAGTTTGTCCACTAACGGGATTAAGCGCTACCCTCTTAGTAAGTTACTCAATGCTAAATGTTTTCTATGTTTTCAACCAAACTTAATGTCGAAAAATGCTTCGAGTGTGGTCCAATAAACCTCAACTCTGAAAATGCATTATGCTTGACCTCCTTACTTGTATACACCTTCTCAACATCGACACTTATCTCTCCATTAATGTCAACTGGGGGATACTCTATCTCTTCTTCCATGAATGGATTTTCCATAAGTGTGAGCCCATCATAGGGACACTCAAGAGATTCTAATTGTTGGGCTTCATCCAAAAATTCACCCTTGTCTTCCTCTTGAATATCGGCTAAAACTGTCACCTGCAACTGCCATCGCCTCCTTCATCGCTTCTGATTGCTCCAAGAGTTGTTTCATCATGTCTTCTATTCGAGCTTGGCGTCCCAAGTCCTCTTTTTTCGCATGCCTATATTCAGCAAAAACAACAGAAGGATCATAGTAGGGGCTTGGGGGAGGGGAATATGCATTTGGACAGCCATCCCAATGGCCATCTTGACCACCACATATATTGCACGTGTTACAGTGTTGCCACGAGTTGTGTCCTCCGCAATTCAGACAAGATTCTCTAAAATATGAGTATCCACCATTTATACCATTTGTATTCCACGATGTCATGTCAATAAGGGTATCCGAAAAAGAAAAAAAATAAAATGAAAAAGAATTAAAACAAACACTAAGACCAAGTTGTCAGCACTAAGAAAAAAAATATATAGTAAATTTAAACTTAAGAAGAATTCACCAATTGCCAAGTCCCCGGCAACGGCGCCAAAAACTTGTTCTGCTGATTGTGGGTATTTAAAATGACACACAAGTGCACGTGGTCGAACAAGTAGTAAGTGGCTTTAGTAAGCCAAGTATCGATCCCACAGAGACTTGGATGAAGTATAATCTGCTCAAGTGTACTATATTTTACTTCTAAAAATGCAGACAACAGTGTAACCAAAAGTTTGATAGTTTGTTTTATAATTTTTATACTAAAGCTAAAAACAATTATCTACTTTGAATCTGAACTATGAATGAGAGCATGCTGAGGTTAAACGAACATGTAATGAAATTAATTGTCATCATACTTTGGTTAATCTTTTCCTCCAGTTGCTAGCTAAGAACATTTGCCAAAACATTAAAACTCTCATATTTAACCTCACTTAAGAATCATGAACCATCCGTCTACATTTCTGGATCAAATGCAATTCATGTTCTAGCCATACAATTCCGGTTCCTAAATTGACTAATATGACTTTCAGGTATATTTCTATCCTGAAAGCAAATCAAGACTCAATTTTCCCAAACCAAGTAAAAAACATATCCTATTAATTCACAACTTTCCAATTTCTTGCTCTCTCGAGTGAAACCGGACTTTTTAGATGTACATTAACGTAGGCCACACATTAATGCAGTAAGAACAAGAATTAATAGAACAACATGGAAGAAAAGATGAAAAACCAAAGAATCAATGATCAAATTTCATCACAATTGTTCATAACCTCAGCAAGGAGAGGAATTAGCCACTCATTTGTGGATTAAACATCTTAAAATGAGTGTTAATCATACAAGCAATTGAATTAAAGAAGAAAGAAAGAGAGAAAAAACCCTGATATTTTCGTCCCTCAACTGCCTGCAACCCACGTCCTTGCTCCACCAAGTCAGAAATAATGAAAAATGAACCTAGGTGTGCTATTTATAGTAGTGGAACTTTTTCCCGGAATAACAAGCAATGTGTCACGGAGTGCATCGCGGAGCCCTGCCTCCGTGACACGCTACGGACGTGGAAGCTCTCTGGAAATCACCCGAACTTGGCCCCGGCAGCACCCTGCCGCGTTGGCAGCGTGTCACGCTGCTTGGGCAGCGCGTTGCCACCTCTTGGTCGCGCAGCCAACCTGCCGTGGCACGTTGCCAACGCGCAGGTGGGCTGTTGTGATCAGTCTGCCTGCCGTGGCACGTTGCCGACGCGCAGGTGGGCTGTTTTGTGCCTCCTCTTTGCCGACGTTCGCGTGTTAATTCCGTTTCCAAGCCTCTACTTCACCAACTCATGGATTAGTTACTCAAAAGTCATCAAAACCTACAAAACAAAGGCTAACCATGTTGGTTAGCACATATCTTCACTTTATATAGAATTACATGAAAATGTATACAATAACTTAGATAAACAAGACTAATTTAAGTCATAAAGCGTATCTCGGGCATGCTATTTTTGCACGTGATCACTTACAATAGAAAACAGCAGGAAAAGAACACCAGAACCAAATAATGAACCTTAGTATGGTTTGTTTTAGGGTCCAACGGGTCATTGGATGTGCTCATTTTTTGATTTTCTAATGTGTTATGAGATTACAACACTTTCAACACTTAAAATTGCAAAAATTGCATAGACTTAGGTGTGTTTTTATGGATATAAGGTGCTTTTACTTTGTTTTCAAGAAAAATAGGTGTTGGAGTGAAAATGTGCAAAAGTTGTATCAAAGTGCAGAAAAGAGGCTAAGTACTGATCCCAGTATGAGCCATACCTAGATTGTATGAGCCGTACTGAGACTCATGGAAAAGCTCAGAAGATTGGTATAAGGCAAAGGCAAAGTACGACTCTTAGTACGAGCCGTAACTTGACTTGTACAATACTTCAGAGAAATTTTCACAATTGAAGTCTCTTGGTACAGGTAGAAACTATAGATCATAGCATCTACCTACGACCCATACCAGGAGCCATGGTGAACTTTAGTGATTTTTGGGACTTGGCAGATCTCATGTTACAACAAGCTATTATGAGTTGTAGGAGCAAGGTACGAGGTGTACCAAGACACTCATAAAAATCTTCAGAATATTCCAGAGTTCTTAGAGCAAAACCATGAATTGATTGTAAGACTTGTGGGACCATGTTACAAGTCGTACCAAAGGCCAACATTTAGCAAATTCTGTAAAAGCCAAGGGATGTATGAGACAAGGCACGACCCATACAATCCTGTTACGGGTCGTAAGATGTGTCAGCGCCAGATTTGGATATTTCTTTATTAACTTAAGGAAAAGGATTTTATTATCTGTATAAATACCTTTTAGGTTTCTTTTAGCTCAGATTTGGTCAGAGGATGTTAGAGAAGAACTTAGAGGTCGATTATTATCAAGTTGTAATAAGGTTTTGACAATATTAGAGAGAAATTCTTGAGATCATAACTTGGATTTTCTCAATTGTTCTTGAAATTGTTCAACACCTTTTTTGCAATATTCAAAGCAGATTTTCTTTCAATCATCATTGTAAGTATTTAATTATGTACTTGTCTATGAATACTAATCATAATCTTGTAATCATGAGAGGATAAAACCTCCATAACTAAGGTTGTGGGAACCATGATGGATTAACGAACTAGAGTTACACAAAGTGATTCAAAACCAATGCAAAACACTTGTATTCTCTTCATCTTTAATGTCTCTTAATGAAGCACAACGTTAAGACTTGCCCAAATTCTTTACTTGGTTGAACCTAGAGAAGTAGATATTCGGAAAAGAGAATTACAACAAACCCTTGATTTTTATGATCATAGTATAACTTAAGCTGCGGTCGAAGGACAGTAAATTTGGAACAAATTGATAATGGTTAAATTGAAATCGCTCATGAAACCTAACCTGGTGATTGACTATAGTCATCCAATAGGGATGAACAAGTCATTTGGATGAACCCTAGTTATCAGTTCTACAAGTAAGCATTGGGATAGATCATGAGTGTAAACCCGAAGTAGTTATGTACCCATGGGGAACACTTACCCTATTTAGTTGCAAATCATGATAAACAACAACTGATTTTTACTCTTGTTTTACAATTGTTTTTTGATAAACCTCCTAATCGGAGATAACATACCTAAAAGCTTAAATACCAGTCTAGTTCTTACCATATTCCTAGTGGGATTGACCCCAATCTTTGTTAGGTTCTTTATTGACAATATCTACTTCATACTTTGTCAGGAGTGTGAGTTTGAGCGTTATCAAAAAGTGGCGTTGTTGCCGGGCAGTACGACTAAGATTAGATTAATTGCTTGTGTTTAACTTTTGGTTGCTATTTTCTCATTTACGGTTTTTTTTTTGTTTTTGACACCCACAGGTTATCTCTTGCTGAATGCCAAGTACTCGGTAGAGCGGAAGCCCCCTGATTCCTTTGGATCTTGAAATAGAAAGAACACTACGAAGAATGGAGAACCAAGATCAAAGAGATGCTGATGTGCTATGAGCAACACTTTCGACGCTCAAAACTAAGAAAATTGCATGGACTTAGGTATATTTATATGGATATAAGACACTTTTTCTTTGGTTATAGGATAAATAGGTGTTGGAGAAAAAATTTGCAAAAGATAGCCTGAAAGTGCAGAAAATAGGCTTAACTCACAATCCTCAATACAAGTCATAGGAAGTTGTTACGAGTCGTACTTCTGGTCATGAGATGTTTCAGAAGGCTAAGGATGAAGAGGTGTATCCTAAGACTCTTAGTACAAGTATTACAAAGATTGTACTGGCCGTAGCGAAGAAGTCGTGGGAAGATTCAGAAGATTTGCACAAGAGGCTGACTCCTTCTACGAATAGATAGTATGAGTCGTGAAAGTAAGGTACGAGTCATACCAAAACACTCGTGATGTATTTCAAAAAGATTTCAAAGTCTCAGAGTCAAGACACGGAAGCTTAGTACGACTCGTAGGAAGCATATATGAGTTGTACCAAGGTCCAACACTTAGCCAAATTTCAGCCAGCCCATGACATGCGGTAAGCAGGTATGACCTGTACCTACCTGCTACGGGTCGTAGGACAAGTCGTGACGCAGGCGACTTCAGTTATGGAAACACAACTTGTTAGCCTAGGAAAAGGATTTTAATGTCTGTATAAGTACGTTTTATGTTTTATTTTCAGTAGAGAGGCGATTAGGAGTGATTAGAATTTATTAGCAATGAAGTTAGGGAGACTTAGACGTGAGAATTGAGTTGTTCGACTTGTGATCAACCTTTTCTTGACTTTCTCTTGATCTTCATATTTTGTTCTTGAGGATTTTGCTGATTTATACAAAGAAGTTTTTCTCTCATCCATAATTGTAAGTATTGATTTATGTATTTAATTATGAATGCAAATCACAATCTTCCAACTATGAGAGGCTAAAACCTTCATAGCTAGGGTTGTGGGTAATTAACAAGCTAGGGTTGCATAAAAGTGATTCAAAACAAATGAAAAAAACTTGTATTGTATTCTCTTCATGCTTAAACATTTCTTAATGGTGTACAACATTAAGACATGCCCGAATTCTTTACTTGCTTAAGCCTAGAGAGGTAGAGATCAGGAAAAGAGAATTACTACAAAGCCTTGATCTTGATGATCATTGTATTAACTTGAGCTGTGGTCGCAGGATAGTTAAATTTCTAAAAAATTGATAATTGTCAATTTGCAATCGCTCATGAGACCTGACCGGTGATTACATATAGTCATTCAATAGGGAAAAACCAGTTGTTTGAATGAACCTAAGTCATCAGTTCTATAAGTAAGCATTGGTGATGATCACGTATGTATCCCCAAAGCAGTTATGCACCCATGGGGAACACAAAACCCTAGTTATCCTTCATTCTTGATTTCAACTAAAGTTTTAACTGTGTTTCTAATTATTGTTTTCTTTAGAAACCCCCTATTTGGAGTAACTACCTAACAAGTTCACTTATCGGCTTTAGTCTAGCTCTTCCATATTGCCTGTGAGATCGACCCCAACCTCTAGTTGGGTTCTTTATTGACTACGTCCGCTTCATACTTCGGTAGGAGGTATGGTTTGAGCATTATCAAAAAAGTGACATCGTTGCTGGGGAATACAACTAAGACTAGATTATTTGCTTGTATTTGACTTTTTGGTAGTTATGTTCCTTTTTAGTCTTTTCTTTGTTCTTCTATTGTGACTCTCTCAGGATACATTAAGGGAACGATCCCTCAATCAAACACGCAGATGGAATGTGATAAGCTGCCAATGCTTATGGAAGAGATGATGACTATTGATACATTGACAGTTGTGATAATGAATTATGAGGGAGACGGGAGACCTAAATACACGAAGACGGTAATGCTTTAAATGGAATGGGGTCATATAACTTCAGCCCAAAGAAATTAGACATGGATCTAAAGAATCATTCAACGCCCCCGGCCAAGCCATTTGTGGAGGTGCCACCAGTCCTTGAGCTGAAAGCACTACCTCCCCATCTCAAGTATGCATTCCTCGAAGAAAACAATACTTTACCGGTCATAATTGTAGCAGATCTGTTAGACGATCAGGTGGGAGCTTTGGTCAACATACTCAAATGGTGCAAAAAGGCAATTGGCTGGACCATAGTTGATATTATCGAAATCCCACCAGACATATGTACTCACAAATCCAACTAGAGCCAGATTGTAAATCGAGTATAGAACATCAGTGCTGCCTGAACCCTTCAATGCAAGAAGTTGTAAAGAAGGAAATTATCAAGTGGCTGGATGTTGGTGTCTAATATCCCATTGCAAATAGCAAGTGGGTGAGCCCAGTTCATTATGTACCAAAGAAAGATGGGATTACAATGGTGCCCAATGAGAAGAACGAGTTGATACCGACACGACCAATCACAGGATGGCGTGTATGCATGGATTACAGGAAACTCAACCACTTGACTCAGAAGGACCACTTTCCAATGCCATTCTTGGATCAGATGCTTGACAGACTGGCAGGTAGAGGTTTGTACTGCATTCTTGACAAATATTCAAGATATAATCAGATTATCATCTCTCCAGAAGACCAGGAGAAGATGTCCTTTACTTTCCCATATGAAACTTTTGCTTTCAGAAGAATGCCATTCGGATTGTGCAATGCACCAGCCACATTCCAGTGTTGCATGATGTCCATATTCTCAGACATGGTGGAAGACACCATTGAAGTATTTACAGATGATTTTTCTATTGTAGGTGCCTCATTTAATCTTGCCTCGACCATCTTGGCAAAGTATTGAAAAGATGTGAAGAAACTAATTTGGTGCTAACTGGGAAAGATGTCATTTTATGGTTAATGAGGGAATAGTGTAGGGTCATAAAATCTCGAGAAAGGGGATTGAGGTGGACAAGGCAAAATTTGAAGTTATAACAGGTTTGACACCCACTATTTTCATAAAGGGGGTCAGGAGCTTTTTAGGGCATGCACGATTCTACAGATGATTTATCAGGATTTTTCAAAAATTGCACAACCATTGTTTAAGTTACTTGAGAAGGAGGTAAAGTTCGTGTTCGATGAGGCATTTCTAAGGGCTTTTGAGTGCTTAAAAGAGAAACTCACCACTGCTCCTATCATCATGGCTCCAGATTGGTCTCTTCCATTTGAGGTAATGTGTGATGCTAGCAGTGTCGCTCTTGGTGCTGTCTTGGGCCAAAGAATAGCAAAGATATTTCATACAAACTATTATTCTAGTAAAACACTCAATACAACCCATAAGAATTACACGGTCACAGAATATGAGCTACTGGAAGTGGTCTTTGCATTCGATAAATTCAGAGAATACCTGCTTGGAACCAAGGTGACCATTCATATAGACCATGTTGTTTTGAGGTACCTGGTTTCCAAAAAGGATGCTAAACCCAAAATGATTCGGTGGGTACTTTTTCTCCAAGAATTTGAGTTCGAGGTTAAAGACCGGAAGGGAACAGCAAATCAGGTGGTAGACCATTTATCCAGGCTCGAGTCCGAAGCAAGAGAATGGGAGGAAATTGATATTGATGATGCCTTCCCAGACGAACAGGTACTAGCTACATTGCAGGATTTGATTCCTTATTTTGCAGACTTTGCAAATTACTTGGTTAATGATATGATACCGACAAACCTAACTCCTAAGCAGAAGAAAAAGTTATTATTCGATGCCCAAAGATATTACTGGGATGAGCCATATTTATTTTGCATTTGTGCAGATGGGATCATTCGTAGGTATGTGCCTGAAATAGAAATGCTGAACATTCTGGAGGCCTATCATTCATATCCTATTGGGGCTCATCACAGTGGTATCGTAATCATGCATAATAGTTTACAATTCGGATATTATTGTCCTTCTATTCATCAAGATGCATATGACTATGCCAAGTCTTGTGATCAATGCCAAAGGTAGGGCGGTATTACCTGTAAACATAAGTTGCCACAGACCCTTATCTTAGAAGTTGAGTTGTTTGATGTGTGGGGCATTAATTTCATGGGCCCATTTGCTAGCTCATATGGAATGAAATACATCTTTGTGTTAGTGGATTATGTCTCCAAATGGGTGGAGGCAATTGCACTCCCAAACAATGAAGGCAAGAGTGTTATAGCATTCCTTCGGAAGCACATCTTTGCCAGATTTGGCACTCCCAGAGCTATTATCAGTGATAATGTATCTCACTTTTGTAACCGTCTTTTCAGGACCCTGTTGGAAAATATGGTGTTAAGCATAAGGTGGCCACACCTTACCACCCTTAGTCAAGTGGACAAGTGGAAGTTTCGAATAGGGAAATCAAGACTATCCTGGCCAAGACAGTGAATACTAGCCAGACAGATTGGTCTAGGAAGCTTGACAATGCGTTGTGGGCTTATCGAACAGTTTATAAGACTCCTATTGGTTCATCTCCATACCAGCTGGTTTATGGAAATGCATGCCATCTATCGGTTGAATTAGAGCATAAGGTGTTATGGGCTCTGAAAAAGTTGAACATGAACTTAAATGAAGCAACCAAACTGAGACTTAACCAGCTTAATGAGTTGGATGAATTCCGACTTAGAGCTTATGAGAGTGCGGCCATTTATAAAGAAAGGATGAAGATCTACCATGATAAGGAGATTGCAAAAAGGGAGTTTAGTCCAGGTGATTTGGTCTTACTATTTGACTCAAGACTCCAGTTGCACCCTGGGAAATTGAAATCTAGATGGATGAGACCATATAGAGTAGTATATGTGTCCCCATATGGTGCATTGGAACTTGAGAATAAAGAAGGAAAAGGTTTAAAGTAAATGGGCACATAATAAAGTTCTATCTGGGAGATGTGGAGAAATTAAGAGGAATAGAGGTGTATACCTTGATGATGTTTGAGGAGTCAAAAAAGCCACGTTGTGTCACGATGTTAAATCAGGCGCTGCATAGGAGGCAACCCATAAATGGCGAAGTCTGAGTAGCCTCAGGTATGTTCCCTTCCCTATGATCTAATAGTTCATGCTTCAGGGACGAAGCTTAATTTTCAAAAAGGGGAGGGGGTGTACTTGTGATTTTTGGGATTTTTGATTCGTCCGAGGGTTTTTCTTGCCGCGTTTCTTTTCTCTCGGACATGCTATGTAGTAGACCGACATGTTTAGGATTTTATTTGTTATTTTATGATTTTTGTTTAATTAGGAAATAACTTAGGAGTACTCAGTCAATGAAAATGCACTAGTTTTGATTTTTTTTTAAAAAAGTTGACCTTGCTTAAATTTTTTTGATGCATTAACTATGTACTTGTGTCTGCATGCATTGATTTATGTGGATCTTTTGATGTCATTTAGTTTATTAGCATGAGGAGTTTTGTTAAGCCATGTATAAACCAGACAGGTGAGGTGAATATAAGTCATGTACCATGAGTGAGTGAGGTGTAGTACTTAGTTCAGTATTGTGTTGGAGATCTAGAACTTGCTTGGTTGGTATTTACATAGGCTAAGGATGGTTGGTTAGGATATAATCATAGGTCATTTTTGTTTAAGCTCACTTTTAGCCTAAATAACCCTACAAAAATCATACGATTCCCTTGATCCCAATTTTGAGCCTTTAATAGACAATATTTCTTTGATTCAACGATCAACCGTACCCATTTTTTTATAATGAACCTGTTTTGGCCCTGGTCCTTCCTTGGATATTGTGAACCTCAACATAGGCAAAATGCCTAAGTTGAGGGTGGCTAGAGTAGGAGTGCATAAATAATGTGAACGAGAAAAAGGGAGAGAAAAGAGAAAAGGTTAAAAATGAGGTTTGGTGTGAAAAAAAATAATAAAGAGATGAAAAAGTTGAAAATCTTGGAAAAAAATTCAAAAGAAAAAAATGTTGGAAAAAGTTGAAAATACACCACCCATACAAATGTACATAAAAGAGGTGAAAATGGAAAAAAATGAATGAAAAGCATAAAGAGTGAAATAGGTGAATGGTGTAGCCAATGTATGTAGTACCAGGGAAGGGATAGTCACTTATTAAATCTTTCATATTTATCATGTCCATCCCTACAACCTACATTAAAAGCCACAACAGGTCCTATTGTGATCCTAATTCGATCATCTGATAAATCGAAGCAGAGAAAATAAGGGCATTTCCTATGGTATCTGATGCATAATACTTGAAACTTGTTTGTGAGAGTGAGCGCATTTCTTGTTTAGTCCCATGAATATTTGACACTATATATCTGAGTGGGGACTTCATTTGTTGTGAGGCTACATGGATTATATTTACTTTTACCATTGGTCTTTGTGAAAAATATTGGTGATGACTTGATTGCCTGTTGATAGCTAGATGACATGTATTGATCCCTATTTATCATGTTTTGTGGTTGCTTATGGTACTTTAGCTGATGTTGGTTCATGAAAAAGTGTCAGAAATTGTTGAATGTGTAGTGCAAGTTTTGTTTAGTATTGGTTGTAGTATCCTAGGATTATTTTCTAGTTGAGAGTCATATTTAGTTTTTCTTTTTCTTTTCCTGAGAATATGCAAAAGTATTAAGTTGAGGGTGTTGATGTGTTGTGAGTTTACAGCACTTTCGACGCTCAAAACTAAGAAAATAACATGGACTTAGATATATTTATATAGATATAAGGCACTTTTTCTTTGATTACAAGATAAATAGGTGTTGGAGCAAAAATGTGCAAAAGATAGCCTGAAAATGCAGAAAATAGACTTAACTCACAGTCCTCAATACGAGTGGTAGGAAGTTGCTACGTGTCGTATTGCTGGTCGTGAGAAGTTTCAGAAGGCTAAGGATGAAGAGGTGTATCCTACAACTCTCAGTACGAGTCGTACAAATCTTGTATGGGCCGTAGTGAAGAAGTCATGGGAAGATTCTGAAGATTTGCGCAGGAGGATGACTCCTGCTATGGATAGACACTACGAGTCGTGGCAGCAAGGTACGATTCATACCAAAGCACTAGTGATGAACTTTAGAAAGATTTCAAAGTCTCGGAGTCAAGCCACAGAAGCTCAGTACAACTCGTAGGAAGCATGTACGAGTCATACCAAGGTCCAAAACTTAGCCAAATTTCAGCTAGCCTATGACATACGGGAAGCAGGTACGACTCGTACCTACCTGCTACGGGTCGTAGGACAAGTCATGAAGCAGGAAGCTTCAGTTATGTAAATACACCTTATTAGCCTAGGAAAAGGATTTTTATGTCTTTATAAATACGTTTTATGTTTTATTTTCATTAGAGAGGCGATTAGGAGTGATTAAAATTGATTAGCAACGAAGTTAGGGAGACATAGACGTGAGAATTGAGTTGTTTGACTTTTGATCAACCTTTTCTTAACTTTCTCTTGATCTTCATATTTTGTTCTTGAGGATTTTGCTGATTTATACAAAGAAGTGTTTCTCTCATCCATAATTTCAAGTATTGATTTATGCATTTAATTATGAATGCAAATCACAATCTTGCAACTATGAGATGCTAAAACCTCCATAGCTAGGGTTTTGGGAACCATTGTGGATTAACAAGCTAGGGTTGCATAAAAGTGATTAAAAACCAATGCAAAATACTTGTATTGTATTCTCTTCATGCTTAAATGTTTCTTAACGTTGTACAATGTTAGGACATTCCCGAATTCTTTACTTGCTTGAGCCTAGAGAGCTAGATATTAGGAAAAGAGAATTACAACAAAGCCTTAGTCTTGATGATCATTGTATTAACTTGAGTTGTGGTCGTAGGATAGTTAAATTTGGGACAAATTGATAATGGTTAACTTGCAATCGCTCGTGAGACCTAAACCGACGATTGAGTATAGTCATTCAATAGGGACGAACTAGTCATTTGAATGAACCTAAGTTATTAGTTCTACATGTACGCATTGGTGATGATCACGTATTTATACCCAAAGCAGTTATGAACTCATGGGGAACACAAAACCCTAATTATCCTTCATTCTTGATTTCAACTAAAGTTTTAACTGTGTTTTTAATTATTGTTTTCTTTAGAAACCCCCTACTTGGAGTAACTACCTAACAAGTTCACTTACCGGCTTTAGTCTAGCTCTTTCATATTCCCTGTGGGATCGACCCCAACCTCTAGTTGGGTTCTTTATTGACAATGTCTACTTCATACTTCGGTAGGAGGTATAGTTTGAGCGTTATCAGATGTCTGTATTGCTGAAGAAGCTAGGCAAGCCGATCTAGCTTGGCAAGCTGAACTTCAGTAAGCCCATGATGATTGGGATGAAGTTGTAAATGATGGTCACTATAGATGGGGCAATAGAGGCCAGAGATATGCCCCTCAGTTCTTTGATGATGATCACTTGAATATTGATGAAGTCGGGTCAACTGGAGCTATCATACCACAACCTTTGCCTGCGGGAGCAAAGTTTTACATCACTAGCACCATGATACAGTTGCTGAATATGAAAGAGGTGTTTAGTATTCATGCAGTTGATGATGCCAACCAGCACTTAATGAACTTCGTTGCAGTATGCAAGGTGTACAGGTTGCCCGGAGTCAATCAGGATGCAATAAGGATGAGATTCTTCCCATTCTCTTTGTATGGGGAGTCCACTTTATGGTTATTAGAGTTGCCCAATGACTCCATTACCAACTGGAGGGATCTCAAACAAACTTTTCTAGAGAGATTCTTCCCACCCTCTAGGATGCTACAACTTGAGGATGAGATCTACAATTTTCGACAGCTGAAAATGGAGGTACTTCATGAAACCTGGTTGGCATTTAAAAAGAAGTTGACCAAGTTCCCAAACAGAAAATTCCTGGTGACAGTTTGTTGGAGATTTTTTATAAGTCATTGAACAACAACACAAAAGTTGTGGCAGATACTTTGGCGAAAGGAGCACGAGTGAGTCACACATGGGAACAAGCTGCCACTATTCTTAACAGAGTAACCAAAACTAATAAGGCCTATAACAATAGGGAAGTGGAAGCAGCTGCTGGTACATATGCTTTTGGTATGATGCAGAGCAACAAAAGAAGGAGGAGGAGCATTACCAGGGATTGGCCCACACGCATACATCATTAGACCTACTTATGAAGCATAGCATTGGAGCTCGGGCCAAAAAGGTAAATGCAGTGGGATCTCAGGGATAAGAACTTAGGATGGAGCATTCAGATTCTGAGGAGGACGCAAACTTTTTGGACAACCAGGTGGCGGGTTTTCAGGCCAACACCTAAGGATCTGGACAGGACACTTGGTGCCAAGGTTTTAGAAATCAAGGTTGGAAACAATACCGAGACAACTACAACAGTAATGGGTACAAATATAGGAGTCGAGGTTGTGAACGAGATGGAGAATGGAGAAGGGATGATGGTTTCTGCAACGATCGAATAGAATTGTATGTGCCTCCTAATACAAGTGAGGAGGAGGCTAGACAGTCAAAATTGGAGAGCATAATGGTTGAGATTCTCAAGAAGGTGAGATCCATTAAGGAGAAACTAGAAGACATTTGTGGAGATATATCTGTCATGGGCCAGAGAGTTGAGTCGCATGCCACAACCATCAAGAAAATAGAGCAACAACTGGGTCAACTATCAGCATCCCTGACCTAAGCAAAAAGGAACACTACCTAGCAACACATTCCAAAATCCAAAGAATGATAGTCATTGTATGGATGTGATGACTAGGAGTGGAAATACCACAGTTGATCCCCCTCTATCGGTTGTAGTTAAAATACAAATTAAGAAAGAGATCGTGATAGATGATGATGATGAGGTTGTTGAGCAAGAGCTTATGCAAGAGGCTGAATTTACTGAGGCTCTAGTAGGTGAAAGGGAGTCTGAAGCTGAAAAGGGTAAGAAATACGGGGCCAGATGAATCAATAAGGCTATCCCATGACCACCGCCACCATTCCCTCAAAGAATGAAGAAGAAGGCAGAAGATGGTAAGTTTCATAAATTTCTGTCCATGCTTAAACAATTATCCTGTAAACATACCATTGGTTGAGGCATTGTAGCAGATGTCTGGATACGCTAAATCTATGAAGGACCTTGTTACCATGAAAAGGTCCATGAGCTATGATCTATTGGGTAACTTGTATCACTGCAGTGCCATAGCCTCACGGGTCCTTGCTTATAAAAAGGAGGATCCAGGTGCCTTCACCATTCCATGTACTATTGGTGAGTTGAGTCCGCGAAGGCACTCTGCTACTTGGGAGAAAGCATCAATCTGATGCCATTAACTGTGTTCAAGCAGTAGGGCTTGGGAGCCCCCACACTGACCATTGTGCGGCTATTGATGGCCTACGGTACTGTGAAGAAGCCGATAGGGATCCTATTTGATGTGCTTATCAAGGTTGATAGATTCATATTCCCATCAAACTTCGTGATCCTAGATTGCGAGGTTGACTTTGAGGTCCCTATCATTTTAGGGTGACCATTCCTTGCCACTGGGAGGGCATTAGTAGATGTTGAGGCTGGCCAACTGAAATTCAGGCTTAATAAAAAGGAGGTCACTTTCAATGTCTGCCGGTCAATGAAGCAGGCGAATGAGTTTAGGGTGGTTACAACAATTGAGGATGATTATGAGTTTCTTCACGAAGTCTGAGTAGTCAAGAGACTTGCGTCGTGCTGCAACGTTAAATCAGGCACTTCTTGGGAGGTAATCCATGAGGTGGTTTGGTGAATTCTGAGTAACTGAACTACTTGCGTCGTGCCACAATGTTAAATCAAGCGCTTCTTGGGAGACAACCCAAGTTTATTGACTTATGTGTGCTCAGTGTGCAGGTGAAACAAAAATAGGTTGTAGAAAAATTGCAGTACAGGCTTGTACTACGAGTCTCAGTATAACTCGTAAGAGCATTGTACAGGCCATAGTGTGAGTCGTGGTGAGAAGCAGAGTTTCGGCCTAGTGCATGCGTTCATGGTACGATTGGTCCTATGACTCGTAACTCCATTGTACGATCATAGTACTCATTGTGATTATGAACTATCCAAAGTATGGAACTCTAGTAAAGGTGACCTACGACTTGTGGTATGGTTGTACCTTTATGGTACGAGTCGTATGATGTGCTCATAGGTTCACAGGTAAGTTTTCTTAAACCTATGCTATGAGTCCTAGGGATGAGTCTCAAGTCCAACCTATGACTCGTGGTATGATTCATGACAACCAAACATCCTTAAATCGACCCGACTTGACCCAAATTTTTAAAATTTTCCCTAACATATTTAAATTCCAAATCTTTCGGACCCTTCTTCCATGCAATCAAAGCTTGAACTCACAATTACCTCCCACGATTCCCTCACACCCATAACTCAAGAAAAATAATCATAAATCTTGGATTTGTGCGCAATTAACACTGTGCAAGTCGAATTCCTACCCTAATCACCTACTCACGCACGATGTTGAGCAAGGTTTTGCAAAAATCAAGTAGTTATGCTTTGAGTTGGGTAAAAAGACCTTTGTACTTATAAAAACCTTTTTTATTAATTGTGATTCCTCAAAATTCATGAAAATTGATGAGGAAAATGATCAGTAGCTTGCAATGTGTGATGGTGTTGGCTGGGTAGAATTCGAACATGCTAAGAACTCGAGCATTAATTATAAAGAACTAAGTTACAGGTTTTGAATTATAATGGGAGTACTGGGTAGTTGTAAAAGTGTAAAAAATTCATGCCCAAAATTGGGGAATTCTGAGTACCCAACAAAAAATTGAACTTACATGCACAACTGACATGAACAAAGGCAAGGACATGCTTCACAAGCATTCCTATGACTCATGGGTTCATACTACGACTTGTAGGATGGCTCATTGGGACTTTCCTAAGACAAATGTATGTAAATTAATTGGTACAGAACCTAGTACGACCCATGAAATCCTACTATGAGTCATACCTAGTAATCATACCAGAATTCTAAAAGGGTCAAAGTCCCAAGGAAATTGTTCGATCCTTACTATGACTCGTGGAATCAACTTATGGGTCGTACCATGGGTCATGGAAAAGTATAGAATAATGGCTTTCAAGGGATATCCTCATACAACTCGTGGTATGGATCATACCTTCATGGTACCAGTTGTACCTCAGAGTCATAACTGTTATCCAAGATACTATGAGTCTCAGTATAGATCGTACCATCTAGGTACGACTCATATTGAAGACTTGTGAAAAACTTTAGAGGGTATTTTCTTGTTTTCATTTTCTCAAATATGAAGTTCTAACCCTTTTATCCATAGGTACAATGACTATGAAGAGAAAAGAAACCAAAGCCGACAAATACAAAGCTGCCAGGGTAGAGATAGCTACTCGGAGGTCATTGAGAGATAAGTCCTCCAACTATGAACATGCAGACAACTCTCCTAGTGGTTCAGTGGAAGAGTACATGGTAGATACATCTGACACCGATGGGACATGAACCACTATGGCACAAGCTAAAGCTCAAGCTAAGGTCACCACTGCCACATCTTTCGACACTTCCTAGTATGAGAAGGGAGCTGAGTGATCTTGGGCAGATTTATATGCCCAAGTGATACTCAAACGTACCATTTTTACCTTGTTTGTTGTGCAATGTGTATATAATATCATGTATTTGGTAATAAAATGCGAATTTATACTAACCAACATGATTAGCATTTGTTTTGTAGGATAATGTGATTTTTAGGAGCAAAAATGCGTGTTGGAACTATGTCGGAGTTGGACTTGGATGCGTGCGTGGAAAAGACCTCGGATGGCACATTTTACACTGGCTCCGCGATGGCGCCGTGCCACGCTGCCATCGCGGTAGTACACTGCCTGGAGAGGAAATTAAGTGGCAGATTCCAGTGAGGCATCGCGACAGCTCCGTGGCACGGAGACAGGCCTCCGCGATGGCCTCCGTGCCACGTTGAAGCCAATTATCCGGACCCTGAAGTTTCCAGAGAAGGTCCGCGTCCACGCCGTGTCACGGAGGCCGTGCTCCGCGTTGGCCTCCGTGACACATTGCTTGTTATTCCGGGAAAAATTTCCCACTAGTATAAATAGCACACTTAGGTTATTTTTAAAGGTGGTCTTCTTTTAGTTCTAGTTTTTAGCAGAGTTCAGGAGTGGAGAGAGGAACGTGGTTTTGTGGCAGTTGAAGAATAGAAAAGATAAGAGTTTTATTCTCTTCCCTTCTTCTTTTCCTTCAATAGTATGCATGATTTACACTCATTCTAGGACGATTAATCCAAGAATGAGTGGCTAATTCCTTTCTTGCTGAGGTTTTGAACTTGTGTAATGATTATTGGTAATAATTGATATGGTTTCTTCTTCTTCTTGCATATTGTTCTATTAATTCTTGTGCTTAGTACATTCTTGATTGGCCACCATTAATGTATATCTAAAAAGTCCAATTTCACTCGAGAGAGCATGAAATTGGAAAGTTGTGAATTAATAGGGTATTGTTCTTAACTTGATTTGGGAAAATTGGGTTTTGATGTGCTTTCTTGATAGAAATATACTTGAAAGCCATATTAGTCAATTTAGGAACCGGAATTGTAGTGTTAGGTCATAAATTTCATTTGATCACAGAAATGTAGACGAATGGTTTATGATTCTAAAGTGAAATTAAATACGGAAGTTTTAATTTCTAGGCAAACGTTCTTGACTAGCAATATGAAGAAGAGGATGACCAAATTATCATAATTATCAACTCCATTACTCATTCTTAACCTTGGCATGAGCATATCCATTGTCTGAATTCAACGTAAATAATAGTTGTTAAGTTTAGTATATAATTAGTTTAGAAACAAAACTCCCTAAATTCTTGATTGGATAGTTGTTAGCATAGTTAGAAATAGAATAGAAATATAGTGAACTAGGAGATTTTGCATATCCAGAGCAGCCTCCTTGGATCGATACTTGGCTACTTAGCCACTTTATTACTTGTTTGACCACGTACACGTGCGTGTCGGTTTTTAACACATACCGAACCAGCCGGACAAGTTTTTGGCGCCGTTGCCGGGGAGGCTAGGCGATTTGTAAAATTTTGTTTAGTGTAAATTTACTGTATTTGTATTTTATTTTCTTAAGTGTTAACAACTTGGTCTTAGCCTGTATTTTGCAGATTTTTATTTCTGTGAACACTGGCAAGGGACAAGGAGTTGGTGGAATCTTACTTAGAGCCAGAACTTGAATTGCATAGTCAACGTAGAGAAGCTCTTCGGAAGAAGCTGCAGTTGCTCAAACAGTCTACGATGGAGCAACCCAATCCACCAGTTGTACGGGCAGTGTTAGTGCCCGAGGAAGTAGCAGCCAGGCCGGTTCGCGAGGTGGCAATCCCACACGCTAATAATGTACATTCCAGCATCCGCAAACTAGAGCCTGGGGGGAGATTTGAGTTAAAGCAAAATATGGTGCAACTTTTGCACACGAGCGGGCAGTTCACCGGTCTCCCTCACGAAGATCCGCAACAACATCTCCAGAACTTTTTGGAGATAAGTGACACGTACATACCCGCTAGAGTGTCACCTGATTATGTTCGGCTCACCTTATTTCCATTTTCCTTATTGGGTGAAGCCAAGAGGTGGTTAAAAGCTGAACCACCCAACTCTATATCAACGTGGGATGATCTTGCAAAGAAGTTCTTGATCAGATTTTTCCCTTCAGGTAAAACAGCTAAACTTAGAAGTCAGATTCTAAGTTTTAAACAGAGGGAAGGAGAAAATCTTTATCAAGCCTGGGAAAGATTCAAGTCCATGTTGCGGGACTTTCCTCATCATCATCAGTCAAATGAGGTGTTGGTACACACTTTTATTGAGGGTTTGGAACCCCACACTAAAATTTTGTTAGACTCAGCAGCTGGAGGGCAAGCGCTGGAGAAGACTTATGAAGAGTTGTACACTTTGCTCAACCGAATCTCACAAGGCAATCCGGAATGGAATGCAGATTCTTCAAGGGGTGGAGCAAGGAAAGCAGTGGGAGTGTTCGAAGTGGATGGATTCACAGCTATCGCTGCACAGATAGCTGCTTTGCAAAATCAGTTAAACACTCACTTCAGCACTATGAATTTGAACCAGCCTTCAGCCTCAGTTAATGCAGTCCAACAGATGTGGTGTGAAGTGTGTGGTAGTAGTGAGCATTCAGCTGAGTGCTGTGGTGCAAATCCTGATTCTGTCAACTATGTGGGCAATGCACAGAGGAATCAACAGCAATTTGGTGGTAGCTACAACTCGAATTGGAGGAATCATCCGAATTTTTCGTGGGGTAGCAACAATAAACAAGGCCAAGGTTCAGGGCAGGGTATGCACAAAAACCAAGGAGGGAAACAAGGCTATCAGAATCAGTTCAGAAATCACAATGCCCCTCCTCCACCACCATCACCGACTATTGAGGAAATGTTCAAGACCATGATTGCCAACCAGGCACAATTGCAGGCTGACTAAGTCAAACTGGCAGCCGAAGTAAAGAACAATCAATTGGCAACCAAGGCTCTTGAATATCAGTTTGGGCAATTTGCTAGTGCCCAAAATACTAGACCCAGGGGAGGACTACCTAGCGACACGGATCCAAATCCTAAGCAGGTAAATGTAGTGACCATGAGGAGTGGTTTACAATTAAAGGAGGTGGAACCTGAAAGACCGCCTCAGAAGTCAGGAGCAGTAGATGTTGAGGGAGAACAAACCTCAGATACGGGGAAGACCAAAGAAGCTGAACCAGCAAGGCCTCCACCCCCGTTCCCTCAACGACTTAAGAAACACAAGGAGGAGGCGTGTTTCCAGAAATTCATGGAGGTACTCAAATAGGTACATGTTAACTTACCTCTTGTTGATGTCTTGCAGGGTGTGCCGAAATATGCAAAGTATATCAAAGACATCGTGGCCAACAAAAGTCGCTTGACTGAGTATGCCACGGTGGCTTTAACAGAGGAATGCACATCCCGTATTCAGAATAGGTTGCCCACTAAACTAAAGGATCCTGGAAGTTTTACTATCCAGCTGACGATTGGGCAAAGTATCCGAGCTAGTGTGTTATGCGACTTGGGGGCAAGTATAAATCTGATGCCATCTTCGGTATTCAGAAAGTTAGGGCTAGGGAGTCCTAGACCCACAACAGTGATCTTGCAGCTAGCAGACAGGTCCTTAGCTAAGCCGGATGGCATTGTTGAGGATGTGCTAATGCAGGTAGGCTCCCTCATTTTTCCGGTAGATTTCATTGTTCTGGATTTTGAACCAGATGCAGAAGTCCCATTTATTTTGGGACGACCATTTTTGGCAACCGGAAAGGCATTGATCGATGTAGCTGCGGGTAAACTTACAATGCAAGCACATGACAAGGTAGAGGTATTTGATGTGTTAAAATCCATGAAGCTGCCGGCTATACATGAGGAGCTTTCGGAAATCAACGTGGTTGAACATGTAGGAAGTAAGCAGGCTGTTGAAGCTCAAGACCCCTTGGAGAGAGCGCTTATGCACTCTGATCATTTTGGGGATGGAGAAGCTTGTGGAATGGTTCAATTATTAGATGGAGCACCTCAATACCCGAGAAGACAGGAATTTCAGTCCTTGATGAGATCACTAGAGCCGTTGCCAAAACCATCAGTGGAGAAGGCACCGAAATTGGAGCTGAAAGAATTGCCTCCCCATTTAAAATATATCTTTTTGGGGGAGGGAGAGACTTTACCAGTTATTATCTCTGCAGACTTGACAGAGGAACAGGAACAGGCAGCTTTGGGGGTCTTAAGGAAGAGAAAGAAAGCAATGGGTTGGCAAATGTCCGACATTCAGGGTATAAATCCAGCTTTCTGCACGCACAGGATATTTATGGAGACAGGAGCCAAGCCGACAGTTCAGCCACAGAGGAGACTTAATCCAGCAATGAAAGATGTGGTAAGAAAGGAAATAATTAAGTGGCTTGATGCAGGTGTAGTCTACCCAATTTCAGACAGTGAGTGGGTCAGTCCCGTTCAATGTGTTCCTAAGAAAGGGGGGATGACTGTAATCACCAATGAGAAAAATGAGTTAATCCCCACACGAACCGTCACAGGATGGCGAATTTGTATGGACTACCGAAAGCTGAATGAAGCCACGAGGAAAGACCATTACCCCATTCCTTTGATTGACCAAATACTTGACAGGTTGGCAGGGCAGGAATATTACTGCTTTCTTGATGGGTACTCCGGCTATAACCAAATAGCCATCGCTCCTGAGGATCAAGAGAAGACGACGTTCACCTGTCCTTATGGGACATATGCTTTCAGGCGAATGCCGTTTGGGTTATGCAATGCACCCGCCACATTTCAGAGATGCATGATGGCTATATTCCATGACATGGTTGAAGATTTTGTTGAGGTATTTATGGATGATTTTTCTATTTTTGGTAATTCGTTTGCTACTTGCTTGCAGAATCTTGACAGGGTACTGGCTCGATGTGAAGAATCCAACCTGGTGTTAAACTGGGAGAAATGCCACTTCTTAGTAAAGGAGGGGATTGTCCTAGGCCACAAGGTGTCTAAAAAGGGGTTGGAAGTCGATCGTGCTAAAATAGAGGTGATTGAGAAATTGCCACCACCAATATCCGTGAAAGGTGTACGAAGTTTTCTGGGACATGCAGGATTCTACAGACGTTTCATAAAAAAACTTTTCCAACATATCTAGACCGCTATGCAGGCTGCTAGAAAAGGAGGTCAAGTTTGAATTAAATGATGAGTGTGTTGTAGCATTCGAAAAGTTGAAGCAGAAGTTGATAGAAGCACCCATACTTACTTCTCCTGACTGGGAACAACCATTTGAGTTGATGTGTGATGCCAGTGATGTGGCTGTGGGAGCTGTTTTGGGACAAAGGAAGAATAGAGTTTTTAATTCTATTTATTATGCAAGCAAGACGCTGAATGCGGCTCAGAGCAATTACACAGTCACAGAAAAAGAAATGCTAGCTCTGGTGTTTGCATTTGACAAGTTCCGGTCGTATTTGGTGGGTACAAACGTGGTGGTGTACACTGATCATGCAGCTATTCGATACCTATTCAACAAGAAAGATGCTAAGCCCAGATTGATCAGATGGATCTTATTGCTACAAGAGTTTGACCTTGAGATTAGAGACAGAAAGGGGAGTGAAAATCAGGTAGCAGATCACCTATCACGACTGGAGAGTCGGTCGCATGTGATGGAAAGTGATGACATTAATGAGGACTTCCCAGATGAGCAACTATTGGCAGTGGGAGAAGCAGAAGTTCCCTGGTATGCTGACATAGTCAACTTGCTAGTGAGCGAAGTTTACCCCCCTGAAGCAACAGACCAGCAAAGAAGAAAATTAAGGCATGACAACCGATATTATGTATGGGACGAGCCATATTTGTTCAAGCAGGGACCAGACCAGGTGATGAGAAGATGCATCCCAGAGAGTCAGATAGCAGAGGTGCTAAGGGGCTGCCATTCTTCATTGTATGGAGGGCATCATGGAGGTGAGAGAACAGCACATAAGGTTCTTCAGTCAGGTTTCTTTTGGCTGACTCTGTTCAGAGATTCTATGGAGTATGTTAAAATGTGTGATAGATGTCAGCGGACAGGAACAATTGGCAGAAGACAAGAGATGCCTTTGCAGAACATACTAGAAGTTGAGCCCTTTGATGTATGGGGTATTGATTTCATGGGTCCATTCCCACCGTCATTTGGAAATCGTTACATCTTGGTAGCTATAGATTATGTATCAAAATGGGTGGAAGCAATAGCTTGCCCCAGGAATGATAACAAGGTAGTAACGAAGTTTGTGAAGAAACACATTCTCACAAGGTTTGGGACACCCCGAGCAATTATCAGTGACGGAGGAGCTCATTTTGTCAATGCAAGCTTCAAGAAATTATTGGCTAAGTATGGGGTGCGCCATAAGGTGGCCACGGCATACCACCCTCAAACTAGTGGGCAAGTGGAGGTGTCAAATAGGGAGGTAAAACAGATTCTTCAGAAAACGGTGAACACACAACGGAATGATTGGTCTGGTAAACTTGATGATGCGTTGTGGGCCTACCGAACAGCTTATAAGACACCGATCGGAACGTCACCATACCGATTGGTCTATGGCAAAGCATGTCATCTCCCGGTTGAACTTGAGCATCGAGCTTTCTGGGCTGTCAGAAAGCTAAATATGGACTTAGAGCTGGCGGGTAAAAAGAGATTGATGCAGCTCAGCGAGCTTGACGAATTCCGCTGGCATGCCTATGAAAGTGCGAAGTACTACAAGGAAAGAACCAAAAGATGGCACGACAAGCATGTGGTGCATCGCATTTTCGAACCAGGACAGAAAATTTTGCTTTTTAATTCAAGATTGAAATTGTTTCCTGGTAAGCTGAGGTCTAAATGGTCTGGACCGTTTGAAGTAGTGAGAATGACCCCTCATGGGGCGGTAGAACTGTGGCAAGAAGACAGGAGTGCTACGTTCTTGGTAAATGGGCAAAGATGCAAGCACTACTGGGGAGATGACCATGATCGGGACAAATCGTCCATCTCCCTAGTAGACACGTGAGCATAAAGGCTGTCGAGCCGCGACGTTAAACCAGGCGCTGCACGGGAGGCAACCCGTGAAAAATATTTTTTTTTTCTTTCCTTAGTGTAAAGTTTTTCTTTTATTCTATTTTCTTTCCTTTTTCTTGACTAGGCTTAGATTTGCATTTTAATTAGTAATTTTTATTTTATTTATTTATTTTTTAGTAGGGAATCTATGAATTTAACCAATTTTTGTTCAGTGAGGTGATTTTCAGGTATACCGGTGGAAAAATACTTGGAATCGAGGAAACGAGGCGAGGTATGAAAAATAAAATTTGATGGTGAAACAGAGCACTGGCGCGTTGACACCGTGTCACGGAGGTAATACTCCGCGTTGACCTCCGTGACACGTTGAAGGCGAATCTAGAATTTTTTTAAAATTCCAGTAAGCCAACGCGTTGGCTCCGTGTCACGGAGGAGGGGCTCCGCGTTACCCTCCGTGACACGTTGCCCTTATTCCAGTGCCGGGTCACACCGGGTTTTCGGGTGACCCGCGTGTTTCTTTTAAATAAACCCCCGATTTTCGCCCAAATTTCCCCATTCCTTCTACCCTCCGCGACCAAACACCCATTCCCCTACCCCCAAGCTCCGTGCCACGTTGATAGGCAAGGAAAACGTCAAGTTTTTTTTCGGTTCTTCAAATCCAAGGTATGTTTTCATCTTCTATCTCAAATTTCTGGCGAGTTTTGTAACTTTTGAGCATGTGAGGTGAGATATATCACCCTAGGTAAAAAAATTAAACATGATGTGAATTATTTTGTGATTGATTATGTTCGGATTATTGTAGTTGACGTTTGAACTTATCGATTGATTGAATAATTCAATATTGATTGTCGAATTGAGTTCTAGGGCTTGGGTTGTTGGATTTTAATGTGGGTAACTTGATAGTTTGATGAAATTGGTGCCTGGGTGTGGTTAGTAGTTGAGATAAGTCGTGGTAACTATTGTTTAATTGTGGAAAGACGACTAATTCTCAAATTTTTGTGGGGAAGTGCATAATATGTGAATTGGTTGAATTGCTTAGATTAGTTGTATATAATAGGTTTGTATTGTTGTTCTTATTTCTGTTGTGGTTATTGTTGCTAAGTGCTATGGGTGAATAGCTGTCGATAGGAGGATTGGGTTAGCTGTATGAAGTCTGAGTAGTTCGCTAGCCGTTATGCTGTCGAAATTTTGTGAACGCACTAAGCAACATGTTTATAGTTGATTGTGTTTGGGGTGTAAATAGAGTTATCCTTGCTAAAATGTTGTAGATATTGTTAAAGACTAAGTGTGGGGTAAATTTTGTTTAACCCGACCTTAGCCGAAGCTAACAAGTTTTTAGCTTAATATTGTGCTTGTCTGTGTAAATTGACAGGTACGATGGCTAGCCGACAAGATAAAGGCAAGGGTGCCTCAACCTCAGGCACCGGCAGAAAGAGAATGAGACTGGGCACTGCTGTCCCAGCTGCACCTGCTGTTCCACGCGGTCAACACCGCCGATACGGAACACGATGGGTCACCGACGAAGGGAAGAAATGGTATAATAAGCACAAGGAAAGCAAATACTTCCCGGAGGAATATATTGCAAGGGAACCACTTGCACAGGAGTTCCCTCGCATGGTGCAGAGGATTGAGGCAGCTGGGCTCAGTTTTATTTTTTAGGAGCCCAAGGAGTGCAACCTTCACTTGGTCCGGGAATTCTACGCCAACTGGAACCCGGCCATCAGGAGCCATACTATTAAAATCAGAGGGCAGATTGTCACTCTGGAACCCCAACAGCTGAATGCCATCGTTGGAGCGCGGGACACAGACGCCCACGTTCTCCGCCAGCTCAATATCACCCCACCGTATGCCGACATCAGATGTACGTTGTGTGGGGCTCGATCCACAGCCCGATGGAGTAGACACAAAGAGAGGGGTTACCACCAGACTCTGCCTTATTCGCAGATGAACAGGGAGGCCAGAATCTGGCTAAAAATTGTATGTTCGTGTTTGATCCCGGGAGTACATATGACAGACGTGACCCGGGACCGTGTCTGCCTGGTGTATGCCCTTATGAAAGGGCTTGAGATTAATGTGGGGGCGGTTATAATATCCGCCATGAAGAGAGCCAGACTACACCAGGGCCACATATACGGGTTTGGCGGACTCATCACCACCTTCCTCTGAGGCCTCGACGTTGAGGAAGAAGCTTTGGATTACATTCCGCAGTTGGAGCGGAGGGCCCTTGATGTGACAAACACCAAGGCCCCCGACACTACACACAGACCTGTGCTGACTCTGGGCGAGCGACATGCTCATGACGACCAGTATATGGCCCGTATGTTCGGCATGCAGATGCTGCAGCTATGGATAGGTGGGAGACCAGCCACCGAGGATGAATTATGGCAGCTGGAGCTGGACTACCCCTTCGGCAAGAACGCCAGAGCTTTATGCAAGGTGGGGCCAGCCTTTGTGGAGCCGACTGACAACGACGTCCCTACTGATGAGGAGACACGTCGTGAGCACTCTGATGTAGAGTCCGATGACGGCGATGGAGCTGATTCAGATATGGGCGACGAGGCCGCAGCACCGGATGAGGAAGTCGAATATTTCGACTAAGCAGGGAGTTCCACCACCCAAAATTTTGTGCTTTGTATTTTTGTGAACACTGGGGACAGTGTTCGATTTAAGTGTGGGGTGGGGAGTAGTTAGGTGCTGGGTCATAGGCTCTAAACTTGCTGTATAATTCTTCGTTGACGTTATGTATGTCTGTGTTTTCCCTGTTGTTGTGAACTGATTTGTGATGTATGTGTATATATTTGTGTTGTGGCTAATGATGTGTGTTTTGAAAGTTATGGTTGCACTTGTAAATATTTTGTAAATTTTATAATTTTTTTTCTTTCTCTCTATCGATATGATCGATATTTTTCAAAATTTTTGCGAAAAGATTTTGCATTTATCAACATAGTTTGTAAATATTTTCTATCGAAATGATCTATGTGTTGCAAAAATTTTGAAGTTTTATTTTTGGGTTTCTCGGAGTTTGTTTTCGGTTCTTTTACCGAGAATAGTCCCATTGAACCGATGTCATAGTTAGTGAACATTCCCTATGATGGATGGATGAAGACCGTCTTAAGGGAAATGTAGTCGATATGAGTAGATGATTTGTTTTTAGTTTCTTTGGTGGATTGCATCAATAAACTATAGTTGCTTATGGTTGCTAAAATTTTGTTGCGTGTGTAATTGATGTTCGAAATGTGAAAATGATTTGTTTGAAAGCATGTAATTGTGTAAATATGTTGAGTTACCTAGGCTATAGAATTTGGTTCATTATGATTGAGGCTTAATCTTGAATTCATGTACTTGACTAATTAAAGAGTCTGTGAATGCATCTTGATTCGAGCATGTGCATGAAGTGTTAGTGAGGTTTTGCTATTCCATGTCATTGTGAATTGTCTAGAACTTGCCTGGCGTGTATACAAAGCGAAATGAAGGAGGGGTAGTGTTGGAAAGGATGTAGGCATTTCTTTGTTTTAACCGTTAGTTTCCATTTTTTTCTTGTCAAATTCTACCTTTTAATATGTTGTATACCCTAGTCAGCCCGTTGAGCCTTTAGCCGATTTCTTTCTTTTGTCCAGAATTGTATGAACTAAGCTTTATTCCTTCTTTTCATTAGCCTTAAAGTCTATAAGAAACTCTTAAGCGCTTATAAAGAACAGAAAATTGTTTCCCAAAGTGTTAAAGAGTGAAGAGAGTGAAAAAAAGCAGAGTGAAGAAAGAAAAGATGATGTGGATGAGGCACTTGTTGTAATTAAATGATAGTGAGGGTACATGAAAAACCCTTTGTTTTGTGTCAAGTGTGCCTGATGAAATGGGTTGTATGAAAGTAAACCAGCATGAATGGGAGAAAAAGAGAAAAGAGAGGAACAATGTCCATGAGTCGATGGGAATGAGTTGAAAAGGCGCTTAAGGATGCTAGCAACTATTATTGGCTAATAAAATATATATATACTAGATCCATAGCCCAGTTACAACCCATTAAAAGTCCTATTTGATCCTACACTGCATTCCTTTATATTAGTGGAGTAACACACTAAGGGCAAGCTTATGGGTCATGACATGATGCATGTGAATTCTTTTGGGAGAGAGAGTGAAATTAATTTCTATATGCCCCTACGTGCATGTTTGTGTGCTGCACGAATAGAAAAGGGAAAGTTCTCTCGAGTTGTGAGGGTACATGTTTGATGAAAGATTGCTTTTCGTGTCGGATTTCTTTATTAAGTTGATTTACATGAGTTTGCTGATATCAAGAATCAATTCTTAAAAGTCTAGGAAGCCTCAATGTATTAAGGTCATTGTCTTGTACGACCAAGCATGTTTTCTTGATGATTTGCAAAAATCGAATAATCGGTATGACCGTAACGTAAATGGTTGCACCATAGTGACAAAGGTTGAGATGTGATGTGCATGATTTGTGTATGTGTTGTTCGAGGACGAACAAGGATTTAAGTGTGGGGTAAGTGATCTTGGGCAGATTTATATGCCCAAGTGATACTCAAACGTACCATTTTTACCTTGTTTGTTGTGCAATGTGTATATAATATCATGTATTTGGTAATAAAATGCGAATTTATACTAACCAACATGATTAGCATTTGTTTTGCAGGATAATGTGATTTTTAGGAGCAAAAATGCATGTTGGAACTATGTCGGAGTTGGACTTGGATGCGAGCGTGGAAAAGACCTCGGATGGCACATTTTACACTGGCTCCGCGATGGCGCCGTGCCACGCTGCCATCGCGGTAGTACACTGCCTGGAGAGGAAATTAAGTGGCAGATTCCAGTGAGGCATCGCGACAGCTCCGTGGCACGGAGACAGGCCTCCGCGATGGCCTCCGTGCCACGTTGAAGCCAATTATCCGGACCCTGAAGTTTCCAGAGAAGGTCCGCATCCACGCCGTGTCACGGAGGCCGTGCTCCGCGTTGGCCTCCGTGACACGTTGCTTGTTATTCCGGGAAATATTTCCCACTAGTATAAATAGCACACTTAGGTTATTTTTAAAGGTGGTCTTCTTTTAGTTCTAGTTTTTAGCAGAGTTCAGGAGTGGAGAGAGGAACGTGGTTATGTGGCAGTTGAAGAATAGAAAAGATAAGAGTTTTCTTCTCTTCCCTTCTTCTTTTCCTTCAATTGTATGCATGATTTACACTCATTCTAGGAAGATTAATCCAAGAATGAGTGGCTAATTCCTTTCTTGCTGAGGTTTTGAACTTGTGTAATGATTATTGGTAATAATTGATATGGTTTCTTCTTCTTCTTGCATATTGTTCTATTAATTCTTGTGCTTAGTACATTCTTGATTGGCCACCATTAATGTATATCTAAAAAGTCCAATTTCACTCGAGAGAGCATGAAATTGGAAAGTTGTGAATTAATAGGGTATTGTTCTTAACTTGATTTGGGAAAATTGGGTTTTGATGTGCTTTCTTGATAGAAATATACTTGAAAGCCGTATTAGTCAATTTAGGAACCGGAATTGTAGTGTTAGGTCATAAATTTCATTTGATCATAGAAATGTAGACGAATGGTTTATGATTCTAAAGTGAAATTAAATACGGAAGTTTTAATTTCTAGGCAAACGTTCTTGACTAGCAATATGAAGAAGAGGATGACCAAATTATCATAATTATCAACTCCATTACTCGTTCTTAACCTTGGCATGAGCATATCCATTGTCTGAATTCAACGTAAATAATAGTTGTTAAGTTTAGTATATAATTAGTTTAGAAACAAAACTCCCTAAATTCTTGATTGGATAGTTGTTAGCATAGTTAGAAATAGAATAGAAATATAGTGAACTAGGAAATTTTTCATATCCAGAGCAGCCTCCTTGGATCGATACTTGGCTACTTAGCCACTTTATTACTTGTTTGACCACGTACACTTGCGTGTCAGTTTTTAACACATACCGAACCAGCCGGACACTGAGGAACAAGTACAAGAGTCCAGGAGTGGCTTTAATAATAATGAGGGGTCTAAGGAGGCCCAATCTAGAGATGGAGATAGTGAATCTGGATCTAAGGATGAGGTAGCCAATGATGAGGGTGAGCAAACTTCGCCTAGGGAGAACTGCGCTATTTGGTGGAGAGAACCTGGGGCACAAGAGATCTATGAGAAGGGTCTCTTTCTCACTGGCAAGAACCACCCTAGGCGGAGTATTCAATAAGAACTGCAGATCCTCACCAATGCACTGAATAAGGTGGAGGAGATGAAGCGGATATTCAACCTTTCGGCCTGATCTTAGGCCCTGACTCACCCTCTGTAGACGAACCTGGCGGAGGAACCCTTAGGTTTTCTTCTACGAATTCGAGTGGATGGATAGAACCTCGGATCATACACTTCAGTGATAGTCTAGGAGTTTTATGCTAATTATTTGGCTACCATGGAGCAGAAAACAAAAGATGGGCAGAAGTTGAAAGATCAGCCCAAATTGGAGAGTGTAATGGTCCGAGGCCACTCTGTTGACATATCCGAGCACACTATTGATCGAGTATTTTATGGGGCCTCAGCTCATACCACCATATACTACACTTGAGTTTAACTATCAAGTGGATGCCATAAAGAAGATTAAGCAGATAGGTATTGAGGAGAGGAAGAATTAGATAAAGTGGCTATTTAGGGTCATTGCTAAGGATAAGGAGGATGCAAAATGGGTGACTTGTGGAAACCAGGTCACCAAGAATTTGCTGAATTTCATAGTGAAGGCCTGTTGGATGCTAGTTCACCACAGGTTGGCACCGACTGTAAAAGACAACACCTTAAGTGCAGATAGAGCAGCGTTGGTGGCATGTATCATGTCAAGATATGCCATCAACATTCCAAGGGTCATTGTAGAGGAGATCCGAGATCGGGCTATGGGAATAAGAACTACTATCCCATTCCCGAGTCTCGTGTTCAGATTATGTATGGAGGCAGGTCTTAAGGTGCGTTCTGATGAAGAGCGATTGATTATAGGGCAGAGGATAGAGGACATAGGATTGATCTTGGATGAAATTAACCTAGCAAGTTGAATGAGACTTCCTACTGCAATCCTAGTACCACGAGTAGTTGGGGCAGAATAGGTTAATGCCCCCACCTCAAAGGAGCAGGATGAGAAACCGGCTATGAAGGTCGATCATTCAAAGGTAGCTTCCAGCACCTCTGCTGCACCACCTATGGGCCTTCCGAGCCAGACCCCAGAAGGATATATGCTAGTGTCTCAGGAATTTCTACAAAATATGGCGAAGAGATTGACTGTGATCAAGAGAAAGGTGCAATCTATAATGGAGAATGTAAAGCCTTGGGTGAAGGATGAGATTGAAGCGCCTGCATGGGTCTTGCATGTCTAACATGATAGATTTGAGCGCCATTTTAATGAGCACATGGCAGAGCAGACTGACACATGTAGTCTCTGTAAGGAG
Organism: Datura wrightii; assembly: GCA_035772735.1. Taxonomy (NCBI): domain Eukaryota; kingdom Viridiplantae; phylum Streptophyta; class Magnoliopsida; order Solanales; family Solanaceae; genus Datura; species Datura wrightii. Next base: position 13,535,148 of record JASDFA010000001.1, read on the forward strand.
TTGGGGGCTCTTTGAAGCCAAGTGATCGAGCTGTCATCGGTACAACTAGCAATTCTAGTAGCCCCCACTCTTCCTGGCTTTGATATTGATATTGACGATGAGCTTGATTTGGCAGCATAGTGGGAGTCGAGTGGAGTAGAGGGGAAAAGGGAAGAAGAGGGTCTCAGAGGATGTTGGAGATGAGACCCTATAGAAGAAGAAAAAGAAGGAAAAGAAAGAAAGCAAGCAGGCAAGAATGGAGAGTCAGTAGATTCACGACGAGTATAGGTCGGAGCTACTTGAGAGAGATAGAGGAACGAGTAGATCCACCACTGCCCATATCGAGCTTTCAGGTGGCAAGTACTGTTCGGTGCGTTTGTTAGGTGTTAAAAACCGACATGCAAGTGCACGTGGTCAAACAAGTAATAAAGTGGCTAAGTAAGCCAAGTATCGAACCAAGGAGACTCTGGATAAGTAAAATTGCTTAGGTATACTATATTCTATCTTACTTCTAAATATGTTGACAACAACGTAACCAAAAGTTAAATAAATTTTTGTTTATAAATTACATACTAAAACTATTAACAAATATTTACTGTGAATTGAAACTATGGATATGAGCATGCCAAGGTTAAGAACAAGTAATGAACTTGATTATAATCATAATTTGGTTAATCTTTTCTTCATGTTGCTAGCCAAGAACATTAGCCTAGAGATTAAAACTCTCGTATTTAATCTCACTTTAGAATCATAAACCATCCTTCTACATTTCTGTGATCAAATGCAATTTATGACCTAACACTACAATTCCGGTTCCTAATTGACTAATACGGCTTTCAAGTATATTTCTATCAGGAAAGCACATCAAAACCCAATTTTCCCAAATCAAGTTAAGAACAATACCCTATTAATTCACAACTTTCCAATTTATTGCTCTCTCGAGTGAAATTGGACTTTTTAGATGTACATTAATATCGGCCACACACTAATGCTTTAGAAACAAGAATTAATAGAACAACATAGAAGAAGAAGATGAAAAACCATACAATTCAATAATCAAAATTCATCACTATTGTTCATAACCTCAGCAAGGAAGAGAATTAGCCACTCATTTGTGGATTAATCATCCTAAAACAAGTGTTAATCATACAAATAATTGATTGAAAGAAGAAAGGAAGAGAGAAAAACCCTTAGCTTTTTCGTTCCTCAACTGCTTCTAACCCACGTTCTTGCTCCACCAAGTCTGAATTCATTAAAAATAAGCCTAAGTGTTCTATTTATACTATTGGGAATTTTTCCCGGAATAACAAGCAACGTGTCACGGAGGCCAACGCGGAGCACTGCCTCCGTGACACGGCATGGACGCGAACCCTCACTGGAAATATAGGGTCCGAGAATATAGCCTCAACGTGGCATGGAGGCCAACGCGGAGGCTTATCTCCGTGCCACGGAGCTGTCGCGAGGCTTCACTGGAAATTGCCAATTAAATCACCCTCCAGGCAGTGTGCCTCCGTGATGGTAGCGTGGCACGGCTCCACCGCGGAGACCCTTTACATTGCGCATTCCAATGTCTTTTCCATGCTCGCATCCAAGTCCAACTCCGATATTGTCCCAACATGCTTTTTAGCTCCTAAAGGTCATATTTTACCTGCAAACAAATGCTAATCATGTTGGTTAGTATAAATCCACATTTTATTACCAATTACATGAAAATGTATACACATTGCATAACAAACAAGACGAAAATGATACGTTTGAGTATCACTTGGGCATATAAATCTGCCCAAGATCACTTACCCCACACTTATATCCTTGTTCGTCCTCGAACAACACATATACAACTCATGCAAATTACATCCCAACCTTCGCCACTATGGTGCGAAAATTTATGCTACGGTCATACCGATCATTCAATATTGTAAATCATCAAGAAAACATGCATGGTCTTAACAATGCAATGACCTTTAATACATCAAGACTTCCTATACTTCAAGAATCGACTCTCGATATCGGCAAGCTCATGCAAATCAGCTAATCAAGATATCCGACACGAAAATCAATCTTTCATCAAGCATGTGCCCTCAAAACTCAAGAGAATCTTCCCCTTTATGTTCATGCAACACACAAACATTCAAGTAGGGGCATATAAAAATTAATTTCACTCTCCCTCCCAAAAGAATTCACATGCATCATGTCATGACCCATAGGCTTGCCCTTAGTGTATTACTCCACTAATATAAAGAAATGCAATGTAAGATCACGTAGGACTTTAATGGGTTGTAATGGAAGCTATAGAACTAGTATATATTGGATTAGCCAATAATAGTCACTAGCATCCTTAAGCGCCTTTTCAACACATTCCCATCAACTCATGAACATTGTTTCTCTCTTTTCTTTTTCCTCTCATCCCATTCATGCTGGTTTACTTTCGTACTGCTCATTTCATCAAACACACTTGACACAACAACAAAGGGTTTTCATGTACCCTCAATATCATTTAATTATGATGAGTGCACCCTCCACCTTTTTCTTTTCTTTCCTCACTCTGCTTTTCTTTTTCTTTTCACCCTTCTCACTCTTTGACACTTTGGGAAAATTTTTCTTTTCTACTTAAGCGCTTAAGAGTTTTGTATAGACTTTACGGCTCATGAAAAGAAAGAATAAAGCTTAGTTTATACAATTTTGGACAAAAGAAAGAAATAATCGGCTAAAGGCTCAACGGGCTGACTAGGGTATACAATCACATAAAAATGAGAGTATGACAAGAAAAAAATAGAAACTCTCGGTTAAACAAAGAAATGCCTACATCCTTTCTAACACTACACCTCCTTCATTTCGTTTTGTACACACACCAGGCAAGTTCTAGACACTTCACAATAGAATGGAATAACAATACCTCACTTCACACTTTATGCACATGCTCGATTCAAGATGCATTCACAGACTCTTTAATTAGCCAATTACATGAATTCAAAATTAAGCCTCAATCACACCGAATCAAATTCTACAGCCTAGGTAGCTCAACATATTTACAAAATTGCATGCTTTCAAACAAATCACTTTTACATTTTGAACATCAGTTACAACACGCAACCAAAATTTCACAACCAGATAGTAACTACAGGTTCAGTGATGCAATCCACCAAAGAAAAAAAACTTAAAATAAATTAAAATCACTACTCCTACCGACTACATTTCCCTTAAGACGGTCGTCATCCATCCATCATAGGGAACGATCACTAACTATGACTTCGGTTCAATGGGACTATTCTCGGTAAAAGAACCGAAAACAAACTCTGAGAAACCCAAAAATAAAAATCAAAAAATTTTTCAACACATCGATCATTTCGATGGAAACGTATTTACAAAATATTTTAATATGTACAAAACATTTTCGCAAAATTTTGAAAATTATCGATCATTTCGATAAAGAGAAAAAAAAATATTTACAAAATTTACAATATTTGCACTGGCAACCACAACCTTTCACAACACACATCATTTACCACAAAAATATATACAGATACACATACAAATCAGTTTGCACTCACAACCACAGGGAAACATAAACATACATACAAAACAAAGAAGAACATACAGCAAATCAGCCCAGCCCCAGCACCTAGCTACTCCCCACCCCACACTTAAATCGAACACTGTCCCCAGTGTTCACAAAAATTAAAAATCACAAAAATTTCGGGTGGTGGAACTCCCTGATCAATCGAAATATTCGACTTCTTCATCTGGTGCTGCTGCCTCATCGCCCATGTCTGCGTCTCCTCCCTCGTCGTCATTGGACTCCACATCGGAGTCCTCCCGACGTATCTCCTCGTCCGTGGGGACATCATCATCAGTGGGCTCAACGAAGGCTGGTCCCACTCGGCACAAAGCTCTGGCGTTCTCGCCAAATGGGTAATCCAGCTCCAGCTTCCATAACTCTTCCTCTGTGGCTGGTCTCCCACCAATCCGAAGCTGAAGCATCTGCATACCAAATATTCGTGCCATGTACTGATCGTCACGAGCATGTCACTCGCCCAGTGTCAGCACTGGCCCGTGTGTGGTGTCGGGGGCCTTGGTTTTGGTCACATCAAGGGCCCTCCGCTCCAACTGCGGGATGTAGTCCAAAGCCTCTTCCTCGACGTCGAGGCCCCGGAGAAAGGTGGTGATAAGTCCGCCGAACCCATACCTGTGGCCCTGGTGTAGTCGGGCTCTCTTCATGGCGGATATAATGACCGCCCCAATATTAATCTCCAGCACTTTCATAAGGGCATACACCCGGCAGACACGGTCCCGGGTCACATCCGTCATGTCAACCCCCGGGATCAAGCACGAACACACTATTTTCAGCCATATTCTGGCCTCCCTGTTCATCTGCGAATAAGGCAGAGTCTGGTGGTAACCCCTCTCCTTATGTCTACTCCATTGGGCTGTGGACCGAGCCCCATACAAGGTGCGTCTGATATCAGCGTATGGTGGGGTGATGTTCAGCTGGCGGAGAACGTGGGCGTCTGTGTCCCGCGCTCCAATGATGGCATTTAATTTCTGGGGTTCCAGAGTGACAATCTGCCCTCTGATTTTTATTGTGTGGCTTCTGATGGCCGGGTTCCAATTTGCATAGAACTCCCGGACTAAGTGTAGGTTGCCTCCTTGGGCTCCTGAAATATGAAGCTGAGCCCAGCTGCCTCGATTCTCTGCACCATACGGGGGAACTCCTATGCGAGTGGTTCCCGTGCAATATGCTCCTCAGGGAAGTACTTATTCTCCTTATGTTTAGCGTACCACTTCTTCCCTTCATCGGTTACCCACCTCGTTCCGTATTGGTGGCGCTGGCCGCGCGGAACAGCTGGTGCAGCTGGGACTGCAGTGCCCAATCTCATTCATTTTCTCCCGGTGCCTGAAGTAGAAGCACCTTTACCCTTATCGTGCCTACTCGCCATTGTACCTGTCAATATAAATAAACAAGCATAATGTCAAACTAAATGCATATTAGCGTCGGCTAAGGTCGGGTTAAACTAAGTTTACCCCACACTTAGTCCTTAGCTACTCTTACAATACTACGGCAAGGATCACTTTATTTACACTAAAACAAACAACTATACAATTTATTGCTTAGTGCGTTTACAAAAAAAAATTCGACAGTATAACTTTTAGCGTACTACTCAGACTTCATACAGCTAATCCCAATCCTACTATCGCTAGCAATTCAACCATCACACTTAGCAACGAAAACAACAAACAAAAACAACGACAAAAATTCTATATACATACGAATCCAAATAATCAAACCAATTTGAACAATTTTTACATTTTCCCAAAAACAGAGAATTCATCGTCTATTACCTCCAAACAATATTTACAACGACTATCTCAATTCACAAACACACCCCGGCATATAATTCACCAATTTATCAAGTTACCCAATTCGATTTCAACAACCCCATCCCTAGACTTAAATTTTACAGTCACATTCGAATCATTCACGCAATCGACAAGTTCAAACGCTAATTACAACATTCCGAACATTTATCAATCAAAGAATAATTCAATATCATGCTAAATTGCTACTTAGGATGATTTATCTCACCTCCCATGCTCAAATTCGATTAAAATCGACAAAAACTTGAGAGAAACGAGGAAAACATACCTTTACATTGAATAACCGAAGAAACTTCACAAATTATTTACTTAGTAGCGTGGCACGTTGGTTGGGAGAGGGAACTTAGGTGTTTGGTCGCGGAGAAGAGAGAAAATGAGGGGAAAAAGGGGGTTTTCGGGGTTTAAAATGAAGAAAAACACGCGGGTCACCCGGCAACCCGGTGTGACCCGGCACTAAATATAGGGCAACGTGTCACGGAGGGTAACGCGGAGCCCCTCGTCCGTGACACGGAGCCAATGCGATGGCTCACTGGAATTTTTTAAAAAATTTAGATTTAACCTCAACGTGTCACAGAGGGTAACGCGGAGCCCTTCCTCCGTGACACGGAGCCAACGCCCCAGTGCACTGTCTCTTCATTTTATTCATTTTTTCATACCTTGCCTTTTCCTTCCCGATTCCATGCATATTTTTCTCCGTTTGACCTGAAAATCACCTTACTAAACAAAATTGGTTAGATTAATAGATTTCACTAACTAAAATGGAAAATACTAACTAAAACGAAAATTCTATACTAACTCAAGAAAAAGAAAAATTAAAATAAAAACTATTTACACTTTACTAAACAAAAGAAAAGAAAAAAAATATTTTTCACGGGTTGCCTCCCGTGCAGCGCCTGGTTTACCGTCGCGGTTCGACGTACCAAGTTTCACCACTTTTTCCTCCACCTTGAGGATGTGAATCTCACCCCTAATTTCTTTTCTAATTTCCTCTTATGCTCTAGGGGTGGTGGTGAAAAATTGTAAGGACCAAACAGTAGGTGTTGCCTTTTTACTTTATTGGCCCTCAAGTAAGCAAAGTCATTTTGGCTCTCTGAGTTAGCAAATTTCAAAATATATGGGGCTTGGTCCTCCTCTAGACATTTCTCTATAAGCTTGGAAGACTCTACTTCTATGTTGTCAACCAAACTTAATGTCGAAAAATGCGTCGAGTGTGGTCCAATACACCTCAACTCTGAAACTGCATTATGCTTGACCTCCTTACTTGGATACACCTTCTCAGCATCGACATCTGCCTCTCCATTAATGTGAAATGGGGGATACTCTATCTCTTCTTCCATGAATGGATTTTCCATAAGTGTGAGCCCATCACGGGGGACACTCAAGAGATTCTAATTGTTGGGCTTCATCCAAAAATTCACCCTTGTCTTCCTCTTGTAGTTCCTCTTGAATATCGGCTAAAACTGTCACCTGCAAGTTATCACAAGCTTCAGCTTCAGCGATCATCTCCGTGAATTTGACGCTCATCCTTTCTAGAGCCTCTGCATTCTCTTCTTGCTGAATTCTCAATACTGCCATCGCCTCCTTCATTGCTTCTGATTGCTCCAAGAGTTGTTTCAGCATGTCTTCTATTCGAGCTTGGCGTCCTAAGTCCTCATTTTCAGCATGCCTATATTCAGGAAAAACAACAGAAGGATCATAGTAGGGGCTTGGGGGAGGGGAATATGCATTCGGACAGCCATCCCAATGGCCATCTTGACCACCACATATATTACACGTGTTACATTGTTGCCACAAGTGGTGTCCTCCGGCAATTCAGACAAGATTCACTAAAATATGAGTATCCACCATTGAAACAATTTATATTCCACGCTGTCATGTCAATAAAGGTATTCGAAAAAGAAAAAGTAAAATGCAAAAGAATTAAAACAAACACTAAGACTAAGTTGTCAGCACTTGAGAAAAATAAGAATACAGTAAATTTACACTTAACACAATTTCACCAATTGCCTAGTCTCCCCGGCAACGGCGCCAAAAACTTGTTCGGTGCGTTTGTTAGGTGTTAAAAACCGACACGCAAGTGCACGTGGTCAAACAAGTAATAAAGTGGCTAAGTAAGCCAAGTATCGAACCAAGGAGATTCTGGATAAGTAAAATTACTTAGGTATACTATATTATATCTTACTTCTAAATATGTTGACAACAACGTAGCCAAAAGTTAAATAAATTTTTGTTTATAAATTATTTACTAAAACTATTAACAAATATTTACTGTGAATTGAAACTATGGATATGAGCATGCCAAGGTTAAGAACAAGTAATGAACTTGATTATAATCATAATTTGGTTAATCTTTTCTTCATGTTGCTAGCCAAGAACATTAGCCTAGAGATTAAAACTCTTGTATTTAATCTCACTTTAGAATCATAAACCATCCGTCTACATTTCTGTGATCAAATGCAATTTATGACCTAGCACTACAATTCCGGTTCCTAATTGACTAATACGGCTTTCAAGTATATTTCTATCAGGAAAGCACATCAAAACCCAATTTTCCCAAATCAAGTTAAGAACAATACCCTATTAATTCACAACTTTCCAATTTGTTGCTCACTCGAGTGAAATTGGACTTTTTAGATGTACATTAATGTCGGCCACACACTAATGCAGTAGAAACAAGAATTAATAGAACAACATAGAAGAAGAAGATGAAAAACCATACAATTCAATAATCAAAATTCATCACCATTGTTCATAACCTCAGCAAGGAAGAGAATTAACCACTCATTTGTGGATTAATCATCCTAAAACAAGTGTTAATGATACTAACAATTGATTGAAAGAAGAAAGGAAGAGAGAAAAACCCTTAGCTTTTTCGTTCCTCAACTGCTTCTAACCCACGTCCTTGCTCCACCAAGTATGAATTCATTAAAAATAAGCCTAAGTGTTCTATTTATACTATTGGGAATTTTTCCCGGAATAACAAACAACGTGTCACGGAGGCCAATGCGGAGCACTGCCTCCGTGACACGGCGTGGACGCGGACCCTCACTGGAAATATAGGGTCCGGGAATATAGCCTCAACGTGGCACGGAGGCCAATGCGGAGGCTTATCTCCGTGCCACGGAGCTGTCGCGAGGCTTCACTGGAAATTGCCAATTAAATCACCCTCCAGGCAGTGTGCCTCCGCGATGGTAGCGTGGCACGGCTCCACCGCGGAGCCCCTTTACATTGCGCATTCCAATGTCTTTTCCATGCTCGCATCCAATTCCAACTCTGATATTGTCCCAACATGCATTTTAGCTCCTAAAAGTCATATTTTACCTGCAAACAAATGCTAATCATGTTGGTTAGTATAAATCCACATTTTATTACCAATTACATGAAAATGTATACACATTGCATAACAAACAAGACGAAAATGATACGTTTGAGTATCACTTGGGCATATAAATCTGCCCAAGATCAAGTACCCTTTGAGTGAGACACATTCAGCCCCAGTTGTTATAGAGGTCCAGAGGCGACCACTACTGCTGGGGGGTGACCATTTTCCTTGTAGATGTACCATTGAGTGCATCGGCCACCGCTAGCGCCATGGATGCAGCGGAGGTATCACCTCCTTGGGATGGTAAGACTACTTAGTGGGCTGCACGTATGTACCTTTCCTTTGTTCTTTTTTATTCTATGCTTTGGGGACTAAGCATGCTTTTCAAAAAAAAAGGGGGTGCACTTGTATTTTTTGGGATTTTTGTTTCATCCGAGGGTTTTTCTTGTCGTGTTTCTTTTTCCTCGGGCATGCTATATAGTAGAACTGACATGTTTAGGATGTTTTTTTTTAATTAGAAAGTAGCTTAGGATTATTCAGCCAATACACACTAGTTTTGAAGTTTTGAAAAAAATGACGCTATTTAAATTTTTTTTTTGGATGTTAGTTGTACTTGTTGATTGAAAAGCATGATTTTTGTGGATCCTTTTGTGTCATTTAGTGTAGTAGCATGAGTAGTTATAGTTAGCCATGTATGAACCGGATAGGTAGAATGAATGTAAAACATGTGCCATAAGTGAGTGAGGATCAATACTTAGTTCAATACTATGTAGATGATCTAGAACTTGCCTGTTTGGTCTTTACATAGGTTTTAGGACAGTTGGTTAGGTAGGGATCATAGGCCATTTTTGTTTAGCCTATTTAGCTTAAATTTCCCTACCAAAATGATATGATTCCCTTGATCCTGATTTTGAGCCTTAATGTTGACCCATTTTTCTTGATAACCTATTCACCTTAACCAATATTTATAATGAACCTATTTCGCCCTTGTCCCTCCTCGGACATGTGATCCTCAACTCTGGAAAAATGCCTAAGTTAAGGATATCTATAGTAGGGGTGCGTAAATTATGTAGGGTGAAAAAGAAAGAAAGAGTGTCAAAGAACTGTGAGGTGTGGTGTGAAAAAGAAAAGAATAAAAAATGAGCTGAAAATGCAATATATAAAGAAAAAAAAAGAGTTGAAAAAAGATGGAAAAAATCCACCACACTTTGCATGCTAAAAAAGGAGGAAGGGGAGGTAAAAGTTGAAAAAGTGGAAAATTGGGTAAAAAGGTGTAAAGTGGAGCAACAAGTATGTAGTGCCAAGGAGGGTTTAGTCATTAAAATTTCATATTTATAATACCCAGCCCGAAGCCTACAATACAAGCCGAATAAAGTCCTATAGTGATCCTAGCTTGGTTGTCCAAAAAGCCAAAGTAGAGAAAATAAAGGCAAGCCTATGGTATCCGATGTGCAGTATTTGGAACTTCCTTTTGAGAGCGAGAGTCTTACTTGTTTAGTCCCAAGTTTCATATTTTCATATATATGTGAGTTGGGGACTTCATTTGTTGTGAGGGTACATGATTTGTATTTTATTCTGCTAGTTATCTGTGTGATAAGCATTGGTAATAACTTGATTCTCTGCTAATCTCTAGATGACATATCTAGATCCTTGTTTATCATGGTTTGTGGTCACTTGATGTGCATAACTAATTTGGTTTTCATGGAGAAGGGTCAAAAGATGTTTGTGTTCATAGTGTAAATTTTTATTGGTGTTGCTTGTAGTTTCTTAGAATTATTTTCTAGTTAAGCGTTGTTGTTTTTAGTTTTAATTTTCTTTGCCTGAGGACGTACAAAAGTCTTATGTTCGAGGTGTTGATGTGCTGTGAGATTACAATACTTTCGATGCTTAAAACTAAAAAAAATAGCATGGACTTAGGTGTGTTTATATGGATATGAGATTTTTTTACTTTGTCTTTAGAAAAAATAGTGTGGGACTGAAAATGTGAAAAAGTTGCAGAAAAAAGTGCAAAAAAAGGCCAAGTACTAATCTCAATACGAGCTGTACTGAGACTCGTGGAAAAGCTCAAAAGATTGGTGTAAGGAAAAGGCAAAGTACGACTTTCAGTATGAGTCGTACCATCTTGGTATGAACCGTAACTTGAGATGTACAATACTTTAGAGAAATTTGCACAATTAAAGTCTCCTGGTACATGTAAAAACTATGGATCGTAGCATCTACCTACGACCCATACCAGGAGTCGTGGAGAACTTCAGTGATTTTTAGGACTTGGCTGATCTCATGTTACGACAAGCTGTTACGAGTTGTAGGAGTAAGGTACGAGATGTACTAAGACATATATAAAAATCTTCAGCAGATTCCAGAGTTCTCAAGGACAAACCATGACTTGATTGTATGACTCGTGGGATCATGTTACGAGTCGTACTAGAGGCTAGCACTTAGCAAATTCTGTAGAAGCCAAGGGATGTATGAGACAAGGAACGACCCGTACAATCCTGAGTCATAAGATGTGTCGGCGCCAGATTTGGATATTTCCCTATTAACTTAGAAAATAGATTTTATTGTCTATATAAATACCTTTTAGGTTTCTTTTTGTTTAGATTTGGTCAGAGGACGTTAGAGAAGAACTTATAGGTCGATCATTATCAAGTCGTAATCAGTTTTTGACAATATTGGAGAGCAATTATTGAGATCGTAACTTGGATTTTCTCAATTATTCTTGAATTTGTTCAACACCTTTTCTTGCAATATTCAAAGCAGATTTTCTATCAATCATCGTTGTAAGTATTTAATTATATGTTTGTCTATGAATACTAATCATAATCTTACAATCATGAGATGCTAAACCCCCATAACTAGGGTTGTGGAAACCATGATGGATTAACAAACTAGTGTTACACGAAGTGATTCAAAACCAATGCTAAACACTTGTATTGTATTTTCTTCATCTTTAATGTTTCTTAATGAAGCACAATGTTAAGACTTGTTAGAATTCTTTACTTGCTTGAACCTAGAGAAGTAGAGATTAGGAAAAGAAAATTACAATAAAGTCTTGATTTTTATGATCATTGTATAACGTGAGTTGCGGTCGTAGGATAGTTAATTTGGAACAAATTGATAATGGTTAAATTGAAATCTCTCATGAGACCTAACCTGGTGACTAAGTAGGATGAACCAATCGTTTGGATGAACCCTAGTTATCAGTTCTACAAGCATTGGGATAGATCACGAGTGTAAACCCGTAGTTATGAACCCATGGAGAACACTTACCCTATTTAATTGAAAATCTTGATAAACAACAACTGATTTTTACTCTTATTTTACAATTGTTTTCCGATAACCCCCCCCCCCCCCAAATTTGGAGATAACATACCTAAAAGCTTAAATACCGACATTAGTCCAGTTCTTACTATATTTCCTGTGGGATTGACCCCAACCTTTGTTGGCTTCATTATAGACAATGTCCATTTCATACTTTGTTAGGAGTGTGAGTTTGAGCGTTATCATATTCCAGAGAGCTGTCAGAAATTTAGCCAGAACCCATGAGGGGATTGTATGGACCGTGGTTTGTTTGAATGGGTCATTATTTATGGTTATTGAAGTAGATTCAGAGGATTTTAGAGGAAAATGTGGAAAACAAAGGACAGAATAATGGTCCATTATTTGGGGCCACAACTCATTGTATGGGTCGTCGGTGTAACACCCCAAAACGTTCCTAGATAAAATTCAGACGTTGCATGAAAAACCATAGGAAACTAGAATTTTTTTGTCTCAAATAACCCATACAACGGACTGTTGGTGGAATCAACAGACCGTTGTAACGAGTCATGGATTGTAGCATCTTTGTCCTAAGGGGAAACAATGATTCATAGGACGACCCATTGATCCTAACAACGGACCGTCCTGTTGCCTGTTGAATCCCAATGCAGAGGTCTACGGACCCTTTTACCGAAACAATGGGAGGGAACAACGGTGCGTGGTAGCCTCCAATGAGCCATTGTGAACACCCGTCGATCAGTTCCAGAACTCAGTCGTGTGATCTACGAGGGGATACAACGGCTTGTTGGTCCTACCAACGAGTCATTCTTATCACCCGCTGTCCCCGTGCCAGTTTTCTTACTAGTTCCTACGAGGGTATCAACGGCCCATTGTTGCTTCCAAAAGACCGTTGTACCTAACCGTGGGACAGATCCAATGAACCTTGTTTCTAAACCCAGAAACAACATCTAGATTCAACGGGTTGTCGTTCCTACCAACGACTCGTTCTGAGGTCCGTTGTTTCGCGTCGGGCAGTTTTCATTTCTTTCTACCAGGGGTATTTTAGTATTTTTACAGCTTTTTAATTCTTAAACCTTGTCGTTTTAGGGTCTTGGGATGGAGTAAAAAGGTATAGAATGAAAATTCCCCTTCCTCCTTCACTCATTCTCTCAAAAAAACCAGAGCGTAGAAATAGTCAGGAGTCTAGAGCAGAAGATAGGGAAAACGTTCATCTTCTCAGATTTTATTTGATATTTTTATCAGTCTCTTCTACAGGTATGTGTAAATTTAGCAAGGAGATTGTTCTTCCCTTGCGTCCCCCAAAACTCTCTTTGTTAACTTTCATTCCTAGCCCTGACCTTATGAAATTGAAGATATTGTTATTGTTCTTGATTAATTCTCGTAGAATCCTATGCCTATGTTAATTGTAGTTATTTTCCACCAGCTTGTAATCAAAATGATTCTTGTTCCATCAATTTAGAAATTCAGCCCAAACTTTTGAAAAGTCAAAAATTAGAATCTTGCTTAAGCTTTGAATTCTTCAAAATTGTTAGCATCTTTCAGAGTTAGGGGCTTCTATGATACTTGTATGTGTTAAAAACCCAGTTACTTGTATGATATTTAGATTCAGTCAAAAAGCCTACATGCTTTGTATTTTCTCATAATTGTTAGTTCAGGTTAGTCAAGTACTAGAATATTCAGTGTTAGTCAGAAATGTCATCTTCAGTTTGACTATAATCTTTTCCCAAGGTGTCAGTGGTGCCTCTCAGTTATCAAACTCAGACTCAAATTTCAGTTATTTGGTCCATTAGGTGGTCATGACATTCCAGTTATAGCTCTGAACAGCCCCCGGACCCCAGTTCAGTTATCAGTTTGTTCTAGAGACGGTTACGACACTTCTCGATAAGCAGCTCTGGCCAGTCTTAGAACCCAGTTTCCAAATCTGGTCCTATAAGACGCTCTGGGAACTCTCTGACAATATCCCTGGGTCAGTATAGTCTTGGACCCCAGTATCGAGCTATCTGCTTTTCAGTAGTAGCAGTAATAGGATTTTTTAGTGGGAGTAGGACTTAGCACTGAAAAGGCCGGGGTTCTAGCGCACCCAGGTTCCAGAACTACGTTGCCATCTTAGGTTTTATTTTCTTGGCTTAACAGCCCCTTTTGATAGTGTTTTCATAGTCCATGCCTTTATACCCTAGCAAGGTATATTAGGTCCTACCGACGGGGTGTGTACATCGGACTCCACATCTAGCTCACGTGGTTACATGTCGGTTATAGCCTCTCCCACTAGTCGGTATAGTTTTCTTTCAGATTCTTCAGTCTAGATCAGTTCAGTGCAGTATTTTATGTTATACCCCGTAGAATTCCCGGCACCTAGATGACCTATTCGCATGTTGGTTAAGCATATTTGAAGGTCATACGTGCTAGAGAAAGGCCCGGGAAAAAGAATGGACGAGAAACCCGTCGAACCATCACAGGAGGAGCCGAGGCAGAGCCCCTCTGCGATGGCTCCGTGACACGTTGCCCAGGTTCAGGCCCAAGTATATAAAGCCCCACTTCGGTTTTAAATGATATAACCTTTAAAAATTTTCCAGAGAACAGAGGCAAACGCTGAGAGAGAAGAAAGGAACGAAGAAATTAAATAATTTTCGTCCGATTACGCTGCCAAACGCTGCCCAAACTCAAATTAATCCTAGATACCGAAGTATTTAGCAGCAGAGACCATTCCTGCGGATTCAGTTTCGTAAAATATGGCCGACAAATCGTCGAGCCACCGAGCTAAGGTAAGTGGAATTGCTCTAAATTAGTGTCTATGTGTTCCTAGCTGAGAAGTAAATATTTCTCCCTTCTGGGCCACTGAAAAATAGCGAGTTTCTGGCCGTCTTTCGATAAGCCTAAGTTTAGGCTATAAACTATATCGAAAGTGATGTTGCCTTTTGAAATAAAGTTGTATTTAGTGTTAATTGATATGTTTATGAATGCAGTTGGGAGAAAACAGTGAAGTACCGACCGAGCCTCGTCCGACAGACGAATAATTCAAGGATAAGGTATGTAAAGCTAATTCCTTCTGCAAGTTAGTAATCCAGTACGATAGATAGCGTGATGTACAGAAAAAAAAGAACTTATAAGTCAAGCACTAAGTCCAGTTTGAATTTAGTAAGCATGTTTTTATGATATTATGATATACATATACTCAGAATCAAAGTTAGTAAAGCAACATCAGATAGTCAGATGATATCTCAATTACAGTATAGGCAGACAGTCAGATAATATCTCAGATACAGTATAGTTCAATATTGCGTTATTATGAACATTGGTACAACATGAGAAGCATTGGGCTGTAACGTGTACGAGACCTGTCAGTATGTGATGTAATATGCTACGTTAAGATATTATTGTGTTCAGCTGAAACCCCGCAGAGTAGTATAGTATCTGTAAAGCATTTCAGACATAGAATAGTAGACTAAAATAAAGTTTAGAAAGTATGTCAGGAATAGTAACTCATGTTACTATAGAAAATCAGTATACAGTATAGTTTCAGCAGGAAGTCTATATCATGTTCAGCATTAGCCTCAGTATAGTCTGGCAGAAGACTATATTCGTACATACATATATATTACTTCTAGTCTCAGCATGTATTAAGTATATACCTATTTCTATCACTGGTCCAGCATATAGTGTATACAGAAACTTAGTAAACAGCAGAATTTTCAGTAGAAACATTGTCTTATATAGCATTTGCCCAGTACAGCCGGCAGGAGACTATATTCATATTCATATATCTTTACCTGCCTCATCACGTATTAAATACGTACAGATTACTACCATTAGCCAGCATGTAATATATGTGATACTTTACCCCTATTAGCCTCAGCATGCGAGATACCCAGATAGTACTACCAGTTGAGACCATTATATTGTTTGGGGTTAGATTACTTAGCATCCATGACCGCCCAGGATTAATAGCTGTATCGACTCGTCCACCAGAGGACGAGGATACGTCACTCTACGGAGTGGCATGCCGTCCCGCCAGGGGACGAAGATGGGATGTCAGTTTTTCCCCATATTTGTGCCTTGATCGGCCCTTACACACCCCAGTCGAGTGGATACGCCCGGGTGCAGATTCAGGAGTCCTTCGGACTCAGATGCAGTTATAGTCAGGGGCTCAGCGAGCCAAGTGCATACCCTGGGATCGGCAGGATGCTTACAGCCACTATAGGAGATGGGATGACCAGGGTAGGGGTATAGATTCTGTGTTGGTTGTACCTCCCGGCTTATGGGGGCCGGGTAAGGTTTGTGTGTGCTATGTTATGTTATTTCATGTTATGCCATGTTATGTTAGATACAAGTAGATCAGCAGTAGCACGATACGTTCTAGGTATGACTCTTATCCCTTCCAGTAAAGATTGTGAGAAGGTAAGGTTTACATTATCAGACAGTTAAGTTATTCCTTTTACTTCAGCTTCATCAGTCATATTATTGCTTTCAGATGTTGTTTTCAGTTATATTATTTCAGTTGCTTTACATACTCAGTACCAGCGGTACTGACGCCCAGTGGGGTGCTGCATTACTTGTCTGTAGGTACCCATAGACGAGCAGGCAATACTACGTGATCCCCATCAGCGGTTGAGTATTCAGCTCCTGTCATCCGGAGACTGAATTTATAGAGGTGTAGTGCAGTTCTTTTTATTGTACAGTACGGGTAGGTAGGGGCCCTGTCCCGATCATTTCTATTATCCTTCCTAGAGGCTTGCAGTGTGTATATTTCCCTGTGGTCAGTTGAGCCGGTCGTGTGAGGCCGTGCAGTGTTAGCTGTTAGTACTCTTGCTTCTTTTATGTTGGCCGTGTGGGGCCATAAGTTTGACAGTAGTGGTGACCTTGCCGGTCACGTAGCCTTCTAGTATTTTATCGCTGAATGCAGATAACTAGACAGCATGGTGGCCTTGTCGGCCCGCATAGGCTTCCCTATAGTTGCTTGTTCTGGTCAGCTGTTATTACAGGTACAGGAGGCTATAGGCCAATGGGCCGGAGGCTGTGTTTACAACCGTTATATAGCCCTTTGTTTTCAGAAATGTGAATCAGAGCCAGCCAGGTACCAGATGTGCCTAGGCTTAGCAGTCCAGTAGTTCAGGTCCTAGTAGGGCACCAGGTGCCAGTCATACCCCCCAAGGCGGGGCGTGACAAACTTGGTATCAGAGCAGGTCGTGTCCCAGGGAGTCTGCAAGCCGTGCTAAGTAGAGTCTTGTCTATGGATGTGTTGTGCACCACATACTATAGGCAGGAGGCTGCGAGGCATGATATGATGGTTACCCTTCTTTCTCAGTCAGTCGTGCTTTAAAGCGGTACAGTATATGGTTGAGTCCCTGAGAACTTACCGTATTCTTTGATTACAGATACAAAGGCAGATCAACATTACCCTATCACAGGCAGAAGATCAGATATAGCAACAGAAGAGGGCATCAGCCAGTTACATGATAACTACAGCAGCAGCAGGGGGTATCGGAGACCTCCCAGCGTGATATCTTTATTAGCATTATTCCAGTATACGTTGATAACGCCAGAATAGGAAGTCAGAAGTATAATGTACATATGAGTTGATTTATTTATTAGCTATATAAGATCTGATTAAGATTACAGACAAGGTCAAGACCACCAGGTAAGTATGAGAAAGAGAGGGAAATGCAGGAATCCCAAATACATCTTGTTGGATATGGTACAGTTGAACGCTTTTATTTATTGCAGTAAGAAAAGGGCTATCCCTACCTCCTGATTTTGATGCCACTATAGTAAAGAGGCATAAGACTTGAGATGGGGTTGCCAGATCAAGCAGTAAGTAAAGATGGGCTGAGTGATCCTAGTAAGTATTAGAAAATTTAAAAAGCCTTTATGATTACATAAGTTGTGCAGACCCTTATGGTAACAAGCCAGTAAATAAAGTAAGACTGTTAGCTTACCCGAAGTAGGGGTAACAGACCTGCTAGTGATGAATGCCTAATAATAGTCAAGTTTAAGCCAGAAAAAGGCCAAGCCCGCCATATATGGTAACAGATAGCAAGACATACCTGTAAGATTATAGTTATGATTTAGTTGTGACATCGAGAGATATAGAGGTTATGTGAATCAGATGGGTTTGAGTATATGCCCAAAGAAGTATAGGCCGAGGCTTGATCGGTAATCTCATTAGCAACAAAAGGCAGGTACCTTGAACCCCAGAGTTCAGTTTAAGTAAGATGAGAGGAAGAAGCAGGAATGTCAGATCTTGTGGGGAAATTAGAACTACCCCGGATTGATAAAGTATCGTACTAAGGATTAAGCCTCGGGCTGACAGTAAGACTACGGTTCAGAATACCGCAGCATGTCCGCTATGGAAAAGTTAAGAAGTTACCGATACAGCAATTCTAATCTAGTGTAGTCTAGAGATAAGGCCCAGCAGACAGTTATGGGCTCTCAATATATGCCTAGTAAGGCTACCGGATTCGAACGTCGATCCCCACATCGCAAGAGTGGCGGAATTTCAAATAGCAGACGATAACTAAGGTGTTTATGTTTGTTACTCTCAGAATGGGGTGGCAATACAACGAAATGATAAGTCAGGGCAGGAAATATTATTAGGCCGTAAGAAGCAATGTATCATGTATGATATGAGATTCAGCAGAGCATGTCAGAGATTATGTATTACCGCAGAACTCAGTGCATATTGTACGTAGCTATTGATATATATATATATACATATACAGATAATAGATATGTTGTGAGTGGCGGCCTATAAGGGCTACAATCACAGATGCTGATTAGTAATGGGAAGCATATACAAATTGCATTGTAGGACACCCCCTTGCCAAAAAAAAAGAGAAGAAAGAAAGAAGAGGAAGAGGGAAATGGGCAGATTAAGTGTGAATTATGTAGGAAGTCATAGAAGCCGTTCTCAGTTATTAAGTTAATAAACTTATGTGTTGTTGTCAAATCTAGGCTCTAGGAGCTTACCAGAGTTAATGACCTAAAACGGATGGCTAGATGATAAGGGCGCAGTTAGACGGTCTACCGACCAACTGGCGCCTGCATTAGCAGGGAGGCATCCCTGAAGATCGGTAACGGTAGTGCATGTGCTAGGACCAGGATTAGAGGCTGAATAGGCAAATTTCAGATATTAGCAATACCAGAATTGTTCTAGTATGTCAAGTGGTTGTACGCCATTTTCCCAGCTTTGTAGGTGAGAGTCGGCCTTAGCTAAACTAGCAGTCATTATGTGGAATACCCCATAAGTTAGCTGGCCGTCCCAGTCAGAATACCCGTGGGTACCCCAAAGAAGGGTCCACATCAGTAGTCAGCGACAGACTAGTACTTTAGTTGGTTTTCGTAAGATATTCAGATACAGAGCCCTAGCAGAAGGCCAGTATTTACAGAATAGCTCATAAGACTGAGAATTCCCCAGAATAGTAGTATAAATCCAAGTGGATACACACAAGGCATAAGAAATTGATAGTACCCTGCTAGCACAGTGTTTATTAAGACCAGGGGATCAGTAGACTCCCCATGAAGATCCAGAGATTGATCGCCTGGGAGTAAGTTTGATTAAGTCCAGCCTTATAGTGGTTTAAGCAAAATAACAGAGCAATTAGATGCCCACGAGTTTGCGGTTATGCACGAACTATAAGCACTCAAGTAGAACAGTTAGAGCATTGTTAGACTACTGCCACATTCAGGTCATTCAACCCGACTATTCAGTTATTTAAGGTTATGCAGCCAGATCATTGGAGGTCATGATCAATATCAGGACCCCCTGATCAGATACGGGCACGGGGTGTGCAGATAGTCGTTCAAGGTTACCTTAGCAACAAGTGGCCTTAGCATGCGGTCAGAAGGCTAGATAAAGTTCTAGCTATACCGGTAGATTACTTGTCAGATTCTCTGGTATAATAAACCAGTATGACCGTCAGTTATATGTCAAATTTTGTGAATGTGAATTTTGGTTGAGTTTAGTAGCCTTTTTGGTCACATTGTGTCGGAGGCTGGTGTACAGATAGATATACAGAAAATCGAAGTAGTGAAGACATATCCTAGACCTACCACTCCGATCGAAGTACGCAGTCCCTGCGGTTAGCCGGGTACTGCAGAGGGTTTGTGGAAGGATTTTCCAGTGACTAAATTGACACAGAAGCCAACAAAGTTCCAGTAGACTGAGGCATGTGCGCAGAACTTCCAAGAGTTAAAAGTCAGGCTAACATCAGCTCCAGTGTTAGTATCGCTAGGAGGTACAGAGGGTTGATGCAGTGTGGTAAGGTAATAGCTTATGCTTTAAGGCAGTTGAAGAAGCGTGAAGAGAATTATCTTACCCACGACCTGGAGTTAACTGCAGTAGCTTATGCCTTAGAGAGTGAAAATTTTGTATCACCCAGGAAGGGCTAATATGGTAGCAGACGCCCTTAGCCATAAATCTATGGGGAGTTGGCATACTTGCCGCCTGAACAGCGGGAATAGACCCGAGAATTTCGTTAGTTAGCTGGTTTAGTCGTTCACATAGCAGAAATAAAAGATAACAGAACGATAATACAGAATATCGCAGCATTATCGTTAGTGGTGGAAGTAAAGGAACGGCAGTATAGAAACCCTAGCCGGGTTTAACTTGAACACAAGATTCAGTAAGGAGAGATGACATATTTTCAGATAACCAGGGATGAAATGTGGCGGTATAAAGGCCGCATTGCGCCCCAGAGATTTTGGGGCATCGTCAGCAGCTTATGAGCGAGGCGTATTACGCCCGCTATTCTCTTCATCCCGATATGACAAAGAGGTACCATGACATTAAAGAAAACTATTGGTAGCCCAGTGTCCTAACTGCCAACAGTTGAAGGAAGAATATCAGAAACCAGGCAGGTTAATTTAGAACATAGCTGTGCCTCTTTGGAAATGAGAAGCGGTGAAGATGAATTTTGTAGCAAGATTACCCCATACTAAACACAGACATGACTCTATATGAGTGATAAATGACAGCTTGCCCAAAATCAGCTCATTTCTTGCCAGTAAGAACTACTTTCTCGGCCAAAGATTATGCTGGGTTGCATAGCAGGAAGATAGTCAGATTACATGGAATACCAGTATCTATTATTTTAAACAGAGGAGCATAGCTTACAGCCAGATTCTGGCAGTCGTTCCAAAAAAAAAGGGGGTTTGGGAACGCAGAGTAATCTAAGCACAGCATTTCATTCTCAGACAGATGGGCAGGCCGAGCGCACAATTCAGGCGCTCGAAGACATGTTGCGAGCATATGTCCTAGATTTCGGTGGTAGCCGAAATGAGCATGTGACGTTAATTAATCTACTTATAGGAGAGTCAGCGTTGGTTAGCCCAAACATTGTTCAACAGTCAAAGGAAAGGGTAAAGCTTATCTGAGGACGCTTACTGACTGCACAGAGTCGCCAGAAAATTATATGCAGATGTCCAGTGCAGAAACTTAGAGTTCGATGTAAATGACTGGGTATTTCAGAAGTATCCCCGATAAGAAAGGTAAGTTCAGCCCGAGATTTGTTGGGCCAGATCAGATTCAGCAAAGGATAGGCCGAGTTGCATACGAATTGAACTTGCTTCCAGAGTTAGTATCCGTTCACCCAGTATTCCATATATTCATGTTGAGGAAATTCGTAGGAGACTCTTCTACAGTTGTTCCAGTCCAGAATAGGTTACGAAAAAAATGGGCCTATGAAGAGGTCCCAGTAGCTATCCTAGACAGATAGATTCGCAGACTCCGCACTAAAGATATTGCGTCTATCAAGGTATTAGGGCGTAACAAGAACCGAGAGAAGATAACTTGGGGAGCAGAGGAAGATATGAGGACCAGATATCCTCACCTATTTCAGGCCCAGTTAGGCGACAGGTATGCCCGTATTATTACTCATGCAGTACCATATGGTTGTATGTCTGTGAATTAGAAAGATTGATATTTAGTTATCCAGTGGATCCTAGAATATTACGTGCAGTGCCTGTGTTGGACTTTTCTGCATTTCAGGTTTTTTCTATAGTCCATATTACAGGGGATACTCTGCCGAAATTTTTCTAAACAAGTAAGCTAAGTAAGTCCTCTAGATGGCAGTATACATTCGAGGACGAATGTTCTTAAGGGGGGGAGAATGTTATACCCCGTAAAATTCCCGGCACCTAGATGACCTATTCGCACGTTGGTTAAGCATATTTGAAGGTCATACGTGCTAGAGAAAGGCCCGGGAAAAAGAACGGACGATAAACCCGTCGAACCATCGCGGGAGGAGCCGAGGCAGAGCCCCTCCGCAATGGCAGCGTGTCACGGAGGTGAGGCCTCCGCGATGGCTCCGTGACACGTTGCCCAGGTTCAGGTCCAAGTATATAAAGCCCCACTTCGGTTTTAAATGATATAACCTTTAAAAATTTTCCAGAGAACAGAGGCAAATGCTGAGAGAGAAGAAAGGAACGTAGAAATTAAATAATTTTCGTCCGATTACACTGCCAAACGCTGCCTAAACTCAAATTAATCCTAGATACCGAAGTATTTAGCAGCAGAGAGCATTCCTACGGATTCAGTTTCATAAAATACGGACGATGAATCGTCGAGCCACCGAGCTAAGGTAAGTGGAATTGCTCTAAATTAGTGTCTATGTGTTCCTAGCTGAGAAGTAAATATTTCGCCCTTCTGCGCCGCTGAAAAATAGCGAGTTTCTGGCCGTCTTTCGATAAGCCTAAGTTTAGGCTATAAACTATATCGAAAGTGACGTTGCCTTTTGAAATAAAGTTGTATTTAGTGTTAATTGATATGTTTATGAATGCAGTTGGGAGAAAACAGTGAAGTACCAGCCGAGCCTCGTCCGACAGACGAATAATTCAAGGATAAGGTATGTAAAGCTAATTCCTTCGGCAAGTTAGTAATCCAGTACGATAGATAGCGTGATGTACAGAAAAAAAGAACTTATAAGTCAAGCACTAAGTCCAGTTTGAATTTAGTAAGCATGTTTTTATGATATTATGATATACATATACTCAGAATCAAAGTTAGTAAAGCAACATCAGATAGTCAGATGATATCTCAGTTACAGTATAGGCAGACAGTCAGATAATATCTCAGATACAGTATAGTTCAGTATTGCGTTATTATGAACATTGGTACAACATGAGAAGCATTTGGCTGTAATGTGTACGAGACCTGTCAGTATGTGATGTAATATGCTACGTTAAGATATTGTTGTGTTCAGCTGAAACCCCGCGGAGTAGTATAGTATCCGTAAAGCATTTCAGACATAGAATAGTAGACTAAAATAATGTTTAGAAAGTATGTCAGGAATAGTAACTCATGTTACTATAGAAAATCAGTATACAGTATAGTTTCAGCAGGAAGTCTATATCATGTTCAGCATTAGCCTCAGTATAGTCTGGCAGAAGACTATATTCGTACATACATATATATTACTTCCAGTCTCAGCATGTATTAAGTATATACCTATTTCTATCACTGGTCCAGCATATAGTGTATACAGAAACTTAGTAAACAGCAGAATTTTCAGTAGAAACATTGTCTTATATAGCATTTGCCCAGTACAGCCGGCAGGAGACTATATTCATATTCATATATCTTTACCTTCCTCAGCACGTATTAAATACGTACAGATTACTACCATTAGCCAGCATGTAATATATGTGATACTTTACCCCTATTAGCCTCATCATGCGAGATACCCAGATAGTACTACCAGTTGAGACCATTGTATTGTTTGGGGTTGGATTACCTAGCATCCATGACCGCCCAGGGTTAATAGCTGTATCGACTCGTCCACCAGAGGACGAGGATACGTCACTCTACGGAGTGGCATGCCGTCCCGCCAGGGGACGAAGATGGGATGTCAGTTTTTCCCCATATTTGTGCCTTGATCGGCCCTTACACACCCCAGTCGAGCGGATACGCCCGGGTGCAGATTCAGGAGTCCTTCGGACTCAGATGCAGTTATAGTCAGGGGCTCAACGAGCCCAAGTGCATACCCTGGGACCAGCAGGATGCTTACAGCCACTATAGGAGATGGGATGACCAGGGTAGGGGTATAGATTCTGTGTTGGTTGTACCTCCCGGCTTATGGGGGCCGGGTAAGGTTTGTGTATGCTATGTTATGTTATTTCATGTTATGCCATGTTATGTTAGATACAAGTAGATCAGCAGTAGCACGATACGTTCCAGGTATGACTCTTATCCCTTCCAGTAAAGATTGTGAGAAGGTAAGGTTTACATTATCAGACAGTTAAGTTATTCCTTCTACTTCAGCTTCATCAGTCATATTATCGCTTTCAGATGTTGTTTTCAGTTATATTATTTCAGTTGCTTTACATACTCAGTACCAGCGGTACTGACGCCTAGTGGGGTGCTGCATTACTTGCCTGCAGGTACCCATAGACGAGCAGGCGATACTACGTGATCCCCATCAGCGGTTCAGTATTCAGCTCCTGTCATCCGGAGACTGAATTTCTAGAGGTGTAGTCCAGTTCTTTTTATTGTACAGTACGGGTAGGTCGGGGCCCTGTCCCGATCATTTCTATTATCCTTCCTAGAGGCTTGCAGTCTGTATATTTCCTTGTGGTCAGTTGAGCCGGTCGTGTGAGGCCGTGCAGTGTTAGCTGTTAGTACTCTTGCTTCTTTTATGTTGGCCGTGTGGGGCCATAAGTTTGACAGTAGTGGTGACCTTGCCGGTCACGTAGCCTTCTAGTATTTTATCGCTGAATGCAGATAACTAGACAGCATGGTGGCCTTGTCGGCCCGCATAGGCTTCCCTATAGTTGCTTGTTCTGGTCAGCTGTTATTACAGGTACAGGAGGTTATAGGCCAATGGGCCGGAGGCTGTGTTTACAGCCGTTATATAGCCCTTTGTTTTCAGAAATGTGAATCAGAGCCAGCCAGGTACCAGATGTGCCTAGGCTTAGTAGTCCAGTAGTTCAGGTCCTAGTAGGGCACCAGGTACCAGTCATACCCCCCAAGGTGGGGCGTGACATTTTAGACTCAGTATTTCAGACTTAGGACATGTTTATGACCATCAGCGAGGGTCACTTTGACCATATTAATTTATTATCAGTTATATTAGTTTTCTGCACTTCAGTTGGTCATTCCATGTCGTATCAGTCTAGTTACCAGTTCTATCATGTTATTCATGTTTCTCTCACTTACTCAGTACATTCAAAGTACTGATGCATACTTTTATGATGTATCGTATCATGATATAGCTGAAGGTTCTTAGACTCAGCACCGCTAGACGCAACAGTTTAGATTCTCCATCTCAGCGATCGAAGTGTGAGTCCTCATTATTCGAGGGCATTATTTTTCATTTCCAGTCATATGTTAGTTTCAATTAGACTTAGAGTTAGTTAGGGGCTTATCCCAGTAACTCCTCAGTTAGATGGCTTTCAAACATACATGATTTTTTTTCGATTTTCCAATATTATTCAAGTGTTTTAAATTTACGATTATAGACTTGTCTTTCATAAATGTTTTTATGATCTTATTTTAAAAGTTTCGTTGTGTATGTTTACTCAGAATGCTAGTGAATGATACACCAGGGGTTGACTTGGGTCACTTGTGGCTTCAAGTACTGTGTTACGTCCAGGGTGTAGGCTCGTGGCGTGACAGTCAGTTCTGCCAGTTGGTTTAAAGTTTTAGGCTAAGTTAGGAACGATTCTAGGTATATGGATAGACTTGAGCCTGATGAATTTATGGAAATTAGGTGTTAATATCAATTCCTAAGTGTAAGAAGTGCATTGGATGCAAATTAAAGTCATAATGAACCTCTAACACAAAGTTGAGTTGAGAGCCTTCTTACCGATTGAGTTTTCATATAAGTTCTTACATGGGTCAACTTCAAACGACCATCGCTCCCATATTACAAAGTTGTTTTGGGTGATTCAGCACATAAAATTGAATTCCTTTGAGTCGTCTTTCCAACACATTCAACCTTGCATCAATCGAAGTTCAGAGTAAAAAGTTATGAGCAGTTTAGTAAAGCAGCACCATACATTGGACGAACCTTAGTATGGGTCGTCCTATCAAACAACGACCCATCCTGTTGATCATTCTAACTACCAATTTTAGGCTTTAATTCAGTAGTTTGGGGGGATTTTGGTAAAATCCTATTCTTCTAACTCCTAAATGATGTTATTGTGGGCTTTCTTAAGGTCAAATTAAAAGGCTCCAAAAGGTCGATAGTTGGATTTTCTCTCAAGAAAGGAGCTAGGGTTCTTCTTCAAGATCTTCCAAATCTTCCTTGAGTCTTTAATACAAGTTAATGGATCATCAATCCAGGTATGTAGGGCTATGAGTGAGGGGTGTTCCTCCCTTATGCCCTTTTCAAATTGTATTCATGATTCTCACTTCCCATGCCCTAATTTTTGGAATTCTATGGTTATGCTTCTTGTGGATGAATTCTTTCATGTTCTTCCATGAAATTAGTTTTCTTATGATTTAATTCATGTTCCTATGATTATGACTTCATGTTCCTTATTAAATCCCTTATGTGTCTGTGAATTCCAAGTTTCAAGTATGATTTTATGAACTTCTAGGGTTTTAATTAACCCACATTCTTTGAAATTATCTATGCTATATTCATGGGTCCAATTTCCTCATGTTCTAAAATATGTTTTAAGTCAAACGACAAATTTCATCCTCAATTTGATTATAAACTCATGTTTTCAAGCTATTAGAAAAGTATGCCCTATTTTGCATGTTTTATGAAAATTCAAGCTTATGATCCATGATTTCAAGCATGATGCGATATTTAGAATACATAAATGTTTATGGACTCTCAACTTATGATTCTATGATTTTAAATTATGAAGTCTATTTCAAGTATGCATGATTTTATTATTTGAGGAAAGCCCATGCAAGTTAAGTATGTTTATTATGATCAATTTATGATATGATTTGGAGTCAAGACTCGCAATGTAACTTGTGACATGATATGGAGTCAAGACTCCCAATATTTAGATTCAAGCTACATTTTGAGAATGTGATTATATGAGCACTATGCATATTTTGGGAATAGTGTCTAGCTCCGAGTAGGCTTGGGGTTTCGAGGTTACCCGATCTCATAAATTACGTGCCAATGTAGATATATATATATATATATTTAGGACCTCTTAAAAGCTTGCTTCCCTCGCCTGAGGGCACAACATGATATCACGCCTTATTTGTCCTTTGCCTTGGCAAGGCTTAGGATGGCTCTCCTTACGTGGACAAGACGTGGGATCATCAAGTGCTCATTCATGGTTTTTGTCAATAATGATGAGTCTTTCATTGTTCCTCATGATGTTAGTTACTTATGTTCATGACTTATGATATTATGTTTTACAGCAAATTTGACCTAAATAGTCAGTTTATGAGCTTTTACTTACGATTTCAGCTACGACAAGTCATATGATATCTATTTTTAAATATTGGGTCATTATGTTTAGTTATGATAACCAGCTTATAATTATGTATATCTTAGATACGCTTTTAGCAGTCCTTACTTTCATGATCTTCTGATTTATATGCAAGATTTCAACTAATATTTTACTAAGCATGTTTCACTTACCTTACATACTCATTACATTCAAAGAACTATCATTTCATGATATAGATCCAGGCACTCAGACTCAGCTTGCGGTTAGAAACATGCCGGACTTGATCAGCTAGCAGGGGTGAGTCCTCATCTTTCAAGGACTAGAGTTATCTACTTCATTTCAGTTCTTTTACCTTGTTTTAGTTTCATACTTTAGAGTTAGCTAGGGGCTTTTCCCAGCAGCTCTATAGTAGAGGCTTTCAGACATAGAGTTAGTATATTCGGCTTTGCGACTCAGTGCCATGATATTGTCATTTTACTTACTCCTTATGTTATATAGCCTTCCACTTATCCATTCTTACAATTTAAATTTCCACTTGTTTATGTTATTAAGTCATGCTATGTATGTTCCATGGGTCAGCTTTGAGCCATTCGTGGTTCTAGGTCTCGTGTCTCCTTCCGAGGTCCCAACTCGGGTCGTGAAAGTTGTGTTCCAATTTTATGTGATAATACTAGTGCCATCAATAGTGGCAAAAATCATGTTCAACATAAGAGAACTAAACTTATTGTCATAAGACATCATTTCCTTAGTGATAATATTGAGACAGGTCATATTTTAATTGTGTTTTGTTCTACTGAGGAGCAGATTGCTGATATATTTATCAAAGCTCTAAGTAAGGAGCACTTTGAATGAAAAAGGTTACATTTGGGGATGATTTAGATTACATAAGCTTCCTTCAATGATTGGCTAGACTAAGGGTTTCACCCATTTTATTGGTCAATTTGCTATTCGATTTAGAAGCTTGTAGTTAGCTATTGTACCTAGGCCTTAAGAAGCTTGTAGTTAGCTGTTGAGCCAACCTTGTTAGATTGGGCAGTACAGGGCACAACTGGGTGATATAACTTTTTTTTTACGCCTATGTATAGACAGTAAAGCTCGCCCACAGGTCGTTGGCGTACCATGACACCTCCAAGGCCAGAATCTTGATAGGGTGGTCTTATCTTCGAGTTACTGGCATCAAGGTTGCCTAATAAACTGAGTGATAGCTTGCCGTGGGATCGGCTACTGTAAGTAACCGGTTAGTTTCAGCAGACATACTGCCTGTCGTATAGGTCGCTCAAGAAACAACCCAATTGTTAAAAGTCTAATAAACTAAGTGATGCCCTAAGTAGGGACCTTGTTAGTAGTTAGATGTGGGGCCAATGCCCAAGGCTACTCTTGCAGATGCCCATGTACCTGTGTCGCGAAAGGCTAAATCTAGATATACCTACCTATGGGGCTATGAATTGCTCAAAGGAGCTATATGCTATCTAGACAGACCAGGTTGACATCTAGGGGACTCGAACCATAGTATCACTATGTTACCTTCAGGCTAAGAATTATAGCAAGCAGCCTTTGGGAAGTTAGGGATGACTGCTTAGGAACATATCCATTTAGTAGCATCCCTACAGTCGTGCTAAGCAGAGGAACTATATAGATGGTCCCCTATGACCTTGCTGTTCTCTTATGACCTACCATTGTCCTAGTATGACCTTCAGAGTATCGCTTAGGTCACCCCAGACCTCGCCCTATTCTGTCTAAGCCGACTGAGATTGTAATCGTTTCCATGACCCTCTGGTCAGGTGTAGGCACATGGGGTGTGCTTGTTGGCAGCTATATAGACTGTTTTAGGGGTGTGTAGTGGTTGAGTTAGGTCTAAGGGCTAGGTATGCCTACTGAGTAACTAGATTGAGGCTATAGCGCAGTGCCCCTATAGGGATTAACCCTCCTTAGTTTGCTTTTTGTTAAACGGCCTCAGGAGTGCTAATTGTATCATCGCCTACAGGGTTATAGATTGCTCAGAGGAGCTATATGATGTCTAAAAGGACTATATTCAGGCATACAAGGCCGTTTTGAAGTCCATTCATGTAAGGACTCCCTCTATGCCATAGCGGCACTATTGACCCTTAGTAAAGCCTTATGGGCCCAGGGTGTAGTTACAGGAGCCCAGATGGCTCAGATAGGGTTACAAGAGCGCAAGGGCTTAGTTGCAGTTCTAGAGGTCAAATCAGTTTGGTTATAGTTACTTTTGGAGCCATAATGACCTGGTTAGGGGTATATAGATTGAATTGTACTTTCTGAGGCTTATGGGGACCCAGGTAAGTTATCTCTGTGTTGCTTGCACCTTTCGGGCTTTTGTGGGCTAGGTGAGGTTCTTGTTTGTATAGTTGCTTGCTAGATATAGTTTATGGATGTATAATCATACAACTTAAGTTCCTATTTGTATAATTGTCTACTAGATGCAGTCTATGGATATGAAAGCATTCAGGTTAACTTCTACCCCTTTTTGCTAATTAATTTTAGTTCTTTATCAACTTCAATTAAGTTATTATTACTGCCTTACATATTCGGTACATATTATATTGAAGCCCACGCATGGGGCGCTGCATACTTGCCTTCAAGTTTAGTTAGATAGGTTTCAGGACCTCCTTAGCTGCTATTCAGAGTCAGCAGATTGATCAGCTCCTTTCCTTTAGAGTTTCCAAATATTAGAGGTTTGCCTATCTTTTGGTTTATAGTTTTGGGTAGGCCGAGGCCCTATACCGACCAATATTTCACTCGTAAAGGCTTGCAGACTACAACTTATAGTTAGTGGTGTGTTCATAGCCATATGGGGCCTATATGTGTAGTGATTTGAGTGTTTTCGTGTGGGGCTTAGTTATGATAGTTGTTAAACAACATGGTGGTCTTGCCAGTCCGCATAGGATGATTTTGTTATTGCACCTGTTGGGTTAGCTATTTTTGCACAGGTTTATATTGCGGTCTTGTCAGCCTGAAGCTATGTTTATAGTTGAGATATAGCTATTTGACTTCTTACTATTTGTTGCTGGCACGCACCAAAAGTGTCTGTGTCCAGCCAGGTCAGCTCAGAGTCTAGTATGACATTAATTAGGTGTCAGTTACGCCTCCCAAGGTGGGGCGTAAAATAATTTTGCATCCCAATTCTAGTACATTGATATTTTCCTAACATAATATTGTATTAACTTATGCAGTGATGGAGTCTACAAATGTAGATGCAAACCTTCGTGATACTGCCAGGTATGTGCTATTTTACACTAAGTAAATAGTGAGTAATGTGAAATGTCTAAGCTTTCTTGTTCCATTCAATTATGAATTTTCTTAACCATCTCTCTCAAAAGATGAAACTGTCCCATCACCCACTTTCTCTCCGCACTATGTCACATCCTCTCATACATTCCACCTTCCCTCTCTCTCCTATAAATGGTAAAGATGGATGAAGTTAAAATCACAATCTCCTTTTTCCTTCTTGATATACCTGACCCAAAAGTTCTTTTTTGATAACTGCTTTTTAAACCTAGCCATGGAAACTAAATCTTCCTCTACCAGCAAATTCCCTAATGATACTCCCCCAATCGAGTCTCGTGAAATCGTGGTGCATGAAAAATAGACACAACCCAAGAGAGTTCATTTTCCCATTCCCTTTAAAATGGCAGATTTTTTAGCATGGAACACTTTTAAAAATCAATTCTCCACTTCATCTTCCATGCCTTCTTAAATTTCCTTTTTCTCTAATCCTTTATATTAAGTCACCCCTTTTCAATCTTCTGATAGCAGTGGGATTTCCATTGCTGAACTAATTCCAAAAACAATTTGGCCTCGATTAAGGAAGAAGTCTGGGTCATCAATTCCTAATCCTGCTGGTGAACCATCAAATGAAACTCCTTCACCTTCTGTTTCATCTAGGGTTCCTCGTACTAAAACTCGAAAACATCAGGAAGATGCCATTCTATATAAATCTCTTTAAGAAAGTAAAAAAGAAGTAACATTCTACAGTGTCCTCCTCTTCAAAAGAAGTTCCATCTTTGGATGATTAGCTGCTTAAAAAGGCTCGAAGATTGAAAGTGGTGAAAATATCCCTTCCAAAGACCAAAAAATCTCCTCCTTCCTCTTCTAAATCTACTTCTAAATCTCCTTTCGAACCTGCTCCCCAACCTACTCCCAAACCCGTTTCTCAACCTGTTTCAAAATCTCCTTCCAAAACTCCATCAAAAAACTGCCTCTAAAGCTCCCTCCCGATCCTCCCTTCAAAATGGGTTAGTTAACCTATACCAATCCTAGATTCTGACTCTGAAGGAAAAGACGACAATGAGTCTTGTGGGGTAGATACTTCTGGGATCTTTGACCCTAAATTTCTATATATTCTACATTCCAAAATAGGGCGATTCTCAGGGGAAGAGTTGTGACTAGCTATAGTAGACCTGAGATGGCCGTATTACAAGCCAAATTAGAGGTCCAAGGTTAGACTGATCTTTTTCTACAAGGTGATGTGCAAAGAAAATTTGGAAAATCTGAGGTGCTGGAGTTCTATACAAAGGGAATTGAGAAGGGTCTGATTTTCTCTTCATCTGTTAGGGGACTCTCTTTACATTTGGTAGCTGAGAATGTGGGAAGCATCTTGCAGGTTCCAGTTGGTGGATGAGACCATTTTGTGAAGTTTGAGTGGCCACCTTGAACAATATGGCCTCTGCACTTGAGATTTGCAGGAAATTCTCTAGTAAACCTTCACTTGTTCAACATATGAGGGTTATAAAGAGAGAAATCTCGCCTCTTCACTAGTTGTATTTTGATATGGTACTTAAGATTATTTTACCACGAAAAGAGAGATGCACTAAGGAAATTTATCTTGATCTCACTCTAATGGAGCTGCTTCATACTGAGGTCAAGATTATCTTTATCTTGATGATTGACAAAGATGTTGAAACAGGTAAGCCAAGCTGTTCCAAAGGAGTGCAAAATACACTATCTAAAGAAGATTAAACTGCAACAGTATAATATCCAATTAAAGACAAGTATGCACACAGCAAGATTTGATATTCCATGTCACACAAGTTTAGTGAAATAAACTTGTGCTAATTTGAAAGAGTTAGAGTTTGATCAAAACACAAAGAAGACGAGATAGACTTGATGAAAGAGTTATACTAGAAATAAAACTCTAAAGGAAAGTAGGGGTCGTTGATGCAAAGAGTTTGAAGTGTTGAATAACTCTGTAAAGAGTTGGGCATAAATAGAAGAGTTGCTATTCATAGTTGGACACACACTTACAAAGAGTAAAAAAGACAAT
The DNA here is from genome assembly GCA_035772735.1 of Datura wrightii. Taxonomy (NCBI): domain Eukaryota; kingdom Viridiplantae; phylum Streptophyta; class Magnoliopsida; order Solanales; family Solanaceae; genus Datura; species Datura wrightii. The sequence continues at coordinate 13,567,739 of JASDFA010000001.1, forward strand.
TTGCAAAGTGAAATAGTCTGTAACATCTAAAGTGTGAAGAAACTCAATTAAAGAACTTGGTCCTAGTAAAGTGATAGGCTAGAGTTAGCAATCTTGTACTAGGAGTTATTCATTGAGTTGTAATTTGATGCAATCGTAATTCAGTGAGTTATAAACTGAATCAAGAACATTTAGTCTTCGAGTTAAGTATACTAGAAGGCATCGGGGCTCATTCCTAGGGAGGAGTATGAGTAGTTAGGAATTAGAGTTTATAATTTTTTTAGGTTACAAGAGTTGTAATCTACTTTTTGAAGAGACTCGTTGAGTTTAGTGAAGTTGGAGAAAATCCTGTGGAGGTACAGGATATGGCTTTCATATTTTGAGTCGGGTGTTTTCCACACTAAAATTATTATGTTCTTTACTTACTGCATTTATATGCTTAAGTGAAACACGTCAGACAATCTGTTTCATTCATAAGCAAACAGTTAAGTTAAAATAAAAAATATCTAGGTTGTATAGACTATCAACTGGGTGAGGACGGTGGGAGGAGATTCATAGCACTTTCTAGTCTTGATGGGGTTACACTAGGGATCAATACTTAGCCCATTTTTATTTACCTTGGTAATAGATATATTAACACGAGAGGTTCAAGGAGAGGTGCCATGGTGTATGCTATTTGCATATGACATAGATTTGGTTGACGAGACTCGCGACAGCATAAACGCTAAGTTGGAGGTTTGGAGACAAACCTTAGAGTCTGAAGGGTTTAAGTTGATCAGGACCAAGATAGAATATTTAGAGTGTAAATTCAGTGATGTGTGACATGAGGATGATATGGAGGTGATGTTGGATACACAAGTTATGCAAAAGGGAGAAAGTTTCAAGTATCTTGGGTCTATTATCCAAGGAAGTGGAGAGATCGATGAGGATGTTGCTCATTATATTGGTGTAGGATGGATGAAATGTAGGAGCACATCCCGTGTCTTGTGTGATAAGAAGGTGCCAGCAAAGCTTTAAGGAAAGTTCTACAGAGTTGTGGTTAGACCGACTATAGTGTATGGAGTAGAGTGTTGGCCGGTTAAGAACTCCCATGTGCGAAAAATGAAGGTTGCAGAGATGCGGAAGATACAATGAATGTGTGGGCATACTAGGAGAGATAGAATTAGAAATAAAGATATCCGGGATAAGGTGGGAGTGGCTGTGGTGAAGGAAAAAATGCGTGAGGCAAGACATAGGTGGTTCGGACATGTGAAGTAGATAATGTTCATGTGCCCCAATACGGAGGTGTGAGAGGTTTTCTATGGATTATTTTAAGAGAGATAGATATAGATCGAAGAAGCAATGGGGAGAGGTGATCAGTGTAATGCCCCGGAAGCTCAAAATCAATATCTGGGACGTAAATCAAAAAATCTGGAAAACTACAGAAAAGTTGCAGAACGACCAACCCGATGGGTCGTTAAAGGACCCAACAACTCATCAGTTCAACCATGAGAAGGATGTCAAGTGATGAGTTAGTGTTCCCAACGGGCAACTTCACCAGTCGGGGTCAGGCCCCACAACCCGTTGAGTCACTTGTTGCCAGGATAGAATCTAGAAACTTGAGAAGTTGGCAGTGTACTTGACGAGTGGTCACCATGAGGCGTCGTCCGTTAGAACAACTCATTGAGTGACTCGTTACCAGCCTTGTATTATTTTTCTCAGGGTGTGAGATAGTATGGTCGATGGCTGGTGACCACGAGTCGTGTCCAGTGATCACGACTCATTAAGTCACTCGTAGTCACCCACTGAAGATTCTAGGCAGTGTACCTGACAGGCATGACCACGAGTCGTCTTCAGATGCCACGATTCGTTATGTCACCCGTTAGGGGCACCTGACAGTTTTTCCCTGCTAATTTCTAAGGGCTATTTAGTAATTTCCCATTCTCCCAAGCATTAAACCACATAGTTTTGACTTAGGTTTCAGACATTTTAGTGGGCTTAATGGGTCCTTTTCCTCATTCCCCACTCAAACACTCAGAAAATAGATCGTAAGTTCTCTCAGAAATTCTCAGAGCAAGAACTAGGGTAGCCTTTTTCTCCTCAATTTCTCAAGATTTTCATAGGTTCTTCATCAGGTATGTGGGGTTTTAGCAAGGGGATTGTCATTCCCTTGCGTCCCCAAAGTCCTCAATTTCTTCTATCAGTTTTAAGCCTTGATCTTTCGAATAAGAAGAGGATTCATGTTTATTTTCATCAATTTCACTTAGAACAATGTTCATATTTATTGTTGATATAATTTCCATCAGTTCCTTATCAGATTTTCAGTGTTATTACAAAGGTGAATTTAGGCCCTAACTATCGAGTAATGATTTTACTTGTTCAGTTCTCTCTAATGAATAAAGGATGATTTGGGCTGAATTTTCTAGAATTTCCTGTATGTGTATATATATATATATATATATGTTGAGAAAATATTCCATTAATGAGAATGGATTTTTCTCTATTGAATGATTCTCAAAATTCTTGAAATTTGCCTTATATTATGAATTTGTCTGTGTTGTCAGCATAAATGAGCTCTCTATTAGCTGCTTAATAATTTAGTCAGTTAGAACACAGAAATCTATCAGTCTAGTCTCAGTCAAAATCATATTAGTCTAGGTTCAGTCAGATTTTAGCAACCTCAGTGTTGTCCAGAAAATGTCAACTGATCAGTTTGACTCCAGTTTTAATTTCGAGGTATTAGTGGTGCCACCCAGTTTTAAAACTCAGATTCATATTTGAGTTATTTGGTCCATTAAGAGGTTATGACGTTCATTTATAGCTCTGACCAGCCCCAGGACCCCAGTTCAGTTATTAGTTGTTCTGTATACGGTTACGACGCTTCTAGATAAGCAACTCTGACCAGTCTTAGAACCCAGTTTCAGAATCTGGTACGATAAGACTCTCAGGATACATGCAGTTATTTGTAGTTGACTAATCTTGGACCCCAGTTCCGAGCTATCAGCATAGTAGTTCATTTTAGGTGTTCCAGTGGGAGTAGACCTTAGCACCGAGCGGATCGGGGTTCCATCGCACCCAGGTTTCCAAAACTACGTTGCCAACGTAGGTTTCAGTATTACTTGGCCTGAATGGGCCCAGATATTTTTGTGATCACTCAGTTCATGACTTTATACCCTAGAAAGGTATATTGGGTTCTAGCAGTGGGGTGTATACATCGGACTCCATGTCTAGCTCACGTGGTTATATGTCGGTTATAGACTTTCGCACTAGTCAGTCCAGTATCTCAGATTCAGTGTTTCATACTTAGAGCATGTCCTTGACCATCAATCAGGGTCGTCTTGACCATTTCAGATTATATCAGTAGATCAGTTTAGTTTACCTGTTGGTCATGGCGTGTCACTACAGTTCAGAATTTATATTCATTATGTTTCTCCCACTTACTCAGTATATTCAAAGTACTGACGCATGCTTTTCATATTGTATCTTTTTATGATACAACTGCAGGTTCTCAGATTCAACATAGATAGTTGCTTCAGTTTTAGAGCATTCCATTTTAGCAGATCAGAGTGTGAGTCCTCATCATTCGAGGGCCTTGTTTAGCTATTTCAGTGGATATGGTTTTGTATAGATTTAGAGTTAGCTAGGGGTCTATTCCAGCAACTCCTCAGTAGTTGGCTTTCAGACTAGAGTTTTCTTTCAGAATTGTATTTTAGATATATTATTTATTTCTCTACTTTCAGTCTCTACATTTTATTAAACTTATAAATCTATTATTTAAAAGTTCCACTGTGCATGTTTACTCAGAATGTTAGTGTATGATAGACCAGGGGTTGACTTGGGGTCACTTATGGCTTCAAGTACCGTGTTACGTAAATTGTGTAGGCTCGGGGCATGACAAACTTGGCATCAGAGCAGTAGGTTTAGAGTATCCTCGGAAAGTCTGAAAGATGCATCAAGTTGAGTCCTTTTCATGGGTGTGAAGCGCTCCACACTTATGATGAGGAGGATACGAGATGTTATTAGGAAAATTCCCTTTTTGTTCATGCTCTTTATTGTGCGTTAAAGTCCAATTTCAAAGGCGTATCTCTAAATTGTGTCCTATTTCCTTTCAGTAAACAATGCCTCCTCGTTGTGAAAATGAACAAAGAGCTGGAAATGCCAACAGACCCACTCCACCAGCTCCGACAGTTCCTCAAGACGACTCTGTGTCTACCGCTGAATTCAGCGCAGCCATTCAGTTACTTGCTCAGACCGTCACTAGTCAAGTGAACTAGAAGGTGGTTCCAGTAGCCACAAATGGGTCTGCAGCTGCTTCCCGAATGAAAGATTTCACCCGAATGAACCCTCCAGACTTTCACGGAACAAAGATGGGAGAGGACCCACAAGGCTTTGTAGATGGGATCAGAAAGATCACTCGGATCATGGGTGTCAACTCCTTTGAGAGTGCTGACCTGGCTGCCTACCTGCTACAAGGGGTAGCCCAGGTTTGGTACAAATAGTGGAAGGAGGGGAGGTCAACAAAAGCAGGACCGGTTGAGTGGGAGGAGTTTCATATAGCTTTTTTAGATAGGTTCTTTCCCCGGGAGCTGACGGAGGCTAAGATGGCAGAGTTTATGAAGCTACGACAGGGCAACCGGACAGTGGAGGAGTATGCTCTGGAGTTTACTAGACTATCAAAGTAAGCTCCAGACATGGTGGCTGAGCCAAGGGCTCGTATGCTGAAGTTTGTAAATGGAGTATGTAATCTGGTCCTCAAAGAGTGCAGGACGACAATGCTTATCAAGGACATGGACCTTTCTAGCTTAATTTCGTATGCCCAGTAGATTGAGGCAGAGAAGCTGAAAGATATGGAGCGTAAGAACAAGTGGGCAAGAACTGATCATATAGAGTTTGGCCACCAGAGACCTAGCGGTGGTATCCACCCACAAAAGCAACAGCAGCAGGAATAGCTGAGGGCCCCAACACCTAGCTCAGCCAGTGCCCCAACCTTTCAGTCCCGCCAGGATCGGAGGGGTGGGTCTTCTAGCACTCAGTCTCAGGCCCATAGTACAAGAAACAAGTTTCCAGCTTGTCCCAAGTGTGGTAGGAATCACCTAAGAGAATGCCTTCAGGGACGAGAGGGCTGCTTTGGGTGTGGACAGCTTGGAAACAAGCTTAGGGAGTGCCCATCAGCAGGGCGAGGGAGATCACAATCCACTACCTCATCAGCTACAATAGGCCGACCAGCTCAGCAAGCCAACTCATCAGGTACAGATGGCGGTCAACTCCAGAATTGTTTTATGCTCTCTCTTCTCATTGGGATCAGAAAAGCTCACCTGATATAGTTACTGGTATGTTACGTCTCTTTCACCTAGACGTGTATTCCCTCCTATATCCAGGAGCTACTCTTTCGTTTGTAACTCCATATGTAGCAGTTCAGTTTGGCATCAGTTCGTAGGTCCTATCAGAACCCTTCTCAGTTTCCACCCCAATTGGCGAGTCAGTTAGAGCCAACCGGGTGTATAGAAGCTGCCCAGTCTCAGTCTTGAATAAAATCATTCCAGCTGATCTTGTAGAGCTAGACATGGTCAACTTAGACCTTATTCTAGGCATGGATTGGTTACACTCCTGCTATGCCTCAGTTGACTGCAGGACTAGAGTTGTCAAGTTTCAATTTCCAGATGAGCCCGTGTTAAAATGGTCGGGCAATAGTTCAGCGCCTTAGGGTAGGTTTATTTCCTTCCTTAAGGCCCATAAACTCATTTCTAAGGGATGTTTAAATCACTTGGTTCGGGTCAAAGATTCCAACTCTGAGGCCCCAACCATTTAGTCAGTTCCAGTTGTCAGCGAGTTCCCAGATATATTTCCTGAAGATCTTCCTGGAGTTCCCCCTGAATGAGAAGTAAACTTCGGAATAGATATCCTTCCAGATACTCAGCCCATCTCTATCCCTCCTTACAGAATGGCTCCAACTGAGCTTAAGGATTTGAAGGAGCAGCTAAAAGATCTTCTTGACAAGGGTTTTATTAGACCCAGCATCTTTCCCTAGGGTGCTCCAGTGCTATTCGTGTGAAAGAAAGACGGTAATCTCAGAATATGCATAGATTACCATCAACTAAACAAGGTCACAGTTAAGAATAGGTACCCTTTGCCTAAAATTGACGATCTATTCAACCAACTTCAGGGAGCAAGATGCTTTGCTAGGATCGACCTCAGGTCAGGATACCATCAGTTAAGGGTCAAAGAGTGTGACATATCGAAAACAACATTCATAACCCGGTATGGTCACTACGAGTTTGTGGTGATGTCCTTTGGGTTAACAAACGCCCCAGCAGCCTTCATGGACCTAATAAATAGGGTTTTCAAGTCGTACCTATATATGTTCGTCATCGTATTTATTGACGACATTCTGGTGTACTCTAGAAATGAGGAAGAGCATGCCAATCATCTAATATTAGCATTACAGACCCTTCGAGATCTCCAGCTATTCACCAAATTCAGCAAGTGTGAATTCTGGTTGAAGTTTGTGTCATTCTTGGGTCATGTGGTAACAGGTGAAGGGATACAAGTAGATCCTCATAAAATTTCAGCAGTAAAGGATTGGCCCATACCTACTTCTCCTACCGAGATCAGGAGTTTCTTGGGCTTAGCAGGCTATTACCAACGATTTTTTGAGGGTTTTTCCTCCATAGCCTCTCCTATGACAAAGTTAACTCAAAAGAAGGTGAAATTCCAGTGGTCAGACGAGAGTGAGAAGAGTTTCTAGGGTTGAAGACTCGACTCACTACCGCTCCAGTGTTAACCTTACCGGAAGGATCAGATGGGTTAGTTATGTATTGTGATGTCTCTAGAGTTGGACTTGGTTGCATTCTGATGCAGCGGGGAAAAGTGATAGCCTATGCCTCTAGGCAACTCAAAGTTCACGAGAAGAATTATCCAACTCATGACTTGGTGTTGACAGCGGTGGTATTCGCATTAAAAGTATAATGACACTACTTGTACGGAGCTCACATAGATGTATTTACAGATCACAAGAGTCTTTAGTATGTGTTCAGCCAGAAGGACCTAAACCTCTGACATAGAAGGTGGTTAAAGCTCCTGAAAGATTATGACATGAGTGTGTTGTGTCACCCGGGAAAGGCCAATGTGGTGGCTGATGCCCTAAGCAGGCGATCTATGGGAAGTGTAGCTCACTTTGAGGGAGGAAAAAGGGAGTTAGCAAAGGATGTTCACGGACTAGCCCAGTTAGGGGTGCAGCTGATAGACTCAGCCGAAGGTGGAGTAGTGGTACAAAGTAGGTCAGATTCATCTTTGGTAGTTGAAGTTAAGTCCAGACAAGATGAATATCTAGTTCTACTTAAACTCAACGAAGCGGTTCTCAGAAAAGAGGTTGAGGCTTTCTCCCAAGGGGGAGATGGAATGCTCCGTTACCAGGGAAGATTGTGCGTGCCAAATGTTGGCGAGTTAAGACAACATATTTTGGTCGAGGCACACAGCTCAAAGTATTCCATCCACCCTGGTGCTACCAAAATGTACCGCGGCTTTTGGGACATTTACTGGTGGAACGACATGAAAAGATATATCGCCGAATTTTTAGCTAAGTGCCCGAACTGCCAGCAAGTCAAGGTGGAGCATCAACGGCCAGGGGGCATGACTCAAGATGTCAGTATACCCACATGGAAGTGGGAGGAGGTAAATATGGATTTTACTACAGGTCTACTATAGACTCGCCGACAGCATGACTCAATCTGGGTGGTAGTAGATCGAATGACAAAGTCAGCTCACTTTCTTCCAGTCAAAACCATAGACTCAACGGAGGACTATGCCAAAATTTATATCTGAGAGTTAGTCAGACTTCATGGGGTACCCTTGTCCATCATTTCATATAGGGGAGCCCAGTTCACCTCCCATTTCTGGAAGTCTTTTCAGAAGGTACTTGGCACTCAGGTCAAACTCAGTACCTCTTTTCATTTTCATACCGATGGACAAGATGAGCGGACCATAAAAACCTTGGAGGATATTCTAAGAGCGTGCGTGATTGATTTTAAGGGTAATTGGGATGACCATTTGCCTCTTATCAAATTTGGGTAAAACAACAGCTACCATTCCAGCATTCAGATGGCCCCGTTTGAGGCATTCTATGGTAGGAGGTGTAGGTCTCCTATAGGTTGATTTGAGATCAGTGAAGCTACTTTGATAGGGCCAGACTCGGTTCACGAGGCAATGCAAAAAGTCCAGCTCATCGGAGAGAGATTGAAAATAGCCCAGAGCCGTCAGAAATCTTATGCCAATGTGCGAAGAAGAGAGCTGGAGTTTTCAATTGATGACTAGGTATATCTAAAAATTTCACCCATGAAAGGGGTGATGAGGTTTTGAAAGAAGGGGAAACTCAGTCCTAGGTATGTGGGACCCTATAGAATTTGGCGGCGTATCGGCAAGGTGGCCTATGAGCTAGAGTTTCCTTCAGAACTAACAGTTGTACATCCAGTTTTGCATGTATCACTTTTGAAAAAGTGTATCGGAGATCCAACCTCTATAGTGCCATTGGATAGTGTAACAGTCAAGGATAGTCTCACCTATGAGGAGGTACCAGTCTAGATCCTAGACCATCAAGTTCTTAGATTGAGGAATAAGGAAATAGATTTAGTCAAGGTTTTATGGAGGAGTCAGCAAGTTGAAGGAGCTACGTGGGAGGCCGGAGCAGATATGAGGGCTAAATACCCATACTTGTTCTCTACCGACTCTGTTGTAGGTTGTGAATTTTGTTTTAAGACCTGAACTAGTTGTTGAACTCAGTTCATGTAAATAAATTTTCTTTCTGACTTTGGTTGTGTTTATGAAAAGAAGGAATTCAGTTCAGTTATATTCTTTGAAATGGAGGTAGTCATTTCGGTCATTTTGAAGTTGTATGAGTAGTATTTGAATACCTTGATTGTTATTTTTCTGGTTTCTATGAGTTTTCTAACATTCGAGGCTGAATGTTTCCAAGGGGAAGATATTGTAATGCCCCAGAAGCTCAAACTCAATATCCGGGACATAAATCAGAAAACCCGATAAACTACAAAAAAGTTGCAGAACGACCAACCTGATGGGTCGTTAAAGGACCCGATGAGTTGTCAGGTCAACCGTGAGAATGATGCCAAGATGATGAGTTAGTTTTCCCAACGGGCAACTTCACGAGTCGTGGTCAGGCCCCACGACCCATTGAGTCACTCGTTGCTAGGCCAGAATCTAGAAACTTGAGAAGTTGGCAATGTACTTGATGGGTGGTCACCACGAGGCATCATCCGTAAGAATGACTTGTCGAGTAACTTGTTACCAGCCTTATATTATTTTTCCCAGGGGGTAAAACAGTGTGGTCGACGGCTGGTGACCACGAGTCGTGTCCAGCGACCACAACTCGTTAAGTCACTCATGGTCACCCACTAAATATTCCAGGCAGTGTACCTGATGGGCATGACCACAAGTCGTCTTCAGACGCCACGACTCTTTAGGTCACCCGTTAGGGGCACCTGACAGTTTTTCCCTGCGAATTTCTAAGGGTTATTTAGTATTTTTTTTCATTCTCCCAAGCATTAAACCACATTGTTTTGACTTAGCTTTCAGACGTTTTAGTGGGGGTAATGGTTCCTTTTCCTCATTTCCCACTCAAGCACTCAGATATAGACCACAAGTTCTCTCAGGAATTCTCAGAGCAAGAACTAGGGCAGCCTTCTTCTCCTAAATTTCTCAAGATTTTTGTGGGTTCTTCATCAGGTATGTGGGGTTTTAGCAAGGGGATTGTCCTTCCCTTTTGTCCCTAAAGTCCTCCTCAATTTCTTCTATCAGTTTTAAGCAATAAGCTTTCGAATAGGAAGAGGATTCATGTTTATTTTCGTTGATTTCACTTAGAACGATGTTCATATTTATTTTTGATATAATTTTCATCAGTTCCTTATCAGATTGTCAGTTTCATTACAAAGGTGAATTTAAGCCCTAACTATCGAGTAATGATTTTCCTTGTTCAGTTTTCTTTAATGAATGAAGGATGATTTGGGTTGAATTTTCCAGAATTTCCTGTATATATATATATATATATATATATATATATATATGTTGAGCAAATATTCCATTAATGAGAATGACATTTGCTCTGTTGAATGATTCTCAAAATTCTTGAAATTTTCCTTATATTATGAATTTGTCCGTGTTATTTGCATAAATGAGCTCTTTATTAGCTGCTTAGTTATTTAGTCAGTTAGGATACATAACTCTATCAGTCTAGTATCAGTTAGAATCATATTAGTCTAGCTTCAGTCAGATTTTAACAACCTTAGTGTTGTCTAGAAAATGTCAACTGATCAGTTTGACTCCAGTTTTAATTTCGAGGTGTCAGTGGTGCCTCCTAGTTTTCAGACTCAGATTCAAATTTCAGTTATTTGATCCATTAGGCAGTTATGACATTTTGTTATAGCTCTGACCAGCCCCAGGACCCCAGTTCAGTTATTAGTCATTCTGTAGACGGTTATGACGCTTCTAGATAAGCAGCTCTGACCAGTCTTAGAACCCAATTTCAGAATATGGTCCGATAAGACTATCAGGGTACATGCAGTTATTCGTCCCTGACTAGTCTTGGACCCCAGTTTTGAGCTATCATCTTAGTAGTTCAGTTTAGGTATTCCAATAGGAGTAGAACTTAGCATCGAGCAGGCCGAGGTTCCAGCGCACTCAGGTTCCCAGAACTACGTTTCCAACGTAAGTTTCAGTATTACTTGGCCTGATTGGCCCCAAATATTTTTGTGATCACTTAGTTCATGCCTTTATACCCTGGCAAGGTATATTGGGTCCTACCGGTGGGGTGTATACATTGAACTCCATGTCTAGCTCACGTGGTTATATGTCGGTTATAGACTCTCCCACTAGTGAGTCCAGTCCAGTATCAGAATAAGCAGCTCAATTCAGTAAAGTATCTCATAATCAGTGTTTCAAACTTAAGGCATGTCCTTGACCATTAGTCAGGGTCATCTTGACCATTTCAGATTATATCAGTAGTTCAGTTCAGTTTATCTGTTGGTCATGGCATGTCATTAAAGTTCAGAATTTATATTCAGTATGTTTCTCCCACTTACTCAGTATATTCAAAGTACTGATGCATGCTTTTCATGTTGTATCATTTTATGATACAACTGCAGGTTCTCAGATTCAGCACAGATAGTTGCTTCAGTTTTAGAGCATTCCATTTTAGCAGATCAGAGTGTGATTCCTCATCATTCGAGGGCCTTGTTTAGCTATTTCAGTGGATATGGTTTTGTATAGATTTAGAGTTAGCTGGGGGCCTGTCCCAGCAACTCCTCAGTAGTTGGCTTTCAGACTAGACTTATCTTTTAGAATTGTATTTCAGATATATTATTTCTTTCTCTACTTTCAGTCTCTACATTTTCTTAAATTGATAAATCTGTTATTTAAAAGTTCTGTTGTGCATGTTTACTTAGAATTCTAGTGTATGATAGACCATGGGTTGACTTGGGGTCACTTGTGGCTTCAAGTACCGTGTTACATCCAAGGTGTAGGCTCGGGCCATGACAATTAGAAAGTATATGGCACAATTATATCTCGTCTTTTGATGTTTGTTATTAACGGTTGTTACTTGTATGTTGGTTAGTAGACTGTTGTATAGTTTGATATTGTTACTTGTTTTTTTTTGGGGGGACTATTTTTCTAAAAGCCGAGGATCTACAAGAAAAACTCTTTCTATCATTGAGGTGGAGGTAAGGTCTTCATATATTCTACCCTCCCCAGACCCCACGTTGTGGGACTACACCTGGTTATTATTGTTGTTATTGTTAGTTAAGATCATGCATGTCTGCTATTTATTGAAATTTAAATTCAAATAGCCAAATATTATAAGGGAAATTAGAACCAATGATAATTCAGATATACACGGAGTAAAAAGTGTTAAATTTGGAAATCTCAAAGCGTTATACCTATAAAAATAAAATTTGTGAAAGCTTATAAAATCAATAGACTCCGGGGGTGGATTGTATTTGATATATTATCTCATTGTCATAGTAAAAAAATTAATTTGTGGAAATAAGTCAATTGAACCTTAGGATTTGAAGGGAAGAAAGTGATCCTATAGAAGTTCGTGTGTGTTTCTTCTAAGTTTCTTATTTATATAAATGAATTTTTTTTGTAAATAATAAGATTAAAAATAAATTTATATGGGTTTAGCTATGAAATTTTACTGAAATGATGATTGTTTTATATGTGTCCGAATATATGTGTGCTTGAATTCATATGAAAAAAATTATTACTTTTGGATATTAAAAGTTAACAAGTAATTGGAATATGTAAATCTAGTGCTAAAAGCAATGACCGAATTTGTTATCGCCATTAAAGGATTTTAACACCAAAAAGATAATCAATAACGAGAAATTTGGGCACTAAGAAGGAATATAACGGTCGAATTTTATGTCGTCCTTAAAGAATCTATTGACCAAATTTGATCGTTAAGTTTTAATTTCAAAGCATTTAACGATCGACGATAACCAAATTTTTTAGGAATGTTTTTTGAGTATGTGTTTATCTTATTTATTTTTCTTTTAAATTCAAGTTCCTATAATCCAAATATAATAAATGGAGAATGTAAATTCATAGATTCACTAATGAAGTTGACTAGTTAACGCTGATCTGTCAAATCCTAGTTAGGGTAACTTAACTGGTAAGATATATCTCTTTATATATATATATATATATATATATATATATATATATATATATATATATAGAGAGAGAGAGAGAGAGAGAAAGAGAGAGAGAACGTAAACCCAAGTGAATACTCCACTTGTTACTGTTGAACTATCAAAGCATTTTAACACTGAAGAGACAAGAATAAAGAGGCAGTATCGATCAATCATTTTATTCCAAATCCATGGCTTCCAGTGGGTTGAGAAATCCGAAGAAGCAAGAGGAAAAAGCTGTAGATGACGACGACAGAATCAGTCAGTTGTTGGATACACTTTTGGTACAAATTATCTCTCTTTTACTGGTGGAAGATGCCGTCACATCATGTGTTCTCTCAAAGAGGTGGCGTTATCTCTAGACTTGTATTCATAGTTTTATTTTCAGGGATAGAAATTATAACAAAATTGAAAACTTCATATCTTTTATGGACCATATTTTAACTAATTCGAGTTGTTCCAAAATCAAAAAAATCCAACTCTCTTTTCATCACACTGAATGGGAACTTGAATCAAAAATCCTCCAATGGCTCAATTTTTCTGTGAAAAACAAAGTGAAAGATGTTGTGTTAGATTCCTATCCATATGCTGACAATCCCTTTTATAAATTGCCTCTATGTATGTATACTTGTTCATCATTGATTACATTGTATTTGAGCCATTGGCTGTTTGATGAAATATTGGCCATAGCTTAGAACTCTCTAAAGAGACTAACTCTGCACTCAACAGAGTTAGAAGATGATGAAATTGTGATGCTACTGTCAAGTTGTCTTGCTTTGGAAACTATGGAGCTGTTATTTTGTGAGGGTTGTCATCGTCTAGAAATTACTTGTTCAAATCTAAAGAGACTAACATTGATAAGCCCTTCGCAGCCTCTGTTTGGAGGATATGATTCTTTGGAAATTTTTGCCCCACATCTTCAGCATTTGGATATTACTGGAGAAGTTTTTTATTTCAAGTGTAGGCTAGTAAACGTCTACTCTTTAGTTACTGCCAGCCGCACTTTTAACATTTGGTGTATCATTGACGACTGGGAGGAAGATGATATTGAGGAATAAAGTTGTCATGATCATCATCAAGATATTAGAAATCTTGTTCTAGACTATCTAGAAGAGTTGAGTCATGCGACTGAGCTAATAATTGGAACTTGGTTTGCAAAGGTTTGTTTCTATGTCGAGAGAACTTATACTCTATTTGATTTTCATCAATGAATTGCAGGATGTAAACCTTAAAAAAAGAAGAGTCTTCATGATATTCTTAGGTTTACATCCTACAATTCTTTGCTAAAAATCAAATAGAGTATAAGATCTCTTGACATAGAAACAAACCTCTGCAAACCAAGTTCCAATTATTAGCTCAGTCGCGTGACTCAACTCCTTAAGATAGTCCAGAACAAGGTTTCTGATATCTTGATGATGATCACGACTATTGTCTTCCTCAATATCATCTTCCTCCCAGACGTCAGTGATATAGCAAATGTTAAAAGTGAGGTTGGCAGAAACTAAAGTGGAGACATTTATTAGCCTACACTTGAAATCAAAAAGTTTCCCAAAATATCCAAAAGCTAAAGATGTGGGGGCAAAAATTTCCAACCAATCATATCCTCCAAACAGAGGCTGTGAAGGGAGTATCGATGTTAGCTCTTTAGATTTGAACAAGTAATTTCTAGATGATGACAACCCTCACAAAATAACAGCTCCACAGTTTCCGAAGTAGGACAACTTGACAGTAGCATCACAATATCGTCATCTTCTAACTCTGTTGAGTGCAGAGTTAGGCTCTTTAGAGAGTTCCAAGATATGGCCAATCTTTCATCAAATAAACAATGGCTAAAATACGATGTAATCAATGATGAACAAGTGTACATAGATAGAGGCAATTCATAAGAGGGATTATCAGCACATGGATAGGAATCTAACACAACATATTCCACTTTGTTTTTCATAACAAAACTGAGCAATTGGCAGATTTTCGATTCAAGTTCCCATTTAATGTGATGAAAATAGAGTTGGAATTTTTTGATTTTAGAACAATTCGAATGAGTTAAAACGTGGTCCAAAAAGGATATGAAGTCTTCAACTTTGTCGTAATTTCTATTCCTGAAAATGAAACTATGAATACAAGTCCAGAGATAACGTCACCTCTTTGAGAGAACACATGATGTGACGGCATCTTCCATCAGTAAAAGAGAGAGAATTTGTACCAAAAGTATGTCCGAAAACTAATTGATTATGTCATCATCATCTACGGCTTTTTCCTTTTTCTTCTTCGAATTCCTCTACTCACTGGAAGCCATGTATTTGGAATAAAATGACTGATTGATACTGCTGATGCGTTGTGAGTTTAATACACTTTTGACGCTTAAATCTGAGAATATAGCATGGATTAGGTATGTTTATATGGATATGAGGTGCTTTTACTTTGTTTTCAGGAAAAATAGGTGTTGGATTGAAAATATGCAAAAGATGCATAAAAGTGCAGAAAATCAGCCGACTACCAATATCAGTACGAGCAATACCTTGACTGTACGAGTCGTACAGAGACTTGTGGAAAAACTCATAAGGTTGGAATGAGGCAAAGGCAAAGTGCGACTCTTAGTATGAGTCATACCAAGATGGTACGATCCAACTGGAGTCATGGAAATCTTCAGAGAAAATTATACAAGACAGTCTCTTGGTACAGGTGGAACCCACAGATCCTCATCTACTTATGACCCGTACCATGAGCCATGGGGAGCTTCAATGATTCTTAAACACTTGGCAGAACTCCAGATGCAACAAGCAAGTACGAGTTGTAGGAGGAAGGTACGAGGTGTACCACAACACTCGTAGAAAACTTCAGAGGATGTCAAAGTTCTCAAGGCCAAGCCACAGATGGATTGTATGGCTCGTAGGACAGTGGTACAAGTCGTACCACCTGGCAACACTTAGTCAAATCTACAGCCGCCAAGGGATGTACTAGAGGCAGGTACAACACGTACAATCCTGTTACGGGTCATAGGATTAGTCGTGAGTCAAGCTGACGACAGATATGGAAATTTCCCTATTAGCTTAGGAAGAGGTTTTTGATGTCTATATAAATATCTTTTATGTTTTATTTAGTATAAAAACAAAGAGAGATGGTAGTAGACGTGTGAAAAGTTTTACTTGTGAATTTTTATCAAGTTTTGGAGTTCAATTCTTAGGATAGCTCACTCACACATAGCATAGCTCAACATCATCACTTCTACTAACTGCTAGTTCAGGTACAGCCATACAATGGTAAGCATATTCACAGTTTCAATGTCATGCAAAGATTCACAAAGGTCATACTTGTCAACTTTAACATACACATAAAAATTTCGGAGAGGTATCAACTTATAAATCAACAAAAATCAACAATTTAAGCTCTTAACTCCTTCAGTTCACCTAATTTTCTTTCGAATGAAACAAACAAAATCAAAAAACATAAAACCATAAATGTGCTGGTTTTACTAGATATGGAACACCCGAGGAAAAAGATATCCGGCAAGAAAAACCCTTGGGTTATGTTCAGCAAAAGAATGCACAGGTATCCCTCCCCACCCCATCAAGAAAAGCATGTGTCGTCCTCGACCCATATATGTATCAAACAAAACTAGGGAAATAGGGAACATCCCTGTTTTCCTGCAACATTAAATACAAAACACATCATACCTATATAAACATACCCGGAAAGTGCATAATTTCCTTGTTTTAAGCATCAAAAGTGTCGTAAAATCACGACACATCAACACCCTCAACTTAGAACTTTTGCATGTCCTTAGGCAAAAACAAAATAAAATAAACTAAACTACTTCGATGCTTCAATTGAAAGAACTCCAGGGAATTTATGGCAGCCACATTCATTCATCAAATCAAAATTTGCTAACCCCTCCCTCATCATATCAACTCAAATCACAATGCATATGCAAAATTTCCAACCATGACACAAGGGAATCAAAACATGGCAAAACACTGTCACTTGCAACCACGCACATAAATCTATAACACTGACCCAGACAATTTGCAGATAATTTTGTTAACCAAATGCTCTCACCTCAAAGAATTCCCATATTCACACATGTGTATATGATTATCTCAATATATTTCTCTTGGGACTAGGAATGATTCACTCGCTCTCGCAAAGAAATTCTAACTGTGTGCATGCAATACCATAGGCTTGCCTTTACTTTCAATACCTCGATTTTCAGACAAGTAACCAGGATTACTATAGGACTTTCTAGGCTTGTAACGTAGGCTCAGGCTCGAATATGGTACATATGGAATTAGTAGCTAAACCCTCCTTGGCACTACACACATCTTGACTCCACTTTTCACCCCTTTTTCCGTATTTTCTCCCATTTTTCCTTTGCTTACTTCTTCTTTTATTTGCACTTGCAACAACGGATGCGGTTTCTCTTTATTCAAGCATTCATTGATGTCACATCTTTCTTTTCTTTTCTTTTCTTTCTTTTTTACAACAATTTTTATTTCTTTCTTTTCTTTTCGTTATGCATATTGCACCCGCTCTTTCCTTTTTCATTACCCAATTTTTATTCCACCCAACTCTTCTTAATCACCCCTATAATACCACCCTCAACTTAGGTGATTTGCCTGAGTTGAGGTTCACAATGTCCAAGGAGGGACCAAGGCTAAAACAGGTTCATTCTTAATACAAGCAGGAAAGTGAATTGGTGTAAACAAAAGGAAAGGTCGATTTAAGCTCAAACATTTGGATCAAGGGATTTTTATTCTCTTTTGGTAGTCTTTTAAGGCTAAAGTGGGCTCATAAATAAAAAAAGGCCTATGAAACTTTCCTGGTTTCCTATCCTCTATCTCGATACAACTGACCAGGCAAGTTCTAGATTGACACACACAACTGAATTTAGCTATTAAACCTCACTCACACATAGCATAGCTCAACATCATCACTTCTACTAACTGCTAGTTCAGGTACAGCCATACAATGGTAAGCATATTCACAGTTTCAATGTCATGCAAAGATTCACAAAGGTCATACTTGTCAACTTTAACATACACATAAACATTTCGGAGGGGTATCAACTTATAAATCAACAAAAATCAACAATTTAAGCTCTTAACTCCTTCAGTTCACCTAATTTTCTTTCGAATGACACAAACAAACTCAAAAAACAAAAAACACTAAATGTGCCGGTTCTTTTAGATATGGAACACCCGAGGAAAAAGATATCCAGCAAGAAAAACCCTTGGGCTATGTTCAGCAAAAGAATGCACAGGTATCCCTCCCCACCCCATCAAGAAAAGCATGTGTCGTCCTCGACCCATATATGTATCAAACAAAACTAGGGAAATAGGGAACATCCCTGTTTTCCTACAACATTAAATACAAAACACATCATACCTATATAAACATACCAGGAATATGCATAATTTCCTTGTTTTAAGCGTCAAAAGTGTCATAAAATCACGACACATCAACACCCTCAACTTAGAACTTTTGCATGTCCTTAGGCAAAAACAAAATAAAATAAACTAAACTACTTCGATGCTTCAATTGAAAGAACTCTAGGGAATTTATGGCAGCCACATTCATTCATCAAATCAAAATTTTCTAACCCCTCCCTCATCATATCAACTCAAATCACAATGCATATGCAAAATTTCCAACCATGACACAAGGGAATCAAAACATGGCAAAACACTGTCACTTGCAACCACGCACATAATTCTATAACACTGACCTAGACAATTTGCAGACAATTTTGTTAACCAAATGCTCTCACCTCAAAGAATTCCCATATTCACACATGTGTATATGATTATTTCAATATATTTCTCCTGGGACTAGGTAAGATTCACTCGCTCTCACAAAGAAATTCTAACTGTGTGCATGCAATACCATAGGCTTGCCTTTACTTTCAATACCTCGATTTTCAGACAAGTAACCAGGATTACTATAGGACTTTCTAGGCTTGTAACGTAGGCTCAGGCTCGGATATGGTACATATGGAATTAGTAGCTTAACCCTCCTTGGCACTACACACATCTTGACTCCACTTTTCACCCCTTTTTCCGTATTTTCTCCCATTTTTCCTTTGCTTACTTCTTCTTTTATTTGCACTTGCAACAACGGATGCGGTTTCTCTTTATTCAAGCATTCATTGATGTCACATCTTTCTTTTCTTTTCTTTTCTTTCTTTTTTACAACAATTTTTATTTTTTTCTTTTCTTTTCGTTATGCATACTGCACCCGCTCTTTCCTTTTTCATTACCCAATTTTCATTCCACCCAACTCTTCTTAATCACCCCTATAATACCACCCTCAACTTAGGTGATTTGCCTGAGTTGAGGTTCACAATGTCCAAGGAGGGACCAGGGCTAAAACAGGTTCATTCTTAATACAAGCAGGAAGGTGAATTAGTGTAAACAAAAGGAAAGGTCGATTTAAGCTCAAACATTTGGATCAAGGGATTTTTATTCTCTTTTGGTAGTCTTTTAAGGCTAAAGTGGGCTCATAAATAAAAAAGGCCTATGATTCTTTCCTGGTTTCCTATCCTCTATCTCGATACAACTGACCAGGCAAGTTCTAGATTGACACACACAACCGAATTTAGCTATTAAACCTCACTCACACATAGCATAGCTCAACATCATCACTTCTACTAACTGCTAGTTCAGGTACAGCTATACAATGGTAAGCATATTCACAGTTTCAATGTCATGCAAAGATTCACAAAGGTCATACTTGTCAACTTTAACATACACATAAAAAATTCGGAGGGGTATCAACGTATAAATCAACAAAAATCAACAATTTAAGCTCTTAACTCCTTCAGTTCACCTAATTTTCTTTTGAATGACACAAACAAACTCAAAAAACATAAAACCCTAAATGTGCCGATTCTACTAGATATGGAACACCCGAGGAAAAAGATATCCGGCAAGAAAAATCCTTGGGTTATGTTCAGCAAAAGAATGCCCAGGTATCCCTCCCCACCCCATCAAGAAAAGCATGTGTCATCCTCGACCCATATATGTATCAAACAAAACTAGGGAAATACGGAACATGCCTGTGCGACCTAGGTGTCACTACTTGGTCGGTGGAGGGTGTAGATACTCCTCCAGTGTTATCTCCAACATTACCGGCTTGACCCGGTGCATTTTCAGATCCAACATAGCTCGTCCCTTCTCCATGAGCTCTCGCTACCTCAGTCTCAGCTCTATGTCAAGCCTCCTCACTTGATACATGCAACGCTCTCGCCATCTCACTCCGCTCTCATTTTTTCGGATGGAGCAGAGAAGCATCATCTTCAGAGCTTGCCTCCTCACAAGGACTCTTTCTCTTATCATGTGCCACTGGCTTCTCAATGATAAAATCAAATATCGGTGGTAGATCTTCTTCAAATTCATCATCTATCACATGAAGTACTAGTGGAGGTACTGCAACTACCTGTCATGCGGCCAAGTCCCGCACCTCAACTCTGAGTGTTCCTAGCTCTGTATACCATTTTGCCATTTTAGGTGCCTGTAACTGTGCAAGGAACTCATCCATTCTTATCTCGAAAGTGTCCAACCGACCATGCATAGAACTGTACAATGCCTCCAACTCTTTCGACACCCACGGCTTTACCTGCTCCATCAGAACTTTAACCTGTAGAGTCGTGTGAGCCTGCTACTTTTTAGCCTTAGCTAGCCTCATAGCCATATCAACTAAAAACACCCCAGAAATTGTAACCAAGCCGACTGTAATGGCTCATGGAGGAGAAACTAGTGGTCTAGGTGTTGCTTCAGTGGATGATGACTCGGGAACATCAGCAGGTGCGGAGGTGTTCGCTGTATCTGTAGCCTCAGGTTGGCTACCTATCTCTCTTCCCTCAATAGGCTCAGTCGCCAACTCAGTGAACTATGCGGTATTGGTCTACATACCACTGCCAAATGCCTCTGCTAACATGGTCGCTCCAGCGGACGCAGCTGCCTGAGTCCTTTCTCTCGATACCGGGTTTGTGTCATCTCAAATCAACCCGCTATTTGTTATTTTCTGGACCACTATTCTCTGGTTAACTGATGGAAACTCCGGCACCTTTAACTCCTGACAGAGTCTATTAATCAAACAGGGGAAAGGAATTGTAGTACTGTCGTTGATTGTCAGCTCTCTAATCTCCTCAGCAATGTAGCGCGGGAAATTGATGGCATATCCCTCCCTAATACTTTCTACCAATTCCGCTCCGTCAAGTGAGAGGATGTTATCATTTTTGGTTGGTACCAGCCTGTGCTGCACCAGTGACCACCAAAATTTTGCATGAAAGTTGAGTGTGGCCTTCTTTATCTGAGACTCTGTGTCGTGCAACCATTCAACCAATGGACCTCTTGTAGCAATGATCCGAGACAGCCAAGTATATTGTCTAATGCGCTCCTGGCTATTCAGCATTTTGGTCTTGACTTTCTTCAACTCATATAGACTGTGGTCGAACTCGGCCGTGTTGATCAAAGCATGATAATCTGGCCCACACAGCATCCTGGAGATTGTCCTCTCAGATATGTCTATGGGAGTCTCTTTGTCACACCCTACCTTGGGAGGCATGATTGGCACCTGGTGTCCTACTAGGACCTGAACTGCTGAGTTGACTGTGCCTAAGCACCTCTGGTGCAGGGCTGGCTCTAACTCTGGAATCAAGAAAAACGCGAGTTATATAGCGACTGTAAACACAACCCCCGACCGACAAGGCCCATAGCCACCTATGAAAATAAACAGCTAACTATAGACAAACAAACATAGGGAGTTCTATGCGGGCCGACAAGGCCGCCAATCAACAGCTAAATAGGGCCCCACACGGCCAGCACACATCATCTAAAACATAGGGGAGTAACACAATCTTCAAGCCTCTAGGATTAATAAGATGGTCGAGACAGGGCCCTGACCTGCCCATACTGTGCAAACAAAAGGAATAAACCTCTATCACACCAGCCCCGGAAGAAGGGAGATGACGATTCTGTACGGATGACTGGAACTACGAGGGACCTGCTCCGCGTCTATCTATACCTGCAGGCAAGTAATGCAGCGCCCTGGGAAGGGCGTCAGTACAATATGTACCGAATATGTAAGGCAATAGATAAGCTGAATAGGACTAAAAGTAAATCAAAAGAAGAGCCGAAAGATTAACTTTTACGCCTGCTGATTCGTAATCTACATCTAACTAACACTACATGTACATAAGCAAAGATTGCATACTTACACATTTATTCACTACAGCTAGCAGACAAGAATTCATACAAGAACACCACCTGGCCCCCATAAGTCAGGAGGTACAATCAGCACGAAATAACTCATTCAGGCCCCCATAAGTCCTGGCGAGCACATCTCAATTTATATACCCCTACTCAGGTGTCTACAACTCTACTGGTACTGTAGCCTACCTATCGATCCCCTGGGTCTACAATTAGGCCCGCTTGGCCCCTGAACTATAGTTGTGTCTAAGTCCAGAGGACTCCTGATATCTACACCCCGGGCGTAATCACTCAGCGGGGGTGTGTATAAGGCCAACCACGGCATATGGGGATCTGGATCCCCATCTTTGTCCCTTGCGGATGGCATGCCGCTCCTTAGAGCAATGTATCATCTCCCCTGGCGGACGGCGACATAGCTATAACCCTGGAGCGGTCATGGAAGGCTTCTAGCTGAGGGCAACCCCAACCCAGGTGTTATACTGACTCATCAATCTATCTGTATAAAGAGAGCGTATCTGGCCTTCTGGGCCTAACGCTAACGCTATTCGCTTATGGGATAATTTGTATGGTTGTCTGCAGGCACGCCATGCGCCCTTATTTGATCAGAGGATCCTGATAGTGATCATGATCTCTAATAATCTGGGTTGAATAGAGCAAGGTCTGAGGTGGACTAACAATACTCTCAATGTCCTACTCAGACATCTATAACTCATGAATAACTGTGGGGTTGCGGATAGCTAACTACTTTATTCTTCTAATTAAACAACTCTAGGGCTGGGCTTGGTCGAACTTGCTTCTACGCGATCGGCACCCTGGTCCTCCATAGGTAGCTGACCGATCTCCTTAACTTGTGGTTAACACTGTACTAGAAGAGTACTACTGACTCCTTAGGCCTTGTATGAATCCACTCGGATCTATATTACTGTTCTGGGAAATTCTCAATCTTATAGGCAATTCTAAATAGATTGGCCCTCTCCTAGCATTCTGTACCTAAATACCTTACAAGAACTGGCTAGGGTGTTGGCCTATTGCAGACTACTAATGTGGATCCCTCCTTGGGGTACTGTTCGGGTGCTTTGGTTGGGGTTATAAACCGACACGCAAGTGCACGTGGTCAAACAAGTAGTAAGTGGCTTAAGTAAGCCAAGTATCGATCCACGGAGACTCTGGATAAGTGAAATTTGCTCAAGTATACTATATTTTTACTTCTAAGTATGCTGACAACTGAACAACCAACAATTGAAAAGTTTGTTTTATGAATTCTATACTAAAACTACTAACAATTATTTACTTTGAATTTAAACTATGGATATGAGCATGCCGAGGTTAAAGAACATGTAATGAACTGATTATCATCATAAATTGGTTAATCTTTTCTTCCAGTTGCTAGCCAAGAACATTAGCCAAGAGATTAAAACTCTCGTATTTAATCTCACTTAAGAATCATAAACCATCCGTCTACATTTCTGTGATCAAATGCAATTCATGACCTAGCAATACAATTCCGGTTCCTAAATTGACTAATACGGCTTTCAAGTATATTTCTATCAGGAAAGCACATCAAAACTCAATTTTCCCAAATCAAGTTAAGAACAATACCCTATTAATTCACAACTTTCCAATTTCGTGCTCTCTCGAGTGAAATCGGACTTTTTAGATATACATTACTGTCGGCCACACACCAATGCAGTAGAAACAAGAATTAATAGAACAACATGGAAGAAGAAGATAAAAACCCATATAATTCAATAATCAAAATTCATCACCATTGTTCATAACCTCAGCAAGGAAGGGAATTAGCCACTCATTTGTGGATTAATCATCCTAAAACAAGTGTTAATCATACAAACAATTGAGTGAAAAAAGAAAGAAGGAGAGAAAAAACCCTGAACTTTTCGTCCCTCAACTGCCTGTAACCCACGTCCTTGCTCCACCAAGTCTGAATTATGAAAAATAAACCTAAGTGTGCTATTTATAGTAGTAGGAATATTTCCCGGAATAACAAGCAACGTGTCACGGAGTGCATCGTGGAGCACGGCCTCCGTGACACGCTACAGACGCGGAAGCCCTTTGGAAATCACCCGAAACTGGCCCGGGCAGCACCCTGCCGCGTTGGCAGCGTGTCACGCTGCTTGGGCAGCGCGTTGGCAGCCCTTGGTCGCGGAGGCCACCTGCCGTGGCACATTGCCAACGCGCAGGTGGGCTGTTGTGAGCGGCCTGCCTGCCTTGGCACGTTGTCCACGCGTCGGTGGGCTGTTTTGTGCCTCCTCTTTGCCGACGTTCGCGTGTTGATTCCGTTTCCAAGCCTCAACTTCACCAACTCATGGATTAGTTGCTCAAAAGTCATCAAAACCTAAAAAACAAAGGCTAATCATGTTGGTTAGCACATATCTTTACTTCATCTAAAATTACATGAAAATGTATACAATAATCTTAGATAAATAAGACTAATTTAAGTCGTAAAGCGTATCTCGGGCATATATTTTTGCCTGTGATCACAACCCCACACTTAAAGCCTTGTTCATCCTCGAACAACCTTTTACATATCATGCATATGGAGACTCCCACATAACTAATTTAGCAAGAGAATTCAAGTTACGGCTATAATGATTACGTAAGATACAAGCTAAAATTAGAGCATGCCTGATTTGATCATTGAAATGAAGTACAACTATGTTAAGACTTCTTAACCTCAAGAATCGACTTTCAATTTTAGCAAACTCATGCAAATCAACTGACTAAGAAATCCCACATGATTTATATCCTTCATTCAACATGTGCCCCTCACGGAAATAGAGTTACCCAATTTCACACGCAAAAACAATTTTTATATCACAACATGTGTGGGTACATGCATAGAATTACACTCACTCTCACAAAGAATTCACATGCATCATGTAATGACCCATAAGCTTGCCCTTAGTGTTTTATTCCACTAATTTAAGGATGGGTGAATGTAAGATCAAGTAGGACTTTTTAGGTTGTAATGTAACTCAGGTGCGGGTAAGTACTATTATGATCAGTAATAGTGACTATATTTCCTAAGCGCTTTTAATACATCACGCCTTCATTACAAACTTCCCTTCCCTCACTTCACCTTTTTCTCTTTTCATCTTTCTTTTTCCTCTTTTGTTCCCCCCTTTCTTTAGGCGCTTTTAGCTTATTAGTAAGGAGTTCTATAAGTGACTTTTCATTTATTTATTTTCTTACTCCCTACTAATACTCACCCATATTCAAACGAGTGCACCCTCGCCCTTTCTCAACTTTTACAATTGCTACTTTCCCTTCTTTTTCATTCTTCTCACTCCTTTACTCTTTCGGATTTTTCCTTTAAGCGCTTAGGAGTTTTGGTTCAATTTCAAGGCTAATGAAAGAAAAAGGATTAAGCTTATGTTGCAGCTGTCAAAGAATAGGTTCACGGCTCAATGGGGTTGACTAGGATTAATTTTTCAAGGTAGGTAAAATGAGGGATAAATATTAGGTTCATTCAAAGAAATGCCTAAATCATCTCCTATAATTCACATCCTTCATTTCGTCTTATATACACACAAGGCAAGTTCTAGACATTTCATAATAGCACAGAATACTCAAAAACCTTACACTCATTGCACATGCTCAAATTAAGACACAATCAGTAGACTCTTACTCAGCTAATCACAAGAATTCAGAATTAAGCTTCAAACATATTGAGTCAAATTCAAGAGCCTAAGTGTCTCAAACAAAGTTATACACTTGCATGCTTCAACACTGAACATACTTGCCTCTTACAATCATTTATAGCACATAACAAGAATATCAAGCCATCAATTAGCTACGGGTTCAAAAGCCAACCTACTGACTAATTTTTCTCAAGACGGTCGTCATCCATCCATCGTTGGAAACAGTCTCTAACTATGACTAAAAACATTATATACAGACAAAGAAAAAAATTTTATTCTTCGATTCAAAGACCCCCCGTCGGAAAAGAACCAAAAAGAAAAACCAACGGGTGATGAATTCATGCTTAACTCACAAAAAAAATTCAATTTTCTCACAAGCATTACATTCACCAAAAATCGTTAAGCACAAAAATTTGAAATTTCCCTCGAAATTTCCCTTACCCCACACTTAAATCATGCTATGTCCTCATAGCATCAAATTAAAATTTAAAAAGGGTGAGAAATACTCCCTGAGTCCTTTAGGCCTAGATAACAACATGCCTTTCTTCAACTTTGCACAAGTGGGTGTTCAACCCCACACTTTTTCTCTTCCATGCTTGTTAGCTTCCTCCTCCACGGGTACTCAGACTTCCCCTCCATCTGCGCTTAACTTTCCACCAAAACAACACAAGATGAAAATAAATAAAAATTAACTCAATTGCAAGAAATTAAAATGGTACCTGTGGTACCCTTGGGTTGCCTCCCAAGCAGCGCCTAATTTTACGTCGCGGCACGACGTACCAAGTTTCACCACTTTTTCCTCCACCTTGAGGATATGAATCTGACCCCTAATTTCTTTTCTAATTTCCTCTTATGCTCCAGGGGTGGTGGTGAAAAATTGTAAGGACCAAACAGTAGGTGTTGTCTTTTTACTTTATTGGCCCTCAAGTAAGCGAAGTCATTTTGTCTCTCCGCGTTGGCGAATTTCAAAATATATGGTACTTGGTCCTCCTCTAGACATTTCTCTATAAGCTTGGAAGACTCTCTTTCTACGTTGTCAACCAAATTTAACGTCGAAAAATGCGTAGAGTGTGGTCCAATACACCTCAACTCTGAAACTGCATTTTGCTTGACCTCCTTACTTGTATACTCCTTTTCAGCATCGACATCTATCTCTTCATTAATGTCAAATGGGGGGTACTCTATCTCTTCTTCCATGAATGGATTTTCTATAAGTGTGAGCCCGTCACGGGGACACTCAAGAGATTCTAATTGTTGGGCTTCATTCAAAAATTCACCTTTGTCGTCCTCTTGCATTTCCTCTTGAATATCGGCTAAAGTTGTTACCTGCAATTTATCACAAGCTTCAGCTTCAGTGATCATCTCCGTGAATTTGATGCTCATCCTTTCTAGAGCCTTTGCATTCTCTTCTTGCTGAATTCTCAATACTGCCATCGCCTCCTTCATTGCTTCTGATTGCTCCAAGAGTTGTTTCATCATGTCTTCTATTCGAGCTTGGCATCCCAAGTCCTCATTTTCAGCATGCCTATATTCAGGAAAAACAACAGAAGGATCATAGTAGGGGCTTGGGGGAGGGGAATATGCATTCGGACAGCCATCCCAATGGCCATCTTGACCACCACATATATTACACGTGTTACATTGTTGCCACAAGTGGTGTCCTCCGCAATTCAAACAAGATTCACTAAAATATGAGTATCCACCATTGAAACCATTTATATTCCACGATGTCATGTCAATAAGGGTATTCGAAAAAGAAAAAGTAAAATGCAAAAGAACTAAAACAAACACTAAGACTAAGTTGTCAACACTTGAGAAAAATAAAAATACAGTCAATTACTCTTAAAACAAATTCACCTATTGCCAAGTCTCCTCGGCAACGGCGCCAAAAACTTGTTCGGGTGCTTTGGTTGGGGTTATAAACCGACACGCAAGTGCACATGGTCAAACAAGTAGTAAGTGGCTTAAGTAAGCCAAGTATCGATCCACGGAGACTCTGGATAAGTGAAATTTGCTCAAGTATACTATATTTTTACTTCTAAGTATGCTGACAACTGAACAACCAACAATTGAAAAGTTTGTTTTATAAATTCTATATTAAAACTACTAACAATTATTTACTTTGAATTTAAACTATGGATATGAGCATGCCGAGGTTAAAGAACATGTAATGAACTGATTATCATCATAATTTGGTTAATCTTTTCTTCCAGTTGCTAGCCAAGAACATTAGCCAAGAGATTAAAACTCTCGTATTTAATCTCACTTAAGAATCATAAACCATCCGTCTACATTTCTTTGATCAAATGCAAT
Source organism: Datura wrightii (assembly GCA_035772735.1). Lineage (NCBI taxonomy): Eukaryota > Viridiplantae > Streptophyta > Magnoliopsida > Solanales > Solanaceae > Datura > Datura wrightii. The sequence goes on from JASDFA010000001.1 coordinate 13,595,573, forward strand.
TCATGACCTAGCAATACAATTCCGGTTCCTAAATTGACTAATATGGCCTTCAAGTATATTTCTATCAGGAAAGCACATCAAAACTCAATTTTCCCAAATCAAGTTAAGAACAATACCCTATTAATTCACAACTTTCCAATTTCGTGCTCTCTCGAGTGAAATCGGACTTTTTAGATATACATTACTGTCGGCCACACACCAATGCAGTAGAAACAAGAATTAATAGAACAACATGGAAGAAGAAGATAAAAACCCATATAATTCAATAATCAAAATTCATCACCATTGTTCATAACCTCAGCAAGGAAGGGAATTAGCCACTCATTTGTGGATTAATCATCCTAAAACAAGTGTTAATCATACAAACAATTGAGTGAAAGAAGAAAGAAGGAGAGAAAAAACCCTGAACTTTTCGTCCCTCAACTGCCTGTAACCCACATCCTTGCTCCACCAAGTCTGAATTATGAAAAATAAACCTAAGTGTGCTATTTATAGTAGTAGGACTCTTCCCGGAATAACAAGCAACGTGTCACGGAGTGCATCACTGAGCACGGCCTCCGTGACACGCTACGGACGCGGAAGCCCTCTAGAAAATCACCCGAAACTGGCCCGGGCAGCACCCTGCCGCGTTAGCAGCGTGTCACGCTGCTTGGGCAGCGCGTTGGCAGCCCTTGGTCACGGAGGCCACCTACCGTGGCACGTTGCCAATGCGCAGGTGGGCTGTTGTGAGCGGCCTGCCTACCGTGGCACGTTGTCGACGCGCCGGTGGGCTGTTTTGTGCCTCCTCTTTGCCGATGTTCGCGTGTTGATTCCGTTTTCAAGCCTCTACTTCACCAACTCATGGATTAGTTGCTCAAAAGTCATCAAAACCTACAAAACAAAGGCTAATCATGTTGGTTAGCACATATCTTTACTTCATCTAAAATTACATGAAAATGTATACAATAATCTTAGATAAACAAGACTATTTTAAGTTGTAAAGCGTATCTCGGGTATATATTTTTGCCCGTGATCAGGTACCCATGGGTTTATCTGACTCAGACGACTGGGCTAGCTTGTTGGGCGTCCTACATGATAACTGTTAAGTCGACTAAGACTGACAATCACTAATAAGGCTACAGGGATGGCGGGTGATCACTCATACACTGGAGAACCCTGGTGTCGCTAACTCTAGAATATACCTATTCTGTCTCTATTTCTGGTTCTGGAACATGCGATAACGTCAATGACCTCTAGGGATGCTTTCCTGCCAATACAGGGCTAACTGGTCGTTAGACCGCCTAACTGCGCCCATACTGTTTAACCGACTGATTCAGGACAATAACTCTTTTGAGCTTCTGAAGTCTAGGCCTAAAAACAAACATATAAGTCTACCATCACAATAAACTAAGAACTAAAAGAGTTTCTATAGCGTTCATAATGCGAATCACATTTAACCTGCTCCCCTTTTACCGAGGGGTCCTGCAGTACGATCTGTATAGGTTTTCTAGCAGCTAACCATAATTTATGTAACTGTAATCCCTATTAGCAGTTACTCGCGACATATCTGATATTTATATATGTATATCAAAATAGCTAATTACAACATATCGAATTGCAATCTAATGGTAGCAACCGTCTGCAATATCTGAGATCGTTATTTCTATTTGAGAACATAAGTCGTAACACTGTACGACAAGGATACATGCCAAGAGTTAAGCCTTACATACCTCGTTCGCCGTTTTCTGACTAACTGATGGGTATCAGCTCGTATTCAACTGCCCTTCTCAACTGTAATCATATTAATGGAAGGATAGGGCCAACTTCATTACTGAATTCAAAGAAAAAGATAACTTTATATAAATATAGTAACTATATTTCAACCTATCAAAAGATGATTGAAAACTCGTAATTTCTCGGGAATCTAGAAGGGAGAAATACTTACTTTAGGCACGTGATCGTATTGACACTAGTTTGAAGAAATTCCACCAACTCTGGCTCGGTGAGACGACGATTCGCCGGGCGAATTTTTAGAAAATAACTCCGCGGCGATGCTCTCTGCAGCCTTATACTTCAATACCCGGAGTTAATTTAGATTTAGAAGGCGTTTAGCGGCGTAATCAGATGATTTTCCAATGTTTCTCTTCGGTCTCCCTCTATTCTGGTCGTGATTTATGAGTAATGAAATAATATCTAGGTGTGAGGCCTTTATATACTTGAGACAGCAGACAAGGCAACGTGGCACTCTGCCCATCGCACTGATTCTGCTCCGTACCACGTTGTCTAACACGGAGGAGCTTCTCTGTGCCACTTTGCCCCTCTGGGCAGCTTGGTTCAGCCTCCTTCCATGAAATCCCTACTTTGCACTCGTTCAGCCTTTCCCCGGGTCCTTTTCTCGTACATATGGCACTCTAAAACACTTACCAACATACAAATAGGCCAACTAAACGTTAGAAACTTACGGGGTGTAACACTCTTGAACCAACACCTGCGTCAAGGCAGGCCTCTTTTTCCAATCCTGGCCCCCTAATGCCAAACGATGTAGTGTGGCCGCATAGAATTCTCTCACTAGGCACGGGCTGTAGCTTCCCGATGGCTTGGTCAACCACCCGAACCTGTACTTGTCGAACACAACTTGTAGCTCTAGAAGGTCTTTCAGCCCCATAGTGACCAGCCTCGGCTCCTCATATATGCTCCTCTTTAGATTTCCTTTATCATTAGGAGCAATATCTCTACTATATATGGCCTCATACCATGAACACACCATCTCCGCACGTTTCTTGGTTGCTCGTTCGATGTGTTCGAAGACTCAGTCAGTTCATCATCAGAGTCCCCTCGCTGAGCATGTGACTTGTCAACTATCTTTGTGTTTTGCCTGGCTGTGGGGGCCTCGCGAGCAAGTACAGCTATAGCCCTAGAATTATCATCAGTGCGGTTGGGCGGATCCCTCGCCAGTGGAGTAGGAGCATCAAACAGGGCTGTTGGATTTGAAGTTTGTTGAGCCCTATCCCTGGTTGATCTCCTCACTAACTGCTCCTCTGATACATCGTATTCTTCCTTTGAGCTACTTGATTCTTCAGAGGAGGATGGCTCATCACGAAGTCTACGATATGAAGGTTGACTGTGCTCGGGTGCTTGTTTCTTTTCCTAACCTTTTATTAGTGTCCTTCTTGGAGCCATTGTACCTGTGGAAACATTGTTAGTATATGAGATGAGATGAAACAAAAAATATTCTTAAACTGTTGCTCAGTGGACCTGAAAAGTGACTAAATGAGTCGTTGCCACTGGCAACGACTCGTGAGGTCCCTCGTTGTCACAAACTAGTCTTTCTTCATGTTGGACCAGTGTACTTGAAGACTGGTCCCAATGAGTCGTTACCAAAGGCAATGAGTCATTAGGTTAGTCATTAGGTACACTGTCTTCTCGATTTAATTTTTCCACTCAGGACAAGCTACACAACGAGTCGTTTGGTGATCTAAAGACTCTTGATGTAGCTCGTGCTCAAGAGTTTCAGTTTACCCATACGTTCATCTTCATTTACTTCCTATTATTATATTCTACAAACACAGAACTTAATTTCTCAAACCAACTCGTGTACATTTAATCGCAATTTATTTGTTTAAATCTTCCTAGGGTTCATTATCATCATGAAGCAAAAATCGAAACAAGTACAAAATTTATTTAGACCCTTGCAAGTTCATCAAAAATATGGGTCACCAACAAAAAAATCTTATTCAAATGCAATCAACACTCACAATTAACTGGGAAAAAGGTACTCACAAAATGTTTTAGCAGAGATGGTAGTGCAATCGTGTGTGCTTGGGTACCGTCGTGAGTGCAATGTCGAGGGGTTGTTTTGATGCGGTTGGGGAATAAAGAATAGGGAATTTTGAATTTTCTAGTGGTTCTTGGTTAAAACTTAGTAAGATTTTGAAAAGTAAAATAAATCGGGTTTCATATGTTTTAAATTAAAATTTACCCTAATTCCAGCCTGAGTCAGGTCGGATGTCAATTATTTTAAAAATGCATGACGACCCCCCAAACGAGTCGTTACGTGTTGAAACGACTCATTTTGACCCTTTGTGTATTGACTTGAGTTCAACAAACTTACCTGGGACCTAACAAGTCAAGCAACGACTAGTGGTCTCACCCAACGAGTCGTGGCCTGAGTCGTGGTCCTTGGACTATTGTAGCTACCTGATGGGTCACTTAACAAATCGTTTGGTCTCCCAATGATTCGTTGAGTGAGCCGTTATCACCCTTTTCCACTTGATTCTACCTTTTGTCCAGTGTAGATGATGGAGGACATCACGATTCGTTTCTTGAGAGATGAATCGTTGAGTCACCCATTGCTCCTCTGTTTTCTGCAATTCTCTTCATGATTTTATTGAACGAGTCATCAAGTCAAAAGATGACTCGTTCTATGACCTTTTGCACTAGAACTGAAGTTCCAAATTTTGGTATCAACTTCAAATTTTCCATCTTAATCACCTGCACCCATTAACAAACGTAAACACTATATTTTTTTAACATTTACAACTTGGGTTGCCTCCCAAGAAGTGCTTGATTTAACTTCGCGGCACGACGTCGGTGTTTTGGCTACTTAGACTTCACCAAAATACCTCCATGGGTTGCCTCCCATGCAGCACCTGATTTAACATCGCGGCATGACGCAAGTCTCTTGACTACTCAGGATTCGTTAAGTAATTCGTCTTCGTCCTCCACTGCTTAGACTATGCTGAATTCCCTTGGCTGTTTCATGGTCCAGCAAATGTTGAAGGTGACCTCTTCTTTGTTTAACCTGAATTTTAACTGGCCTGCCTCCAAATCTACTAGGGCCCTACCGGTTGCAAGGAATGGTCGCCCAAAATGATGGGGACCTCAAAATCGACTTCGCAGCCCAGAATCACGAAGTCTACTGGGAATATAAATTTTTCCACCTTGACAAGCACATCAAATAGGATCCCCACCGGCTTTTTAACGGTTCTGTCAGCCATCAATAGCCGCATAGTGGTCGGTGTAGGGGCTCCCAAGCCTAATTATTTAAACACTGATTGTGACATCAAATTTATGCTAGCTCCCAGGTCACAAAGAGCCCTTGCAACCTTAACATCCCCAATGGTGCAAGGTATATTAAAAGCACTTGGGTCTTCCTTCTTTTGAGCTAGGACCCGTGTAGTTATGGCACCACAGTGATGCAAATTATCAGCAGGTTTAAAAGTTACAGTCCTTTTTCTGGTGACGAGGTCCTTCATGAATTTGGCATATCCAGGCATCTGCTCAAGTGCCTCAACTAATGGGATGTTCACCGACAACTGCTTAAGCATAGAGATAAATTTGTGATACTTCCCATCTTCGACTTTCTTCTTCAAATGTTGTGGATAAGGAGGAGGAGGTCTAGGAATCGATGTAAGTTTTTGTTGTGCCTCCTTCTCCTTCCTATGGACAGCTCCTTGCTCCTTTGCATTACCTGGAGCAATTTTCACATCTGAATCTCCAACCAAAGTTGGGTTTTCGAAATCTTCTACACTGTCATCATTCATCGAGATGGGCTTTTCTGACTCCTTAATTACAACTGGCCTCGGAGGATCAACTGTTGCCTTCCCGCTCCTAGTAGTGACCTCCATGAAATGACTTTCATTTTTCAAAGTTTGCACTGTGTTGTTGGGAAGTGTGCCTTTCTGCCTTTGATTCATTGCAATAGACATCTGACTCATCCGCTGCTCAATCTGCCTGATAGCCACGACATGTGACTCCAACTTTTGATTTAAACCAGAAATATCAGCGTGGAGCTCCTTAAAGTGGCCATCTGTTGTCTCCATCTTCTTGAGTACTTTGGACAGCATGTCTTCAACCCTTGAACCACTGGAATCTGGCTCACGGTTTCTTAGAGGAACATACAGACCGCTCCTATCATTTTTGAACTCCTCGCACTTCTTCCAGTCTCCATTATCTCGGTATTAGCCTCGGTTGTAATTATTATCCTTGTAAAAGTTCCGATCTTGGTTCCCTTGACCTTAACGCCAAGAGTCTTGCTTAGACCCTTGGGTGCTGGTCCAAAAACCCGCTCTCTGATCATTTAAATAGTTAGCTTCCTCTTCAGACTCAAATTCACATCCATCATTTCTCGGGGCCTTGCCCTGAGAACCCACAGCATTTACTTTCTCCGCTCTGACTCCCATCAAGTGCTTGGCCAGCAACCCCAGAGTGGTCTTTATTTCTACAATATCTTGATCACGCTCCTCATCTTCTCTCCTCTGTTCTGCAGACATACCAACCGCATAAGAGCCAGCCAGAATCTCCTACTCTCTAGTGTAACAAGCACGGTCGGTTATGGTGATCCTGTCGAGTAGCTCAGCAACCTCTGCATAAGTGTGGCTCGTAAAGGTTCCTCCGGAGACGGTATCATCCACCGGCTTGGTGTTGGCATTCAGAGACCTATAAAAGATCTCCAACAATGTATCATCTGGAATCCTGTGATTTGCCACCCTTTTTAGCTTTTTGTTGAAACACAGTCAGGTCTCGTGAAGTGCCTCCGAATTTAGTTGTCTGAAGTTATATATTTCATCTTTCAACTGCAAAGCTTTGGATGGTGGGAAGAATCTTTCAAGAAAATCTCTCTTAAGTTCCCCCCAAGTAGTGATTGAATCATTCGGCAGCTCAGTCAACCACTTCGTTGCCTCACTCCCTAGTGAGAATAGAAATAACCTCAGTCTGATTGCTTCCTAGCTCACTCCCGATTGTTTGTATGCCTTACATATACCCACAAAATTTGTCAAGTGATCTTGGGCATCATCAGATGCATAACCCGCAAATATTCCCTTCATGTTGAGCAGTTGGATCATTGCACCAGTAATATCATACTTTACCCCAGCAGGCAAAGGAGGAGTGACTATAGCTCCAGTCTCACTGGCTTCGTCTATATCAGCATCATCCTCCTCATCAAAATACCAGTGTATCTGGTGTTCTGGACCTCTATTTCATCTAGCTCGCTCTGCTTTTGCAGCTAGACGTTGCTCTTTAGCAACTCTAGCTAACTCACGATCTCTAGCCCGAGATTACTCCTCTGCCAACATTCTCGTTGTGGCTTGGTCCACGGTTTTCTGCTCTTGGATGTTGGCCATTCTTCTCAGGTTTCTTAACATCTTCTCAAGTTCGTGATCAATTAGAACCAGGGGATTTCCTTGGCTCCTAGTATCGGGCATGCACAAACCTAAGACCTATTAAGCAACCAAAACAACAAAAGAAAAAAAAATAAAAAAATAAATAAGAACCAATAATAAAGCAAACACAATTAACAAAAGCCTTAGCCGTATTCCTCCGCAATGGCGCCAAATTTTGATATCGTCCAAATTAAACCTCGCAATTAAGATATAAAGCGGTTGATGTCAAATATAGAACCCAACTAGAGGTTGAGGTCGATCCCACAGGGAATATGGAAAGAACTTAAGTTAATGCAAATAGTTGTTACTATTGAGTTACTTATTTCCTAAGGGGGAAAGAAATAGAATAATAACCAAAAGTAAAACTACTGAATGCTTAGATCAAATTTGGTTTGTATTCAATTAATGACTTGACTAGGATTGTGTTCCCCAAGACTTCATAACCACAAGGCTTATACACTAGTGATCTATTTCGGTGTTCAACATGCAATATCGGTAAGTTTTACCTAAATGGTTGGTCCCCTATCTAGATGATTATCACCATGCAACTTGGTCCATATACAGGTGTATGTTCAATTAACCCTTACCCTTAATATCAGATTAGCTATTCGGGGACAAGTTCGAGCTATTGATGAGGGTTGATAGCCTCAAATCTCCATTATTAATCCCTTTTCCCATTCACTACCTCCTTGGTCCGGTAAGTAAGAATAAGGCAAGTCCTAACGTTTGCAACCGTCAAGAATCAATTAAAACGAAGGGAAAAACAATACATGCATTAAACCTCGTTCAAGAATCACTAAGTGTTTCACCTATGTGTGTTAATTCATCTTGGTTCCCACAACCCTAGTTATGGGTTTAGCTACTCATGCTTGTATGATCACAATCACAAAATATAAAATAAATCATAATTGCAATTACAAATTATCATAGAATAAAACTAAGTAAATTGAATAAAACTCCAAAATTGATGAATAAATTCCAATGTTGCTTTTGATCCTCAAAATTCATGAACAAAATTATAAACCTTGTTTCTTGACCCAAGAATAATCGTACAACAAAAAAATCCTACGTGAAAAATAATAATAATAAGCTTCCTATTGAAAACAAACCTAAACAGTGTATTTATAGTTTCAAGAAAACCTTTTCCTAACTAAAACTGAAAACCAGGTCGTCAGAGATCACGGGCTTGTTGACGATTCGTTGGGACCTTTTACGAGTCGTGCCTTACTAAAAATCAGTTGTCTTCAGCATTGAACCCAGTTGTGGCAATGGGTCACCTAATGACTCATTGTGCCTGGGCACGAGTCATTAGGCCTCTCGTGGTCTAACTCCTTCAACTTTCCAGTGCATCTTACGATTAGGTCCATTGATCTGCCAACGAGTCGTTTAGTCAACTAATGAATCGTTATATCATCCGTCAACTTTAATGACTATTTCTTCACTAATTCATTTTCCAGTCTTCAGGACTGACTTCACAACTTGTTACCAGATGTAACGAGTCTTTCCCTCAACCTATCAGGTACACTGTTTTTGCATTTTCAAAACTCAATAGTTACTCACGACTTCAACAACGAGTCGTGCTTCTTGCCAACGACTCTTGAAGTGCCTAGCAATCACCTGTTCAGTTATTTTAAGCATTAATTTACCCAATTCACTTTAGAACCTGTTTTCCTTCAACATTAAACACAAAACACATCATACCTATATAAACATACACGGAATGTGCATAGTTTCTTGGTTTTAAGGGTCGAAAGTACCGTAAAATCATGGCACATCACATTAATGACCCTCAATGGAGCCTTGCATGCCCAGGGTGCAGTTACAGGAGCCTAGATGGCTTAGATACAATTACAGGAGCCTAGAGGGCTCAGATAATGTTACAGGAGCCCAAGGGCTCAATTGTAGTCCTAGAGGCTGGATAGGTTTGGTTATAACTACTTGTGGAGCCATATTGACCTCGTTAGTGGAATATAGATTGAATTGTACTTGGATAGGCTTATAAGAGCCCAGGTAGGTTATCTCTGTGTTTCTTGCACCTTCTGGGCTTATGGGGGCCAGGTGAGATTCTTGTTTGTATACTTGCTTGCTAGATATAGTTTATGGATGTATAATCATACAGCTTAAGTTCCTTTTTATAATTTTCTACTAGATGCAGGCTATGATTATTAAAGCATTCAGGTTAACGTTTTCCCCTTTTCACTGATTACTTTCAGTTCTTTATCAGCTTCTATTCAGTTATTATTACTTTCTTCCAAATTCGGTACATTTTGTACTGATGCCCACGCATGGGGCACTGCATGCTTGCCTTCAGGTTTAGATAGATAGGTTTGAGGACCTCGTTAGCCGCTATTCAGAGTCAGCAAATTGGTCAGCTTCTGTCCATCGAAGTTGCTAGATGTTAGAGGTTTGCCTATCTTTTGGTTTATAGTTTTGGGTAGGCTGGGCCCTATCCCGACTAATATTTCACTCTAGAGGCTTGCAAAATACTGTTTATAGTTAGTGGTGCGTTATTGGCTGTGTAGGGCCTATATGTGTTGTGATTTGAGTGTTGGCCGCATGGGGCCTAGTTATGATACTTGTTATACAGCATGGTGGTCTTGTCGTCCCGAATAGGAAGATTTTGGTATTACACCTGTTGGGTTAGCTGTTTTCCGCAGGTTTATACTGCATCCTTGTCAACATAAGGCTATGTTTATAGCCAAGATATAGCTGTTTGGTTTCATGTTGTGTGTTGTGGGAATGCACCAGATTTGCCTGTGTCCATCCAGGTCAGCTCAGAGTCCAGTATGACATTCGGTGCCAGTTACGCCTCCCGAGGTGGGGTGTGACAAACTTGGTATCAGAGCAACGTTGTATCCTAGGGAGTTTGCAAGCTTTCTCTAGAAGAGTCTTGTTTATAAATATGTTGTGCACCACATTTTATATGCAGGAAGCTACGAGGCATGATAGTATGGTTACCCCTCCTTCTTCTTAAGATCACGCTATAGAGCTGAATTGTATAGGGTTGAGTCCCTAAGCTTATGTTGTTATGTCTGTCTAGAGTAATGTTTTATTTAAGACAAACTACAGCCAACCGCGAGTTAGATACAGTAGCAGGAGAGGGCACCAGTAGGGTGCCACAGTTAGGGAGAGCCTATCCTATGAGCGAAAGGGAGACATCTTTTCAATATCCCCAGCATCCCCCCAAGGCACTAGGAGCTTCATAAGGTAACAAACATGCCAGCACCGCTCCCAGTTCTTCCTACACCCTCGGATTAGAATATCAGTAGTGTAGTGTATATGTTGTCTTACTTAGTAGCTACTCAGTATTATACAGGGGTAATAACTAATGTTGGATTACCTAAAGGGTACGAAAGGTTATGAAATTGTGAGATTTTTACCTCCAGCCTTTAGAGTTTGTTGAGCTTCATATCATAGTCCCACTGCAGAATGATGTGGTTATCTCCGCCTTCTAGCCTTTTCTCAGTATAAAAGAGAGTGTAAGTATTGAAGCTATGTTGTAAAGAGTAAATAGTAAAAAGGGGTTATACCTATTGATTCTGGGGGTTGTTATAGAAGTGGTCAAGACCCCTAGTACATAAATCAGCCACCTAGACCTTCGCAATAGAAAAATCAGGTTAGCAGGTAAGGTTTCTAGGAGCAACCAAGTACGTGTGAGAGTCTATAAGCAATAAGACTCCCAGTAATAGTAAAGCTCGGGTTGGAAATAGACTAATCCCACCGCAGTATATTGATGGAAGTAGTGAGTACCTGGAAAGTAATAGTTGTGGCCCCCAGTTCATTATGTTAAAGGACAGAAAGGTCATACAACGGGAACCGGCCTGAGTGAGGATTAGGACGGTATAGGTTAGTAGACCTGACAAGTAGTACCCTTTCCAGTACGGTACATAGGGCACGAACCCCAGACTTCAGCCTGTGGAAGTAAGGACAAGACATGAGCAACTAGCTTTAAAAGAGAACAGAACCACACCTAGGCTATAGCGGGCTGATAAAGCTTGGAATCGCCACTAAATGTCGAGATATGAGCATCATGGTGGCACGCAGAGGACAAAACAAGCCCAAAGAAGAATTACCTCACCCATGATTTAGAATTAACTATAGTTGTTCATGCTCTGAAGATTCATGGGCAGCCTATTATATTTGAGACTAGGAAAGGGAGAATTAGTTTAAGAGATGCACCATCTAGCCAGATCAGTAGTTGGGGTAATAGATTCAGGTGATGGTGGGATAGTGGTTAAGAACCCTGCGATGTCATCTCCAGTGGTGGGAGTGAAAGGATGTGGTACGAATACCCTAGCCTAGTATAGCTCAGAATAAGGCCCAGCAGGAGGATTCATCGGCCTTTGAGATAGTAGGGGGTAGAGTCTTGAGACCCACAGGTCGGCGCTACTTCTAGATGTGGAATGGCTTCATTAGTAAATTGTGGCAAAGGTATGCTATGTCTGTTATTCTCTCCACCCAGGTTCGATGAAAATGCATCAGGTTATAAAAGAGATCTATTGGTAGCATAATGAAAAAAGATATTATTGAGTTGTAGCACTGTGTCCCAATTTCCAGCAGGTAAAGGATGAACATCAAAAACCTAGCAAGCTAACTAAGGATATAGTCGTGCGAACGTGAAAATAGGAAGCAGTCAATATGAATTTAGTTACAGATTTACCTCATATTTGGTATAAACTTTACCCTACTTGGGTCATTGTTGAAAGGCTAATGATATCAACGCATTTCTTTCCGGTCGAACTACATTTTTAGCTAAAGATTATGTTGAGTTGTATACTTAAGAGATAGTCTAGCTACATGATATTCCAGTGTCTATCAGTTCTGAAAAAGGGGCAGGATTCACAGCTATGTTGGAAAGGGTGTCAGAAAGGATTGGGGTGCAGATTAACTTAAGTGCAGCTCCTCGTCCCCAGATAGATGACCAAGTTGAGTGCACATTTCAGATGCTCAAAGATATGTATGGGCGGGTATGCTAGAGTTCAAGGAAGTTGAGACGACTATCTACCTCTTATGGAGTTTGTATATAATAACAGTCACCATTTTACCATCAAGATGGCACCTTATGAGGCTTCATACGGATGGAAATGCAGGTCCCCCATGGGATTCTTCTAAGTGAGTTAATTAGGGTTAATTGGACCTAACATGATGTTGTCACGACCCGCGCATAGGCTCGGATCTAGACACGGAACCTAGAACCATAAATGGCTCTAAGTCCATCCATGGAATGAACATGAGAACTAAATCTTTAACATAATAACTATGGAAATATAACATTTTAAATAGCGGAAGTCGGAAAATTCAATAACAATCTGAACAATGGAATACACAACACTAATCCGAAGCTGAATACATACTATGTTTGATAAGCCTCTAAAATATGACGAGTTGATGGGACAAGAACCCAACTAACTCAGTAATAAACTGAAATAGAACATATTGATGATAAACTGATGAGAAGGTCCTCGAAGGATGAGGACTCACCAATGAGCTAAGAAAATGCTAACTCTGAGGATCTGGCTAGCGGTGGCACTGAACCTGAATGTCCGAGCCTGTATCATGAAATGATACAACATAGAGTGTGTAGTCAATACTTGGAATGTACCGAGTATACAAGGTAAGTAAAACCGATAAGTAAGTAAAACTAAAATCATGCATATCATAAAACATTTCAACACAATATTCTGAGTGTAAGGCTTGCACGCTATTATCTGAAAACACGATTTAAACATGACTGAATATCATAACTGGTTCAAATGACCCAAAGCTGAAACTGATAATCATAAGTAAAACTGAACATTAGGTCAAACCTGCTGAAAACATAATATCATGAATGATGAACATGCATACCTAAAATCATTTGGAAAAAAAAGGAGACTCGTCATATAACCGACATTACTACGATAGAGCTTACATGGTCCCGACTATTACACTCAAGGGGGAAGAACCGTCCAAAGCCTTTTCAGGGCTAAGGGGGCTAAGGGCACTACCATGATATCGATATCAAGCTGAAGGGCCATTGAGAGAAAGGAAGGCTCACAAAGGAGGACCCAAATAATCTGAACATACCTACATTGGCATGTAGTTCTGAGGCGCAAGGTTGACTAAACCCTTATCCTACTTGGTGCTAGACACTACTTCCAAGAACATGTATATACTCTCCATCAATTTTCAATAAAGTTGATCCATCATCTTGCGACGAAGCTGAATCATAATAGTACATGCAAAATCTGAAAAAATATCATGAGGAGCCTCAGCTCAAACCCTACCACAAGCCTAAAAGTGGGATTCTATGACTCCACAACCATGTGGTAAGCTAATAACATGAGATTGAAGTAAATCATGAAACATACTTGATCATATGGGCTTGTCAAACTTATACATGCTTTGAAATAGTCTTGACAGTCAAAATCATGAATATAAACATAGGTAATTTGAGATCATAATTTCATCATAGACATTTCATCACAGATCATAATCTCAACTCCTCATGAACTTTCATAATTGGGCATCAAAATTTTAAAACTTTGAAATCATAAATTTATAATTGAAATCAATATAAAATATGGCCAAGAAACTAAAAACAACAGTACAAACATGAATAGAAATTACCCATGATAGATACTTAGAGAATTTCACAAATTTGGGTTAAACCCTCATGGATTCATCAACCTTGAATTCATGAATTTAGAAGAGGATTTGGGCATGAAAGTGAAAGAATACTCCTATCCATAACCCTACTGTCACGCCCCGCCTTGGGGGGCATGACTGGCACTTGGTACCCTACTAGGACCTAAACTGCTAGACTGCTGACCCTAAGCACTTCTGGTGCCTGGCTGGCTCTAACTCTAGATTCAAGAAAATGACGGGCTATATAACGGTTGTAAATACAACCTCTGGCCAACTAGGCCTATAGCCCTCTGTAAGTAAACAACAGCTAACCAGAACAACAGTAGTATGAAGGAACCTATGCGGGCCGACAAGCCATGCTGTCTAGTTACTTCTGAATCAAGTAAACAAGAGCTAAACTTCTACGTGACCGACAAGGTCACCACTACCAACTGTATAAGGCCCCACACGGCCATCATAAACAAGCTAAGACATACACACGGCCTCACACGACCGGTACAACTAACCACAGGGAATACACAAGCTGCAAGCCTATAAGAATATTGATAAGATGGTCGAGACAGGGCCCCGGCCTACCCATACTGTAAAACAAAAGAATAGAAATAAACCTCTGGCTGTCTAGCTCCGGATGACAGGAGCTGATGACTCAATGTGCTGGCTGGAATTATGAGGTATCGGCTCCTCGTCTGTGAGTACCTGCAGGCAAGTAATGCAGCGCCCCAAATGGGCGTCAGTACCACTGGTACCGAGTATGTAAAGCAAACTGAGCTTAACTAAATATAAGCAATAATACTAGTAGTTCTGAATAGAAAAAAGTATCTGAAACTGTCTGGGCTGGAGGGATCTGAAATGAGCTTATCTGTACTGAAGGTAAGGTAGAAGCATACCTTTCGACGTGGCGACCTGCTATCTATCAGCTAATAAATAACATGTATATACATATATAACATACAACGACCTATACCAGCCCCCATAAGCCGGAAGGTGCCAACCAACACACAATCTATATACCCTACCGGGTCAAAACAATCCAAAAGTAAATCACTCCACTCGCCTACTAACTAAGAGCACCTCCACCGGCCCCCTGGGTATGCAGCTTGGGCTCTCTGGGCCCCTGACTATAACTGTATCTGAGTCCAGAGGACTCCTGTAACTGTAAATTGTAATCTGTATCTGTATCTGCATTTGTAATCTGCCCCCTGGGCGCAAGCGCTCGACAGAGTAAGCTATAATGTTATGCTGATCAGCCTGACATGGGGAATATTGCATCCCATCTTCGTCCTACTGCGGACGGCATGCCACTCCTTGGAGTGACGTATCCTCACCCTCTGGTGGGCGAGTCGACATAGCTATTAACCCTGGGGCGGCAAGGAATCTCTAAGGGTGCCCTCACAGCATAAACAGGTCTCAACAAACAATATTCACATATAGCAAGCATGTTCGATCTGAAAATACTATCCATGTTTTGATATTCTATTATGTATCTCTTTTCTATAATAAACTGATCCTGTTACTGGGCTAACTGTATCTTAAATAATATATGGCTGTCTGATACTGATTTGTTGACCTTTATTCTGAATATAGCATAATAACATAAAACATGATTGCTGGATTCATATTGGACTCAATACTCGACTTCTGGATTCTTTCTTCTAGAGTTCACGCTATTTGCTACACTAGGATTACTAACTTGCTGAAGGAACAAGCTTTACATACCTCCATTTCTGATTTCCCGGCTAATCAGCGTAATTCGGTCAATATTCGCTATTTCTCCCAACTACATCCATATATATATCAATTAGGACTAAATACATTAATATTCTGAGAGAAAATATCACTTTTAATATATATATAGCCCAAACTTTGACTTATCAAGAAACGGCCGAAAACTCGCTATTTTCCGGAAGTCCAGAAGGGAGAAATACTCACTTTAGGGCTAGGAATATATTGACACTAATTTGGAGCAATTCCACTTACCTTAGCTTGGTAGCACAACGGTTCGCCGGCCGAATTTTACGAAACTAAACCCGTAGGAATGCTCTTTGCAGCTTTATACTTCGGTATCTGGAGTTAATTTGAGTTTGGATAGCGTTTGACGGCGTAAACAGAAGGAAATCTCACTAACCCTCTCGTGCCCTCTGTTTCTGGTCTGTTTTCTGGAAATTTTTAATTAAAATGAGGTAAAACCGAAGTTTGGAGGCTTTTATACTTGGGCCTGCACCTCACCACCGTGGCACATTGGCCATCACGGAGGTGAGCCTCCGTGACACGCTGGCCATCACGGAGGTGAGCCTCCATGACACTCTGGCCATCGCGGAGGAGGTCTGCCGGCCTCCTCTTGCGATGGTTCGACGTGTCGCATATCCGGTCTTTCCCCGGGCCTTTTCCTAGCATGTATGGCATTCTAAAACTCTTAACCAATATGCGAATAGGCCATTCACATGTCGAGAGTTTACGGGGTGTAACACCTCCATACCTAGGAAATCTGGTCTTATACTCTTCCTTGAAAGCCCAAAGGAATTGGAGAGTTCTTAGCTTGATCTTCCTTGGAATCCTCTAGTTTGCTACATGGAGAGGGAATAGGTTAGAATAGATTTAACCCCCTTAAAACTCCCCTTCCGAGCTTAAAACGACATAGTTTAGGACCTAGGGGCTTAGGATTTATGAAAATACCCTTACTAAAACGTATAAAAAATGGACAACTGCCAGTCACTACTAGTGACATCACGACTCATGGTGAACTTGATGAGTCGTTGACTCCCAGTCATTACGTTTTCTGCCAAAATTCAATCTCCAACTCAACTCCTTGTCATGACCAACTCCACAAGTCATGGAGTCATATCACGACTCGTGGCTGCCTTTCGAGGTCACCCTAGACCACATGTGTTTGCCAACTTTTCCTCACCTCATGAGTCACTTAACGACTTGTGATGTCTCCCCACGGGTAACTAGATGACTCATCCTGTGACTTTGGCAACAATTTCCTGCTTTCTTCGCTTTAACCCTTGGGTCTGATGTTATGGAATTTTGGGATATTACAATATTTCCCCCTTGGAAACATTCATTCTCGAATGTGAATGAATATACTGAAAAGCTGGGGAATAGATTGTCATCCCAAATATTGAACATCTAAGGTTGAATACTGATGGAGTCATTGACTCCAAACTAAAATACATGACTGAACTGATTTCACGAATCACACATACATGCACTGACATGAAAGAAACTGGAACACATGAACTGAACAAGAAACCGAATAGAGTACTAAGGAGGAAACTAATACCTCAAGCTGGAATTGAATCGGAAAAAAATAAATGCGGGTATTTAGCCATTATATCGTCTTCGGCTTCCTACGTAGCTCCCTCAACATACCGATTTCTCCACAAAACCTTTATTGAGGTTACTTCTTTGTTTTCAACTTCCGAACCTGACGATCAAGTATCTCCACTGGAACCTCTTCATAGCTAAGGCTATCCTTCACACATATTGTCACGCCCCACCTTAGGAGGCATAACCTAGTGCAACACTGGGATCTGGGCTGACCTAGATAGACATGTACACCTCTGGTGCATTCCAGCAACTCATAGTCAAGAAAACAAACAACTATATCTTAGCTATAAATAATGCCTCAGTCGACAAGGCCACATAGCCAACCTGTAAAACAAAATAGCTAACCCAGCAACGTAGTAGTAAAGGGATCCTATCCGAGCCGACAATACCACCATGTAGACTAGTCATAACAGAAAGAAAGACAGGCAGTCATATACCAACTACAGCCAACAAGGCCGCTAAATGAAAGCTACACTAGGCCCCAAACGACCAACATATAAAACACAACAAATATAGGCCCCACACGGCCAACACAAATAGCTAATTAAATATTGTAGTCTGAAAGCCTCTAAGAGTAAAAATATTGGTCGGGATAGGGCCCGACCTTCTCAAATACTATACAATAAATGACAGGTAAACCTCAATAACCTGGCAACTCCGAATGAAAGGAGCTGGCCAATCTGCTGACTCTGAATAGTTGCTAGGAGATTCTAAAAACTATCTGTCTAAACCTGCAGGCATGTATACTGCGCCCATAGTTGGGTGTCAGTACAATATGTACCGAATATGTAACGCAATAATAAAAGCTGAATAAAAGCTGATAAAGAACTGAAAGTTATCAGTGAAAAGGGCATAAGTTAACTTGTAATCTTTCTTATCCATTACCTACATCTAGTAAATCATTACACATATATGAACTGAAGTTGTAAGACTATACATTCATAACCTATAGCTAACATGCAAGTATACACACAAGAGCCTAACCTGGCCCTCATAAGACTGGAAGGTACAATCAACATAGAGATAACCTACTTGGTCCCCCATAAGCCTTGGCAGACGTAAATCAGTCTATATACCCCTATTGGTATTTCTAAGGTTCTGCAAGTAACTATAACTGAACATACCTAGTCTCTTGAGACTATACCAGAACCTCTTGGGCTCCTATAACTGAATTCGGGCCTTTTTGCCCCTATGACTATACCCCAAGCACACGAGGCTCTACGAAGGGTCTGTAATGCCACTACGGAGTAGAAGAAGTCCATAAATGAATATACTTCAATATGTCCTCATAGGCTCTAACTTAGTCCTTACAGACAATATATGGCCCTATAGGCAATTCAGTAGCTCCGTAAGCAATACAACATCATAGCTCTGTAAGCAATCTATAGCTCTGTAAGCATTAGTAGTATCATAGCTTCGTAAGCAGTTTATAGCTCTGAAAGCAGTTCATACAACTAGCAGCCTCTAAGCTATTCAAGGGCAAGAGGCACTACGAAACACGATCTACCCTAACTAGGGACACTATGTTACAATCTACAAACCTAGCCATTCAAAAGGCATATATGGCCCCTTAGTCCTACTTGCGACCACTACTCTCACTGGTCCTTAGACTGGTCCATATAGCTGCCAACAGGCACAGTCTGTGTGCCTACATCTGACAGAGGGTCCTGGCAGTGCTCACACTATCCGTTAACTTAGACAAAAAAAAACAAGGTCCGAGTGACCTAAGCGATAGTCTAAAGGTCATACTAGGACATGATAGCTCATAAGCGAACAATAAGGTTGTAGGTGACCAACCATTTAGTTCCTTCACTAAGAATGGTTTTAAGGATGCTACTAATCGGATATACTCTTAAGCAGTCAG
The DNA here is from genome assembly GCA_035772735.1 of Datura wrightii. Taxonomy (NCBI): domain Eukaryota; kingdom Viridiplantae; phylum Streptophyta; class Magnoliopsida; order Solanales; family Solanaceae; genus Datura; species Datura wrightii. The sequence continues at coordinate 13,614,536 of JASDFA010000001.1, forward strand.
GCCTAACTTCCCACAGGTAGCTCACTATGACCTTTAGGCTGAAGGTAACACTGTGAAACTATGGTTTTAGTCTCTTAGACACTAACTTGGTCCATCCAAAATTTAGATGGCTCCTTTGGGCGATTCATAGCCTCGTAGGTAGGTGTATTTGGACCTAGCCCTTCACAGCAATATATACCTAGTTTCTGTAAGAGTGGCCTATGGTGTTGGTCCCACATCTAATTACTAATAATGCTCCCTCGTGAGGGTATCAACTAGTCCATCAGACTTGTAACAACTGGAGTCGTTTCCTGAGTGACCTATATAATAAGCAGTGAGTCGGCTGAAACTAACGGTCACTGACAGTAGCCACTCATATAGCGGGCTGTCGCTCAGTTCACTAGGCAACCCTGGTTTCACTAACTCGAAGGTAAGACCAACCTAACAAAATTCTGGCCCAGAGGCATCAAGGTATGCCAACAACGTCTACGCGAGCTTTACTAACGATATAGGCATCAAACTGAAAGTTATATCGCTCAACTATGCCCTTATGCTTTCCAACATGCTAATTTAGGCCCAATATCTAACCATAAACTTTTAAAGCCTTGGCGTGAAAGAAAAACATCAGGATACTTCTAAACAGTAATTAAATGAACTAGGGAAATCTTTATGACACTCCTTGTGTTAGCCACACTGAACGTACCATTTTCCCGATGGGGGTACTATGGTGTGATCTCAATACGTATTATAGAAGCTAACCACAACATACATAGGTATTATCTACTTGCACACCTAATCACAATATATAATATCATTATCTACTTTCAAAAGCATAAGTCGTATCACCATACGATGAAAATAACTAACCAAAGGGATAAGCCTTAACATACCTTCAATGTCGAGTTTCATTCACCCAAATAGTTTCCAACCTAAGGCCATTAATTCCACTCAATTGAAGCCTTTATATTGAGAGAATAAGGCTATTTCAGTAGTAGGCATTGAGAAATGACGATATTTATCGAAAAACATTGACTCCAATTCAACTTTGTTTAATTTGGCCGAAAACTCACAAATTCTCGAGAGTCTAGAAGGTAGATATACATACCCGTCACTTGCAGTCACTTAGGACTCAATTAGAAGTTATTCTAACAACTTTTACTTGGAAGGGTTCCGGTATTCGGAGCGAATTTTTCAAGAAATGACTCCGTAGGGATGTTCCTCATAGGACTAGGACTTGTTATCCAAGATGAATTTGCGTTTGGATGGAGTTTAACAGTATAATCTCATGAAAAAATGATGAAACCCTCGTGAAATACTCTCTCTAGCCACTGCTCTCTATTTAGGAAACGTTTAGAATGATTCATCAAATATACACTAAAATATATATATAGGTAGGGGCTGTGCGGGGGAGGCACAGCGCGCCGCCCACAGCACCAAGAGTCGGGCGCGATGCGCCGCTCAAGGTGCCAGGCTGGCTGGCGAGGGACGGCACCTAGTGCACCTGGCTTCCTACCTCGGCCTCCTGCTCGCTTGATGTCGTGATTGTATACTTATCCCCTGTGCCCTTTTTCACATGTGTCGTACTTTAAAACTCTCAACACACGGACACACGCGTTGGTTAAACGATAGAAACTTACGGGGTGTAACATCATCCTCCCCTTAGTAACATTCATCCTCGAATGTAATCTTAAGCTTAAGGGACTCAATTCCTTTAACTATTGCCAAAAAAATTCTGGTAGAGCCTCTGCTATTATATGGACTATTCGGAAACCTAAAACGCAGAAAAGTCAAACATAGGCGCCTCACAGGACGCTACACGCAACTAACTAGCATAATTCTACAACATATATATATAAGAAAATGATAACAATAGCAACAAAGGTAACTATATAGCATCTAAAACTATCTTGCCTTAACTGAAATCGACTAAGTCTATATACTATCGTCGTAGAGCCTAGAACAACTGAAGATATCCAAACTTCATGTCATGCTTAGGTTTTCAATTCATCTCTTCTATATTTCTGTTCCCCCATAATACTCTAATAAGCTACATCTTTGGTTCTCAAGATAGCTCCTACGAACCTGACGATCTAATATAACTATTGGAGTCTCCTCGTGGGATGGCTCTTCTGTAACCTGAGCATCCCCGACTGGGTCAACCTGATAAAAGGTCTCCTACGCGCTTGCATAATATTGATTAACAGATCCTAGCCTTGAAGGCAACTCTAACTCATAGGCCACTTGGCCGATCTTTCGGAGCGTCTGGTATAGCTCAATGAATATAGGCCTGGCTTTCCCTCCTTGTCGAATCTCTTAACGCCCTTCTTTGGAAACATTTTTAAAGGTACTTAGTCATCCATCAACCTCTAATTCCCTATGCCATACATTGGAATAGGACTTCTAACGACCCTGGGCTATCAGCAAATGCTCTCCACTGGCTTTAACTTTTCCTTCTGACTGATGTGTTATGCCAGGTTCATTAACCCTGACTTATATAATTCAAGCCATCATATAGGGGACCTGCATTTCCACTTGCAACATATCATTGAGTGCCTGAATCGTGTACTCTGCTTGGCCATTTTCCTGGGGATGAGAAGCTATACTCAAATTAACTTGTGTCCCAATCCGTTCTGACACCTTTTAATAAACCTAGCTGTGAGTTGTGCCCCTCATGTAGCTAGATTATCTCTTTGGTATTTAACTCGGCATAATCTTTAGCTGAAATACAATTCTAACCAGCAAGGAATGAATTGATCCCATTAGCCTTTTAATAATGAGTCAAGTAGGGTCGAATTTATGTTTGGTATGAGGTAAATCTGTAATTAAGTTCGTATTGACTACTTCCCACTTCCATGCAAGCATGACTATATCCTAAATTAGCCTGCCCGATTTCTAATGTCCAACCTCTCCTTGCTAGCCATTAGAGCTCTGTACTACAGCTCGACCATGTCTTCCTTTTTCTTATGCTATCAATAGATCTCTTTTTATAACATGTCGCGTTTTCGTCAAACCCGAGTGGAGGAAATAGTGGACATGGTGTACCTTTGCTACAATCTACTTACGAAGCCTTTCCATATTTGAAATGATGTAATAACCCAAAAACCCTAAGATTAGACTTCAGAGTTAAAATGGAGAAAACAAAGTTTTCTACACCAGGTCACAGGACAAGGTCCAGTGACCCATGGGGTGCACCACGAGTCGTTGAGTGACTCATGGGGAGGAGTTTGGACTAGGTTGAGATTTTGAATTTTGAGGTAACCACGAGTCATGGTAAGCACCACGACTTGTTGTGTGGGTTATGGTCAAGAGTGATTGAAGGTGGAAGGAGTTTGGGCAATGTTGATGACGACTTGGTCACCACGAGTTATGGTGTCCCTCGTGGTGACCCTCAAAAGGCAGGATTCCAGTGTAGGCAATGATTTAAGACCATGAGTCATGGTCTAGGGCATGAGTCATCCAGTCCCCCGTTGGGACTGGCAGTGAGTATTTTCGTAAGAATTTATTAAGGGCTTTTCTGTAATTTCTAAGTTTCTAAGGCCTATACTATGTCATTTCAAGTTCAGAATAGTGTATTATAAGAGGGGAAAGTTCATTTTAAGCCTATTCTCTTTCATGAATGCAAGTCTAAAAGCTCCTAAGGGTGATCAAGCCTAGATTCCTCAAGTTCTTCCCCAAATTCCCATTGGGAAATCAAGAGAGTTGTGAAATCAGATTTCTACAAGTATGTAAGGTTATGAAATGGGTGTATTCATCCACACCCATGCTCAATCCCTCTTCAATTCATGAAATTCTAGTTGTTGAATCTATGGGGTTTTAACCCAACGTATAAATTCTCTAAGTATCAATCATCGGTAGGATCTAAGCATGTTTCTAACGTTGAATTATGATTAATAGGCATATTTTACAATGTTTTCAAGTACAAATTATGTTTTCAAGTTTTACAAATTATGATACCCAACCATGAAAGTTCATGAATAGATGAGATTATGATGTATATGTTCAAGCATGATGAGATGTATATGAAGAAAGTATGATTTCAAAGTACCCATGTCTATATCTATGTTTTCGAATTAATTAAGCCTATGTCAAGTATGTTTAAGTATTGGGAAAACTCATACGATCAAGTATGTTTCATGATTCATCTAAACTTTATGTATTAGCTTACCACATGAACTTTTGGAGTCTAGACTCCCACTATTTCAGCTTGTGGTATGGTTTGAGCGCAAGGCTCCTTGTGTTATGATTTCAGATTTATGCATGTATGTTATGAGTCAGCTACGTCACTAGACAATGGTTCAGCTTTGTTGAAAAACGATGGAGAGAATATGCATATTTATGAAGTAGTGTCTCGCACCAAGTAGGCTATGGGTCAGTCAACCCTATGTTTCAGAACTACATGCTAACGTAGGTATGTTCAAATTATTTGGGACTTCCCTTGTGAGCTTTCCCTGCCCCCAAGGGGCCTTCAGCTTGATATAGATATCATGGTAGCATCCTTATCCCTGGAAAGGTTTTGGATGGCTCTGCCTACTTGAGTGTGATAGTCAGGACCACGTAAGCTCTATCATGGTAATGTCGGTTATATAACGAGTCTCCCATTCTTCCTCATGATTTCAGTTATGCATGTTCATTAGTCATTATATTATGTTTCCAACAAGTTTGACCCAATGTTCAGTTTTACTTATGATTATCAATTTCGATCTTTGAGTCATTTGATTCAGTTATGATATTCAGTTATGTTCATATCATAATTTCAGAAAATAGCATGCAAGCCTTACTCTCAGAATCTTATCTTGATTATGCTTTTATGATATGCATGATTTATGATTTTACTTAATGGTTTTACTTACCTTACATTTTCTCTATATTCCACATACTTACCGCATACTCTATGTTGTATCATTTTATGATACAGGCTCAGATATTCAGGCTTTGTCCCATCATTAGCCAGATCTGTAGTATTGGCACTTTCCATCCAGAGTTGGTGAGTATATCTTTCGAGGGCCCTTCTTTTCAAGTTGTATTTAGTATTCTCAGTTTCAGTCTATAGTGAGTTAGTTTGGGTCTTTTCCCATCAACTCGCCAGTAGTAGAGGCTTTTTAGATATAGAATGTATGCAGTTTCAGTCAGGTGTTATGTACTCATATATTATGATATTTTCAGACCTCTACTTTGTTATATATGCTAGACTTCCACTAGAGTATGTTGATTTTAGATATCATGTTCTTACCATGCGCCGACTTAGAGCCTCTTAGGGGACTTTGTCCCGTGTCTCGATCTAATCCTATGTTCGGGTCGTGACAAACTTGGTATCATAGCATTAGGTTTTGAAGTGTTCTAGGGTGTCTGGAAGCGGCGTTAAGTAGAGTCTTTTTCATTGGTGTGAAGTGCGCCACACTTATGACGAAGAGTCTACGAGACATTTTAGGAAATGCTCCCTTCTTTCATGATTTAAGTCATGCGATGCAATGTCTCTATCATTCTAGCTCGTGCTATATGCGTTTGCAGAATCATGCCTCCTCGCTGAGTCAATAGAAGAAGAAATGGAAGTGGAAATTTCCATGAGAATGGAAATGAGGATGGACACCAGCAGGCCCCACCGGCCCAAGAGGAGCATATACCCGAGCAGGTTGCCCATGTTGAGTTCAGGGCAGCGATTCAGATGCTAGCTCAGGCATTGACAACCCATGTCAACCAATAGGCGAAAATGCATGTCCCATAGAATGGGAATGGGCGACAGCAAGAGTAAGAGATTTTATGAGGATGAACCCTTCGGAGTTTCTTGGATCAAAGGTGGACGAGGATCTATATGAGTTTATAGATGAGGTTCTGAAGATCTCCCAAATCATAGGGGTGTCGGGAGAAGAAGGTGTCGATCTAGCCTCATATCAGTTGGAAGGGGTTGCGCATATTTGGTTCAAGCAATGGAAGGATAGTGGGGCAGTTAGAGCAGGCCCTATTGGATGGGTTGAGTTTCATGCCACATTTCTGTACTGATTCTTAACTAATGAGATGAGGGATATTAAAGCTGCCAAGTTTGTGAACCAGAAGCAAGGAGATATGATAGTTAAGGAGTATGCCTTGGAGTTCACTCACTTGTCCAAGTATGCACCTGAGATGGTGGTAGATTAGAGAGCCCGAGTGAGTCAGTTCGTACATGGGATAGTAGACTACTTGTTCAAAGAATGTCAGACTGCGATTCTGCATTATGACATTGACTTTCCTCGGATAGTTCTATACTCCTAGCAAATATAGGCAGTATAGGTGAGTGAGCGGGAGAGAGAGGCCAAGAGCACCAGGATTGATATCTTCGGATTATCCCAACAGAGACCTAGTGGGCACTTCCAGTAGTCCCACCAGATTATCCAGATCCAAGCATGACCAGAAGGGACGGATATCAAGCTCTAGAGGTCAGGGTAGTAGACTCACAGAGTCTAGCATTCCAGAGTATTTCAGGTGTGGATGAAGACACACGAGTCAGTGTTTGGTAGGTTCAGGTGCTTGTTTCGGGTGAAGGAAGCCCAGACATATGCTTAGAGATTTCCCAAATGCTAGACAGGGCCATGATAGGGGCTGCAACCCAGCCTCCAGTTCAGCAGCTCCACCAACACGCCCAGCGCAGCAGGGGGCATCTACTAGTACGGGTGGTGGTTAGTGCCAAAACAAATTCTATGCCTTAGCATCTCTTCAGGAGCATGAGGTCTCCCCAGATGTAGTCACTGGTATGTTATAAGTATTCCACCTTGATGTATATGCATTGTTAAATCCAGGGGCTACTTTATCTTTTGTGACGCCCTATGTTGCTAATAGTTTCAGAGTTAGTTCCAAAATCCTATCAGAACCCTTCTCAGTCTCTACTCTAGTCGGTGATTTAGTTGTAGCTTGACGGGTATATAGAAATTTCCCTGTCACCATTCTTCAGAAAGTCACCTCAGCAGATTTAGTAGAGCTAGCCATGACAGATTTTGATGTAATCTTTGGCATGGATTAGCTACATGCATGTTATGCCTCAATCAATTGTAGAACTCGTGCAGTAGAGTTCAAATTGCTGGATGAGCGAATCCTAGAGTAGAAAGGTAGTTCAACTATGCATGTAGGTCGCTTCATTCCCTATCTTAAGGATAGAAAGATGATTTCTGAAGGTTGCGTGTATCATCTGGTTTGGGTTAAGGATGCTTGTTGATACCCAATTTTGACCTACCTACGCCTTAATATGCTGCTTATATATACATTTATTCATTTATTTATTTTACACAAATATTCGACTTACTTTTATATTTATAAAATAATTTATTATCATAATATTGTGAAAATTATTTCAAGTTACATATATATGACTCATATTAATTTTAATTTTTGATATTAAATAATTATGTCATATATAATATATTTCGTATTAATATGCGTCGTTATTTTGAAATATATTCTTTATTTAATAAACTATTTACCTAATTTCACTAAATTTTATAAATTTATTTGACTAATAATATTACTCGAATTTATAAATTATTTATGTCAATAATATAATTTTTATTTGATAACTTAATTTTATTTATAAATATAACATTTTAGTATTTTATTTATATTAATAATAATGTTTATATGATTTTTCTATAATTTAAACTATTTTGTTATCTATTTATTAAATTATTTACAAATGTAGTGTTTTTATTAATTTAATAGCAGCAAATTCAAAACTTTCCTCCAATTTATTTAAATTCTAGCCACTTGCTATTCAATTTATTTAAAATCTGGCCACTTCCTATTCAATTTATGTCAATTCTAGCCAATTCAGTCAATTTTGGGCTACAATCTTAACCCAATTCAATTTCAATTTAATTAACTCATTTGTCTTAATTCGGGTGACCCACTTTAATCCGGAACCCGACCAAAACTTAACATTTAATCTCATCCATTCATCCACTTTGATCCAACGGTCCTAATTTAACCCTAACATATTTCCTTACTTATCCCCTTCTTACCCAAAACCCTCATTTTTTACTCTCAAACTCACCTCAGCCGCCCTTCCCTCTCCCCCTCTCTCTCTCTCTCCGGCCCAACATAACCAGCCCCGTGTCACCACCAACCTGCCGCGACCACCACTGCCTAGAAGCCGCCCCATCCCCTCTCTTCCTCTTCTTCCACCTCCGGCAACCCGCCGAAAAACCTCCATAATCTCCGGCGATATTTCCTCTTTCGCCTATCTTCTCTCCCTTCTTCCCTCACTTTTCCCCTCACCCGAACAAAACCAAACCCCGTCGCTACCTCGTCTCCCGCCGTCACCGGAAAATATGACAACCACCCGCAATTTAGCCTCATCAACAGTCGTTGTGCCCATCTCCCTCTTCCCAACGACCAAATAGTCACCACTAGTGCCACTCGACCTCCCTTCGTTCCCTTCCTCTTTCTCCATTTCCCGGCGAACACCATCGAAACGCCACTAGTAATCCACCAGTGAAACCGAAAAACCACCAAACATCCACCAACAACAATCGCACACCTTTTTTCCCCATTCCCTTACTCATGTTTAGTTATGTTTAATAATGATCTAAATCTATTGTGCATTTGGTATTGTAAAATATTTGGAATTGACCAGTTATGTGTCCTCTAAATTTTCTGTATAGTCGATTATGGCTACCGGTATTGCAGTCACGATCTGCTTCCTTGCAATTTAAAATTGCCTTTCTTTCTCAACCTGTTTTGTTTTACTCATGATCCAATCTGATTTCTAGGACATTAATTTGAACCTGAGTTAGTTTTATTCTGTCATCATTGATATGGATTGTTTATGGCCTTTTTCTTATTAGTTGGTAATTGAAAGATTCTTACTCCATGAGTGTAGATTCAAATCGTATTACAACTTTGTCTGTTCCAGCAGATTTTTATAATTGGAAGTTCTTATATTATATATATGACAACTTTGAAGTTGGTTTTAATAGTAAATGTTGAATGATTTGATTATATGATTCATGTATTCCCTACCTTATTTTCTCTAGTCCGTGTTAATTGTGTCAAATATGGTCGTTTAGCTCGGATTATTTATTTTTAGAATATTTGGGTCAATGGTTAGTAATACTTGCTCTTTTCTCTTGTGTAATTTGAATCATGACAATATTAGTACTTATTTAATTATTGTAACGTTAGATTTTAAACTAAGTACAACCTTGCAATAGATTTGTTCCCTTTCCCATCTTTAGGCCTTTTTTTTAATAGTATGTGATAATTTGGTAAATTGTGACCGAATGATTTTCTTGCTTTAATTAAGAAATTTGGTCATGATCGTTTCTTACTTACTCTCTTTAATTACTTGGATAGTTGGAATATATTTTTATTTATGGTAAACTCGAATATGCTCTACATCTAATTACCTTATTTATATTAATCAACTACCATCTTATAATCTCCTTGAGTGATTTATTACCTTTTCTTATTGTGAGTATAATCTGATAATAATATGATATAGATGGTAATTACGGATAACTTAATCAGTTACTTATGCTAAATTGATTCTCTTGTTCTATTCATGGAAAATCTTCCATGATTTATCCTTTCCTTTAATTATTGAATAATTATGTGACAGCTCTTATATTTATCTAATTATGGTAAACTGTGATTTATTTTTTTTACCACTCACAAATTTTGGAAGCTCTGATATTTAGAATAACATATATGGTTAATTTATATGTTCCCTTCAATTATGTGACAATTTGGTCTTATATTATTTATGGTATGTTTTAATGCAATCCTGTTTAAGGGAAATTGTTTTTCTTTTGATTGACATCCTGAATGAAAATGCATATTTATTTACCACCGGTTTCCTTATACTGATTTACAACAGTTGCATTGCTTGGGTATTTTTTGTAAATCGTGAATTAATTGACCTTGTCCATTGCTAAGGAATAATTTCCTTTATTTGATTATGCTAAATATTTTAATCCCTCACTTTCTTCTATTTAAAGGGCCCTTCCTCTTCTTTATTTGTCGGGAGAACACGAAAAATATTATTTTACTACTGCTTCATTCCTTCTTAGTTGATACTCTTCCCTTTCCTGTTTCAACACGAGCATTGCTCGGGATCCACGAGATCCTTATGATCTTGACGTGTTGGGGCATGGGTCTCAGTTATTGGCAAATCCTTTCTGAATTGTTGTTTGCTGCTTTATTCTTTTACCGAGTAACTGGTTAGTTATTTTCCTATACTACTTTTGATAATTCAATGTGAAGATTCATACTTGCATAATAAGCATGAGCTCTCTAAATATTTTGCATAACCGTAGGTATTATAATGTGTACTTGAATTTTTGTGATTTAACTTGTTTGTATAAACATTTCGTAAAAGATTCAATTAAATAAGTTGTAAGTTAGGGATTCCCAAATATATGTTTGTACGTGTATATTTGTCGTATCACTTGTTTAACAGGCTACACCTATTTGGGATAAAGAGTCGCCGGAGACAAGAGGAGTTTTAAGAATTGATCAATTTTTTCTGCTTCATTTGTGATTTATTTATTTACTTTTCATAAGCTGTAAATTGTAATAAACGCTGCTAATAGTGGAAAAGGGGTCTAAGGGGGGCGGGGATTTTATTTTCATTTATTGTTTTCTCATATGTTGATACCACTTAGAAAATATGCATATAGGATTTACACGCAAACAATAAAAATTATGCTCGTAGCAATTTGATTTGTATGACGCTAGAAAATATGCCTATAGGACTTTATAGCTAAAAAGTAAGATCGTCATAAATTTTGAGTTTTCAAACAGCTTGTCATTACTCAGTTGAAATAAGCATATTAATTCGGGGAGCATGTGAATCTGATTGGCGCCTTGTTATAGAATCTGTCGGTAGATAATATTTCATGACAAAGATAGTCATAAATTAAGATTTGTAGGTTTTTTAAATTGCTCTCCATTAACCAAATATAGTGCTTAAATTTCCCTTTCCATATCTGGCCATTAATTTAGTAAAATTAGTTAAAGTTTTTTAAAGGATGTCTGTCGTCTGTTTATTTAGAATCATCGTGGAGTAATATTACTATGTTATGTGCATTTAGATATAATGTCATGTTATAAATCATGCTTGATAGACTTATTCTCATATTTAGTAATCATGTTTATAAGGTTTAGGCGTATTTGAAACCCATATTTGCTATCTGTTTAATTATTACCTGCTTGTTTGATTATATGGCGTTTAATCACCTTTTAAAGCCTAAGAATTCTAGATCCCAACTCCAAAAAATAGTAGTCCAAACGTCTCTTGGACATTAAGATTGGGACGGGTAGACATTTGTTAGGTCGTTAGTCTTTTTCACTTAGATCGCTTAGGCTTAATAATAAATCAATTAATTAGGTAGGTAGTGAGAAACGATAGTCTGTGCCCGCTGAATAATATGAGCAACCTAAATAGGTTGCGAAATATTATTTTAGTTGCACCGGGTGATCCCATTAGGTCAAACAACCCTCTCTTTTGGGTAGAACTACGTTTGGTCTGATTCCCTTAAGGGATATGTAGGCGCCTCTATGAGGTTCGGCCCCATAATTAAAATAATTGTTTATTTGATTGTTATGTTATGTGTATATTTAATAATTTGTCACGTTTTATTTATCTTTTTATTCACTTGCTTTGTTTGTCATAATTTGTGTATTTATTGTTAAATAAAAATAAAATAAGATAAATTAATTTTAGATTTTATTTTGCCTAAATTTCTTTCTTCTCGCTTGTCTAAATTTAATTATCTATTTAATTATTTATTCTTTTATTAATTTAGTTTAAGTACATATAAGTTAAAATCAACTTTATTTGTTCACTTAGATAATTTCCCCACTTATTAATGAATCCGGCTGGGAGCCACATTTGTGGACCTCAAAAGGTGTCTAACACCTTCCTTCCGAGGTTATTTAAGCCCTTGCCTGACTCTGGTGACTTAGCTAATAAAACATACCTTTAGGTTAGAACGGTGTCCTGACACACCTTAATACGTTAGGTAGCGACTCTTCTCTTTTTAACCCTTAAGAGAGTCACATGTTGAGTCCCGCTTTCCGTGAGGAAAAATGGGGAAAGACAATGCTACCTCCAAAACCCTGACTATCTAGTCAGTTCCCGTAGTGTGTGAGCACCGATAAGTTTTCCAGATGATTTACCGGGAATCCCTTCCTAGCGGGACACCGACTTTGGTATTGACCTTCTTCTCGATACGCAGCCTATATCTATTCCTCCTTACAGAATGTCTCCAGCTGAGCTGAAGGAGTTAAAGGAGAAATTGAAAGACCTCTTAGACAAGCGTTTCATAAGAACTAGCAAATCCCCGTGGAGTGCGCCAGTTCTTTTTATCCGAAAGAAGGATTGTTCTCTTTGCATGTGTATTGATTATCGACAATTGAATAAAGTTACCATCAAGAATAGGTATCCTCTACCAAGGATTGATGATTTGTTTGACCAACTTCAGGGTGCCAAGTGTTTCTCGAAGTAGACCCCCAATCCGGATACCATCAGCTCAAGGTTTAGGAGAGTGACATCCCGAAGACAGTGTTCAGGACTCGGTATGTCACTATGATTTTGTAATTATGTCTTTTGGACTAACGAATGCTCCTACAGATTTTATGGATTTGATGAACAGGGTGTTCAATCCATTCTAGGATATGTTTGTGGTTGTGTTCATAGATGACATCCTTATATACTCTCGGAGGGAGGAGGAGCATGTCGCTCATTTGAGGGTGGTGCTACCCACTCTTAATGGTCACTACTTGTATGCTAAGTTCAGCAAATGTGAGTTTTGGTTGAACTCAGTGGCATTTTTAGATCATGTGGTGTCAAGTGAGGGCATACAGGTGGACTCTCAAAAGATAGAAGGAATGAAGAATTAGCCTAAACTAGTTAGTCCTTCGGATATCAGGAGTTTCTTGGGTTTAGCTGGTTACTATCGAAGGTTTATTGAAGCGTTTTCGTCCATTGCTACACCATTGACTAAATTGACCCAGAATAAAGTGAAGTTTCAATGGTCGGAGGCTTGTGAGAGGAACTTCCAAGAGTTGAAGACTCGACTCACCTTAGCACCAGTGTTGACCCTACCCAAAGGTACCGATGGGTTTATGGTATATTGTGACACTTCGAGGATCTGCCTGGGTTTTGTATTGATGCAGCATGGTAGAGTTATAGCCTATGCTTCTAGGCAGCTCAAGGTCCATGAAAAAAATTACCCGACTTACGACCTCGAGTTGGGGGCGGTAGTGTTTGCCTTGAAGATTTGGGGACACTACCTGTACGAGGTCCATGTAGATGTGTTTACGAACCACAAAAGCCTACAGTATGTGTTCACCCAGAAGGATCTAAATCTACATCAGAGGAGGTGGATGGAGCTTTTGAAGGATTATGATATGAGTGTCCTCTATCATCCGGGCAAGGCTAATGTAGTGGAAGACGCTCTTAGCAGGCTTTCCATAGAGAGTGTATACCATGTAGAGGAGGAGAAGAAAGAGTTGGTGAAGGATGTGCATCGGCTTGCACAGCTAGGAGTCTGTCTTGTTGACTCAACAGATGGAGGTGTCATCATTCAGAATGGGTTAGACTCTTCCTTGGTGGCTGAGGTCAAAGCTAGACCAGACGAGGATCTGATTTTGGTAAAATTCGTGAAAAAATTCAGAAGATTTGCATAAGAGGCTGACTCCTCCTAATGAAAGGAAGTACATACCGTGGAATGAAGGTATAAGTCATACCATGGTGGTCATGATGAACTTCAAAAATATTTTAAAGTCTCAGAGTCAAGCCACGGGAGCTCAGTACGGATCGTGAGATAGAGGTCGTACCAGCATCCAACACTTAGCCAAAATTCAGCCAGCCATGCAATGTACGAAAGGAAGTTACGGGCCGTATGATCGTGCTACGGATCATAGGTTGACTTGTGATGTGGGCGGAATCAGATATGGAAATTCACCCTTTAGCCTAGAAAAAAGATTCTTGTGTCTGTATAAATACATTTTATGTTTTATTTTCAGTAGATATCATCAGAGATTATTGAATAGACAAGATTTTTATGAGAGAAAGAGAGAATTTAGTTGATTTGACTTGTGATCAACCTTTTCTTAAATTCTTCTTGCTATTTGTTCTTTAAGATTTTTCTGACTAATTAAAGGAAGTATTTCTCATTCATAATTGTAAGTACTGATTTATGTTCTTAATCATGAATGAAATTCACAACCTTGCAACTATGAGAGGCTAAAACCTCCATAACTAGGGTTGTGGGAACCATGGTGGATTAATAAGCAAGTGTTTCACAAAGTGATTCTAAAACCAATACAAACACTTATATTGTATTCTCTTCATGCTTAAACGTTTCTTAATGGTGCGCAACATTAGGACATGCCCAAATTCTTTACTTGCTTAGGTCTAACAGGTAGAGATTAGGAAAAGAGAATTACAACGGAGCCTTGATCTTAATGATCATTGTATTAACTTGAGTTGTGGTCGTAGGATAGCTAAATATGGAACTTAGTGATAATGGATAGTTTGAAACCGCTCATGAGACTTGATCGAGTAATTGAGTATAGTCATTCAATAGGGACTAGTCAGTGGTTTGAATGAACTTAAGTTATCAGTTCTATAAGTAAGTATTGGTGATGATCACGAGTATATACCCAAAGCAGTTATGAACCCATGGGGAACACAAACCCTAGTTATCCTTTAATATTGATTCAACACCAAATTTTTTATAATTGTTTTAATCATTGATTTTCTTTAGAACCCCCCAATTTTGAAGTAACTACCTCACAAGTTCACTTACCGGCTGTAATTTAGCTCTTCCATATTCCCTATGGGATTGACCCCAACCTCTAGTTGGGTTCTTTATTGACAACGTCCGCTTCATACTTCAATAAGAGGTATGGTTTGAGTGTTATCAAAAAGTGGCACCGTTGTTGGGGAATACGGCTAAGACTAGATTAACTACTTGTATTTGACTTTTGGTAGTTATTTCCGTTTTTATGTTTTTGTTTTTTCTGTTTTGTCTCATCCAGGGAAACTCTTGGAAAAGCCAAGAATTTAATACAGTGGAGGATGAGTCCAAGTTCCTTGACGAAGTCTAAGTAGTCAAGATAATTATGTCGTGTCGTGATGTTAAATCAGGTGCTACATGGGAGGCAAACCATGGAAGGTGAAGTCTGAGTAGCCCCAGGTATGTTCTCTTCCCTATAATCTTATAGTTTATGCCTCAGGAACGAAGCTACTTTTCAAAAAGGGGAGGGGTGTACTTATGATTTTTGGGATTTTCGAATCGTCTGAGGGTTTTTCTTGTCGTGTCTCTTTTCCCTCAGGCATGCTATCTAGTAGAACCGACATATGTAGGATTTTTATTTTTAGTTTGTGATTTTTTTTGTTTAATTATAAAGTAACTTAGGAGTACTCAGCCAATAAAAATGCACTAGTTTTGGTTTTTGAAAAAATTGACCTTGTTTAAAAAAATTTACTACATTAGCTATGTATTTGTGATACATGCATGATTTATGTGGATCTTTTGATGTCATTTAGTTTATTAATATGAGTATTCTTGTTAAGCCATGTGTAAACCAAATAGGTGATGTGAAAATAGTTCATGTACCATATATGAGTGAGGTATAGTATTTAGTTCGGTATTGTGTTGAAGATCTAGAATTTGCCTGGTTGGTCTTTGCATAGGCTAAGGATGGTTGGTTAAGCTATGATCATAGGCCATTTTTGTTTAGCTCAATTTTAGCCTATATTACTCTACCAAAGTTGCACGTATCCCTTGATCCCAAGTTTGAGCCTTAATAGACCATGTTTCTTTGATTTACCAATTAATCGTTACCCATTTGTTTACAATGAACCTGTTTTAGCCATGGTCCTTCCTTGGATATTGTGAACCTCAACATAAGCAAAATGCTTAAGTTGAGGGTGGCTAGTGTATGGGTGCGTAAATGTTGGAAACGAAAGAAAGGAAAAGAAAAGAGAAAAGAAATAGTGAAAAATGAGGTGTGGTGATATGAAAAGAAAAGAGATGAAAATGCTGAGAATCTTGAAAAAGAGAACTCAAAAGAAAATGAAAATACTAAAAAAGTTGAAAACTCAACACACCCATAATAATGTGTATAAAAAAGGGGGTGAAAAGGGAAGAAAAGGGAATGAAAGAATAAAGGGTGAAACAGGTGAATGGTGTAGCCAATGTATGTAGTGCCAAGGAAGGGATAGTCACTTATAAAATCTTTCATCTTTATCGTGTCCATCCCTAAGCCTACATTACAAGTCATACCGAGTCCTATAGTGATCCTAACTCAATCATATGATAAACCAAAGCAGAGAAAATAAGGGCAAGCCTATGGTATCTGACACATAATACTTGCAACTTCTTTGTGAGAGTGAGCGCCTTACTTATTTAGTCTGATGTTATGCTTGACATTTCATATCTGAGTAGGGACTTCATTTGTGTGAGGGTACATGGATTATGTTTGCTTTTATCATTGGTTTGTGCGAAAAGCATTGGTGATGATTTGATTGCCTGTTGATAGCTAGATGACATGTTTTGATCCCTATTTATGATGTTTTGAGGTTGCTTTAATGCATTAGCTGATGTTGTTCCATGAGAAAGGGTCAGTAGAGTTTGTATAGAAAGTGAAAGTTTTGTTTGAGTATTAGTTGTAGTATCTTAAGTCTTTTTTCTAGTTGGGAGTCGTGTTTATTTTTTCTTTTCTTTTTCTGAGGACATACAAAAGTCTTAAGTTGAGGGTGTTGATGTACTGTAGATTGCACTTTCGATGCCCAAAACTAAAAAAATAGCATGGACTTAGGTGTATTTATGTGGATATAAGGCACTTTTCCTTTGGTTACAGGATAAATTGGTGTTGGAGCTAAAAAATGCAAGAGATAGCCTGAAGTGTGCAAAATAGGCTCGAATTGCAGTACAAGCCGTAGGAAGGTCCTACGAGTCATACTGGTGGTCGTGGAAAGTTGCAGAAGGCTAATGTTGAAGAGATGCAGTGTACGAGTCTCAGTACGAGTTATACCAAGCTTGTACGAGTTGTGGTGATGTAGTTGTGAAAATATTCAAAAGATTTGCATAAGAGGCTGAGTCCTCCTACGTAAAGGAAGTACGAACCGTGGAATGAAGGTACGAGTCGTACCATGGCGTTCGTGATCAACTTCAGAAATATTTTGAAGTCTCAGAGTCAAGCCATGGGAGCTCAGTACAGATCGTAAGATGGAGGTATGAGTCGTACCAGGATCCAACACTTAGACAAAATTCAGCCAGTCATGCAATGTATAAAAGAAAGTTATGGGCCGTATGATCGTGCTACGAATCGTAGTTTGACTCGTGACGTGGGGGGAACCAGATATGGAAATTCACCCTGTTAGCCTAGGAAAAGGATTCTTGTGTCTGTATAAATATGTTTTATGTTTTATTTTCAGTAGATATCATCAGAGATTATCAAATAGATGAGATTTTTATGAGAGAAAGAGAGAATTGAGTTGATTTTACTTGTGATCAACCTTTTCTTGAATTCTTCTTGCTATTTGTTCTTCAAGATTTTTCTGACTAATTAAAGGAAGTGTTTTCTCATTCATAATTGTATGTATTGTTATGTTCTTAATCATGAATGAAATTCACAACCTTGCAACTATGAGAGGCTAAAACCTCCATAGCTAGGGTTGTGGGAACCATGGTGGAGTAATAAGCTAGGGTTGCACAAAGTGATTCTAAAACATATACAAACACTTATATTGTATTCTCTTCATGCTTAAACGTTTCTTAATGGTGCGCAACGTTTGGACATGCTCGAATTCTTTACTTTCTTAAGTCTAAGAGGTAAAGATTAGGAAAAGAGAATTACAACGGAGCCTTGATCTTGATGATCATTGTATTAACTTGAGTTGTGGTCACAAGATAGTTAAATCTAAAACTTTGTGATAACGGATAGTCTGAAACCACTCATGAGACTTGGTCGAGTAATTGAGTATAGTCATTCAATAGGGACTGGCCGGTCGTTTGAATGAACTTAAGTTATCAGTTCTATAAGTAAGTATTGGTGATGATCACGAGTGTATACCCAAAGCAGTTATGAACCCATGGGGAACACAAACCCTAGTTATCCTTTAATATTGATTTAATACCGGATTTTTGACAAATTGTTTTTATCATTAATTTTCTTTAAAACCCCCCAATTTTGAAGTAACTACCTCACAAGTTCACTTACCAACTGTAATCTAGCTCTTCCATATTCACTGTGGGATCGACCCTAACCTCTAGTTGGGTTCTTTATTGATAATGTCCGCTTCATACTTCAGTAAGAGGTGTCGTTTGAGCGTTATCATGGGCCAAACCTGCTTTAGAACATATATATATATATATATATATATATATATATTATATCACGAGTAATACACATGGATAACTGAAATCATGAGGAACAATGGGAGACTCATCTTATAACCAACATACCACGATAGAGCTTACGTGGTCCCAACTATCACACGCAAGTGGGTAGAGCCGTCCAAAGCCTTACTAGGGCTAAGAACAATACCATGATATCGATATCAAGCTCGTGGCCCTATCGGGGCAGGGGAGAGCTCACATAGGAGGTTCCAATATAATCTGATCATACCTATGTTGACGCGTAGTTCTAAGGCTTAGGGTTGACTAACCCATAGCCTACTCAGTGCTAGACACTACTCCCAAAAACATGCATATGCCTCTCTATCATTCTACAAAGAAGCTGACCATCGTCTATTGACGAAGCTAAATGATTATGAATACATAAAACTGAATCATACATGAGGAGCCTTGGCTCAAACCATTCCACAAGTTGAACATAAATGGGAGTCTTGTCTCATCAACTCATGATTTAGAGAGAGATTGGGCATGGTGTGAACGTATTTACCCACTCATAACCCTACATACCTGAAAGGTTTTGATTCTACCACTTCTCTGATTGCCCACGGAAGGTTTGAAGAAGAACCTTAAAGGATTATCCTTGATCACCTCTCTAGACCCTTACTCTTGCATGAATGAATAGGAATGACTTAGAATAGATTTTCCCCTCTTAAAAACCCAATATTCATAGCTTAAAATGACATAGTTTAGGCCTTAGGATCATAGAAATTATAGAAAAGCCCTTACTAAATTCGAAAGAATAACTGACTGCCAGTCCCAATGAGGGACTGGGCGAGTCGTCGCCCAAGGGAACAAGCCATGGACTCAGTCATCGAGTAAACTGTCTAATAGATCATCTAAGGCTCGTCACAGGGGACCTCACGAGTCGTTACTAGTGACCACGACTCATGTTCACCACTCGTCACCTTCACTGCCTAAGATTTCAAATTATTTCCAACCTGCTAACCACGACCCATCCCACGAATCATGGGGACTGACCACGACTCGTAGTCAGGTCCGTGGGGACCTCAAACTCCAAAATTTCACCCAAGACTTGAACCTCACCATGAGTCTTCTCATGACTCATGGTCTACCCCATGGGTCATAGAATGACTCGTTCTATGACCTGGTGCTAGAATCCCAATTTTCTCTGTTTCAACTCTCGGATATGATCTTTGGGCTTTCGGGGTATAACAAATTACAAATCCATGCCGAGGATAACATCAAAATCGATCATTTCTAACTTTACTAAATTTACTAAGGTGATTTTCTAAAGAACTGTGATAGGAAAATTTCTATGTACCCGTCTAGCTATAACTGAATTACCAACTGGAGTAGAGACTGAGAAGGGTTCTGACAAGATTTTGGGACTGACTCTGAAACTACTAGCAACATAGGGCGTCACAAATATAAGGTATCCTCTAGATCTAACAATGCATATACATAAAGGTGGAATACTCGTAACATACCAGTGACAACATCTGAGGAGACCTTCTACTCCTAACAGCATGTTAGGGCATAGAATCTGTTCTAACACTGAACACCACATGAACTAGTGGATGCCCCCTGCTGCGCTGGGTATGCTGGTGGAGCTGCTAAACTGGAGGCTGGGCCTCGGCCCTTATCATGACCCTGTTTGGCTGTTGGGAAATCTCTAAGCATATGTCCGAGCTTTCCGCACCCGAAGCAAGCACCTGTACCCGCCAAACATTGACCTGTGTGCCTCCGGCCATATCTGCTACACTCTGGAGGACTGATCTCTGTGGGTATACTACTTTGACCTCTCGAGCTTGATGCTCATCCCCTCTGATCACGCCTGGGTCTGGATGGCACACTCATGGCCGAAGGCACTAGGGCTGAAGATCTCTGATGAGACTGCTGACAGTGCCCACTAGGTCTCTACTGGGAGAATTCAAAGCTATCAGTCCTGGCCCTCTAGTCCTCTCTCTCCTGCTCACTCATTTGTATTGCCTCGATCTGCTGGGCGTATAGGACTATCTGAGCAAAGTCAATGTCCTGATGAAGCATTACGATCCGGCAATCCTTGACTAGGTAGTCTGCTACCCTATGCATGAACCAGCTCACTTGGGCCCTCTGATCTGACACCATCTGAAGTTCATACTTGGACAAGCGAGTGAACTCCAAGGCATACTCCTGAACAGTCATCTTCCCTTTCCTTAGATTCACAAACTCGGCTGCTTTGATCTCTCTCATCTCCGAGGGAAGAACCGATCCAGAAAAGCGGCATAAAACTCATCCCAACTGATACGGCCTACTTCAACTGCCTTACTATCCTTCCACTGCTTGAACTAGATGTGAGCAACCCCTTTTAACTGATATAAGGCTAGATCAGCGCACTCCTCTCCGGTCACTCCCATGATCTGGGTGATCTTCAGAACCTCATCAATGAACTCATGTAGATCCTCGTCCACCTTTGATCCAAGAAACTTCGGAGGGTTCATCCTCAGAAAATCTCTAACTCTTGTCGCCGCATTCCCTCTCTGAGGGACATGCGCTACTGCCTGTTGATTGACCTAGGCGGTCAAGGCCTGAGCTAACATCTGAATGGCTGCCCTAAACTCAGCGTGGGAAACCGGCTCGAGTACATGCTCCTCATAGGCTGGTGGGGCCTCATGGTGCCCATTTCCATTGCCATTCTCATGGCCATTCCCATTTCCATTTCTCCTTCCATTAACTCCGCGAGGAGGCATGATTCTGCAAACGCGTATAGCATGAGTCATAAGGATAGAGAGACACTTCACGGCACAAAATAGATCATGAAAGAATGGAACATTTCCTAAACATCTCGTAGTCTTTTCGTCATAAGTGTGGTGCGCCTCACACCCACAAAAAAGACTCTACTTAATGCAGCTTTCAAAAACCCTAGGACACTTTAAAACCTAATGCTCTGATACCAAGTTTGTCAGGACCCAAACATAGGTCCAAATCGAGACACGGGACAAAGAACCCCGAGAGGTTCCAAGTCGACCCATGGCATGAACATAACATCTAACTCATTCAAATAAAATGGAGGATCAACATAATTAACATAGCGGAAGTCTAAACATAACATAAGATCTGATTACATACCTAAGTCTAAAGCTAAATACAACCTATGTCCGAAAAGCCTCTAATATTGACGAGTTGATGGGACAAGATCCCAACTAACTCATTATAGTCTGAAAACCTGAAAATACGGAACATGTCTGAATAGAAAGGCCCTCAAAAGATGAGGACTCACCAACTCTGGTTGGGAAGTACTAATGCTGGAAATATGGCTAGCATCAAGACTGAGTCTGGATATCGGAGCCTGTATCATAAAATGATACAGCATAAAGTATGCGGTCAGTATGTGGAATGTACCGAGTATACAAGGTAAGTAAAACCACTAAGTAAGTAAAGTCATAAATCATGCATATTATAAAACATAATCAAGATAAGATTCTGAGAGTAGGACATGCATGCTATTTTCTAAAATCATGATATGAACATAACTGAACGAATGACCCAAAGCTGAAAATTTATAATCATAAGTAAAACTGAATATTGGGTCAAACTTGCTGAAAACATTGTATCATGACTGCTGAACATGCATAATTGAAATCATAAAGAACAATGGGGGACTCGTTATATAACCGACATTATCACGATAGAGCTTACATAGTCCTGACAATCACACTCAAGTGGGTAGAGCCATCCAGATCCTTGCCAGGGCTAAGGACGCTACCATGATATCGATATCAAGCTAAAGGCCCCTTGGGCGGGGGAAGCTCACAATGGAGGTCCCAAATAATATGAACATACCTAAGTTGGCGCATAGTTTTGAGGCATAGGGTTGACTGAACCTTAGACTACTCGGTGCTAGACACTACTCCCAAAAACATGCATATGCTCTCCATCGTTTTTCAACGAAGCTGACCATCGTCTAGTGATGAAGCTAAATAATAACATACATGCATAATCTGAAATCATAACATGAGGAGTCTTGGCTCAAACCATACCACCAAGATTAACATAATTGGGAGTCTAGACTCCAAAACCATATGGTAAGCTAATTACATAAAATCGTAAAACATACTTGATCATATGGGCTTGCCCACTAATTAACCATGCTTGACATAGACTTAATCTTATGAAAACATGAACATAAACATGGGTATTTCGAAATTATACGTTTTTCATAAATATCTCATCATGCTTATACACATACTTCATAGATCTCGACTTTCATGGACTTTCATGGATGGGCATCATAAAATTTAAAAAACTTGAAAACATAATTTATAATTTAAAACATTGTAAAATCTTCCCATTAATCATAATTCAACATTTGAAATATGCTTAGATCATACCCATGATTGATACTTAGGAAATTCACACATTGGGTAAAAATCACATAGATTCATCAATTAGAATTTTCATGAATTGAGAGAGAATTAGGCATGGGTGTGGACTATTACACTCATTCATAGCCTTACATACCTGAAGAGATCTGATTTCACAACTTTCTTGATTTCCCAATGAGAATTAAGGAAGAACTTTGAAGAGACTAGGCTTGATCATCTCTTAAACCTCTAAGCTTGCATGCATGAATTAGAATAAGTTTAGAATGACTTAACACTTTCTAAAACATACTATTCTAAGATTAAAATGACGTAGTTTAGACCTTAGGAACTTAAAATTATGAAAAAGCCCTTAATAAATTCACAGGAAAAAATACATTGCCAATCCCCATGAGAGACTGGACGACTCGTGCCATGGACCATGACTCCTGGTCTGCCATTCATTTCCTGCACTGCCAAAAACCTTCTGAGGGTCACCATGAAGGACACCACGACTCGTGGTGTACCCGA
This sequence comes from Datura wrightii, assembly GCA_035772735.1. Classification (NCBI taxonomy): domain Eukaryota; kingdom Viridiplantae; phylum Streptophyta; class Magnoliopsida; order Solanales; family Solanaceae; genus Datura; species Datura wrightii. The sequence goes on from JASDFA010000001.1 coordinate 13,637,742, forward strand.
CAATTCATGGTGATGTCCCATTAGGTACACTGTCTTCATACCACCTTTGACCATAGTTGACCTAACAAATCGTGGGGCTGACCATGACTCGTGGTCACACTCATGGACACCCTAAACCTGAAATTTCCAAACATAATCAAACCCCTCCCCTCGAGTCGCTTAACGACTTGTAGTGTTCCTGATAGGTCACTAGACGACTCATCTTATGACCTGGGTGCAAAAAAAAATTATTTTCTCCATTTTAACTCTCGAGTCTGATCTTAGGGTTTTCGGGGTATTACATCGGGTCAAGGTCGGAGTGGCTGTGGTAGAGGAAAAAATGTGTGAGGCAAGACTGAGGTGGTTCAGACATGTGAAGCAGAGGTGTTCGAGTGCCCCAGTACAGAGATGTGAGAGTTCAGCTATGGATTATTTTAGGAGAAGAAGAGATAGACTAAAGAAGCAATAGAGAGAGGTGATTAGAAAGGATATGACGCGGTTGTATCTTGTCTTTAGATATTTGTTATTAACGATTGTTATTTATATCTAGGTTAGTGGATTGTTGTGTAGTTTAATATTGTTACTACTTACTGTTTTGTTATTGTATGTTGTCTCTTCTACTGCTATTATTTTTTTGGGGACTATTTTTCTATAAGTCGGGGATCTACCAGAAACACCCTCTCTATCATTGAGGTAGAGGTAAGGTCTGCGTATATTCTACCCTCCCCAAACTTCACTTTCTGGGACTACATTGGATTGTTGTTGTTGTTATTGTTAGTTAAGATCATGCACGTCTGCTATTTATTGAAATTCAAATTCAAATAGCCAAATATTATAAGGGCAATTAGAACCAGTGATAATTCTGATATACACGGAATAAAAAGTGTCAAATTCGGGAATCTCAAAGCGGATATACCTATAAAAATAAAATTTGTGAAAGATTATAAAATCAATATACTCCGGAGGTTGGATTGTATTTGATATATTATCTCATTTCTTAGAAAAAAAATAATTTGTGTAAATAAGTCAATTGAACCTTAGGATTTGAAGGGAAGAAAGTGATCCTACAGAAGTTCGTGTGTATTTCTTCTCAATTTCTTATTTATATAAATAAAAATTTCTTAGTAAAAATAAATTTATATGGTTTTAGCTATGAAATTTTAATGAAATGATGATTGTTTTGTATGTGTCTGAATATATGTGTGCTTGAATTCATATGAAAAAACAATATTTTGGGATGTTAAAAGTTAACAAGTAATTGGAAAATGTAAATCTAGTGGTAAAAGCAATGATCGAATTTTTTATCGCTATTAAAGGATTTTATACACCAAAATGATAATCAATAACGGGAATTTTGGGCGCTAAGAAGGAATATAACGATCGAATTTTATGTCATCGTTAAAGAATCTAATGAACAAATTCGATCGTTAACTTTTAATTTCAACCATTTAATGATCAACAATAACAAAAATTTTAGGAATGTTTTTTGAGTATGTGTTTATCTTTTTTATTTTTATTTTCCAATTCAAGTTTCTATAATTCAAACATAATAAATAGAGAATGTAAATTTGTAGATTCACTAAATATGTTGATTGGTTAATGTTGATCTGTCAAATCCTAGTTAGCGTAACTTAACTGGTAAGATATGTCTCTATATATATATAAAAATAGAGAACGTAAACCCAAGTTAATACTCCACTTGTTACTGTTGAACTATCAAAGCATTTTAACACCAAAGAGACAAGAAAAAAGAGGCAGTATAAATCAATCATTTTATTCCAAGTCCATGGCTTCGAGTGAGTTGAGAAATCCGTAGAAGCAAAAGGAGAAAGTCGTAGATGACGACGACAGAATTAGTCAGTTGTCGGACACACTTATGGTACAAATTCTCTCTCTTTTACTAGCGGAAGATGTCGTCACATCATGTGTTCTCTCAAAGAGGTAGCGTTATCTCTGGACTTGTATTCATAGTTTTATTTTCAGGGATAGAAATTATAACAAAGTTGAAAACTTCATATCCTTTATGGACCATGTTTTAACTCATTCAACTTGTTCCAAAATCAAAAAATTCCAACTCTATTTTCATCACACTGAATGGGAACTTGAATCGAAAATCCATCAATGGCTCAATTTCAATGTGGAAAACAAAGTGAAAGATGTTGTGTTAGATTCCTATCCATGTTCTGACAATCCCTCTTATGAATTGGTTCTATTTATGTATACTTGTTCTTCATTGATTACATTGTATTTGATCCATTGGCTGTTTGATGAAATACTGGTCATAGCTTAGAACTCTCTAAAGAACCTAACTCTGCACTCAACAAAGTTAGAAGATGATGAAATTGTGATGCTACTGTCAAGTTGTCCTGCTTTGGAAACTGTACAGTTGTTATTTTGTGAGGGTTGTCATCGTCTAGAAACTACTTGTTCAAGTCTAAAGAGACTAACGTTGATAAGACCTTCGTAGCCTCTGTTTGGAGGATATGATTCTTTGAAAAAATTTTCCCCACATCTTTAGCATTTGGATATTTCTGGAGAAATTTTTTATTGTAAGTATAGGCTAGTAAATGTCTCCTCTTTAGTTACTGTTAGCTCACTTTTAACATTTGGTGTATCACTAACAGTTGGGAGGAAGATGATATTGAGGAAGACAATTATCATGATCATCATCAAGATATCAGAAACCTTGTTCTGGACTATCTTCAAGAGTTGAGTCATGCGACTGAGCTAATAATTGGAACTTGGTTTGCAAAGGTTTGTTTCTATGTCAAGAGATCTTATACTCTATTTGATTTTTATCAAAGAATTGCAGGATGTAAGCCTAAGAAAGAGAAGAGTCTTTATGATATAGAAGAGTCTTCGTGATATCATGAGTGCTCTTCTCTTTCTTCGGTTTACATCCTACAATTCTTTGCTAAAGATCAAATAGAGTATAAGATCTCTTGACATAGAAACAAACCTCTACAAACCAAGTTTCAATTATTAGCTCATTCGCATGACTCAACTCTTCAAGATAGTATAGAACAAGGTTTCTGATATCTTGATGATGATCACGACAACTGTCTTCCTCAATATCATCTTTCTTCCAGCTGTCAGTGATATAGCAAATGTTAAAAGTGAGGCTGGCAGTAACTAAAGAAGAGTCATTTACTATCTTACACTTGAAATCAAAAAGTTCTCCCGAAATATCCAAAAGTTGAAGATGTGGGGAAAAAAATTTCAATGAACCATATCCTCCAAACAGAGGCTGCGAAGGGCTTATCAATGTTAGTCTCTTTAGATTTGAACAAGTAATTTCTAGACGATGACAACTCTCATAAAATAACAGGTTCATAGTTTCCCAAACAAGACAACTTGATAGTAGCATCACAATATCGTCATCTTCTAACTCTGTTCAGTGCAGAGTTAGGCTCTTTAGAGAATTCCAAGCTATGGACAATCTTTCATAAAATAGCCAATGGCTCAAATACAATGTAATCAATGACGAACAAGTGTACATAGATAGAGGCAATTCATAAGAAAGATTGTTAGCACATGGATAGGAATCTAACACAACATCTTCCACTTTGCTTTTCATAACAAAAATGAGCCATTGGCTGATTTTCAATTCAAGTTCCCATTCAGTGTGATGAAAATAGAGTTGGAATTTTTCTATTTTGGAACAAGTCGAATGAGTTAAAATGTGGTCCACAAAGGATATGAAGTTTTCAACTTTGGTGTAATTTCTATCCCTAAAAAAGAAACTATGAATACAAGTCCAGAGATAACGCCACCTCTTTGAGAGAACACATGATGTGACGGCATCTTCCGTCGGCAAAAGAGAGAGAATTTGTACCAAAAGTATGTACAGCATTTGGTTGATTCTGTCGTCGTCATCTACGTCTTTTTCCTTTTGCTTCTTCGAATTTCTCAACTCACTGGAAGCCATGGATTTGGAATAAAATGACTGATTGATACTGCTGATGTGCTGTAAGTTTACAGCACTTTTGACGCTTAAAATTAAGAATATAGCATGCACTTAGGTATGTTTATATGGATATGAAGTGCTTTTACTTTGTTTTTAGGGAAAATAGGTGTTGGAGTGAAAATGTTCAAAAGATGCATAAAAGTGCAGAAAATCAGCCAAGTACCAATCTCAGTACGAGCATTACTTTGATTGTACGAGTCATACGAAAACTTGTGAAAAAACTCAGAAAGTTGGAATAAGGTGAAGGCAAAGTATGACTCTCAGTACGAGCTGAACCAAGATGGTACGAGTCAGAACTGGAGTCGTGGAAATCTTCAGAGATAATTGCACAAGGCAGCCTTTTGGTACGGGTGGAACCCACAGATTGTAACATCTACATACGACCAGTACCATAAACCGTGGGGAGCTTCAGTGATTCTTAAAAACTTGGCAAAACTCAGATGCAACAACCAAGTACGAGTCATAGGAGGAAGGTACGAGGCATACCACAACACTCGTAGAAAACTTCAAAGGATGTCAAAGTTCTCAAGGTCAAGCCACAGATGGATTGTACGACTCGTAGGATAGTGGTACGAGTCGTACCAGCATCCAAGTGATGTATGAGAGGCAGGTACGCCCGTACAATCCTATTACGGATCGTAGGATCAGTCGTAAGTCAAGCCGGCGCCAAATATGGAAATTTCCCTAGTAGCTTAGGAAAAAAATTTCTGATGTCTATATAAATACCTTTTATGCTTTATTTTAGTAGAAAAAATATAGATAGAAGGTAGTAGACGTGTGAAAAGTTTTATTAGTGAATTTTTATTAAGTTTTGGAGAGCAATTCTTAGGATCAACACTTGATTTTGTCAATCGTTCTTGAGTTTGTTTATTGATATTCAAAGCAGGTTTTCTTCCAATTATTGTTGTAAGTATTTAATTATGTGTTTGTCTATGAATGTCAATTATAATCTTACAATCATGAGAGGCTAAAACCTCCACAACTAGGATTGTGGGAACCATGGTGGATTAATGAAATAGGGTTACACAAAGTGATTCAAAACAAATGTTAAACTCTTGTATTGTATTCTCTTCATCTTTAAATGTTTCTTAACGATGCGCAATGTCAGAACTTGTTCGATTTCTTTACTTTCTTGAACTTAGTTATTTTTTCTTTAAATCTAATTAATTCCTAATTTGTATATTGTTGTAGTGATGGTATATTATAAATATCTGAAAAAAGTTAAAAATTTTTGGGGTTTTCACTATCAATAATTTTTCAGGCATATTTAGGGATTTGTTTTAGGAAATCTAATGGACAGCATTATAATAACTAGCTTTCAGTATGGTGGTAAATTTATCAAAGACACATCTAGTGCAACTTATATAGAGGAAAGAGATGTTAAATTTGTTTGTATCAATAAAGACCACTTCTCAATACTGGAGTTGCTTTATTATACTAAAGAATTTGGGTACGCTACTGTGGGTGGGTTCTATTTAAAAGACCCTAAAATCTACCTTGTCCGTGTAGAATCTGATTTTAATTTACTAAATTTTGTGTTAAGACCTAAGTGATATTCACTTTTTGGACTTGTATCTGAGGCATGTTATGGATGACCTGGAAGTGGTGGAAGTTGGGATCCAAAGAAAAGTCTTTGTGGACCAACAGTTGGTAAAAATTGTTAATTTGGATGACAAACTTACATGATATTAGTGTAGGTGTAGATAACGGTTACAACAAGGACCTACACAATTTGAAAATGTTAATGTTGAAGTTGGTATAAGAGATGTCTCAAATCTAGAAGGTGTTTGAAACAAATTTAGAAAGTAGTGTTGACTCACAAGAGTTTGATATTCCAGAAGATGATAACTCAGAAGTTGATAAACAACTGAGATCTTTTAGAAATTAAAGGAGTAGCAAACTGCATAGAAAAAAAACCTCTTCCTACAGAGGAAATAAATCTTGAAACAGCTAGTGTTGATAAAGGATTTGAAGATATTGGAAGGAACAAGGTTGATAGATACACAGGAAAATTAGGGGGAGATGAGCAGTATATAGATAATTCATATCTGGATAGTGATGACAGTAGGAATGAATTAGATCCTGAAGCTGTTAGTGGTGTTGATTTACCAGCAAGAAGAAAGAGTAAAAGGGTAAGATTTGATTCTGGTTGTGCAGTTGTTGTATTTGATCTTGGTATGATCTTTGAAGATGCCAAGGAATTTAGAGAGGTTGTGGCAGAGTATGCTGTTGAATATAAAGTCCAATTAAAATTAGGTCTAATGAGCGAAATAGAATCAGGGTTAAATGTAAGGACAAGATATGCAAATGATTGTTATATGCTAATATAGACAAAGATTCTGGTGACTATACGGTCAAAAATTACCATCTTGTTCATGTGTGCAATACCTCAACCAAAAATAAGTTGTATACATCAATCTAAGTTTATTACAAATAAGTTTAAGGACAGAATTACTTCTCAACCTTATATAAAGTTGTGGGAAATTCAGGAATTGGTGAGTGTAAAACTAGGAACGTATGTTAGAAGAACTGTTTGTTATGGGGCAAAAAAGAGGGTAATAAAGGAGTTCATGGATGATTGGCAGATGAATTTTCAAGATTGTGTGTTATGCAGCATGATAAAATAGACTAATTCTGGCAGCTCTTATTGGGTGAGGACAAACAGAGAATCTTAGCCAGGAAAAACATGTTTATTTACTTCTATGTTTGCTTTAATGCATTGAAGAGAGGCTGGTTAGAAGGATGTAGAAAAGTTATTGATTTTGATGGTTGTTTTCTAAAAGGTGCTTGCAAGGGTGAATTGTTAGTTGTAATTGGTAGAACGGATATCAGCAAATATTTTCAATTGCTTGGGCAGTTATTGACCAGGAGACAAAGTACAGCTGGAGTTTCTTCATCAATTACTTGATAGAAAATCTGAACTTAGGCACCGAGCATGGATTAACTGTAATGTCAGATATGCAAAAGGTTAGTCTATTCCAATTTTGATCCCTTACTTTTCGGTCTCTTGATCTCTTCTAGTATTAACTTTCGGTAGTTATGCTAAGTTTCAGTTATTTTCAATTTTAAATTTTCAATTATTGTGTTTTGTAAGGCTTGTGTCAACCATACTTGAGTTGTTACCAGATTGTGAGCAGAGGATATATGCTAGACACATATGGTCCAATTGGCATCAGACATGGAGAGGAGAAGAAAGAAGAAAACAGTTAGGAGATGTCCAAAATTAAGTTTTGAAGTGAAATTTCAAGATGAGATAGATAAACTTAACAAACGTGGTAAGTACATCTATGAGGACTTGTTGCATTATGAAAAATAGTCATGGTGTAGGGCATTGGCGTACGCAGAATTTTTCATGAGCAGTGTCATAATTTTAAAAAGTGAGCAAATAAATTAATTAATATAATAATACTATATCATAAAAATATAACTCAAATCATATTAATAATACTCAATCAAATGCATCCAACAGTGTTCACTAAGGTTTTATTTAAGTTAGTTTTTTCAGAGCTATTAAATGAACGGCAGATTTTTAAAAAATTTGAGGTTGGCCGAGTTCAAACACGCAACCTCTTGAAAGAAGTGCAAGTGCCTGACCACCGGGCTAACGTCTATTTTTGTTTAGAAGTAGTGTCCTTTTAATTTTACTACCTTTATTTTTATTTTATTAATTATTTGTATATGTATATCTAGTAAATAATTTTATCGAAGCAGTGTCACGTGACACCCTGGAGTCAAGGTAAATCCGTCCCTGGTGTAGGGCATATTTTAAGGAGCATGCAAAATGTTCTATTGTTGAAAATAACATGTGTGAGATATTTAATTCATGGATATTAGCTGTCAGACATAAATCTATTATCACTATGTTAGAGAAATTAGGCACAAGATAATGGATGGGAATATTGATATGAGAAGACTTGTTGATACTTAGATTTCCATCATTGCTCCTATGGTAAGGCTAGTACTTGAAGAAAACAAAGACCTTTTCTAGAAATTATCAAGTTAGGTTCAATGGTGATGCTGAATATGAAATTTTAGATGGCCAGTATAGACACATAGTTGATATCAAAAAGAAGACATGTACTTGCAGGACATGGCAATTGAGGAGCATACCATGTCAATATGTTGTTCTGACATATCAACACTCAAGTCAAGAACCTGAAGATGATGTTATACAGTGATATAGGAAAAATACTTTCTTAAGATTTTTCGAATTTTTTTCTTTCAAGCATTTATCAAATTAATTCATTTAAATTCTCACTACATGAAATATATTTTGAGAAATATAGAGCTCCCTTTCAAAATTATGACAATTAAAAAAGAAATCGCCTTCTGATAGTTATTTGCAATAGAATCATTCTAATATTGTCTATATTAAAAGGCACACTTAGTAAAAGTATCAAACTTGTATTTTCGTCTACATACAACAAATATAGTGAAGATTATCTATAACAATTTGGGAGAAACACTTCCACTTAATTATTCTATCATTACATGCTAATCTCTTAATTATGCTGCTTAGATACCTTTCAATCACTTTAATTTTCTTAGTCTTTTAGTTAGTCACCACTCAAAAGAGTAAATGACTTGCAATAATGTAAAGAAATTGGATTGCTAATGACAGCTCATTGCTTTAATTACTTCTCATGCTAATTAAACTAACCAACTAATCAATCATTCTTGGTGATACCTCCCATCATTGGACAGTTTGACAATTATCATTTTCCACAAAATATAATTCTAACAAGTGGAGAAATATGATCATAAAGTTCATTTTTCTTTATTTTTTATAATTAAGAAAAAATCATACACCACTATGTAAAATTTGATTTAAACATGGTTTTTGCATTGAATAACATATTATGCTGTAATTTTATAAATAAATTTGGAAATGATAAAATTATACGTAAAATTTACTCCTATTTTTGCGTTAACATTTAAAAAATGAAATTAATTATAAGCTGTATATTTCTAATGATGATTATAATAACTATATGCTTAATCATGAGAATATATTCTCAACATGACAAGACACTTAAGAAAACCAAAAAAAAAAAAAAACAATTTGGATATAACGAGGGAGAATATGTAAGTTATTATTCTCATAAGAGTGTGTCATTAAAAAGAAATGAGGATGCTAATATTGAAGAACTTTCTATAAAGAAATATGTCTTTTTTTCTAGTGGATCAAATAAAATTATATTACCGTATGAAATATAAATTTTTTAAGAAAAGTAATAATTATGTGCAGAAAATTGAAAAATTAAACAGAAGTATTTGTAAAATTGTTAGTATTATGTAAGAAATTGAAGCATAAAAACTTATCCACCACATATTTTGTGTTTGATAATAATTAGTTGATCCAATATTACGGATATTTCTTCAATTAGAAATTAAAAATAAAGTTTGTCTTTTTGTTCCCCTATAAAATTCCCTGGCGGCCAAAACAAAGATGGACAATTAATTACAATCTGATACCAGTCTCTATCAATCGTTTTGATTTGGTCCCAATAAATTTGGCAAGCAGAGAGTACTATATATTATATAACATTTTAATATCCCACAAATCTGTCATTCATAAATTAAATTATAGTAACTCATTAAATAAAGAACAAATAGCTGCAGAATCAATGCCTTCTCCATTTTGACATTAATAAAACTGCCCTATCATGTCCTTGAAGTGAAAGTCATACAAATTAATAGAAGTATATATAATACTCCTCTCCGTTCTAATTTTATTTATTTATTTATTTAACTCCAATTTGATATAAAATATAAAAAAAATAATTAGGATTTTAAAATTAAAAATATGTTATATAAAAAATAAAAAATTAAAAATAAAATAAAATAAAATAAATTAATTAAAACAAAAGAGGTATGGAGGAGAATTTAAAACTCATAAAAGCATAAAATAACAATTGCTTTAGCGGTAGGGAATCAGTGCAACATGCATAATAATACAATATATTTGGGTCACTAGTGAATTGGTCTAATGTCACAATCACACAGCATCATGGTGTGTTAAATCAATTAAAAAAATTCAACTTAAAAGAAAAAGGAAATGAAGATGAAACGACAAAATAAAACAGAAAAAGATGCAAACAAAATTAAAGTTCAAATCTGAGAGATAAGATATATTGCACGATGTACAAGATTTGAGGGGTCATCTGGTACAAGTTGAAACTAAGTGACCTGTTATGACAAAATTAAATTATTTAATAATATAAATATTTCTTAACAATATATATAATATATATATTACTAAAGAATGCATTGCATCATTCGACAGAAATGAGTGTAAGCCACATATTCAAATTTTTACGGCTACAAAATTCAAAGGCTGCTGGTAAAAGTGGGACAAAGTTGGAGGTTGGAATTACTTTGTTGTATAATTCTACTACTTTTTGTGTTTTAATTATTTATTTAATTTTAATTTAATATAAAATTTAAAAAATAAATAAAATTTATGATTTCAAATTAAAATATGTATATTTTATTAAATATATTTTAATTCATGATTGTAAATATGTTATATACAAAATTTGAAATTAAAAATAGATTTTTTTAAAAATAAATAAATTGAAAAGGGGGAGCTACCATTTATATTTACCGAACTTTTCATTGAATTGTTGAATTAATTTGGAAGCTCATGTCAAATGCGGCCCAAATATATTTATCTCGTACGTACATTGTGTAATCATCTCATCACTTTCATTTGAATATTACTTGTAGCGTCTGTTCGATAGAGAAGAAATATTTTTATGATTTATTTTTAGAAGGATAAATATTTTTTAATTTATTTTTTTATATTTGGTATTTAAATAAAAATATTATTTTAAATGTAAAATTAAAAAAAAATATTATGGAAGGTAAAAGTAAGGGTACGGGTGGGGATGGCGCTATGGGGTGGATTAAAGATGACTTATATGTTGGAGTTAAGTGTTGGGTGTGAATTGGGAAATGGAAAGAATAAATTGGAGGGAAGAGAAAGTTGAAAAGTTTCTTTCCCAGTGGTAGTTATTCCGATCAGACACCATCTAAACAGGTGTCTTCACACCCCTTTACTTCAGATCTTTGGCTATAAATAAAGGTATTTTGCCTTCATTTTTTGATAGAGAATTTTCGAACATTCTGCATATTTTCAATCAAACAAAATTGAGTATGTTGTGTGAGTTGTTACTGCTCTTAGAATTCGACGAAGTTATTGGTGTTTAAGGTACTGCTGCACCATTAACAGATATATCTGTTTTATCCTGGGAGAAAGTAATCCAAAACCTCAAGTACAGTGAGGGGATTAAATTCCTTAAGGACACACAGTGAATTTTGTGGACTCGAATATTATTCATTTTCTTTGTTTTACATATTTGAACACATCACAACAACAAGCTTAAGGAATTTTTTTTCTATGTTCATCTCTTTTCTGGTTTTGGAGATTAAAACCTTTCTGGTTTTCTACTCCATTGTTGGAGATTAAAATCTTCGAATTTTCTACTCCCGTTGGGATTAAAATTCTTGTGATTTTCTACTCACTGTGATTGCTGGTTTGAAGATTTAAAAACTTCGCCAAGTAAATCTAATTGTTGATAATTCGGTTTGAAGATATAGAAACTTCACCGATTACTCAATTTAGTTCTGTCAAAAGTTTTTCGATTTGAAGAAATAGAATCTTCATCGATTGCTAACTTTTGTTGTTATTGTTCAACAAATATGACAGGAACAACTGACCCCATGCTTGCCTCTACAAGCAATAGAGTCTCCTCCACCCGTGTTGTGCAAGCACCGGCTCTGACAGAAAAACCCGAAAAGTTTTCTGGCATTGACTTCAAACGCTGGCAGCAGAAGATGTTCTTCTATCTGACCACATTATGTCTACAGAAGTTCATTAACGAGGATAAACCGGTTCTGCAGGAATCAACTCCTGAAAATGAAAGGTTCTTGGTGATTGAGCCTTGGAAGCACTCAGATTTTTTTTGCAAGAACTATATCCTGAGCGGATTGGAGGATGATCTATATAATGTATACAGCAATATGGAGACTTCTAAAGAACTCTAGGATGTGCTAGAGAAGAAGTACAAAACGGAAGATGCCGGTTTAAAGAAATTTATTGCAACCAAGTTTCTGGACTACAAAATGATAGACAGCAAGCCTGTTATCACACAAGTCCAAGAGCTGCAGGTGATAATTCATGATCTCCTTGCTGAAGGTATAATTCATACTAATGCTTTTATCAAAAGTATTAATTATGGTGCTAATAATGAGTTGTTCATTGAAGGTTTGGTCATCAATGAACCTTTTCAAGTTGCAGCCATGATTGAAAAGCTACCTCCTTCATGTAGGGACTTTAAGAATTATAAGCACAAGCTCAAGAAGATTAAGCTTGAAGATCTTATCGTTCAATTGAAAATCAAAGAAGATAACAAAGCTGTTGAAAGGAAGGTGAGGAAAACTCAATAATTATGGGGCAAATATTGTTGAGACCACTTCATCTAATTCCAAAAAGAGGAAGAAGTCTTCTGGACCAAAGAATTTTTCTAGCAAGAAGAAATTCAAACAAAACTGTCACAACTGTGGAAAGATTGGACACAAGATTGCTGAATATCGTGCTCTAAAGAAAGGAAAGCAAAAGGAACAAGCTAACATGGTTGAAAGAACCATGAAAATTGATGACTTGTACGCTATATTTTCTGAAAGCAACCTAGTGGGAAGCCCCACGGATTGGTGGCTTGACTCTGGAGCCACTCGACATGTTTGTGCTGTCAGAGAAGCATTTACTTCCTATGCCCTTGCTGGACCAACGAGACCATGTATATGGAACACGCTTCAACATCCAAGATTGAAGGATATGGAAAAATATTTCTGAAAATGACATCATGCAAGATGATAATTTCTGTCATGTTCCAAAAATGAGGAAGAACTTAATTTCATCGTTGCTGAGTTAGAATACCCCAAACAATGTCATTTGAACACTTGGTTAAAAAAAATATTTTTCTGCAGGGTGTATGTAGGAAAAGGTTACCTAACTGAGGGCCTTTGCAAACTGAATGTAATTGTTGTTGAAAGCAATAAAATTGAAGCTTCTTCTTACTTGATTGAGTCAAATGATTTATGGCATTCCCGTTTGGGACATGTCAATTATAAAATCTTGCGTAAAATGATCAATTTGAAATTATTGCCAATGTTTGAATGCAATCAATCAAAATGTCAAATCTGTATTGAATCTAAGTATGTTAAACATCCTTATAAGTCAGTTGAAAGGAATTCAAGTCCCTTAGATTTAATTCACACAGACATTTGTGACATGAAGTCAATACCATCTCGTGATGGAAAGAAGTATCTCATAACTTTTATTGACGATAGTATGCGGTATTGCTATGTTTACTTACTCAAAAGTAAAGACGAAACAATTGAAGCATTCAGGCAATATGAAATTAAAGTTTAAAATGATAAGGAGTGATAGGGGCGGCGAATATGAATCTCCTTTTGAATAAATATGTTTGGAATATGGCATTATTTATCAAACAACTGCCCCTTTCTCGCCACAATCTAATGGGATTGCGGAAAGAAAAAACAGAACATTAAAAGAGATGATGAATGCTCTGTTGATAAATTCTGGTTTACCCCAGAACTTTTGGGGGGAAGCTATCCTTACGGCTAGCAGAATACTCAATCGAGTGCCCCATAGCAAAAAACAATCCATTCCATACGAAAAATAGAAAGGAAGAAAGCCTAACCTTAACATGAAAGTGTTGGGGTGTTTGGCTAAGGTACAAGTTCCTAAACCCAAAAGGGTTAAGATAGGACCTAAAACCGTTGATAGTGTTTTTATAGGATATGTTACAAATAGTAAAGCATATCGATTTCTAGTTCATAAATTAGAAAATCCTGACATTCATGTTAATACGGTAATAGTTACAGACAATGCTGAATTCTTTGAAAATATATAGCCGTATAAACAGAATTTTCAGTCATCTAGAGAAGGATCTAAACGACCTCGGGAAGAGACAAAGGAAAGTGTTCCTAATGAGGAGAATCCAAGACGTAGCAAATGCCAAAGGACTTCTACTTCCTTTGGACTAGATTTTCTAATATTTTTGTTGGAAAATGAGCCTCGAACTTTTCAAGAAGCTATAACTTCTTCGTAAGAGGCAGTCAATAGTGAAATTGAATCCATAATGAATAACCATACATGGGAATTGATTGACCTTCCTCCAGGGAACAAACCATTAGGTTGTAAATGGATTTTCAAAAAGAAAGTTAAAGATGATGGCACTATTGACAAATACAAAGCAAGACTTGTAGTCAAAGGGTTTAGACAAAAAGAAGGTCTTGATTACTTTGGTACGTACTCACCGGTAACCAGAATTACATCCATTCGGGTTTTAGTAGTGTTAGCTACCGTATAAGGTCTTGAAATCCATCAAATGGATGTGAAAATAGCCTTCTTAAATGGAGATTTGGAGGAAGAAATTTACATGGAACAATCTTAAGGGTTTGTAGTTCCTGAAAATGAAAAGAAGGTGCGCCGACTTATAAAGTCCTTGTACGGACTAAAACAAGCGCCCAAACAATGGCATTTAAAATTTGACCAGACTATATTGTCAAATGGCTCTAAGATTAATGAGTGTGACAAATGTGTTTACATTAAGAACACTCAAAATCAAGTCGTCATTGTTTGTCTATATATGGCTGACATGTTGATAATGAGTAACAACATTGCTAACATAAATTCTACTAAGCGTATGCTTGCTAGTAAGTTTGAGATGAAAGATCTAGGAGTTGCTGACTTGATATTGGGGATTAAGATCCACAAAACTCCTGAAGGTCTAGCATTATCTCAGTCTCATTATCCAAACAATACTTGAAAAATTTTAAGTATTTGGATTTTAAAATTGCAAAGACACCAATTGATGTGAATCTTGCTCTTTCTAAAAACAAAGTTGAAAGTAAGTCCCAATTGGACTATGCAATGAAAAGTCTGATGTACATCATGAACTGTGCACGATCAAATATAGCTTGTGCAATAAGTAAACTTAGTCAATACATAAGTAATCCCAACCAGAGTCATTGGATGGCTATGAAACGAGTTATGGGGTATTTAAAACATACTCAAAATTTTTCTTTGCATTACAACAAGTATCCAGTGGTTGTTGAAGGATATGGTGATGCAAATTGGATCACCAGATCAACTGAAACTAAATCCACAAGTGGATATGTGTTTACCATTGGTGGAGGAGAAGTGTCTTGAAAGTCATGCAAACAAACATGTATTGTTCGCTCTACAATGGAGTCTGAATTCATAGCTTCAGACAAGGCTGGTGAAGAAGCTGAATGGCTCAGGAATTTCCTAGAGTACATTCCATTCTGGCCCAAACCCTTGGCACCAATATGTATACATAGCGATAGCCAAGCGGCAATAATAAAGGTCTGGAAGTGTAATGTATAATGAAAAGTCTCGCTCACATATGACGGAGACATAACATTGTTAGACAACTACTCTCTAGTGGAATTATCACAATTGACTATGTAAAGTCAAGAGATAATGTGTCGAATCCACTTACAAAAGGCCTAACTAGAGAGGCGGTTGAAAGATCATCGAAGGAAATGGGACTATGGCCGAGGACAAGTAATCGTGGCGGTAACTCTACCTAAAAGACTGGAGATCCCAAGATCTAGGTTCAAGGAGATCAAATAAAGTCATTGATGACGGTTCAACATTATCAAAATAACTTTTAGTCCATTCTCGTGATGAGACAATGTTTTGTAACAAGGATAAAGCATTAAAGGCTTTTTAATGATTTCTAAGTTTGACAAGGAGTATGTCAAATGGTGTATCTACGGGAAAACACATTTAGGAATCACCTATATAAGTGTGAAGTGTAAGCCGCTTCAAGAAGAATTCTGTAAGGCCAATTCTCTACACACTTATGAAATCAGGCAGTGTTCAAGGCTGAAACGAACAATGAGAACCTAAGACGGTTAAAGGATTAATTGTGTGACTTATGTTGTCTAGGTATACATCAAAGCTCGACGGTTCAAAGATATCAAATCTACCGATTGATCGAGTATATCCGATATATGCTCACTACGAAATGTTCAAGGGGAAACCCACTTATGCAGATGTAATTAATTCTTGCTTACGAATCACACAGTTTTTCATGCATATAAAGTTTTTTATATAGTCATTCCCCATTCATGTGGGGGATTGTTGGAGTTAAGTGTTGAGTGTGAATTGGAAAATGGCGAGAAATAAATGGAGGGAAGAGAAAGTTGAAAAGTTTCTTTCCCAATGGTAGCCATTCTGATCAGACACCATCTGAACAGGTGTCTTCACACCCCTTCACTTTAGATCTTAGGCTATAAATAAAGGTTTTTTTCCTTCATTTTTTGATAGAAAATTTTCGAACATTCTGCATATTTTCAAACAAATAAAATCGAGTCTGTTGTGTGATTTGTTCCTTCTCTTAGTGTTCGACGAAGTTATTGGTGTCTGAGGTACTGCTACACCATTAACAAGTATATCCGTTTTATCCTGAGAGGAAGTAATCCAAGACCTCGAATACAGTGAGAGGATTAAATTCCTTAAGGACACACAGTGAATTCTGTGGACTCGGATATTATTCATTTTCTTTGTTTTACATATTTGAATACAGGACAACAACATTATGTTAAAAGGCGGGGAGGGACATAATTAATGTGAAATGAAGTAACTTGTGAAATTTGTGTTTTCTATTTTCTCTAGGAAAATCATTTTGCTCATTTATTATTATTATTATTATTATTATTATTATTATTATTATTATTATTATTATTATATATCAAAAAATTTGACCAAAAACATGAACAAATTGTCATCCCAAACACACTTTGTGATATTTTAAAGAGGAAACAAACTTATGCAATATAATATCCTTTGGAAAAGGGTAAAAATTATGTGAAATTGATTTTTAAAAAAGTCCTTCATTAATAATTTGATTTAAAACTATCACTGCTATTAATAGTTTAATTTGAAAATATCTCTTTTACTTAACTGGGTCAAAATTACTTTTTTCTGAATAAATATATTATTTTTTTAAAAAATAATTTTTTTAATAAAAATATTATTTTTAAAGAACAATTTTCTTATTTTTTTTCTTTCAAAATCCGTTAACTAATATAAAAGTGAAAAATATATTTTTTTAATCTTATTTTATCAATTGAAATAGAATAACTTTATTTATTTTTTTAACTAAAAATATATATTATATTTTTGGATCAAATTATTAAGAACAAATATTTTTAAACTAAACAATGAAAATATTTTTATCCAGATCAACGAATTTTATTATAACAACTTTTTACGCGTTAGGATTTTAATACCAAGTCATATTTCATATTTGAATTTGACTTCTTTTAGCAATCTGTAAACTAATAGACTGTTTCTAGAAAATTATTGGAGATATTCAACCTAATTAATTCACATACCATGGACATATATGAGCTAGAAATATGAACCACGATTTTAATAATCACTTGAAATTTTAAATTCTAGTAGATTTTGAAATTTCGAAATTGTAATAATTTTTTTAATTATAAAAACTAAAAAGTGACTATTTATGAATTTTTTTTTTGAAAATTTTGCGATTTATAGCATTATATAATGTAGATTAATTTTTTCTTTAAAAAATATATAGCAATAAGGTGGAGAGTTCTATTGAGCGGATTGAAAACATGAACAAGACTTACTAAGTCTTTTTAAAAATATTTTCACTAGAATATTTACATAAAATAAAAATATAAATGAAGAGGAAGTTTTGTTTTACTATTAATATTTGCTCTCTTATTTTGTCCAAGGAAGAGTTAGGGGGGGCGTTAAAACACCAACAAAGTAGATTAATTAGGCAGACTAAGGGTAATGATTCCACTATTCACTATAAATCATAAATAAAAAGATTTAAAAAAATAATAATAATAATTTTATCTCGATCTGTAATTTTATATAAACGACAAACAGAAAAGAAAATCTTCGAGATATTTAGTTATTTTAAATATATTTTCAGTAATGGGCTCGAAATATAATGAAATTTTTTTTTCTTTTTTATAATTTTTGCGGTAAATATTGACATTGTTGAAAATATTTATGTGTTCTTATTACTCTATTACTATAAATAAATAAAAGCAGATTCAAATAGTTAAAATTCTTTTTTTTTTTTTTAATTTCCGTTAAGAAGATGTACGAACTTTTTTGGAGTCGAGGGGTGGTATAATCTAAAAACTAAAGGATGTGAATGTAATTAACCCATTTCTGGGATGCGTCGGCTTGTTGTGAATTTTACAGTACCAAAAAATGGAAGAAGTAAGAAGCATCGCTTTCCAAATCATTATATTTTTCGCTGTAAGATTCACGTTAAACTTTCCAATTTGATTCTTTTTTTCATTTTCCTTTCTTTCTTTCAACATCAAGCAATTTATAGCACCCAAGAAACAAACAAGTTTCTCACTCTTTCAGCTGGCGCGTAGTTTTTGATTGATTCATCTTCTCCTTCCACTCTGATTCTTTATTTTCCCATATTCCCATTTCTTGAAACTTCTCTAAGAAATTCTCACAAAATATGATCCATTTCTGAAATCAATCACTTTGTTTTCTTGGTTATTTGAGTATTGAGGGATTCGAGTTCCACTTTCTTTCCTTTTGAATTTGAAGTCGCAATCTTTTCAACGAATTGCTAATTGGGGTTTTTCTTGATTTGGGTCACTGTTGAAAAGAGGGGGTGAATCAAAAAGTTTTCTATTGAGATTTTCTAGGATTTGGGTCTGGTGGGTCTGAGTCTTTTATTCATCTAACTTTTTGATCTGTTGGCTATTCTTGGAAGTTTTGAACCCTTAATTGTTCTTTGAAGTGGGAATTGATTTGTGTTGTGGTGGATTAATGAGAGTTTGAAGTGTAATTGATCATTGTGGAAGATTGTTTCAATGGCTTTAAAAGAGTTGATTGAGATCAAATTCAGGCTTGCTGATGGCAGTGATATTGGACCCAACAAGTATACACCAATCACCACAGTGGGTTCTCTTAAAGAAAAGATAATTGCACAGTGGCCCAAAGGTTTTAATTTTCTCTAACTTTTACTGATTATGTGAATTCAGAGCTGTTTGATTGATTTTAAGGGTACTTCTTTTTCTTTTTTTTTTTGAAATCCAGCTCTTCTTCTTTGGGTGCATAATTTGTTTACTTGTTGGATATTTTGGTGTTTGAGATAGAGGTCAGAATTAAAGTTTGGTCTCCTCGTGCTTTCGCGCTGTTCTTCTCTCTTGGACCAGGAGGGGGAGGGGTAGTGGTATAAGACTTGGATGATTACTTCTCTTTTAGGATAGGTGCAGTTAATTGTTGTGTCGGCTGGAGTTTTGCCTCGTGAAAGTATTCATAAGGCATGTCTTTTCAATATAAGGATAGATTCCTCTTTTTCTTTTTATGATAAGAGTGATAATGCAAGATTCTAAACGACGCATACATGGTATAGGACCATAGATTCGTTCGACTTACCATTTCAATAAATTTGATGCATTTTCTAAGAAAATGAATAAAGCTTGTGCATTTGATTACTCTTTATAGTCTCTCTTTTCCTCCTTTGGCAGGGATTGTTCATATTGATCATCAGTTTGTTGAGTTTATTCGATGCTCTTATATACTTCTGCCCCTTAGTTACATGGTCTATATGACTATTTGTGGTTGAGTGTATCTTCTGAATGATTTTAGATATCCCTTTGTTCGATGTGCAATGTTTTGTGAATATTCATCTTAACCTGTTAAATTCACTTGTCATTAATTCTACAAGATTATGGTGTCTGCCTTAGTGCTTGATATTTGTCACTTCTGTTTATTTGAATAACTGCTCTATGTTTTATCAATGTTATCAAAAGAGAAAAGCAAAAAAGCTCTAAAGTCCATTGGGGCTTTAAGCACAAAGCGCAAATAAAATGCGCTTTAATGAAAAAAGCGCAAATGGAGAAAAAATATAAATATATATGTTTAGTTTAGACTAGTAATTATAAGCATAATAGGAAAATATATGAACAAAGAAAATGATTTTTTTAAAGATAAAAGTAATTATCAATCTTTAGGGTCAGGCTTCTCAGGAAAAGTTTGTCTTAGAGCCTTGATGACAGACACTAAAGTGCAAATTAAGCCAGAAGAAGCGCTTAACATGTTTTGACACTCGCTTCAGGGCTTAAGCACATCTTTGACAACACTGAGTTTAATCACTAGCAAGTATAATTGGATAATTGAAAGGAAATCTTAAGTTCATTCATAATATTGGTAAATTAGGCTTAGATTATTTTACAATATATTATAACTTCTACTTGTGGACTTAACTCTTACTTGTGGACTTCACCACCTCTTTTGCAAGAGTAGTTAGCTTCATTTTAGCAAATCTAACCCTTCATTCATCGGACAAGTCATACAAGTCAAAATACTCCTCCATAGCTGATAGCCAATCAGAAAATATTGTTGGATTGAGCTTTCCATTAAAAACTGGCAACTCTAATTTGACTTTCTTTCTGATGTTCGCTGTGGTACCTTGATTTTCATAGAGTGGTCTATTTAGGAAAGCTCTACTCAATGGTGATTGAGGCATCTGCAGAGGCCTTGTTTCCGCAGCTCCTCTTTTTTTAGTTGGATTAGTTGGTTCGTCAAGCTGTTGAACATCTTCTCCACCCTCTAGTTCTTCATGTGAAACAACTTGAACAGATTCTTTTTTTCCTTTGACTGGTAAATTAGTTGGCAGCTGTGAGTTCGCCATCTCAAGAGCTCTCACACGAGTTTTTAAACTCTGAACTTCTTCAACTAACTTCATTAGCAACTCATCCCTTTGACTAACAGTTAGCTTACCACAACCAGGCTTTTCCACGTGATTTGACATGATACTGATGACCTCTCAAATATGAATCAAAATATTTAAGCTTAAGCACCAAACACTAACTAAGAGAAAAAGGTTGTAATTAAAGTAGTGATATATGGAAATAATAGATGCATACAATGAAGGTTTTTCAGCTTAGAAGCTGATCAAAGAGGAATAGATGAATGAGGAGAAGAAGATAGAGAGAGAGAGGTTATATATATTTTGAAACATCTTTGGGGCAATGTTTGCTGCAATCTGAGGGTAAAGATGCATTTTATAAGGACAATTACTTGGTCACCATGCAAGGATGAAAGCTGTTTGTAAACTTGCTTCCTCAGACTCCATAGACTTGCTGCCCAAGTTTGGACTATTGAAGCATTTAAAATAAACAAATACTAAAACATCTAAAGACACTATAAAACTCTTATAAAAGCTGTTTGTGAACTTGCTTCCTCAGATTCCATAGACTTGCTTTCCAAGTTTGGACTATTGAAGCATTTAAAATAAGAAAATACCGGAACATCTGAAAGACACTATAGAACTCTTATAACAAGTACTCATAGGAATAAAACAAAAGAAAACCAGCCACCTTACTGCATGGATTTCTGCATCTCACTGGTGAACCTTTGAGCATAAATGCACCAGACTCACCCGAGGCGGACCCCCTTTAAAAAATGTGGATACACTTACTAAGAAAATGAACTTAAACAGCTTAAAGGTCCAAATCTTTCCTATGACATTAGCTCTAGAATTTGAATCTCTTTGGTCTTTTTGGATCTTTTTTTATTTTACATTACTGTTGCACAATAATTGCAAATTGATAAAAGTTGAGGGATATCTTCCCATCATTCCTCCTTTTTCTTTTTGTTATTAGACCAGTGACTAGGCTCTGATCACAGTAAATTAGGATGTTGTCATTTGTTCATCTCTTGCTGTTATACCCTTAATTTCAAGACCTATCTCAAAAAGCTACAACAGGAGCACGTAATCTAATTATAGGTGTCGTCTCCTTCTCCATTTGCTTGGCTTCTGCGATTATTGGTCTGTGGCTCCTATGTTTCTTCTAGAAGAATTGAATCTGCAATCACAAGTGTGCTGCTCTTAGTTTAGCTACTCTTTTAGTCAACTATAATCCTCTTTGCTAACAAAAAGATCTTTTTGCTGCAGATAAAGATTCTGGACCAAAGACAATAAATGATGTGAAGCTTATTAATGCTGGAAGGATACTTGAGAACAATAAAACACTTGGTGAATCCAGACTTCCAGTTGCTGAAGTTCCAGGAGGTGTCATCACTATGCATGTTGTTGTACGCCCACCTATGAATGAAAAAACCCGTGGTAAGTTACAATCTTTTGTAGTCAGAGAAACTCAGAACATGGTAAATGTGTACTAGATAGATGCTTCAATCTTATCATGCAGTCATTTTTTAAGTGCATGATAATCGATAAAACTAGGATAGCAATCACTAATCCTTTGTAGCTTGTATTGGATATTTACACATAATAGAAGTATCAATTAGTATAACTGCTGAGATTGATTACCTTCTCCTATTTCTGGTGTTCCTTGATGTAACTTGTTGTAGGTTCTAGTTGATACAAAAAGAAATTGTTTGGTACACCAGTCCTTTTGGTATTCTATCCATATTTAGCTTATGTGTTTAGAACTCAGAACTCTTCATCCTTCTAGTTCTAAAGAATTGGGGTGGAGGAAGTAATTATTAGGTAGTAAACATTTAGCTTGTCCAAATGTTGGGATGACAGCTCCAATTCAACTTCACAGCTTTAATCCACTTTCCCCTCCCATGGCCTACATATGGTTTGGGGGGGGGGGGGGTTTGTCTGTTTACTATCTTTTCTGTTTATGATTGTAAAGTATGCTGTTCACTAAGTGTTCAGACTTCAGTAAAGCCTCAGATATTTATATTGTGTGCAATGTACATGAAGCTTATGTCTTTGGAAAATATTTGTAAATTTCTGCATTTTTGTTTGTTATCTATTTATTTGAGCCTTTTTTTAATTCTCTCTGTATCGAAGCCTTCTGCTGAATGAAATTTCTATGCATTTGTTACAGATAAACTGCAGGACGATTCCCTGAAGAAAGGCGGGTGTGCATGCACTATCTTGTAATCCGTCTGACCCAATAACAGAATTACTCCAGTTTAGTAATATTCCATAGCTCATGGATTCTTCAGTAGCAGATCTTTTGGATGCATGAAGGAGTATCTTGGACGTTAAGCGGAAACCAAAAAAATATGAAAATGACAAAATTTGAAGTTCAATATCACTAAAGCTCTTTGTTTTTAACCTTTAGATTTCATCTTGGTAAACTTGCTTGGAACGCAAAAAAGGATTGGTGCATTGTTGTGTAGGGAACTTCTGTAGAAAGTATCACTCTATTTTTCGGGTGGGGTGGGGGAACATTGGGGGCAAACAAAGGAACAAGAAGAACAAAAGAACTGTGGAAAATCATCGTTGGTTTGATTTCATTTAATTTGCAATCCTATAATTGCTATGAACTTCCAAATTCAGGCATCTGTACCTTGTTGTTACACTGTTTCTTTTGCTGTTGATGCTACAATGTCTGTGGCATCAAATTCACCATACCAATTTATATTGTTCATGTTATTTTCCAAGTAGAATATGGTCCGTCTTCTATCTCCCCCAGCAATAAGATGCAAGTCAAATTCCAGCTTCCATTACATGTCAAAACATGCAATACAAGTATATAAGAAATTCTTTTGCCTCTTGCACGGCTTAAGTAGGAGAAGCGGAGTTAATTACAGGATAATCTAATTTCTATACATAATATTACAGCCAAATACAGGTATAAAATGGAAAAATGGGGAAATGAGGCTATAATATATTGGATATCTAGATCTACACATAATTTAAAGGGTTACAAAATCTGACAGCCACAGTTTCACATTTACAAGGAGCAAGGCAGCTTGCAGGGTTGGTTCCTCCATATTTGGAGCTTATCTTGGCAATGCTTGTCCATAAAACTGAACCAACTTCTAGAGCTGACATGCAATACAAGGTGTGGAAGTCCTGCACGTTGGCACTCTTCTCGGAACGAGCAAATCAAGAAATGGATTGAAAGAGTGCCTATGATGGACTGTCTACAATGGAGGATGAGGAGCGATTTAGTTGCATGAGCTTTGTCCTAGATGCTCTGACATTCTTGAGTGTCATCTTCAGTTTTTGCCTCTCACCTTCAACCTCAGCAAACTGGAGGCTTAGCTGAGAGTACCGATCGTGCATTTCCCTCAGTTCATTCTCCATAGCTACATGCTTTTCTTTGATTTCCAACATTTCCTTGATCAACTCATTGATGTCTCTGAAGCTTTTGAAGATTGCTTCATCATCACTATGTTGTTTCAGAAACGAACTGAAGCACAGATAAATTACTTGTCACTTCCATAGTATTTTATCCTCGCAATGAAAATAATCACATGGAACATTGAGCCCCAAGAAAACAACACATTTTCACTGTGAAGACAATAACAGCCAAACACTTCTAAGTAGTTACTCCTCTAGTAAACTTCCCGGCGAAACATGGGACCGGCTGATTTGGCAGCCTTAGATATTCGTCTTTTAGTGTCTTCATAGATAGACCTAGGAGATGCTTCAAGGAATTCCTTCCAGAACATGATTTACAAATTATATATATGCAGTTCTATATGTGAATTATGTGAACAGTTTAATTCCTAGTATAATTGAAGGCAAGAAGTGGTCAGAAAGTCATTTTGATGCATAGCTCATCACCTGTGAATCAGCTATATATAAAATACTATTATTTCCATAAATATTTTCCAGAATAGAGAATTAAGCAATAAGTCTGAGGAAAACATAATCTGATGTTAGCATAGAATTACTGCAACAGATCAAACGTAGACAGTAATATCAATTGTTAGCACTGAGACTCAATTTAGCATAATGCAAAGTTAAGCAGGGCTGGTCAATGTTATTCAGAATGTTGATTGAGCAGTGCAAAACCGCGAATGAAAAGATTTACCATAAGCGAGTAAAAGAAATGGAAGAATGAAGTATTTGCCAGGGCTAATAAGCAGAAGGCAAAGAAGAAGTAATTGCAACATCCTACCTCTGGAACATACTCGGTTTATTTTTCGCCTTCAATGCTTCAGCAAGCTCAATTTCCAGGGCAAGTACCCTCTCCAACGCATTACCAGTGCCAGCTATATCCTGGAATGTTGGGAACATGCTTCGGAGCTCTTCATTTGCCTTGCAGATTAAGAAACACAATAAACAGTCAGTGACACAATGACATATTCAACTATAATATATACAAGTTACCGCTGTATACCTTGTGTAATTGCCCGAGTTCACTCTGAAGAATTTCAAAGCCTGGATCAGAATAATGGGCCTCAGGAATGAGAGAGTTTTCACGTTTCATCCTTTCCAACTGCAAGTCAAGTAAAAGAAAAGAATTGCTATGGCACCACAAAATATCTCACTTGTAATCTCATTGTTGACTCAGTCTGATCAACAAATTTTTAAGATCAACAAATACCTCTTCATGTAGATGTTCCATGCTAGACCTCAAATTCCTGCTTCCAAACTGTTCACTGCTGAAATCTATATGCCTTCCATTGCTCGGTGGTGAGTAACCTTCAAGAGGTGAATCTCCAGTTGTTGCATTGACACCTACTGATGCAGCATCCTGTAAATGATGACAAAAGAAGAAAACAACTAAGTACTTCAAAACCAAAGGACTCCATGAAGTAAAAGATAAATGCAGGAATCTGCGCAATCGGAAACATTGATTGAACCACTGAAATCAGTCAACTAGTAAAGTGTATATCACCAGATTAAAACTAGACTCTAACAGGTACATAGGCACCGACATATACACCTAAACTCCAATATAAAAATATCAGGTCTTTTATCGTTCTTTTCTTTTGTTTTTGTTAGATTATAATTTTTATATGACCAGGAAAAACGTGTTATGTGACTTCGAAACAAAAAAACAACACCGCCTCCGTCCCAAACAAATTGAGGTAAACTTTCAAACATGTGGAAAGAAAACTGTTCATTTTATATTCAGATTACAAATTTTATCTCATGCTACTAACTCTTCCTATTCCTGTCCATCAACCCTAGGTCCTAGCTAGTGCTCTTCATGTCCTAATGTTTTTTATTCCTCGACATGTTGGTTATGCTTTTATACCAAGCAAATCCCCCAAAGATATCCCAGCAAAGTTGAGGATTAGTCTCACATGCTTGGGGTAGCTGTTGAAAACTGTAAAAAAACCTATAAAAATCATGGATGCTAAGCAAATGGAAAGGAAATGACTGTTGTTTCTTCATTTTCTTTAACAACCCTTAATCAAACAAAAATTGCATCTTTAGGGATAGTAACTTGTTCTCTTCAACTGTACTCAAATTTATTGCAGACCCACTATTCCTTGTTTATGCAACTCCATAGGAACTGACTCATACAGGTCGAAATCTCAAACTAGAAGAAGTGAATCATGACTGCAGAGATAGTTATGACTTGGAATATTTTTCATAACCACATCTCTTGTTGCAGAAATAAGAACAGAATAAATTATCCAAGGTAACTTTCAGATGGTGAAACAAGGGGATAGAGGAAAGGAAGGAAAGCATGCTGTCTTTCCTAAGAGTGGTAGCTCAAATCCGCTTGTAAGTCTAGAAACCATTACAGGTTAGTAGCTGATTTCGGCCACAACTCAAACAGTGGTCATGGGCTGGGTTCTAAGTGTTTGACAGTAGCTTGACTATTTAAAGAGGTCGCTTAAGCTTCAAATTGCTACAGAATCTGAGATTGAAAACACAACAAGGTTGATTATTTACTCAGTTAGAGAAAGCCTTTATGTTGTTTCTTTGAAATAATAATTATTCGTTTATAAAGTGAATAAAAATGTTCATGAAATATTAACGTTTGAAAAATAACAGTGGCTTTTAAACAGACTCACACACACATGTTAGTGGGTTTATTTACTATATATTTGGTGAGTGTAAATAGATAGCTCTGTATATTACTACATCTCATCATGCGAGCTCTGTAGCTTTCTGCTGTGTAGCCCCAAAAAGGAATATTTAAATAAGGTCTTCAAGAAAACATTCTACACCACTACCACATTAATAGTTCTTGTCAGAAAGCTTACCGGAGTGAGTAGAAGTTTCACTGGTGGGCTTGATTCTTCACTTCTATCATCCATAAATAAGGTTGTTCCCTTCACATTCCAGGCATCAGATGAATCCTCTCGAAGTGTGGCATCAGGAGAAGGATTTACATTTGTCTCATTAGGTGCAAGTTCATCTTCGCCCATCTGACCGTTTTCTCTCTTAGATACAACAGAAGATGTGACATTCATCAGCTGCTCTCTAGTCGAAGTAAGTTCAGCTGCAATTCTGGAGTATTCTCTCGCTCGTTCTCGCAAAGTTATCTCGAGTTTTTCCTTTTCTTCCTTGCAACACTCTAGACTTAGAACAGCACACTCCAATTCTGTCTTTATTCTGTCATGATCTTTCATTATTTCACGCTTATCAGAAAGCAGAGACTGTAATTCAGATTCCAAAGCCAAAATTTTGAGAGCTAGGTCTTCATTTTTCTTCAAGTGCAAAGCTTCGGTTCTCCTCCTGCTTTCGATTTCATCTAATGCATCCTGTAACTTCAAAAGCATATCTTCTCCGTGTTTTTTGGAGATTGAAACTTGTTGCCTCAACTCTTGGAACTTTGATTCATATTGCTCTTTAATAAAGACTATTCGCAAGGATTCTTGCATAGCAACTGGTGGTCCTTCAGATTCTCTTTTCTCGCGAACCCGGAGACATTCTGCGTCAGCCTTATCCTTAAGCTCCTTCAAATGGATGGATAAGTTTTTGAACTCTTCCGTTTTCAAGGCCTGCTCAGAGAGCTTGTGAGTAAGCTCATTACACTTGTGGGTGAGCTCATTACATTGTAACTGCAAGGCTCCCATTTCATCATTGTTTTTCTCTTGTAAAATCGTGTAGGGTTGCAGTTCATCTAATTTGCCTCGAAGCACAATCACCATGATCTCCAGTTCCTCCTTGGAGAGTGACAAGCAATTAAGTTCTTCTTCGGCATTTGCCAGCATGTTCTTCAACTTCTCCATTTCAAGAGCATGATAATTATTAGTTTCGAGGAGAGAATCCTCCAATATCGTCATCTCCTTCTGGTATTCCTCAAGTTTCACTGTGTTAACATACTTGGCATCTGAAAGAACATTATTTTGAGCAACAGAAGCCTCTAAATCAGATCTAACAGAACAAAGAGATCTTAGCAACTCCTTGTTTTCTTTAATTAAACAAGCCTCACTTGCAAGGCTTTGATTCAACTTGGCCTGCAAATCATGACATCTCTTCTGAAGCTCAGCAATGGACCCATCCGATGATTTAAGCTGCCGCACAAATTCCAGATCTAGTGTTTCACAGTGGCTCATGGCAAATGTGAACTTAACATCAGAAGCTATGGCATACTCTTGTATTTCTAGCATGTGCCTTTTAAGATCAGAAATATAGGAAAACTCTTGCTGAAGTTTTTCTATTTGCTTACTACGCTGCTGCAAAAGAAGGTCAAGTCTAGATTTCTCCATTCCTAACTCTGATGCCAGATGCCTGATATGCACCAGATCAGCATTTTGCTTTTCCAGATCCAGTAACCTCTCATTCTTCTCGTTCAATTGAGAAGTAAGATCTCGCACTAAGCTCTCTAAGCCAGAAACACAGGACAAATCTTCCTGAAACTTAGCCACATGTTCATCACGCTGCTGCACAAGCTGATCAAGTCTACATTTCTCCACTTGAAGATCTGCTGCCAGCTGCCTGAAATTCACCAGTTCAGCATTTTGCTTTTCCAAGTCCAGTAACCTGTCGTGCTTCTCATTCAATTGAGAAGTAAGATCTCTAACTGAGCACTCTAAACCAGAAACACAGGACAACTCTTCTTGAAGCTTCGCCACGTGCTCATCACGCTGCTGCAAGAGCTGATCAACTCTTGATTTCTCCACTCCTAACTCTGATGCCAGTTGCCTGAAATGCACCAGCTCAGACAGCTCAGCATTTTGCTTTTCCAAATCCAGTAACCTTTCATTCTTCTCGGTCACCTGAGAAGTAAGTTCTTGCACTGAGTCCTCTAAACCAGAAAGACAGGACATCTCTTCCTGAAGCTTTATGACATGTTCATCACGCTGCTGCAAAAGCTGATCAAGTCTAGATTTTTCCTTTTCTAAATCTGATGCCAATTGCCTGAAATGCACCATTTCAGCATATTGTTTTTCCAAATCCAGTAACCTGTCATGCTTCTCTTTCAATTGAGAAGCAAGATCTCTTACAGAGCTCTCTAGACTAGACACACAGGATAACTCCTCCTGAAGCTTTGCTGCATGTTCATCATGCTGCTGCTGCAAAAGAAGGCTAAGTCTAGAATTCTCAATCTCTAACTCTGATGCCAGCTGCCTGAAATGCACCAGTTCAGCAATTTGCTTTTCCAAATCCAGTAACCTGCCATCCTTCTCATTCAACTGCAAAGTAAGATTTTGTACTGAAACCTCTAGTTTATCCTTAAGACCTCTGTCAAGCTGCAATTCATCTTGCAGAATTCGCAAATTGTCTCTCAGATGACTAACTTCTGATGTGAGCTTGGCAAATTCCTCAGCCTTGTCGTGTAGAGAGGTCATGAGATCCTCCTTCTCTTGTATTAGTTCAGAAATGGTTAAGTCATTCTGCTCAAGCTCATTAGCAATAGAGTCCAAGCCCAAGATCTCTTGAGAAATATGCCCATTCTTTGACACCAAATTTTGTAGCTCGACTTCAAAGGCAGCAAGATCATCCAGAAGCTCTCTGTTCTGTTGTGCATATTTGTCTTCAACTTCAGAGTTAAGGTGAAGTTTATTGGTCACAGATTCAAGTTCAACCTGAAGTTTCTCCACGAGGGCAGTTGACACATCAAATTTAGCTACCATTCTCTGTATATCATTTTTATACGTTTGCTTCACGGAAATTATTTCTGATCTACTAGCCTTCAAGGACACCTCGGCAACTGATTTTTCACTTTCTAGATTTTGCTTCTCCTGCATAAGCTGAAGAATCTTGCTACATACACTATTCTGCACCTCTTCCAGTTGCATGGTGAGACCTCTTATATCCCTGAACTCCAACTCATGGCAAGAGGAATTGCATAGAAGACATAGTTCCTTCTCATAAGATACCAACATACCAGCCAACTTACCCTGCACAAAGCTAATATCTTTATGAAGATTTTCATTTGAGGAAGCCAAGTCCTCTGAGTTGGCTCTGACAGTTAGCAAATCATCCTTCAGAAGTGAAATCTCATCTTGAAGCCTACTATTGTTCAACAATTCCTGCTTCAATGAAGTGGAGAGCGCTATATTTTCTTCCACACAAGCTTCATATCTATTCTGAGTTTCTGTATGTTGCACCATGATTGCTTCCAATTCCATGACCTTCTCAGTGAGGAGATAGTTTGCCTTTGAAAGACTCACGAGTTCAGCTTCCAAAGATTGATTCTGGACAACAAGATCGCTGCATCTGAGGATGCAACTTTCTTTCTCCTCATGCAAACTCTGAACATCTTCCAAAGCAGCCCTCAATCTTATCACCATCTGCTCCTTGTTGAGATTCAAAGCCTCCAACTGCTGAGCAAGTTCATCCCTATCTCTCTTCATCATTCCAGAATTAGCATTAGCTTCAAACACAGTTTCAAGTAAAACCCTGGAGAATATATCCAAGTGCAAGTTAACTGAATGCATATCACCAAGTTCTTCTTCAACCTTCCTGTAAAGCTCCTCCTGCAAGCAGAGTGATCTTTTCAAGTCATCGGTAAGGACATCTCCACTGAGTGTTAGTTTCCTTGCAATCACACTTTGATCCTGAAACCGCAACTGCTCTGTATTTTCATATTCTTCTAAATTCTGAACAACATCTGCATACCCAAGGAATTGTGATTGTGAAGGTTCTGGAATTGCTTTCTTGATGAGGTTCTCATTAGTCTCAAACATGGACACGACCTGTGAGGAAAGAAGCTCCAAATCCTTTTGCAGCTTATCTACTGCAATAGAATAATTCAAGCGGGCTCTTTTCAGAGCTGCTTCTGAAGTAGTGGCTCTTCTCTCGAGCTCCTTATTAAGTGTATCCAAATCACGCCTCTCATCAGCAAGCTGTAACACACGCTGACTCATATCTTGTCGCATTAATTCCATTTCAGCTTTACTACTCGAGATGGTATAAAGGCAAGTTGAATGTTCATTCCTTAGATTCTGCAACTCTGCCAGCATTTGCTTCTGATTTTCCTCGAGTTCTTGAACAAGAGCTTCGTAGTAACACTCCATCTGATCCATTTTTTTCAACAGATTTTCCCTTTCAACCTTCGCCTCATCCACTTCTCTTACTAGATCAAAAATTTTGGCTTTCATTGCGTCAATAGCAACGGTGGAGTCAGTTCCTTGAGAAACCAGTGGGGGTATGCCGATATGATGAAGCAAATTTTCTGGCGTACAAAGATCCAACTCCAACCCAAGCCCTGGCAAAGGCTGTTCCATATTGGGTAAATCCGTCGCTCTAGTCTCCTTTACATCCGTTGATGTTACTTTATTTAGCAATGACATCTCATCTCTTGCTCCTAGTTTGACCTCCTGTACAATTTGAAGCAATGCCTCCAATTCCGAATGAAGAAACCTGTAGTCTCTTTCATAGAATCCAAGACAAACTTTATTTTGAAGTTCTTTGATTCTATCTTCAACCACTGAAATTCCTTTAATCCATCTTAGCTGTAATTCCTGAACTAAGGGACCAGAATCAGCAAAACAACTTTCACCACCATGATTTTGACAGCTTGATTTCAAAATTCTTAGTCTTTCAATACAATCTTTGAAATTTGAACATTCTGATTTAAGGACAGAAACCTCTTTTGCCAACTCCTGACTAGAGGATATCTCAGCAGTAAGTAGCTGAGAAAACTTTTCTGTTTCAGAGCCCAATTCCTTAGCTTGACTTTGCAGAGTGCTTACCTCCAGCTTAAGCTCAAAAATTGATGATTCTGCCAATTCCAGGCTTGCTCTAAGTCGATTATTCTCCTCATAAGCAATTGCCAATTCATTATCCATTGAGCAGTCTGACGCCCATCCATGAACTGAACTACTACTCTGGGGCATTGCTTGATTCTCAGATTTATTACCTTTCTCCGACTGTAGTCCTTGACTATCAGTATCATGTGCACTTGATGAATCATGTTTTTCGGCGTATAGGCTCTCTGAAGTATTGGAAGAGCCGTCCAATCCAGCCGTCAAGTCAGCATATTCCTCGTTTAGTTCCACTTCCTCTTCAACGGAAGAGAGTTCTTTAGCCTCTGGTCTGAATCTGACCCTTGAACTAACCTACATCAGAACAAATGGAACCAGAATCAGGAATTGAAAAGAAGCCAATCAAGAAACTTGCAAATTAAACGAAGAGAAAAAAATATCTAATTTCTCACTGTCATGAATGACCAGTAAATTTATTCTATTTCTCTAGAATGTTTGTTCACATCGCCAAATTGGCATGGTCAAGTAACAGGCTAAATGAAGCTGGTACTTGTCATTCAAGAGTTCGGCAACTGTACAGAAATTCATGTCAATGATCAAAGGCAAGGAAAAAATAAGGTCATACAGGCAGCCACAGAAGCTGATTTGACCAGCTGCGGTGTCTTAGGAACTAACATTGGTGATTCAGAAACCTTCATAACATTTATATTTTAGCTTGAAAGATCAAAAATTCAATCATATTTTCACGCTAGGCTGCTGATAACAACCTAATCTAAAAATAGAATTGAGACTCCAGATCGCCAAATGAAGTATAAAGGGAGTATCCATCATCAACTGTGTCCTCCAAGAAGAGTTTGCAGGTGCTAAAAATAATCAGACCTTATCAATGTGATCGTGGTCAGTCTCTCCTGAAACTAGGACTTTCCCAGTAACAGAGTCATCATGCTTGTTCTCAAATCCCGACTGCAAACCTCTCTCCCTAAGTTCCCTTTGCTGCTCAAATTCTCTGCAAGCAAAGGCACCTTCTGTCACTTGCTCATAAGAAAAATCATGTGTCTTTAGATGTTAAGATCTGCTACCTGAATCCTGTTTTGGATGTTAGCAACTGAACTGTGACCTGGAGCAATAACATGCAATTAAACAACAAATTAAACAGCAAGAAAAATAAATAACAGAATACATATAAATGAATAACTATAAATTCAGAACTAATATGGACAGAAAAGTATTAATCAAATAGATTAGTGAGGGATAAGAATTGACCGGTAGATCAGATATCCTACATTCATGCTGATATAATATTATCCTAATCTAATAATGTTCACGTTGCAGGCTAATGAGTGTCAAATGATGATGATAGAATTCTCTTAGGTAAGTTTACTGGTTCAGCAAGCAAGAAGAAGTAAAAGTTACTGATCCAGAGATCCCTATCGAGTTCCATAAGCACTCAAGCAGCTCAAATAAAATGGTATACAGCAATCCAAAAGCAGAAAAGCACTTATAACAGAAACTCAATATGTAGTTCCAAGCAGGTGTTTAGGTAGAGTACACTACAAAATGTAATATAACTGCAGCTGCATGAGAGGCATTGGTTTGGACGACGAGCAGTCACTGAACTCTAGAAGATGGGAAATGGTGAAAACAAAAAGGATGTCACTGCAACTAACACAATTAAGGGTTATTATTAATTCAGGTAGTAAACACGTCAATTAAGAATACTTTTCTTCCATCAACCAAAAACAATTTGCTATAGCACATCATTATGACTTAAAAGACAACTCTAGACATGCTGAAGGTGATCAAGTTGAAGTGCCAGGAGTAGCAATATTTGCCTCACATGTAATATTGTTCCAGCATTGCATCCTTGAAGAGGTAAAGCAACAGCAGAAGGCTTCGATGCTTCAGCATAATCAGCAAGATTAATTGTTGCCTCACCCAGGATACTAGACCGTGAAGACCCCTGAGAGTATTATCAGATTCAAAGAGAAAACTATTAACAGCATCGAAGAGGAAAACTAATCCATTCAGTACCAAGAGACAGGTTTAAGTTTTTAATATATGCGTTCATCAGAATTCATCATTGCAACAAACAAATTAGCTGTCAGGAGAGTCAACCAGGAATTCAAGTACAAGCTATCTAGAAACTTTTTTTTTCCACTTTCGGCGATAAGGTAAAGCAGCGTAGAAGCTAAACAGAAAGAAAATCTACCATGGCAACCACAAGTTTGTACAGCTTCTCATCAAATTGTTTGTTTTTGACATCTTGAAGAAGCCTTGTCGTTTCATAAATTGGGTCAGCCCATTTGCATGTTCCATTTCTTACATTGGCTTTGGTTGTCTTTGCAATTGTTTTTCCAGAGTCAGCAGGGCAAAAAGATATGAATAACTTGTCCCATCCAGATTGTGGTATCTGTAACACCAAAAGGCACTTTCAGTCGATGCTTGCTCCATGGTAATGTATACCACTATACTGGACATTGGCTACTTCTGGTTTTAACCAAATCCGTCACCAAAAGTACAAGACAGGACAGTGAAATTTGCATCAACTAAGTGGTTTTCCCGATGGTTATATATTTCTCTATATGTATTAAATATTAAACATTTTTCTACTATTGACTTGGTAACTAATACTAGTTACTGAAAAAGGTAATGATAGGAAGGATTTTGAAGGTTCTGCATCAGCACAAGATTAGGCTAACGGTATACATAGAGTAGCACGCCAGAGCAATCATGTTATTATTGCTATAATCCTAAGAAATTGATAAACGTCAAGGAGTTGCACGTTGCAGTATATGCTCTATCTTGATAAGAGAATCTTTAGGCATTATAGAAATTTGATTTATCTCGTCTTTAGCAAGCATTTAGCCGCTAAGAGTAAAAGCAAACTACTTCCAGCTACTGAAAACAATCATCACATTCTATACTAAGAGTACATCTGTCCACCAGGTATTACTAATTTGAAATAAAAAGAGTTCAATCTCACATGAGTAGCATTAAATTGAAGCCGAAAGACCACTTTCACTTTATTCTTCTCAAGCTTCCACTTAGTGATCCTCGACATTGTTGCATATCCAGTTTAGCATCAGCTACAAACCATCATTTCTCCAAATCCAGACAATACCACTCTCCGTTCGCCTGAACGATTTGGATAAAAAGTAGAAACATCAAAAAAGAAAGCATAATTGATAATGCACAGAAAGAAGATGAATGAATTATTCATAAACCAATTAGACCTTGAAATGGCTTCTGAACATATGATACACATGATCCTCCAGATTATAAACAACATATTACGTTCTAGCTTCTACTCCGATTATTTTTTAAGCATATTTTTACTGGAATCGAGAGGCCATGACATTTGAAAAACTCTACATAAGAACTCATTTTTAAATCAAGCTACCCACTTAAAGCCACAATGACATTCATGCTACAAAATGTAAGGCAAAGTGAACATTTCCAGTAATTGCACAGTGCAGACATGATATACAGGGAGCAATAATTTAGCAGGGAAGAAGATAGAGCTAAAATTTAGGCTGGGAAGAAGCTACACTGAAACCTGTAAGCTGATTAGCTGTTAGAGAACCCACTGTGATCATCTTTATTATAACAGGTCCACAAGATACTGACTTTAAGACACTAGCATTGATCCAAGCAGACAGTCAATTAGAAACTAAATAAGTCTCAAGCTCAGAAGAATTCCAAAAAGATCAGATCTTGAAATTTGCAACTGAAGCGAAGTACACTAAGCTCAAGATTAAGCTAAAACCCAGAAATACCTCTTCCAGTTTTGCAGAGTGACTTAAAGATCCGGCAAGTTCTTCTGATCCAGACCCCTAAATTGGCCACCAAGTATCTCAAAACTTTAAACAATGCGAATTTAAATACCCAACTTTAAACCCCACAAAATGCAAACAAGATATTCCTGGACCCAGGAACAAAGAAACCTTAAAAAAAATACCAAAGCAAAAAAGATGAGATCTTTTTCAACAAGAAAGAAAGAATGAGAAATGGGAATCTATCAGAAGACCTATATTAACAATAAAACTCCTGAAAGTCCAAGAAAATTGAGCTAAGAATAGATAAAAAAGAATACAGTGAAGTGCTAGTACACAACTGTTTTTCCTCAAATAGTGAAAAAAAAAAAAGAGAATTCCCCTGTTAGTAGATTTCACTACAGAAACAAACACTTCACAGTCACAGCAGAGAAACAACACGTCACCTTCATGAACAGTAGATTTCAGTATTCAAAAGCTCAGACATCACATTCAAGAAACATAAAATAATTAAAAAAAACACCCATTTCGCAGAAAAGAAAAAGAAATAAATCTTGAAAAATAGTGGTGTTAGATAAGTGTGAAAAGGAGCTATGGAATTGTCTATTACCTAATTCTAAGATCTGGGGGAGCTTAGAAAGCAAGGAAAAGCCTTGAGAATCTTTAGAAAGAAGAGAAAGGGGAGACAGAAAAGACAATGGCTTTAGCGTAAAATAGCAGTAAAACATGGGGGTTTAAGTTTTCACCATTAAAATGAGCAGAGAGAGAGAACGGTGGGGTTGAAATTTGAAATATAATGAAAATGAGGGGGTTTAAGATTAAAGAAAGAGGTATCCCGCCAAAGCCTGTAATTTTCAGTAATTAATTTTGGATTTATTTAACTAATTATATAGGGTGCTCTCCTTATTATCTTGGCTTGAAAAATTAAAGTGTGTGAATTACTAAATTACCCTTTGGTATTTTTTTTCCACTCTTGCACTAATTGGAGTAGACAAAGAGAAAAAAACAAAAACAAAAAAAGGGGGACTTCGACATTGACCGTTCATTCTCATATAGTAATATTATTTATTTATGTATTTTGTAGTATTTTTATTCACTTCCCATTTTATGATATACATATATGGTTAAAGAAAAAGTCTAAGATTTACTATAATAATTGTATAACTCAGATTAAAAGGGAAAAAAGTTGTTAAATTTGCTTAAACTCGTTTAGATAATTTGTGATGAATTTTTTCCATTAAAACTCATTGAAATTGACAATTAAAATTAAAAATAGTTTTCAAATTTTAGTAATGCACAAATGTGTAAGCAAAAAACTGACTTACAACAAGTAGTATTATGATTATTTATGTCCAATTTCACACGTTAAAGTGGTTTGGTTATTCTAATATCATTTATAGAAATTAACACATTCCCTTAAAAAGAATAATCCTTAATTTCATGATATTTTGGAATTGATTCTTTTAATTCTAACAATTTAAAAGTGAAACATCTTTGTTGAGAAAAATATATAGCAATTAATGAGTAACTTAAAACTGTGTGGCAATTTTTTATTTTGTATTTTGCTTAATGGTGAAACTTGTTTTCGTTTTGTTTAATTTTTTTTCAACCTCAAAAGAATATTAATTCAGTGTGATCTTAAGATAAGCCAACAACATAGAGATTTGAATTGCATTCTAATATAATATATAGTCATAAGAAAAGTAGGTGTGAATTACTTGACAATTTAAACATATAGGTGTGTGTCATACAAGAAGTTAATACTTCTTTTTTTGATAAACTAGTATCTTTCTGGAGATTGCTTTTAATATTTACAATACAATTGCTTGCTTAATTTGAATTAAGTATTCTGCGCTTATGTATGATTTTAGAAAAGATCGCATTTTAAAAAATATAATATAAATATTAATAATTATTTTTTACGATTCGAATTTATGAACCGTAAATTATTAAGAAATAATTTTGCCGTTACTTAAATTAATCTTCCAAGAGAAACATAGAAACGTGTAAACAATCAAATTAATGTGAATCCCCACTGAGGAGTTAGGATTTTAGCCACTTGAATGATTTTGCATACTGTCCAACTTATAATCAAAAGGCACGATCAAACTGAATTTATTACTCCCTCCGCTTAGATGTCTCGATTTATGCAGTGGTGCTAGAATTTCAAATGTCAAATATTTTTTTTATTTATACAGCGATAGCGGTGGTCGAATTTTAAATGTCAAATAATTTTTTTATTTATATAGTAGTGTTTGAATTTCAAATGTCAAATAATTTTTTTATTTATATAGTGGTGTTCGAATTTCAAATGTCAAATAATTTTTTAAAGTATAATTTTTTAAATAGTTTTAAATATTAATTATTATAATTTCACGTAGTTTTTAAATATATAAATTATATTTTAAAAAATTTGAAGATTCTATAATTAAATTTCCAGTTAAAATTAAAATATTTAACTGTTAAAATTTGAATTATAACATATTAATTGAAAAAATAGAATATCTTTTTACTCACACTTTATACACGTCTAACCCAAAAATAAAATATAAAAAAAAAAGAAAATCATAGTACTTTGTCCCTTTGCCTTATATACGAGGTATCAAGAAATTTGTGTTTATAGCTAGCTTATAATAATAATCTTGGTAATCATTTGTTTAAAGATAATTTGGTAGTAATAAACACAAAATTTGTCTTTAATTGCTAACACGGTGAAAAAGACAAAGTAACGAGCGCTCAATAATAATTTGTCTAACCACTAAAAATGTTAAGAATATTTTTTCAATTTTTTCTCTTATATGGTATTTGATTGGGACAAATTGTTCGATGTTTTTTTTATCTCAATTTTTTTTCCAAAACTGAAAATATTGTAGAAAAATGTCTTCATTCAACTGTTCCAGCTCAAATAAACGCAAAGTAACGTTAACTATTTGCTCCAAATGTTACTATAATATATTAATTTGTTTGATACGGGACAAACGGGTTTTCTGCCCCTGCAGGGATGGAGCAATAAAATTTTTTTGAGAATTCAAAAGAAGGTCACGGCGACGAGCCGTTTATCATTATGATAGGTATCAAGTGAAAGTACAGTGATGTATGCAGCTGAGGCTCCTAACAGACCGGTAGACTAGAACCTTGTTCCTACATGACCTGATCAATTCGATCAGGCACTCGCCATCTATTTTCATTTTTCAAATCTCTGACAATATTTTTTTTTTGAAAAATAAATATTCTTTTTAATGTTTAGTAAATAAGAAAGAAATATTATTTCAAGAATATTTATATGTCATCTAGAATAACACAGTCGGATAAGGGTGGGGTGGGGTGGCGTGATGATAGGAGTGGGGGTTAGGGTGGTGAGAAGTGAGGTGGGGAGAAGACGATAACTTTAGAATGAGAGATATAAAATTTATTTTCATACTTCGATCTCCATAGACAAATAAATAACTATTAAAATATTTAAATAATCAAACATAAAAAAATTAAAAAATACACCCTATTATGTAAAAGAGTTGTAGTTCATTTGGATATCGAAGTGTAACGTGGTTTCTTAATTAACTTGTTGTAAGGATAGCACTTGTGACATAATTTATTTGCTATAGGAAACACCAAAAATGGAAGAGATAATTTTTATTTCTTTATATATATTTCAAGTAATTACTAATTAGGAACTTTAATTTGGACAATTGCTAATATACTAGTGGCACGTGATCAAGTTATTTAATATATATATAAATAAAAAATTTAACTTATAGGTTGCTTTGTATTCTAACATGACTTTCAGCAGACACAACTAAGATGTGATCCCTTTCTTAATCTTAAAAAATAAAACCTAATGACAATTGGATTGTTAGAATGTTGAAATATACACCTCATGAGTTTGATTAATTAAGAATTATAGTATATTCAAAACACTTTAAATGCTATGGAGGGATATAATCCAGTAGTGTTAATTTTTCTTTTTCTTTTTTGTTGGTTATTGAGATGAGTTCTTTAATTATGAACTGCTTGGAACAAGTCTAACCAATACTATTTATGATTCTCTTAATTATATTATATGTCAGTTTAATTAATTTGTCTGGTGCGTAGGAATACAATTGAAGTTTGACATTATTAGAAAAAAAAATTATAAAAACATATTTAGTATAACGATAACATAATTAGTGTGATTTCATAAATAAAGTCTGAAGGGGAATGAGGTACACATATTTTTTTTAATCTTAAATAAGATAGACAATCGACGAGAAAAAGGTTTTCAAAACTAAGAGCATAGTTAGTACTTTTACTTTAAATAAAATTGGTGGTATGAGAAAGAAGTACTATAAATATTAATAGAGATGTATGTTTTCGAAAAAAAAATAATTAAAAAAAAATAAAGATGCAAGTAATTACAACCAACTATGGAAGAGGCAAACGTAATTAACTTACCCCACACCCACTCCACCAGCACGAGTGCAATATATAAACCATTATTATTCTAAGTAAAAATTTGTCAAGAAATTATTACTTGTATACAGTTTTGAAAGTGGGTTAGGTCAAATGTACTACACCTTTTAATTTGTTGGTGACCCACGTTGGTTGAAGGTATAATTTGTAATTTTTTTAATATGATTTTGGAGGATTTTAATCTTGTGAATTAGTTTGGGTAGATTATAAGTTCGACTCGATTAAAATTAATTTTTTTAATTTAATGTAAGGGTTAAATTCATTTATGTTATTGTGTTATTTAATGTTGGAATCCCTTAATATATGATTCGCGCGTTAAATACGCAGCCTATGCATTGAAAGAGGAGTATTAAGACCCAAGTACTAGTTTATGGTTTATTGACATAAATTTAGACCATCATTATCCTAATCTGCATTTTCTTATATTATTATATTGTGGTTTAAGTTCATTTTCTTATGCAATTATTATATTTTAG
This sequence comes from Datura wrightii, assembly GCA_035772735.1. Classification (NCBI taxonomy): domain Eukaryota; kingdom Viridiplantae; phylum Streptophyta; class Magnoliopsida; order Solanales; family Solanaceae; genus Datura; species Datura wrightii. The sequence continues at coordinate 13,678,299 of JASDFA010000001.1, forward strand.
GAAACAATCAATTAAAATAGAAGAAACAATGATGAATTTAGGCCCTAGTTATATGCTATGCTTTTTGCCAAAATATTCCACTTGAATCCGACTCAATTTTTATCCCAATTTCTTCTACCATTCGTGAATGACGAAGCTACTTGTATTAATTAAAAATTTTCATCCAATATATTCCATATTATTTTTGATTTTATTACTATTTGTTGTTTTTTTAAATTTCAATTATTATATTATTTGTTATTGTTATTATTTTTTTCTTCATTATTTTCAACATTACTCATGTATTTCCTTTTCATATTTGATTTGTTATGTTTTTCTACTGAGGATCTTTTAAAAATAATCTTTCTATTCTTATAAAATAAAAATAAAATTTGCGTATATATATCACCTTTTTTATACTTCACATATAAAATTATATTGAATATGTTGCAGGATATAGTCGCGATGAATAGATGAGACAAATTTAGAAAGTGAGAAAGTTTAAAACCTACTGTCAATGTGGAGCCGACCAATTTAAATTTCATTTCTCTATGTGATTGGAGTTCAAAATATTATATATCGATAATGTGAGGAATATCAATCAATGTAGTAAAATAAATTATAACAGGCTATTTTTTTAAAAAAGAAAATTCATGATTGTCGATCTTAATTATATGAAAAGTTTTTTTTTTCCTTTTTGGATTAAACATGGACTTTATTTATTTCATATTTTGCATCATCACAAAGGAGGTGACTGACATTACTGCTGGGAATATTAATTTGTACAGTTACAATCTGAAATATATATTACATGTTATTGTAGTCTGTAGGTCAACCTAACATGATAGCAATAATAAAACTAAATATGTTTACTAAAAAGAGTAAAAATATAAAGAACTTATAATTTAATTTATTTAGATAATATAATTTTTTAATTAAAAAAATATTCGTTAAACAAAATTGACTCCGCCATTATTTATAATATAAAACTTTGGTCCCATTTCCATTATATTAATATAGAATAATACCTAAGAAAAAGGATGGATGTGAGAACAGTACAAGTAGTGGTCACCTCCATTCCATACTTGAGTGGAAAACCAATATGCATAACTTTGCACATGGGGAAGAAGAGGATACAAAAGAGTGACGACCATTTTCCAGATTTCATTCGTCAAAAGTACAAAATTTAAATTAAAATTCGATTTTTTTAGATATTTGGGTTAGATTTTTAAATTATAAATTGAATTTTGGATTTTATTTTTAAAATTTATGGATTTTGAATTGGATATTGGATTTAGTATTATGAATTTTTGGATATTCAAAAATTCAAAAAATTTTATACCTTATATTAACCTTACTCAATTGCTCATATCATATATGTCCAATACTAATAAGTCCAATTTTCAAGATTCAATAGATTAATACCTACGGCTCATCACAATATTAAATCAATATGAAATTTTCTATTAATTAAATATAAAAATGTAAAATATTTCATGAGCAAGTAAAATTTAATACACAGCATGAGTGGTAGAGTCATCTCAATTCTTATTAATTATAGAGAGTTATAAATTTCAAAGAGCAAACTATTAGGTGGATTAAGGTTGTTAATTATTATGGTCTACCTAAAAAACTCAAAAGTCAAAATCGAAAATCGAAAATTGAAAACCCAAACCGTTTAATCCGAAGCCAAACTTAAAAAATTCAATCCAATTCGAATTTATTTGGATTGTACTTTTTTTAATTTGAAAACTGAATATCCAAACTAAAATTTTTATATCCAATCCGATGACCCGAATACCCACCCATACTCAAAAGAATCATGTTTTATTTGTTTAAAAAATATGTTTTTTTTTTTCCTTATTTCGAGAGAATACATCTATAATATTTTTACTCAACTCTAAGCGCGACTCAAACTCTTAACTTATCAGTTGATGGTAAAAGTGATTAACTGTCGAAAGTAAACCGGATTTATCACAGTGAGTCATGCTTCAATGATAAGTACTTTACATGTTTCTTCTCACGTGATCTCATCATCTCATGACTCTCATCAATCACGTGAACCCCAACTTGCCTTTTGGTGTGAGGATTTATTAGAAGAAGGCCTATTTCAAGTTCAAGGGTAGACCTTTGCCACATCGAGGGCGAAGCTATAATTTTAGTTACAGATATAATAGAATTTAGTAATTTTAATTTATATTATATATTTATAGATAAATATTTACTTAATTTATATATATAATTTATAAAATTTAGTAAATTATATTTTTTAAATATAAAACCTATAAAGCTCAAAACTAGCTCTTCCTTAGCTTATCGAATTATCAAATATAGGATCAGATTTTAACAAAAATTTATACTAGCTATCTTGGAAAATTTTGGGATCATATCTTTTGAGATAAATGTGTTATTTCATATGCATATATTATTTAACATAATTATCATGTATGACCATATGCAACATAATTATGCAAGTGTTTTTTTTTTTCAAATAATACAAAGCAAATGAATTTGATTACTAGGTAGAGATGATTTAGCATAACACATATCATCAAATTTCTATCAAATGTTACGTCAAAAAGACTATAAATATTTAACTATATTAGCCTACATCTAAATCAATTTTAAACTAGATCACAAAGACAATAAAATTAGTCAGGTAGATGCAGTCTTGATGGCAAAGTTCTTTCACAGAACGTACTTGTTATGATCTTTTGAAGACGGATGCAAACAGTAAGGTTAAAAATATAGATGGAAATTTGTCTCTTTAATTTTATCAATAATAACTAGAGATATAAATAGATGTGTAAATAAAGTTTCAATAATAAGGTATTAAATTCTTACCATAACAATTAAGAAACTGAATATAATCATTATAGATTAAACTCTCTTTCTATCAAAATCAAATTTAGAATTTAAATTTATGAGTTCAGACTAATAATTCTACCATCTCCACTAAATTTACTGAATTCAATATCTTTTATTTATATATATATCTAATAAAATTTTCAACACCATATATCTAACCCAAATCAAAATCTACGAGATCTAAACAAGATGGTTGGATAAGTCCTTGCATCCTACAATTGTTAATCTTGAAAACTATAGAAATAATAGATGAAATAATATCCATGTTAGATAGAATTTCATACCAAACAAAATTTGTTTCACATCACAAGGGAACACAACATAAAATAAGTTGGGTCACGTTATACTTTATCGCGCATGATTGATTGTCTTGTTAACTTTTCATCATTTTAACTCAAATAGTTACACCTTGTTTGGATGATTGTCACTTAAATTTTATTATATTGTATCATTAAATTCATTATTATATAATGATAAAAAGATATTTCATTTTATTTGACTATCAATTTAAAATAATCGGATCGTTATTTTTTTCTTCAGATTTTATCTTGTATTGTTATTTAATAATTTTATTGGTGTGTGCAGTACTAAGTAGAGTCCTTTTGAGGGCTGAAGAAAAGTAGAGAGACATTGTTCCTGTCGATGAAGAGAATTCAAACCAAGAGGAAGATTTGTTAATTCTATTGTAGTTGAGGATTCATAAGAATTATACACTTTTTCTCTTTTCTATCGAAAAACTCTTTTTGCTTCTACTTGGAGGATTAGGCTTAACAGAACCTCGTTAAATCTTTATATTATTTTTCTTCTCTATTTATTTTGGGCGTAATTGTTTGTTAATAATTAACCCACAGTCTTTCCGCAGCGATTGATATTCTATCACAACTATAATTCTTTGAGACTTCTAAATACTCATCTAGCATACCTTCTATTTGATTACATTGCTTAAATGCTTTCAAACACACACACAAAAAGAATTTCTCTCCAGTTCGTTGGCCATATAATTTTTTCTCAATCGTATAAGATTGAATTTCAATTAGAATTTTATTTTTAATAATTTTTTTTATATATGTACATATTATTTCATGTTATTTTTTTTAACAAAATTATATAAAAACGAAAGTCGTATAAAAGCGTTTCAAATTCAACATACGATATGTGGAAAAATTATAAGGACAATATATATTTTCTAACTCAAATTCATATCCATTCATGGGGCACCAATATAAAATAGTACATTGAAACAAATAAATAAATAACTACACTTTTGCATACTTTAATATTCATATTTATTTTACTTAAATAAATTTACTTAATTTATGTATTATGCAAATTTTTTATTAATCAACTTTATGTTTTTTTTTTCTTATTATATTTAAAATACTATGCAGAAGAAGTCTTGATATTTAAGACTTTAAAATCAATTAGTATTTTTAGTTTTCAAAAAAATATATTTGAACTTTGTATCATAATTATAATATCTATCATGTTATTTTTCTTAATATAAGATTATGAAATAATTATTTTTTTTATTTAAGCTATGGATGAATTCCTTGTATTCTAGAATGAAACCCTATTCTAAATAGTAATCGACTTTTATATCATTTAATAATAGATTTTATCTTACCAATTATAATTTAATTATTTTTCTAATAATTATGAATTTGCAATTAACTAAAATTTAATTATTAATTTTTTATTTGTTTAAATTATATGGAGCGTTGTACCCTTCTTTATTGAACTATGTAAAATAACTACAATTCCTTTTCAAAAAAAAATGTGTTTTGATTTTGCATGAATACCTTAATATTATTTCAAAGACAAATATTACTAATGAAATTTCTATAAATGCTAAAATAGTGTTGTTGTAACTTTTATAGTTAATTTATTAGTTTAAATTTGAGATCCTAACTGTAATAATATATTTCTCAGAAAGAAAGTTAGGGTTAGTAACTTTAGAACCAAGTTAGTTTTTCCCTATAAATAAAGGGGTTCTCCATTTATTGCTCTCATCAAGAGAAATAAGAATTTCTCTCCTTCTCTTTTTCTCCACAATATTCTTGTTCTTTCTTTATTATTTCATAACACGTTATCAGTACAAAGTTCTATCCACAGATCTAATAGAGCTATCGATCGTATCAAGTTAAGAAAATTTTATGAACCTATCAATATGAACTCGATAAAATACTTAGCACGCCTAACTAGAGAAACAACCATCACTTATAAAGAGGTATGTATAAATTTGTTGAGCTTTGATTTTTGGGTCCTTATCAGGTTAGCAGACTTCATTATTTTTGGGTCTATGCGTAAGTTGCATGGGACACGCATATTGCTACATACATAAACTATTTTCTAACTGCAAAAGTAAATTGTTTTGTTGGAAAGTACTATCTCAAATTGCTGATGTTATTTGGTTGTAGCTTATATATTATATTTGTAGAATTTATTCTAAAATAATCTCATAAATTGGATATTTCACATTGGTAGATATACTTGAGCTTCCGTAGATTGTAACTTTTTATGGCTAAATTCATTTATGTCTATAATATTTATATAAGTTTGCTGTGATTACGATTGAAGATATGTTAGAGGCACAATTTTATATTATATATATGTTTTGATTTGCTCTCGAAGTAGCAATATATTAAACGAAGTTGTAAGCTATTATAGTTTAATATGATAAAGACACATTTAAATGATTATGTTCCATTCCCGAAGAATGAGAACTTTTGATAAATGTTACAAATATGAATCTAATACAGATTCAGTCCCTGAAGTGATGTGACAATACTTAATAAAATCTTGAAATTTACTCCCAAAGTAGTAAATCTAAAATTTACTTTCGAAGTAGTAAATATGAAATTTACTCGTGAAGTAGTAAAAATTTGACAGCTACTCCTGAAGTAATAAGACTCTACAAAAATAAATCTTGCAATTTACTCCTGAAGTAGATCAACTTGCAATTTACTCTGAAAGTAGTAAAATTTTGAAATAATGAAGTTTAGAACTCAATATTTACTGTTTATTTCATAATACCAGCAGAGTCTAAATTTGCTTTCATGATACCAGAAGTATTTAAGCAATATTAGATAATATAAATTAATGATCAAGGTCTGCAGAAGAACATGATTGTTTGTTAAAAAGAATCATGACGCCAGTGGTGTCCAAATAATATTATGAAAAATAAATTGAAAGCTCCCGCAGAGTTTATTTATTATTATGTCATTCATCTCATATGGTAGTACAAAGTTGTTATGATTAAAACACAAATTGTAGTAAACCTGAAGTTTACCAACAATAAAATGGTTATCATATTAAAACTACAAATGACTGAAAGATTAAATATCGTCAAGTTATTATGGGTAAGAAATATATATATGAAAGGTTACACGATTTGTACTACAAATATAAGTATGAGAAAACTACATACTACCGTAAACCGAAGTTTATTGATGTGAAATTCATAAAATAAGTAAACCTAAAGTTTATTAAAATAAATAACACATGTTATGGTAAACTTGAAGTTTACTAGTACAGATAATTTATCAGTTGATATGGCCATTTTGATCATCCTGATATGATGTGTTAATTGAATCAGAATATATTGAAATATATTGAAGAACTAGAAGATTTTTCAAAAAAAAAATTTGTGTTGCTTGTTCTCATGATAAGTTGATTGTATCAGCTAATGTTAGGAATGAATCTCCAAAATTCTGAAAAGTATAAAAGGTGAATATGGGCCCATTCACCTACCATATGATGTCTTAAGTCGATCCATCCATAAGATGGTCACATGTGCATTCATTGTCAACCTGTAGTTTGACATTGACAAAGAAGCTTACTCAATGTTAATTGAGTTAAAAGCATAATTTTCAGATTTTGTAATCAAAATAATTCATCTTGATAATGTTGGTTTATATCCAAACTGGTTTGATGTTGAATGTCTCTGATAAATAGTTGAACCATTGCTTACGAGAACAAAACTTAGTGAGTTAGTCTATGATATGATATATTATATACAATAAACTTGTATGTTGACCAATAAATTATGATTATTTCCCCCTCCACTCAATTGGTTCAGGGTCAGGAACCAAATATTTTCATCTAATAACTTTTGATGTGTAATATATGACTAATGAATCTATCATGATGCACATAGATGAATTCTCCAAAGAAGATCGGGGATGCATATTAGTTTTTCTAACATGAGGGGGAGAAAATAAGCAGCTAAGAAATATATTGTGAATTTTCATTAGTATGATCCTCATTTAAAATAATTCAATTCAAATACCTAAAGTATTTGCTGACCTAAAATTATTTTCATATTTCAGCTGCAAAAGCTCCTATCAAATTTATGTCCCTGAAGGACAGAGTCTACAGTATGCATGAAGCATTGTAGATCAATTGTTTCTTTTGCAATAATCTTTGAAAAAAAAGAATGGAGCAAATAATCATAATAAGAAGGCAATATTCTCTTGAAGAGCCTATGACATAACACTTCATGAAACCTTATGAGAGGTTTAGGTACCTAAAAAAATACATTGAAAGTGATGAGATCTCAATGGGTTATGTCTAATTGCAAACTGATATAAATGATATACCGTCGATAATATCTTTGATACAATATAGCGCGCAATATTGTAAAAGATTATGAGGATTTGAATTCTACGTCTATTAAAGCATGCTGATGTAGAAATAATTATCAAGTGAAATAATGGATCTTGATAAGCTAAGGCTTATTAGATCTGTAGTCCAGACACCAGAAGATGTTACGCATTTAAATATTAATGAATGTTATCGCTTGACAAAATTTATATGAAAAATCTGAAGGATTCAAAATGCCTGAAGCATTTATAAGTTTCTGTAAACTTGTTCATAATCCTTATATGAGGAAAATCAAATAAGAAAACAACATCGGAGTTTTATACTTGCTATTTATGCTGATGATATAAACCTCATTAGAAATCCAGCAGAGTTTCTAAAGGAAATTGATCATTTAAAAAAAAGAATTTGAGGTGGAAGATCTTAGAAAGACAAAAGTATGTCTTGATTTGCAAATTGAGCATTTGACAAACGGTATCTTTGTTCATCAATCTGCTTATACAGAAAAAGTGTTGAAATGATTTTATATGGATGAAGCACATTCATTAAATACTTCGATGGTTGTTCGATCACTTGATGTGAATAAGGATTTATTTTGATCTCAAGAAAAGAATGAGGAAATCCATGGTCCTGAAGTACCATATCTTAATGTGGTTGACACACTAATGTATCTTGCTAACACTACAAGACCTGATATTGCCTTTTCGGTAAATTTGTTACCAAGATATGGTTCTGCTCCTATTAGGAGGCATTAGAATGGATCAACACACATAATGAGGTATCTAAAAAGGGCTACCAATATGGGCTTGTTTTATTCTAACAATTGCCGATCTTATTAGTTATTCTAATGCAGGGTATTTATCTGACCCACACAAAATTCGATCTCAAATTGGCTACGTGTTCATATGTGGAGGTACTGTCATATCTTGGGGATCTACAAAGTAGTCTCTCGTAGTTACTTCATCAAATCATGTTGAGATAATAACTATTCATGAAGTAAACCGAGAATTTATGCGGTTGAGGTCCATGATACATCTCATTAGAGAAAATTGTGGTTTAAAATGCGATAAAACTCCACAATTTTATATGAAGATAATGCAGCATGCATAACACAACTAAAGGGAGGATTCATGAAAGGAGATAGAACGAAGCACATCTCACCACAGTTTTTCTACACACATGAACTCCACAAGAATTGTGATATCAGCGTGCAGCAGATTCGTTCAAGTAACAATGTGGCTGATTTATTCACCAAAATCTCTACCAACTGCAACTTTCAAGAAATGGTGCATAAGATTAGGATACAAAGATTCAAGGATGTTCTAATTAGGGGGAGTTAATACGCGTTGTACTCTTTTTTCCTTACGAGGTTTTGTCCCACTGGATTTTTCTTGTAGGATTTTTAATGAGGTAGTCAAAATGCATACTATCAGATATGTGCACTCTTTTTCCTTCACTAGATTTTTTCTCACTGAATTCTTTTAGTAAGGTTTTAACGAGACACATTATTTATCAAATAGACATCCAAGGGGGAGTGTTATGAATATATTTTCTATTTATGGTGAATGTCTATTTCTTAGAAGGAAAGTTAGGATTAGTAACTTTGGGACCAAATTAGTTTTTCTCTATAAATAGAGGGGTTTTTCATTCACTGTAAATCATCACATCAAGATAAATAAAAACTTCTCTCCTTCTCTCTGTCTCTGCAATATTCTTGTTCTTTCTTTATTATTTCATAATAGTTTTGATTTTGTATAAATATCTTAATATTGCTTTAAAGACAAATATTACTAATGAAATTTCTATAAATACTAAAATAGTGTTGTTGTACTTTTATGAATAATTTATTAGTTTAAATTTGGGATCCTAACCGCAATAATGATATTTCACTTTAGTGAGAGCTCAAATATAACAACTGATATTGAAGAATTAATTTCTCAACAATTTAATATATTTAATTTAAAATATTTTATCTCATCTAAGAAAAACAAATAATGCTTGAACCAAAATAAGCGACTTGAAACTCTTGACTGTTAAGATAGCGAACCATCGATACCAATGCTTTGATTATGATAAATTAAAAACTAGGTCGGGAAAAGGCTTGAATATTAAAGAAGTAGAAAATAAGTCGCTTGTTTTCTCTTCCAAATCCATGAGGAGAAGACAATTCCCATCAATTTCCTCCAAATATGCAATGAAGATTTTGTTGATAGATTTTTATTAAATTTCTCCAATCACTATAATTGTATAGCAGTAAAACATTGATTTCAAATTCTTCAATTTCTCCTTTCAATTCGAAGAACGCAAATCCCTAATTTTACGATTCAATATCTCCAATTTTGTAATGATAATTTTGTTCGATATGTGATTTCCTTCGATCTTCTACTATAATCATATAGAAGCTATATAAATGAAAAAGAAAGTCTGATTTACAGATTCTTCAATTAAAAGTAAGAGAAACATTGATTTCAGTTTAATTTTTTTTTAAACAAAAATTTATCCCATATACATTCAACCTAGTTGTGAATGAAATTTCAAAAATAATTTTTTCAATTTCATTGGATTGTTTTGTTACTAAATCTAGTTTCAATTTTTAAAATTTAGTTATAGCAGTTTCAAACAGATTGGGGGTTGATTTTGCTTGAATATCATAGAGATCAAGTTCATATCGAAAGAAGGTTTAATGCATATGCTAATTTACTATAACTTTGATGTACGTGCGTATTCTAAATTAATTTTTTTTTCAGAATTCACTACTTATCTATTGTGTGTAATAGTGTTGATGTTTTAATTGGTGTTGGTTGTTTGGGTGGTATTTGACTGCTATAAATTCACTGGACTTATACAAAAGATTTATGGTGAATATTGAATAGATATGAGTGAGTTTGTGAATGATGGATTGAGTATGAGAATGATGAAGGAATTAGTGAAGCTACTGAAAACAATTAATATTTTTTTCTATAATAGAAAATATTTTACACAAAGAAGTTGCGGAAGATCAACTTTACATAAATAAGGAGACAATTACTAGTGTAATAAAAAACTACGCCTTCCACAAGAAGTTTCAGTTTAGGGTGAAGAGATCAAGTGCAACAATGTATGGTATAAAACTGTATATTTTGTTATACATTTGTTTAGATGAATATAAAATGCATATATTGATGGAGTAATTCATGTATTGCATGTATGTGTTTTTGTAGATATGTTTATGGATATTTACACATAAATTTGAATTAAGAAGTTTTAAATCTGTACTACTAGGTTTTATCTTTTCAGTGTGGATGAAAATTGTGAACGAAGATCTAAATTTTTTATCGTGTACGGACTAAAGATATTTAAGGTAAAACATTTCAATAATATTCATATATGTTCACTTGGTGAAAGATACTTAACGCAACGTCAAGCTACTTCAGTTGTAGTTGCGAGTATAACCATTGACAAACTTACTGATCCGAAAAGAAATTACACTCCAAATAATATATGAAGTGACATGTAACTGGAGCATGAAGTTAAGTTGACCTATATAAAAGTGTGGAGAGATAAATAAAAGACAATGAAAATGATACGAGGAAAACCTAGTGAATCTCATAGGGAGTTGTTGACATACCTGTATATGTTGGAGGACACAAATCCAGGATCACTTAAAAAGTCTCATAAGTTGGATGAAGGACCCTTTCTTTATGCATTTATTTCATTATACGCATCTATCAAGGATTGAGAATATTGTAGGACAATAATGGTAGTTGACGGGAGCTTTCTTAAAGCAGCATGCATGGGAACGATATTAACTGCTTGTACACTGAACGCAACTGGTGAATAAATTGTATCAAGTTATTTTTCTTAAAAGGGTAGTTATAGTTTGTATATACTTGTATAAATAATATATAAATGTGTATAAAATAATTTATAGTGTTACTGACTTGCGGAGATGTTGATTTCCTGAAATTATAGAGGCATGTTGTAGTTTGTATATTATTGTATAAACATGTATAATTATGTATATACTGTCTAACATGAAGTATTCTTACTTTTGTCTATGCACTCATTGACTTAGGAAGTGATATATCTTGGCAATGGCTCTTCATGCAAATAACTATTATTTAATAGGGTCCAGAAGGAATATGCATCATTTTAGATAGACATGATAGCATCTGAAAGCAACAAGTATTTACCAGAAATGCCACATTGTATTTGCATCTAGTATTTGTGGAACAACATCAAGGATCTATTCTATAAATATCATGATAAAGATAAATTAAAATTTTTTCGCTTTAGCTAAAGCTTACACTATTGAAAAGTTTGAACACTAAATAAAGAAACGAATAAATTGATCGCAGAGGGAAACCTTACTTGTAAAATGTTAGATATGATAAAGGTGATCTAGGATATTCTGTAGAGTGAAAAATTCAATGATAATGACTTTCAATATTTCCAGTTAATAAATATGGCAAACAAATACGCTAGAGAGCTTTCAATTAGGCGTTTGTACATGACAAAGTTGATGCAATTATAGAACTACGAAAATGAGAAACATACAACGCAGTACATAGATCTTAGCGAAAAGTACCGTTGAATAATAATATGTTTGCATCACAAAACACGATGGTAGAAAATATAAGTATAATATTTCATGCTATTATTGAATGACAGAGAGCGCTATTTGTGCCGAATTTAGCTACATGTTGCAGTTTGTATAAACTTGTATAATTGTGTATAATTGTGTATATCCATACTGATTATTTTATATTTTTTTGAAAAACTGTAGGCTAGTGTTATACCCCGTAAGATTTCCGGCACCTAGATGGCCTATTCGCGCGTTGGTTAAACATATTTGAAAGCCATACGTGCTAGACAAAGGCCCGAAAAAGGATCGGGCGAGTAACCGGTCGAACCATAGCGGAAGGAGCCGGGGCAGAGCCCCTCCGCGATGGCAATGTGTCACGGAGGTGGAGCCTCTGCGTTGGCTCCGTGACACGTTGGGCCTGTCCAGGCCCAAGTATATAAAGCCCCACTTCGATTTATTTTCATTAAACTCATTGATAAAATCCAGAAAACGTAGAAAAACAGAGAGAGACGAAGAGGGTTAGTATATTATTGTTCGATTACGCTGCCAAACGTAGTCCAAACTTAAATTAACTTCATACATCGAGGTATTTAGCAGCAAGAAGCATTCCTACGGATTTAGTTTCATGAAATTCGGCTGACAAATCGTCGTGCTACCGGGCTAAGGTAAGTGGAATTGCTCCAAACTAGTGTCTATGTGCTCCTAGCCGTAAAGTGAATACTTCTCCCTTCTGGACTTCTGAAAAATAGCAAGTTTTCGACCGTCTTTCGATAAGCCTAAGTTTTGGCTATAATTATATCGAAAGTGACGCCGTCATTCAGAATAGTGTTGTATTTAGTACTAATTGACGTGTCTATGAATGTAGTTGGGAGATTTAGCTGGAATACTGACCGAGCGTCGTCCGACAGTCGGATAACTCGAGGTTAAGGTATGTGAAGTTGTTCTTCGGCAAGTTAGTAAGTCTTAGCTTGTGAATCATAGTAAACTCCGTATTTGAAATTCTCGGAGTTAAATGTTGGGAATTGAATAAGTTTAGTAAATTCTGGTTTGCGTTGCCGTATCGTATTTTAGTTCGAAAGATAGAAAAGCATGCGCCAAAGGGCGAGTTAGCATTCCAGATTCAGTATAGCTTATTGTATGATTAGCAAGCATGTTATAGAATAAAAAAAAAACAGATTTTCAGAATATAAGCTAGTAAATAGACAGGCAGTTTCATGGCTACAGACTAGCCATTCAAACAGACGAGATATTGGCTACAGATTAGCCATTCAGACAGATAGTACCCTGTCTACAGATTAGCCAACAGTTAAAGAAAAATCTCAGAATCAGTATAATCAGTAAAGAATCAATTTAGTACAGAAATAGATCAAAATAAGAAATCAGCTTTCAGATAGTCTTTTTCAGTTATACATGCTTGCTATTTATCTATGCTATTTGTTTGTTGAGACTTGATGTGGCGTGAGGGCACCTTATTGAGCGTCCTCGCCACCCTTGGGTTGGTAATCGTGTCACCCACTGAGCGGGTGGGTTTTACGTCACTCCGAGGGGTGGCATGTCATCCCCAGTTTGGACGAAGATAGGATGAAGCTTTCCCCATAGCAGTCTGATCAGCATTACAGGTGCATCTCCGGTTTCAGATAGCCCTGTTGAGTTTTGTGTCCAGGGAACCAGACCCTATATGTTGTTGTCTGTACATTCAGTTATTATAGGTGTAGCTCCGGTTTCAGATAGCCCTGTTGAGTTTTGTGTCCAGGGATCCAGACCCTATCTGTTACTGTCTACACTGGAGTCCTCCGGACCCAGACACGGTTGCTTATATCGGAGGCTATGGCCCTAGCCGGAGACCCAGGGGGCCGGTAGAGGAGCTCCGAAGTGAGCAGATGAGTGGAGTGACTTATTTTTGGTTGGTTTTGACCTGGGTAGGGGTATATAGATTGTTTGCTTGCTTGGCGCTATCTGGCTTATGGGGGTTGGTATTGGCTCTTGCTTGCTAAATGTATATGTATTTATGTGCTTTATATATATTAGTGAATAGACAGCAGGCCGCCGTGACTACAGACACGCTCCTGCCTATCAGTGCAGAAAGGTTTGATCTAGTTCCTATCAGCTTTTCAGATTCAGTTATCTTCTGCTCACAGACTTGTTAGTTATGTTATCTGTATTCAGTTGTATTATTTCAGTTGCTTTGCATACTCGGTACCAGTGGTACTGACGCCCAGTGGGGCGCTGCATTACTTGCCTGCAGGTACTCATAGACGAGGAGGCGATCCCTCGTGATCCTAGCCAGCGCAGAGTCATCAGCTCCTGTCATCCGGAGCTTGATATTTCAGAGGTTTGTATCGTTTCTCTTTTGTTGTACAGTACGGGTAGGTCGAGGCCCTGTCCCGACCATCTTATCAGTATTCCTAGAGGCTTGCAGTCTGTATATATTTCCCTGTGGTCAGTTGAGCCGGTCGTGTGAGGTCGTGTAGTTTGTTATAGCTGTTTAGCATTTCAGTTTATGTTGGCCGTGTGACCTTATCCAATCAGTAGTGGTGACCTTGCCGGTCACGTAGTTATTCAGTATTCCATTGCTGAGTTGCAGATAACTAGACAGCATGGTGGCCTTGTCGACCCGCATAGGCTCCCTTATACTAATATGATTCTGGTTAGCTGTCATTATAGTACAGGTGGCTATAGGCCCGGTCGGCCAAAGGCTGTATTTACAGCCGTTATATAGCCCGTTGATCCCTTGAATCTGAGTTAGAGCCAGCCAGGCACCAGATGTGCTCAGGCTCAGTAGTCTATCAGTTCAGGTCCTACTAGGAAACCAGGTGCCAGTCATACCCCCCAAGGCGGGGCGTGACAAACTTGGTATCAGAGCAGGTCGTGTCCCAGGGAGTCTGCAAGCCGTGCTAAGTAGAGTCTTGTCTATGGATGTGTTGTGCACCACATACTATAGGCAGGAGGCTGCGAGGTATGATAGGATGGTTACTCTTTCTTCTCATTCAGTCGTGCTATAGAGCGGTAAATTATAGGGTTGGGTCCCTAAAACTTATCATATCCTTTGTCTACAGATAAGAATGGCAGATCAGCGACGCCCTGCCACAGACAGGAGATTAGACACAGCAGCAGGAGAAGGCACCAGCAGGATGCCTCAACTTCAATCAGAGTCAGCCCGATCTGAGGGCGATATAGAGGCTTCATCACAGCCCTCTCAGCAGTCCCCCTCACATCAGGAGCCGTTGGGCACTACACCGCCCCCGATAGCTCCTATGCCTTCGCCATCAGATCAGGAGGTTCATAGCGCTGTAGTTATGTTGGCACAAATGATGGCCACACAGCGCCAGTCGGTGCCACTTGTAGCAGCAAAGCCTTCAGGTGGGTCAGGTAGTTCCAGGGTCAGGGAATTTTTGGCGCTAGGTCCTCCACAGTTCACTGGGTCAGATCAGGCAGAGGACCCTCAGGACTTTCTAGATCAGATGTAGAGAATTTTTTAGGTTATGCGTGTGACCCCTTCAGAGTCTGTTGAGTTGGCAGTGTTCCGGTTGCGGGACATAGCAGTACTATGGTACGAGAGTTGGGAAAGGTCCCGAGGGAGAGATGTTACCCCTCCGACCTGGACCAGCTTCTCGGAGGCCTTCCTGGACCGTTACTTGCCACGAGAGGTCTGGCAGGCTCGGATGGATCAGTTTTTGCATCTGGAGCAGGGGGCGAGGAGCATACGCGAGTATGCTTTACAGTTTGACTCCCTAGCCCGTTATGCTCCAGCATTTGTTGATACTATGCCAGCCAGAGTTCACAGATTTATTATGGGTCTTAACCCGGAATATACTGAGGCATGTATGATGGCTACGTTACGAGAGGATATGGATATCGCCCGAGTATAGGCCTTTGCTCAGACCATTGAGGGTCTTAGACAGCGGCAACAGGGTAGTAGATAGATCAGTCAGGAACAGCGCCGCAGAGATAGATCGGACGAGATGCAAAGAGAAGTTCAGAGAGGACCCAGGCCTCGACTATCAGATAGACCCCCACCTCCTCCATAGCAGTAGTGAGGTAGATATGTGCGACGAGGGCAGTCAGTGCCCAGTGGCAGTTCCAGAAAAGTAGAATCTCCGCAGCAGAGAAGGGGAGAGCATAGTAGACTTGCACCTTCACCCTGCTCTTATTGTAATCGACCACACTCCGGAGCTTGTAGATATGGCTTCACTGGGTGTTATAGTTGCGGTCAGGAGGGGCATCAGATGAGAGATTGTCCGACCAGAGGTTAGGGGAGTAGAGACAGTCAGGACAGGGGATCCGCAGGGCCACGGACTCCAGCAGCCCCAACAGGGCGTGGGCCTTCAGGCTCAGTAGGCAGAGGCCAAGGTAGATCAGGAGCCTCCAGTTCAGGTACGGGCTCAAACCGTACTTATGCACTACCAGGGAGACACGACTCAGAGGCGTCGCCAGATGTAGTAACAGGTACGATGACTATCTGTTCATACCCTGCTTACGTATTGATTGATCCAGGATCCACTCTGTCATATATTACCCCATTTGTGGCACGAAAGTTCAATATTGCACCAGAATTATTGCAGCAGCCCTTTTCAGTATCCACGCCCGTCGGTGACTCTATTATAGCTAGTAGAATTTACCGAGGGTGTACAGTGGAGGTTGCTGACCGCCAGACTACAGTAGATCTGGTAGAGCTAGAAATGATAGACTTCGATGCCATAATGGGTATGGATTGGCTAGTGCCGTGCTACGCCAATGTAGAATGTTGGACCAAGACGGTCCGATTCCACTTTCCAGGAGAGGCAGTGCGAGAGTGGAAAGGCAGCACAGCTACTCCAAAAGGTAGGTTTATTTCCTACCTTCAGGAGAGGAAATTAATAACTAAGGGATGTATCTACCACCTAGTCAGGGTTCAGGATGTCCGAGCAGAATCTCCGACACTCCAGTCTGTTCCGGTGGTGAACGAGTTCCCTGATGTGTTTCCCGATGAGTTACCTGGTATTCCCCTAGAAAGAGAAATAGATTTCGCTATTGATTTATTACCAGGCACTCAGCCTATATTAATTCCTCCTTATCGTATGGCTCCTGCAGAACTCAGAGAGTTGAAGGAGCAGTTGAAAGATTTGCTAGATAAAGGTTTCATTAGGCCGAGTACTTCACCATGGGGTGCGCCAGTTCTATTTGTCAGGAAGAAAGATGGCTCGCTCCATATGTGTATAGATTATCGGCAGTTGAACAAAGTTACAGTAAAAAATAAGTATCTGCTTCCCAGAATAGATGATTTGTTTGATCAGCTACAAGGGGCCAGATACTTTTCCAAGATTGACTTGCGGTCCGGATATCACCAGGTTCGAGTACGTGAAAGAGATATTCCCAAAACGGCTTTCAGGACCCGATATGGACACTTTGAATTTCTAGTTATGTCCTTCGGGTTGACGAATGCCCCAACAATATTCATGGACCTGATGAATAGTATTTTCAGACCTTTCCTGGACTTGTTCGTAATAGTATTTATTGATGACATTCTGGTGTATTCTCGCTCTGAAGCAGATCACCGGACTCATTTGCGGACAGTGCTCCAGATCCTCAGGGACCGCCAGTTATATGCTAAGTTTTTCAAGTGTGAATTCTGGCTTAACTCAGTACCCTTCCTAAGGCATATTGTGTCGGATGCTGGTATACAGGTTGACAAGCAGAAAATAGAAGCAGTCAGATCATGGCCTAGGCCTACCACTCCGACTGAAGTCCGTAGCTTTCTGGGATTAGCGGGATATTACAGGAGATTTGTCGAGGGATTCTCTACTATAGCGGCACCTTTGACCAAACTGACACAGAAAGCAGCGAAGTTTCAGTGTACAGAGGCATGCGAGCAGAGCTTCCAGGAGTTAAAAGACAGATTAACCTCCGCCCCAGTGTTAGCATTACCGGAAGGTATAGAAGGTTATTCAGTGTATTGCGACGCATCAGGCGTTGGGTTAGGTTGTGTGTTGATGCAGCATGGTAAAGTGGTTGCATATGCTTCTAGACAGCTGAGGAAACACGAAAAGAATTACCCTACCCACGACCTAGAGTTAGCCGCAGTGATCCACGCCTTGAAAATGTGGAGACATTACCTGTATGGCGTCCATGTTGATATTTTTACAGACCACAAGAGCGTACAGTATATCTTCACTCAGAGGGAGTTGAATCTGCGGCAACGTCGCTGGTTGGAGCTGTTAAAGGATTATGACGTGAATATTCTGTACCACCTGGGAAAAGCCAATGTTGTAGCAGATGCTCTCAGTCGTAAGCCCATGGGGAGTTTGGCGTATTTGCAGCCCGAGCAGCGGGAATTGGTCAGAGAGATACGTCAGTTAGCTAGCCTAGCCGTTCGTGTAGCAGAAACAGAGGACGGTAGAGCGGTAATTAAGAACACCGCCGTGTCATCATTGGTTGTGGAAGTAAAAGAACGGCAATATGAGGATCCTGACCTGATCCAGCTCAAAGACAGAATCCAGCAGGGCAAAGCGCCAGATTTTCAGATAACTGAGGAAGAAGTGCTGTTATGTAAAGGCCGCCTCTATGTTCCAGATGTTTCAGGGCTCCGCCAGCAGATTATGAATGAGGTACATTATGCCCGTTATTCTCTTCACCCCGGTGCGACAAAAATGTACCATGATATCAAAGAAAACTACTGGTGGCCAGGTATGAAAAGAGAAATTGCCGAATTTGTAGTCCAGTGTCCTAACTGCCAACAAGTAAAAGCGGAACACCAGAAACCAGGCGGTTTGACTCAGGACATAGCTGTGCCTCTCTGGAAATGGGAAGCAGTGAATATGGATTTTGTAGCAGGATTACCCCGTACTAAACACAGACATGACTCTATATGGGTGATAGTTGACAGATTGACAAAATCAGCTCACTTCCTGCCGGTAAGAACTACCTTCTCGGCCGAAGATTATGCGGAGTTGTATATTCGAGAAATAATCAGGTTGCATGGAGTACCAGTATCCATTATTTCAGACAGAGGAGCACAGTTTACGGCTAGATTTTGGCAATCGTTTCAGAGGGGTCTGGGAACGCAGATTAATTTGAGCACAGCATTCCACCCTCAGACAGATGGACAGGCTGAGCGCACTATTCAGACGCTCGAGGACATGCTACGAGCGTGTGTGCTAGATTTTGGAGGTAGCTGGGACAAGCATTTGCCGTTAATCGAATTTGCTTATAATAATAACTATCACTCAGCCATCCAGATAGCGCCTTTCGAGGCATTATACGGGCGAAAATGCAGATCGCCGATTGGTTGGTTTGAAATAGGAGAATCAGCATTGGTTGGGCCAGACATTATTCAGCAGTAAGAGGAAAAGGTAAAGCTTATCCGAGAACGCTTACTGACTGCACAGAGCCGCCAGAAATCATATGCAGATGTGCGGTGCAGAGACCTGATGTGAATGACTGGGTATTTTTGAAAGTATCCCCAATGAAAGGGGTGATGAGATTCGGCAAGAAAGGTAAGCTCAGTCCGAGGTTTGTTGGGCCTTACCAAATTCGTCGAAGGATAGGCCGAGTAGCATATGAGTTGAACTTGCCTCCAGAATTGGAATCCGTTCATCTGGTCTTTCATGTGTCTATGCTGAGGAAATGCATAGGAGACCCATCCAAAAAGCAATCCCAGTCCAGGATATCCAGGTTACAGAAGAGCTGGCCTATGAAGAGGTTCTAGTGGCTATCTTACACAGACAGATTCGTAAATTAAGAACTAAAGATATTGCGTGTGTCAAGGTATTGTGGCGTAACAGGAATCGAGAGGAGATGACGTGGGAGGCTGAGGAAGATATGAAAGCTAGATATCCTCACTTATTCCAGGCCTAGTCAGGTGACAGGTATGTCCGTGTTATTACTTATGCAGTACCTTATGGTTGTGTATGCATAAATGAGAAAGATTGATGTTTAGCTATCAAATGAGAAGTATTGTGTGCAGTGCCTGTATTGGATTTTTCTGCGTTTCAGATTTTTGGGATAGTCCATATTACAGAGGAAACTCTGCCGAAATTTTCTTAGAAACAAGTTGAGCGAATTGAATAGTCCTCCAAATAGCAGTTTCATTCGAGGACAAATGTTCTTAAGGGGGGGAGAATGTTATACCCCGTAAGATTCCTGGCACCTAGATGGCCTATTCGCGCGTTGTTTAAGCATATTTGAAAGCCATACGTGCTAGAGAAAGGCCCGGAAAAGGATCGGGCGAGTAACCGGTCGAACCAACACGGAAGGAGCCGGGGCAGAGCCCCCTGCGATGGCAACGTGTCATGGAGGTAGAGCCTCCACGTTGGCTCCGTGACACGTTGGGCCTGTCCAGGCCCAAGTATATAAAGCCCCACTTCGATTTATTTTCATTAAACTCATTGATAAAATCCAGAAAACGTAGAAAAACAGAGAGAGACGAAGAGGGTTAGTATATTATCGTTCGATTACGCTGCCAAACGTAGTCCAAACTTAAATTAACTCCAGACATCGAGGTATTTAGCAGCAAGAAGCATTCCTACGGATTTAGTTTCGCGAAATTCGGCCAAAAAATCCTCGTGCTACCAGGCTAAGGTAAGTGGAATTGCTCCAAACTAGTGTCTATATGCTCCTAGCCGTAAAGTGAATACTTCTCCCTTCTCGACTTCTGGAAAATAGCAAGTTTTCGACCGTCATTCGATAAGCCTAAGTTTAGGCTATAATTATATCGAAAGTGACGCCGTCCTTTAGAATAGTGTTGTATTTAGTACTAATTGACGTGTCTATGAATGTAGTTGGGAGATTTAGCTGGAATACTGACCGAGCGTCGTCCGACAGTCGGATAATTAGAGGTTAAGGTATGTGAAGTTGTTCTTCGTCAAGTTAGTAAGTCTTAGCTTGTGAATCATAGTAAACTCCGTATTTGAAATTCTCAGAGTTGAATGTTGGGAATTGAATAAGTTTAGTAAATTCTGGTTTGCGTTGCCGTATCGTATTTTAGTCCGAAAGATAGAAAAACATGCGCCAAAGGGCGAGTTAGCATTCCAGATTCAGTATAGCTTATTGTATGATTAGCAAGCATGTTATAGAATAAAAAGAAACAGATTTTCAGAATATAAGCTAGTAAAGTAAAACTAGATAGACAGGCAGTTTCATGGCTACAGACTAGCCATTCAAATAGACGAGATATTGGCTACAGATTAGCCATTCAGACAGATAGTACCCTGGCTACAGATTAGCCAACAGTTAAAGAAAGATCTCAGAATCAGTATAATCAGTAAATAATCAATTTAGTACAGAAACAGATCAAAATAAGAAATCAACTTTCAGATAGTCTTTTTCAGTTATACATGCTTGCTATTTATCTATGCTATTTGTTTGTTGAGACTTGATGTGGCGTGAGGGCACCTTATTGAGCGTCCTCGCCGCCCCTGGGTTGGTAATCGTGTCGCCCACTGAGCGGGTGGGTTTTACGTCACTCCGAGGGGTGGCATGTCATCCCCAGTTTGGACGAAGATGGGATGAAGCTTTCCCCATAGCAGTCTGATCAGCATTACAGGTGCATCTTCGGTTTCAGATAGACCTATTGAGTTTTGTGTCCAGGGAACCAGACCCTATCTGTTGCTGTCTGTACATTCAGTTATTATAGGTGTAGCTCCGGTTTCAGATAGCCCTGTTGAGTTTTGTGTCCAGGGATCCAGACCCTATCTGTTACTGTCTACACTGGAGTCCTCCGGACCCAGACACGGTTGCTTATATCGGAGGCTATGGCCCTAGCCGGAGACCCAGGGGGCCGGTAGAGGAGCTCCGAAGTGAGCAGATGAGTGGAGTGACTTATTTTTGGTTGGTTTTGACCTGGGTAGGGGTATATAGATTGTTTGCTTGCTTGGCGCCATCCGACTTATGGGGGTTGGTATTGGCTCTTGCTTGCTAAATGTATATGTATTTATGTGCTTTATATATATTAGTTAATAGACAGCAGGCCGCCGTGACTACAGACACGCTCCTGCCTATCAGTGCAGAAAGGTTTGATCTAGTTCCTATCAGTTTTTCAGATTCAGTTATCTTCTGCTCACAGACTTGTTAGTTATGTTATCTGTATTCAGTTGTATTATTTCAGTTGCTTTGCATACTCGGTACCAGTGGTACTGACGCCCAGTGGGGCGCTGCATTACTTGCCTGCAGGTACTCATAGACGAGGAGGCGATCCCTCGTGATCCTAGTCAGCTCAGAGTCATCAGCTCCTGTCATCCGGAGCTTGATATTTCAGAGGTTTGTATCGTTTCTCTTTTGTTGTATAGTACGGGTAGGTTGGGGCCCTGTCCCGACCATCTTATCAGTATTCCTAGAGGGTTGCAGTCTGTATATATTTCCCTGTGGTCAGTTGAGCCGGTCGTGTGAGGTCGTGCAGTTTGTTATAGCTGTTTAGCATTTCAGTTTATGTTGGCCGTGTGAGGCCTTATCCAGTCAGTAGTGGTGACCTTGTCGGTCACGTAGTTATTCAGTATTCCATTGCTGAGTTGCAGATAACTAGACAGCATGGTGGCCTTGTCGACCCGCATAGGCTCCCTTATACTGATATGATTCTGGTTAGCTGTCATTATAGTACAGGTGGCTATAGGCCCGGTCGGCCAAAGGCTGTATTTACAGCCATTATATAGCCCGTTGATCCCTTGAATCTGGGTTAGAGCCAGCCAGGCACCAGATGTGCTCAGGCTCAGTAGTCTATCAGTTCAGGTCCTACTAGGGCACCAGGTGCCAGTCATACCCCCAAGGCGGGGCGTGACAGCTAGACCTTCTACAGTGCAGTTATATACAGTGATTGAAGAGAAGAAGGTAAACATAGAGGACCCCGAAAGGGCAACATGCAACTGTTGAAAAATTCAAATGGACGAATTATCATGCCCGCATATTTGGGCAGCTATAAAACACACTGGATTGGACCCCATTCTGTTTTTCTTTTTTTACTACAAGAAGGATTATCTTTTTAAAACATATAAAATTCATGTAAATCCTATTCCAGATGAGAGTACATGAGTTGTCCCTGAAGAGGTCATGAAGAATATGTTCTACCACCAAATGGGGGGAGAAACGTTGAAAGGCCAATTTTTTTTAGAATGAAATCATTTTTGGAGATGAATAATAAGACGGCCAAACTTTCATGCGAGGTATGTGGACATGTTGTCACAATAGAAAAAATATATAAAAGTATATTAAAGAAGATTATCTGAAATATTAGGCTTTAAGTTACCTTTCTTGTTGTTGAAATCATGTTGAGTACTTAAATTCCATAGCAACAGTTGAGTTGTGCTTTTGAACTATGAATAAGCATTTGATTGTAGAGACTATACCATAATTACATGTTTTGGTACTTTAAATATGGGGATATGATTTTTGATGATCATAAATATGTTAATATCAGCATTTCGACAAAATTTGAAGAACAAAATCAGTTTTAGCTGTCTATACAAAATATCTGTATAAATTTATATATATTCAATGTATTCATACATATATACGTGTGTGTGTGAGAGAGAGCGCCCAACCCCTTTTTTTCCTTGTTCTTGACCCAAAATCTTTAGGTAGCAGACCTGAACTTCTATTAATATATATTGGTGTTGCTGGAAGTTATAATTTTTTTTAATATGCCATAATTATTAGCATCAAAAAAAGAGAAAATGCTAAATTACTAAATATATAACTTATATATAGAACTAATGACAAAGTCCTTAAATTATTATCACGGCTAGATTGCTAAATCATACAACCAACTGATCCAAAAGCTGATGACTAGTAATCATTCAATATCGAATAAATATATATAAATTATGTGATTCATCAAAAAGTACTACCAATACTCCAACATATGGACATATATAGAATTAGATTTAGGAAAATAAAGCAAATAATAAAAGTTAGTTTAATATAACTTGTTGTACACCTAAAATTATTTGAAACCAAACAACAAAGCCCAATTTTTTATTTTTATACAAAGAGCCTATTATTCATATTTTACTTTTATGAATAACACGCAGTAATATGATTCATTAAGAATGTTGTTTCAAAAAGTAAAAAATTAGTTACTCCTATTACAACGAACTATTTTCTTGACCGCTCCCTCTTCTTTTTCTTGAAAATTCTTCCGGCCATCTTATTGTCGCTCAAGACATCAACCATCTGTTTATTCCTTCCATATTGTCACAATAAGACTTCTATCTTTAGGCGATATATCTCTATGTTAAAAGTCTTCTTTTTAATTTTTTTTTACATGATGACGTATTTCATAAAGGCAACAACAAAAGTGTCACACCCCACCTTGGGGGGTATGACGAGCACCTGGTGCCTGCTAGACTCTAGACTGCTAAATGGTCCAGCCTGAGCACATCTGGTGCTTTGACTGGCTTTGGGTCTATTTCAAGAAACAAACCGGCTATATAACGGTTGTAAACACAGCCTCCGGCCCACTGGCCTGTAGCCATATGTACCTGTAATAACAGCTAACCAGAAACATGTCGATATAAGGGAGCCTATGCGGGCCGACAAGGCCACCATGCTGTCTAGTTATCTGTAACTCAACACAAGCCTACTGTTAGACTACGTGACCGGCAAGGTCACCACTACTGTCAAACTAAGGCCCCACACGACCAACATAAACTGAAATACTAAACAGCTACAGCAGACTGCACGGCCTCACACGACCGGCCCAACTGACCACATGAAAATATATACAGACTGCAAGCCTCTACAAATACTGTAAGAAAATAGTGGAAATGATCGGGACAGGGCCCCGACTTACCCATACTGTACAACAAAAGAAAAGGAGCTACACCTCGGGGAATCAGACTCCGGAAGACAGGAGCTGATGACTCACTCGCTGGCTGGAATCACGAGGGAACGACTCCTCGTCCGTGAGTACCTGCAGGCAAGCAATGCAGCGCCCCGCTGGGTGTCAGTACCACAGGTACTGAGCATGTAAAGCAAACTGAAATATGCACTGAAATGAATGGCAACAATAACATGACATATAAGCAAGAAGTAGCTGAGTCTATCTAGCTGAGGATAATTGGGGAGAGTTTGTTCATTCTGTAACTAATTGAGTGTACTTGATGACGTGTCGTCCTACTCTCTATCAGTATCTAATAGCACATATCAATATACATAATAGTACACACAATACCTGACCGACCCCCATAAGCCGGAAGGTGCCAACCAAGCAAGCAATCTATATACCCCTACCCGGGTCTAAACCAACCAAAAATAAGTCACTCCACTCATCTGATACTGTGAGTTCCTCCTACCGGTCCCCTTGGGTACGTAGCTCAGGCCTTGGCCTCTGACAATAAACTGTGTCTGAGTCCGAAGACTCCTGCCTCTGGGCGTAGGTGCGCACGGGGTGATCTGCTGCTGTATCTGTGACTGAAACTGCCCTGGGTGCAAGCACGCAACAGGGTGATTTTATAAAAATCTGTATATAAAACTGCCCCCGACCACAAGCGCACACAGAGTGGTCTGCCTCTGTAAACAGGGTGTACTGGCTCTGCGCAGAGTAAACCGAACTACCCCTGCAAGCAAGGTGGTCTGGACCATATTATCATGGTGGTCAGCCATCATTGTCCTTTAGGCGGACGGCATCGCCCAGCTGGTGGCGGTATCTGAATCTGGTATCGACACAGCTATAACCCAGGGGCGGTGAGTATGCTAAAAGGGTGCCCACATGCCACAACAAGTCTCAACATACAAAACACATACACAGCAAGCATGCTCAATGAAAAATACTAACCATATTCTCTTCTTTTATCTCAAGGCCAGTCTGTATTAAATAACTGATACTATATTCTATTTTACACTGTTTCTGATTGCTGGACCAATTGCTACCTGGCCTTTATCTGTCTATCTGATTATATCTGGATATAGCTCAATAATATAAAATGTACCATCTACTACTGGATACAATCTCAACAGATGTAATACGTATTGCCTGAATATCTATTATTCTGATTATCGCATGATACGTAATTAATATACTAGCATGCTTGCTGGAAATTATACTAAAATCGTTCCTGTACGCTGGGTATCGGTTAATAGCCTTTATTCTATTTACTTTCTAAACTGTACTTCCTGGCTTGCCGAAAGAATAGCTTTACATACCTGGTTTCTGAGTACCCGACTGACCGATGTGATTTTCGTCGGTACTTCTGCTGTTTCTCCCAACTACATTCATATACATGTCAATTAGAACTAATACATTAATATTCGGGAGAAATTATCACTTTTGATATATATTTATCCCAAACTTCAACCTTTCAAAAAAACGGTCGATAACTCGTTATTTCTCAATAGTCCAGAAGGGATAAATGCTCACTGCAACGCTAGGAACACATTGGTACTAATTTAAAGCAATTCTATTTACTTTACCTCGGTAGCACGACGTTTCGCTGGCCAAATTTCACGAAACCAACTCCGTAGGATTGCTCTCTGCAGCTTTATACCTCTGTATCTAAGCCGGAATGGAGTTTAGACCGCGTTTCATCGCGTAATTGGAAGAAAATATATATATATTGTCGTGGGTTTGCCTTAAAAATGGCTACCCTCTGTTTTCTTTGGTTTTTATGGATGAAAACAGCAAGGGCCGACTTTGCTATTTATTCTTTTTTTTTTTACCCTTCTAAATCCCTTAACCAATATGCCATTAGGCTATTTATTTATTTAAAATTTATGGGATGTAACAAAAAGCACCGCAATCCCTATAAGCATCACAAATCCCTAATAAGTGCCAAAAGAATCACTAGCACATGAATTGGAATCCTTTCATCTTCTCTTACACGCTTGATATGAATTGGAATTAACACATGGTCAATATGTGTCATGGTATATTTGCATCACAATAATAATATTGAATGTACTCAAATATCTCATTTTCTTCATAAATAACAGTGGGATCATGATTCTTTTTTATGAACTTTTCATAAAATCCATTAATCTTGTCATCAAGATATTCTCCTTTTTTTGGTGCCTATAGGCCTCACTTGTATGTTCAATCACAAGTTTTTCTTTCTTAAAGAGATGAAGAATTCACCACTCCACTGCTTGACAACTCATTCTCTGTTTCACTCTTACTTCTTCTTGTGCTATTATTTCTTTCCCTTAATAATATTGATTAAAACTCAAACTTTCTTAATCAAGAACTAATTGTCTTTAGTGACCGATCAAAATCTGGTATAGTTTGTGCTAGAACTTCGTCGTCGCCCCGACATATGCGAATATACAATTCTCATGTTTCTAGCAATCATAAATTTTCAAATCTATGTTTTCTACTACCTTCTTCCATTTTATTTATTGCACTGCATACTTAAAATTAGTTGATTTTGATGACTTTACTAAACGTGCTCTTAAACTCAACTCATCTACAAATGACACAATCTCTTTCCCAAGAAATATTATAATGTTGTATTGACTTGGCCAATCCTCCCCTTATAAGTTAGCTTTTAAGATTAAGTTAGACCCAAGTATTATCGTATCTTTAAATCCCAAACGCTAGCTCATGAAGAGAGAATTGTCCAAGTCCATATAAGCAAATTACAAGTCCATTCCCCAACCAATATGGGACTCTAACCCACTCTAACACATGAATAGTGCGCGTTAGATATAATAATCTCATTGTCTGAGGAAAGTATATCCTTGAGAAAAATATTTTTCTAATGTACAATGTACTTTAACACCAGAAAATATCTTGAGGAAAACATCTGAAGAAATGTTTTCAGTTTATTCGGCTCTGGATTTTAATACGCCATGAAATTACGGCTAATTCAGCACCAAAAGCATAAACTTTATAGGTTTTCAATGCATTTTTAGCTAGTATTTTTATATTGTTTTGATCTATTTCAGGTAAATGAACCTGGGATGTCAAAAAGGAGCACAAGTTGAAAAAAAGAGCAAAACATAGCTGAAGACAAAAATTTATCCATTCTGCAGTCCGCAAAAAGGGAACCTTCACCACAGAAAGAGATTGATACATCAAAGCTCAAAGACCCATTTTACTGTCCGCATTCTAATTTTGCACACCGCATATTTCTGTTTGCGGTCAAAATCCTGAAGTTGTCAAGATCCAATTCTACGAACTTTTGAAGTTTTTTTGCGTATTGCATTCTTGTTCTACGCGTTGCATTTCAGAAATGCGGTCCCATGTTTAATCGCAAAAAATGTCAGAAGAGCTGAGGTTCAAATTGAAGATCTATTCGGCAGTCCTTTGCCCCAATGCGGACTGTACACTCATTCTGCGATCGCAGACTAAAATCACAGCGACAATTTCACAATTCTTATACTTTAATTCTTTTTAAGTCTTTAAAAGACATCTTTAAAATTTTATGACATTTGCAAAATAGTATTTTTGATTTGACTTTAACTTATCTAGAGGTGTGCTCACCATTGGCATTGAACCGAGATGCTTCAAACTAAGGACTTTATTGAACAAAAGTGATGGATTATAGTTGCATATACTGAATTCATCAGAAGGGCAGGATGGATGATTATTTTATCAAAGCAAAGACATGGATGACTTTTTTTTTATTATTATTATGATTCTTTTTTTATTATGAACTTTTCTTTTTTTTTTGGGTTTGGATGTTGTGGACAGTGTGAGGGGATATGTGTGTATGTACAACAACAACTAGAAATATCCTCCTCGTATTTTTTTTTCTTTCTGTGTGTAAATAATTTCTTTTTTCAACAATGACGTGATTGTGTGCGTATTATTATATTGGTTTCCAAAGAAAAGATTAAATATTTAGAATTGTTTTGCTGGAGTTGCGCCAGATGTACGTACATTAAACAAAGTTTGGTGAAACAAAAATTAAAAACATATTACCAACTCCAACTGCAGAAAAACCTTAATTAGCTTTGCTAATCAAGTGATGTCAAGCACGGAAACAAGAACGTTAGTTTGGAATATGTATTTAAAAAAATAGTTAGACAAGTCAGACCAATAATTTAATTGGAGCACCTTATATAATACAACTATTAACCAATTAATCAACGAAGATAAACTTTGTTCATATTTTAACGAGGGAAGTCGGACAAATATATATCTTTTAACTCATGATTTTGAATTATTTCTCGTTAAAAGAGATGTATATATATTTCTTTATTATTTAATAATTAATGTATATTTATTTTTATTATTAACAAATTGAATTAAAAATATATTCTAAATCTGATATTTTTTAAATTTTAAAAATATTACGTGACAGTAAAAAATTACTTTACTCATTCTTTTACCCCTCAAATTCGTTCAACACCCGATCCAAACATGTTTTATAATTGAATAGATGAGAGATTGTGTGGATCTAGAGGGGTAAAAGAAATTAGGTGAGGTTGATTTTTTAAAGTAACGTGGTATTTTTAAAATTAAAAAAAGTTAATTTTAGGATTTTTTTTAATTTAATAAATATAGGCATGTTAATAAAGGTAAATATGCATCATTTGTTAGACGGCGGATTATACATGTACCACTTTTCAATGAGTAATATATCTGCTCACAAAAGTTGAAGAGTATATTTGCCCATTTTCCTTTTTAACAATATTGAATTGAGTTTAGGAAGCAAAGGAAAAAATTGATAGCCTATTTGGTCAAGTTTTTGAGAGATCAAAAGCGTTTATTTTTTTCAAAGTACTTATCTATATTATATTAAAAGTGTGAAGGTCCTTAAAAATGTTGATTGAACTTTTGCCCTTCATTAAAAAATATCATAATAAATAAAATAGTCATTTACTATTTTTACACAATTATTATTTAAAATTATTTTCATTATCTTATTTTGTCATATTAAATTTTCTATTGTGGCATAAACTCTATTTATTGTGTAAACCTTAAAAATAAATAAAAATTTACACTAAATTTTTTTTTCTTTTTGATTGTCACGAATTTTTTCTATCTTATTTTATTATATTAAGTTTTTCATTTATGAATAACTCTATTTATTGGGTAAATCTTAAAAATAATAATAATTTAAAAAATAATGTTCTTTTTTCCCTTTTTTGATGGTATGAGTTTTATTTTATTTTATTGCTTTTTGATCTTTTTGTTTCCTTTTGCAATTTGCATGCCCCGATTTTTTTTCTTTTCTTTTTTATACTTTTTTTTAAATCTTAATATTCTAATATTTTTAGTTTTTCTTATAAATTTTTTCACTTCTATGAAAAGATTTATAATTGCGTAATTTAATTTATCAACTCTTCTACCTCATTACCTTTGATTCAATCTCCAACCTGATATGTTTTCATTAATGTATCTTCTTCTTCTTTTTTTCATGTTATGAAACTTTTTTTAATGTTGTGGATTCTATCCAGTTCAAGTCGTTCATATTCAAAATAATTTAACTTAGATTGTCTTCTTTAGTTAAGTTTAATATTAATATTATGTTATCTTCTTTAATAGAGTCTTATATTGATATTATGTGATTTAGATTTTATCTTATTTGTATATGACATTCTTCATATACTCATACATTCATAAGTTTCATCTATTCAGGTAAAGTAATCTCTTCATCTCATAAAATATTTTTTTTAAATAAAATTATAAATTATTATAATTATAACTCTTATGCACAATTTATTTTAGATAATCTTGCAATGAAACCTAAAAGGATTTCACGAACGAAATTGTATCAATTAACAACTTAAGGTGATATGATTCTCGTTGAATAATAAAAATCTTAGTAATTGGAGTTGGATTAGTAAAAGAGTATAAAGAGGGAACAAAGGAAGGCGCACAATCACTTTTCAATCAAACGCTATTTCTATGACGTTTTCTAGCATTGAAACAAATATTAGAACAAACTGAAGAAAGAATAACTAGATTGGATCAAACTCTTAAACATAATTATTTATCAATTTGAAATTCATAATTTTCTTTCTAAAATTCTTATATTGTTACATAAACACATTTTTTAAATATTATTTATACTATTTTTAAAAATTTATTCTTATTAATTGAGGGACACGGGCGAGGCGCGTACATATAAACTAGTTTTAAAAAAAGTGAGGTGTTTGACTAAGTTTTTTTTTTTAAAAAAAGTTATCTTTTAGAAGGTAAAAAGAATTATTTTTTTCTAAAAATACTTTTAAAAATAATACATCTAAAAGCACTTTAAAAAAAATAAACTTAATCACGATACTAACTGTTACTCAAAATATTTTAAAAATTTATTGATTAATTAATGCTCAAAAATATTATTTAAATTTATTAATTAAATATAAATTATTTTTTATCAAATATATATTTTTTTAAAATAAATTAATTTTAAAGATTTAGCCAAATAGATGGTAGGTATAGGTAGGATAAATGTTTCAAAAATTAAATCAACTCACCGGAATGTAGAGAATCGTTTAAAGTGACAATACGTAATAAATGACGTAAAAATAAAAACGTGTGGGCTACACATTCCATGAACGTTATTGCTGAGCCTTTATTCTTTTCTCTTTTTTTTTTCTTCTTGTTTCCCACTTCTTATTTAGTAATCCTAATTGCTTCAGAATAACTAATTCTAATCAGTGCCGACAACTCCTTTAATTACTTGAGAGTTGAGGCAAATAATTTTTAATCAAAAATAATTTTGTTTCGAATAAAAATACATGAATATTAACCCACCCTGTACAACATTTGATAATTGTGCAACCTTTTCATTCATGTGAACCGATGGACTAACTAAAATGCGGCGATAATTAATACATATAAGAATTTCAGGATTTGCCGTAACATTATTGCGAATAAAAATCATTTGTGAGTTGTTTCTTTTCTTTTTCATTTGTATAGATATCAAAACAAAACAAAAAAAAAGGTATGAAAATATGTAATGTACAATAGTAAATTCATCAAACATAGTATTACTAGATTGATAGGTAGAAGAGAACATGAGCCGGCCGCAAGTGTCAGGTCTCATCTGAGCGCGCGGTACTAGTGTTAGGATGGACTTTCTTGATGAATATTTTTATAGGAGAAAAACAACCGCCACCTGAAGACGAAGAAGAAGACGAAGACGACGAAGAAGAAGTAGTATTTTTGGGCTTCTTAATTTCCGCAGCAACAGTATTATCCAATTTCTTCTTGTATTGTTTCTTCATGACATAAGCTTCCGCTAGATAAGCGCTAGCACTCGCCATTATATATTGTCAAGGCAGCTGGACTGGAAATTCTTATAAGAAGAGGAATTAATCAATAATGGAGTTATAAGAGAATAACAAAATAAAGGGAGTCGCGGGGGTATTTATAGATAGAGATTTATTTCATAGGCTTGGGGAATACGTAAAGAGTGAGCTTATTATCCCCACTGTATGAAAATTACAGATGACTGATAAAAACGTGAGTCTTGAATTTGAAGGTTAAGTAAATTTTGACTTGTCCTTCCTCTCATTTTATATATATTTGTTCAGAATTATGCTGTCAACAATGACGTCTTAAAGTATTTTCAATACAAGGAGATTTTCCTTTTTAATTCTATATATAGAAAATTCCTACCTAAGAGTACAAGATACTCCCGCCGTTTATTTTCACTTGTCCGTTTTATTAAAATAGATGTTCATTTTTACTTATTTATTATAGATGTTCATATTTACTTGATCAATTTAAAAAATTAAGAAATAACTTATCACTTACTTCTTAATTTACGTTTATTATTAACTATATTCATGGTTCAAAGAGTAACATAGTAAAATTTGACACTCTATTTATTGTCTTTTAAGGAATGTGTCAAGTCAATACTGAATAAGTAAAATAGACAAAGAAAACTGGTATAAATTGGATATTGCATTAAACAAAAGTTTCCACTAGCAAACAAAAAATCAGCAAATTAGGGTATTAATTAATATAAATTCAAGAAGTTCTGGTTCAATAAAATCATAAAAGTTTTTACCTTAACGGCGAAAATTAATTTAAATAAAATGAAAGTAGTGATTACGAGTAAAATCTGTTTTTGTTCCTTCTGATATATGACTCAATATATTTATCAATAAGGGTTACAGTGAATTGATAAGTACTATATTATTAACAAGAGTTTTTGAAAATATGTTATATTTAGATTATATTTTGAAGTACATTATCTTTAAATATGAAGAAACAATACACGTTTAATATAAATACATGAATAATTAAATGATAAAATATTAATTAATACTTTAGGAAATTTGTGACCATTCACAAGAAAAAGAACAAAAATGCACATTCCAAGTAATTGAAGATTAAATATATTTAATCAGATACCATATAGAGAAAAAGAATTTTTAATAAATCAACAATTAAGAGGTCAAAAGTGCTATTAACCTTAATAGTGTTAACCTAAAAAAAACTTAACAGAACAACTTAATTAACCTATGATGAAAGTTAAAACTACTAAGATGTTTTAGGTAGAACTACTAGTCAAGCACTATTTATTTGGCCTATATGATCCTTAGAATTTTTAGGTATTTAGAGCCAAATTGTGACCAATTTCCTACAGTGTATACACCCACAATAGGTAGGTAGGTATATATATATATATATATACACTTTTTAATTTGCCAATAGAAAGGACTTATTTTTCCCACCAAAACACCTAATGATCGCGAGAATCAATTTTTTAGGTCATTTACAACGAAATAGATTGTGTATAGCGGTGGCAAACGGGAGAATCACGTCGGATATAGATAAGTAGAAAATAAGTCAACTGAAGCAACAATTTAATATTTCAGATTTTAGCAAAATTTAAAATGGAGAATATGATATTGGTTCATGAATATTATTTGGCTGCTTTTGTTGAATTAAAGTATTGATGAGTAGATAGTACGCATGCATGTCTGCTTGATGACCTTAGCTTGGAGCCAAAGTAAATTTAATTGACTAATTACCTTTCTTGCAGTTATAAAAATTAAATAAAATAAAATAAAATCTCCATTATCGATCACACCTTTTGACTGTGCGCAACTTGATAGGATTTAGAGCTGCTGGGACCAGCACTGCCTTGGGCACCAAGTTCATTTTTGGACTTCGAAATAGAACAAAAATGACCTAACTCAACTTACTTTATTAAGGCAAACACATGAATGATTTTCTTTTTTTTTTTTTTTTGTTTTTGGGGGTGGGTTGGATGTGGTGGACAGTGTGAGGGGATATGTGTACAATATAAGTGTTACTAAAAAATACGGAGCAAAAGTTACAGATCGTGTATTTTGAAGTCGAGCAGCGAAAATTGTTGATTTTACTATATAAAGAATCGCTCCAAGTCTGCTTTGAATTTCTTGAAAATAAAGTTTTGATTTCACAAATTAGTTATCTTTTTTGTTCTATGTGTTTTTGTTATAATCGAGAAAAATAAATGGGAGAAGAGAAAGCGACCCACATTTAGCACTTAATTTTATTTTTTAAAGTGCGGTAATTTTATTTGAAAAGTTAAAGTAACTTTCTTTGACTTTATCCCTTTCAAATGGGTCAATTCGGGTCAGTCCAAATGAGTGATTCATGACCCAGATTTATATCCAACAGTACGTTATATGAATTTATATATATGTAAATTTTAGCAAGGCATCGTCGTTGTAACAGAAACTAATGAGCTGCTGCTTCTTCTTTTTTTGCTACTTTTTCTTTAAGTAACGAATTTCTTTGTCAACAATGACGTGATTGTTTGTGCGTATTATTGTATCGTTATTCCCGAAAGAATATATACGCACGTTAAAAACCTTAAATTGCTTTGGCAATCAAAACTGATTTCAAGTATGGGAACAAGAACGTTAGTTTGGAAAAAAATAGCTAGATATGCGACAGACTAGAGGTATTATATGGACGGGTTATTGATCCATTTAAAAATTTTTTGGCGTTAAAATGCGGGTCATAATTCAATCTGTTCAAATTCTTACTAAATTTTAATTGCTCTAATTATTTTTTTATAATATTTTTTAGTCCTAGGAATTTCTTTTTTATTTTTATTATGACTATATACAATATATGGAATAAAAGAAATCCTTTTTAAAAAAATATTTCGAAAAGATTTTTTATGAGTCAATTTAAGCTACATATCAACTTAATTTTTAATAGATTGAATTGAAATAGGCTAAGATAATAAATAGACGAGTTAGAACGAATTGGATAAATCGGATTTGATTTTGCCACCCCTTATCACAGACCAATTACTTACAGCACCTTGTGGAATATATGTTAATCAATCAAAGAAGATAAACTTGGTTCATATTTTGACAATATTGAGTTAAGTATATGAAGGAATTAGGATTATCGTTTCAACTTGACCTCTCGAATACAAGTATAAGCTAAGTTGTTATTGTGATGCCATCTTAAGAAATCAAATTTCTTTATTACGTATCATTTGTTCGAATATCTTTTAGTTGTTATAATGAAATGTTATTAAAGAAAATATATAACATAATAAAATATTAAAATCAGTTCTGAAAAAAACTTAGATATTTGTTGGATAATGTCAATATCATACCTATAGTAAGGCTCACGAGGGTGCTGAATAGTCCAGGTTAGAGTCATGATTGAACATGATGCTTGTTTGGTGGGCTTAATTAAGAAATAAAGTTACGCATTTACTATCAACTATAACATTTGACACTATAATAAGTGTTTGATCCTAATGATATTATAATAAAATATTAATATAAAGAATCACTGTTATAATGAGATCTCACTATACATAAATATTACAATAAATTATAGAATACAATTAAGAAAAATTCCATTTATTATTTTGGTGACATGAGAAAAGTTTGAAGTGCAGTAGCGGCGATTTCTTCGTTATTGTGGATTAATATAACCATATTTAAGTTTATCCTATAAATCATGAAGCTTGTCTTTGATTAACGAATGTTTGTTTTAGTAACTTTGAAATAACCCAAAATAAACACATGGGAATGAAGAGAAACTTTAAAGCGACAACATAATACATAATCCATGACGTAAAACAAGCTTTTGGATTTTAATGGGTACCCACTGGTTGAACGTAGTTAATTTCGATAGGGTCATGTCTCTCTTATTTCTGTTTCCCACTTCTTATTCAATACCCGCTTTAAGATCAAATTAATCCTAATTAGTGTAAATATTATAGTGCCAAAGATATTTTGCATGACTAATTACCCACAACCATACGAAGTTCGACGGTAATTGTAACTTGTAACCTTTTCATGTGAACCGATCGAATAACTAAAATGCAATAATTAATACACATAGAAGAATTTCTTTTCTTTTTCATCCTTTGTCTAGATATCAATAGGAAAAGAAAAGAAAAAAAAGAAAAAACGATGACTGAAAGAATGAAATATAGCAAAAAATATATATATGTAATGTACAATTGTAAACGTATAATTTTATCATGACCATATGAGTCTTGTTGAATCCATGATTCCAAACACGAATAATAAGAAGAAGAAAACAAAAAAAAAAGCAATATACAAAGTGGCTTAATTTAAGAACATTCCTAGCTAGCCAGGCGACTGTCAGGTTTCATGATGAGGGAGGAGCGGTAGTGGTAGTGTTAGGATGGAGTTTCTTGAATATTTGCATACCACCCGAAGAAGACGAAGAAGATGTATTTTTCGGCTTCTTAATTTCTGCATCTTTAGTAGTATCCAATTTATTCATGACTTTATCCTTCAATTGTTTCCTCATGACATAAGCTTCTGCTAGATAAGCACTAGGAGTCGTCATATCGATCTGGAGAAAATTTAACAAGATTGAGCTATGTGAAAAGGGAGTAATATAGGTTGAGGAATAATATAAGAATAGGATGAGGGGTCATTTATAGATAAGAGGTTTATTTCATAGGCTTGGGGGATACGTAAAGAGTGAGCCAACTTTCTGACACTAGGAAATCAAATGTGGGGGTGAGAGGATCTTGTTTGGCAAGATGAAATATTGATGTCTCCTTTGAAGATTAAGTAAACTTTGACTTGGTCTTCGTCTCATTTTTTTTTCCTGAGAATTAATAAATCAATATTTATGCCGTCAACAATGACGTGTAAATGTATTTCCAGCACAAGAAGTTTTTCGTTTTCTCATTTATGTTTACTCCAGCGGCTTCATTAGTTTGCGATTAATTCCTAATTTCAACGGTATATAAAATGAAAGTTGAAATTTTATTTAGATATAAAATTTAAAATTTTTAAATTATATATTTTTTTTACGAACATAAAAATTTTATAAGTTATGAAAATTATTAAAATTTTCTTAATTCTTATACAATTTTATCAAATAAGTAAACGTTCATAATAAAGTATAATACATTATCACAAAATTATTTTAAAAAAAAAATATTTATTGATCGAACTTTAGTTCAATAAAAAGCAAAATTGAACATAAATTATAGTGTGCTACTCTTTAATATAATTCTCCAACATGGTTGGCAAAGGTTCATTAGAGTAATAATACGAACACCAAATTTTATTTACATCTGAAATAAATGGTTGATAAATATAGACTACTAAAAATAGAGATTTTTTTTCACCGCAAATCAATGAGAAATTTGTGTTATAAAATATGATTTTCCCACTCATTTTTCATCGAATCAGTTTACTGGGAAAATACATAGTGGAAAATAAATTCTCACTGAAGTAGTGGAAAACTTAATGATTTTCTCATGTAAAAGTACTATTACTTTTTTCCATCAATATTAATGAAAATAGCCACTTAAAATTTTTTAATAATAAACTTTAATAGAAAAATAATAATTTTTTAAAATACTAATTGCCAATTAAGGATTAGATTTATCGGGTGGGTTTCTTTTAGGTCGAGTGGGTCAAATTTTAATATTGATTGAATTTTTAATTTAGAGAAAGCTTTTTTTTATATAGACATCACATAGGATAATAAAGGTAAAAAGAGTGGAAATTAACCGTTTAAGGATAATTATGTAATCAAAATTGAATGAGAAGGATAATTTTATTAAAAAAATATGACAAAAAGTAAATGTGTATTGTATATATATTAATTTGTAATAGAAGGGAATGGCCCAAGCAAGCAACAGGCCGTCAACATGCCTGACCATCCCCATATTTCTCTATATTTTATTACTATCTAAAAGCAAGAAAAGATGTGGGCTCTATCCATATCTTCTTTATACACCCTCTTTTTTAACACAAGCATTATTAGTTATTTCGTTTTATTTTAAAATAAGTGATATTTTTTATGATTAAAAAAATATTAATAATATTTTTTAATTTTATTTTAATTTAAATAAAAAATATTTTATATAATTTAAAAAATATTAAAAAATTATATTTTTATTATAAAAATATTTATAAAAGTTAAATAAATAAAATATTTTTTTAAAAATAAATAATTTTTTTAAAAAGCATTTCCAAATTATATTTACTAGGTAAAAAAAATATTGTGGGTCCTAAAGTTTGTTTTCTTTCTTGATAATTTTTACAACATGTACCGTCAAAAAATGGGATTTTCTCTGAAAATAAAAAATTATGGTCCAAAAGTTTGTTATCTTTGCAGATAACCTTTGCAACATGTATGTGGAAAAAATGGGTCCATCTCAACTTTGAAGTGTTCATTAACTGTGGTCTTTTAAATAATTTGAGATAATTTTTAATTTAATTTTTTTTCATATTAATGTAGGCTGTGTCTATTTAATTTATATCACTTACATGTAATATGTATTCATAATTTAGGTATTTATAGTTAATAATTAAAAATAATTATTTTTGTGTTGGACTTAAATAATTCGAGATGATTATTTTATGTTTTTTGATAGGATCATAAGATTAAAGAGCATTTTTGACATATTCAATATACTTTTAATTTAACACCATAGAATTCAAAAATTTTCTTTGTTTTTTTAAGCTTTGTGTCAAGTCAAATTCAAATAAATAAATTAAAACGAAAAGAGTACTATTTAATTCTCTTTTACCTTTCATAAAAATTTTGTCACACTTACCGTTATTAAAAACTGAGCTTTAAAAGTCAAATAATAAATAAATTTTTTGATTTTATATAATGTAAATAAATAATATCGTTTTATTCATATTGGGCCCAACAACCCCCGAATTATTCAGACGTGTGTGTATGTATATCGATAGTACATGAGCAAATATGATGATTCACCTTATTTGAACGATCCAGATTTGATAAAATTGATCAAATGGTACAAATTGATTGTTTCCTCCTTTATCATTTTCTTTCTTTCTTTCTCTTTTTCCTCTCTCTTTCTGGAATTAATTTTCCACCATGGAAGATATATTCTCCCTTTTCATTTAATTGCAAATGAAGAACCACGATTAAAATTGAATTTTCCTTTTTCATTTTCTTTCTTTCTCTCTTTCTAATTCTGCAATTAATTAAATATTTCACCATTAAAGGTGTACTCTTTTTCATTTTTTTCCTCATTGGGGTTGTATGTTTGTTTAATATTTCCCTTTAAATTTATGATCTCGTTATCCTCCTTTAAACTTAGTGTGGATTATGGATTCTTTTCTCCAATTGTTTTTGAGTTTTTGAGGCTATTATTTATTAAGGTCTTGATGTAGATAGAAGCTTGGGAAGATGGTGAAATTGGATTACTATTTTTTCGTTAATTAGAGTTCAAAAGAAAAATACTTTCAAGTGTATTCCTTATAAATTTTTATGTCAATTGACATGCTTTAGTACCTTATTAACGTGTGACATTACACATATGAAAAATTGTTTGAGAAAAATAAGGTGTGTTTTAGCTACATATATTCTGAGAAAAGGTTGTTTTTCGCATAAAATATGTAAAAAATTAATTACCCGTAGTGAATGATTATATCGCAGGAATCCAATTATCTCAAGTTCTAGGATAAACTATATGTATTCTGCCATTATGAAAAATAATGTATTGCAACTTGAATAGGCTCAATATACATACTGATGAAATTTCTAATATATTGCTCTCATAAGATTTTATATTTAAAATATATATATTGAAGGAAAGATTACAAAGCCAAATTACATTGTGATCGTTGAATTAATCAAATTCCACATACATGAAAGAAAAAAAAAATAATGAATCATTTTTCTTATAAATAAACCTTTGGGTCTACTTAAACTCAAAAAAATTAAACTCATTAGGTAAGAATCGTCCAAGACGAGCTAACAGTTCATTTCCCCAACCAAAGCTAGAGCGCCGTGCTTCCTAAATTTGTGGCGGAATCCGACGACGGATGTACTTTCTTGAACATTTTAGTGAACCAACCACTAGAAGAAGAAGAAGATGATGATTTTTTCAAGTGATCATTACAAGTTTCAAGATGTTCCTTCATCTTCTCCTTGTGAAGCTTTCTCATGGCATAAGCCTCAGCAAGATAAGCACTAGCTGTCGACATATATATATATATTTTTGCAATAAAATCCTGAAACAGCAATTTAATATTTCAGATTTTAGCAAAACTTAAAATGAAGAATAGGATATTGGTTCATGAATATTATTTTATGGTATTTATAGGCAAGAAAAGGAATGAGGTAAGAAATTTCGTGGCATTAATTGCATTATTATCTATTAGGTTTGGCTGTTTTTGTTGAATGTTTTGGTAGATACTATGTACTGTTTGACGACCTTGGAGCCAAAGTAAATTGACTAATTAGCTTTCTTGTGACTAGCTAATTAGAGAATTATTTGTCCATATTTTGTTGGAACTCTTCTTCAATTGAATTTGAGCCAAACAGGGACAATGACAGTACATTAGGCCTACCATTCTATGACATATTAATTAAGGCCCCATTTCCATTCTCTTTCCTAAAGCTACATCGACCGGTGGTTGTGGGGTTAGGATTAGGATATATCTCTCATTAAAAAAAAAAGCATATATATTTTTGATATTAAATAAATATTGTATATTTATCTTTTACATTAACATGCTGAATTAAAAAAAAAATTTTAAAATTAATTTTTTTAATTTCAAAAATATCACGTGATCTTAAAAAATTACTTTACTCATTTTCTTTACCTCTTTAGATTCTGCCCAACTAAAATTCAGTGTTTATTTTACAAATTTATATTATTTATAAGTGAAATTCAGAGTTAGTTTCTCAAATGGTCACTCAACTAAGGATGATTCATTCAGAAAGTAACTTTTCTTTGCTTTATAACTCAAAAGTCACTCAACTGTTGGTGTTTAACTCACAAAGCCACTCAACTATTAGTGTTTCACTCACAAAGTCACTCAACCAGTCAGATAATATTTTTATTTAAGTTTTTTGATATAGTATTTTTGTTTTAACCCGAGAAATAAAAAACTATCCATTTCAACCAACCTGTCCCATGACCCGACCCGTTAATACTATATTACTCTTTTAGTATTAAACTGTAATATTATTTTATTTTCTGTCTTTGTTCCTTTATATTTATTCTCACATTTTTAAAAAAAAAGTTATAACAGTATTTGAAATTTATGTAGAATAATTATATGCTAATACATTATACAGAAAATTATTTTTCTATTGGTTCTTTAGAGAATTTGCAACATGAGCTACAAATAAAAAGGTAATATAGTATTAACTGATCAGGTCAAATAGAGTGGGTAAATAAAATAGCTAAAATGGATAATGTTTTATTTTTAATAAATTTGAGTTAAAATAAGAATATTATATTAGAAAAAAATAAATAAATGAATTACCTGATTGATTGAGTGACTTTGTGAGTGAAACACTAATAGTTGCGTGATATTGTGAGTGAAACACCAATAGTTGAGTGACTTTGTGATTGAAATACCAATAGTTGAATGATTTTTGAGTTATAAAGTAAAGAAAAGTTATTATATAAATGAATCATCCTTAGTGAATGACCATGCAAGAAATTAACTCTGAAAATCATATTTAAGCATAATTTTAATTTTAAAGTACTCTTTTTTAATTTCCAACTTTAAAATTTCCTTTTTTTCTTTTGAGCTTCAATTAGAAAGAATGCCATCTGAATATATAGCATGTTGAACTAGTTTCCATCGAAAGACTAAAGAGTGGGAGAAGACCCAATTTTAAAGAAATTCCACTAAATTGAGCTTTGGATAAGTGATAAAATATCAGTTAGCACTTCATTTGATTTTTACTTACAATGTACAATTTGTTAGTACTTGAAATACTAACTCTAAAATTTGATATTATATATGTTCGGTCGTATTACATCAGATAAGTTTCAATGGAGAAGCTAGGTCGGTGAAGACTGTTATCACTACTAAAAAATAGTCAAAAAACGAGGGCTAATTCTGACAGATAAAGTTGATTTTTTGACTAAAAACGACGAAAAATCGACGAACAAAGGGTTGTCGGAATATAGCGTGTCGGAAACAAAAAACCGACGGACATCATCGGATAATACCGACGGACGTCCGTAGGTTTGGTGAATTTTAATTCTGAATTTTTAAAATACTACTCGACTGGGAAAAAAAATTACCGACGAACACTGTCGATAAATTTTAATTATTAATTAATTTTTTAAATCATATTTACCGACGGTGTCCGTCGGTATGTTCTTAGTTTTAAAGAACATACCGACATATACTGTCGGTTTGTCCGTCGGCTTTCTGAATTTTTTGTGTTATATATTTGCAGAAAACCGACGGACTTACCTACGCTGTCCGTTAGTTTTTTGCAAACGCACCAACAACAAAAAACTGCAATTTCTGCATTCCCACCTGCCAAATTAATAATCAATTCAATTTCAGCTAATATCCAGCACTAATTGCTGCCAAAACAATTCCTAATGAACAAGAACATCAATAACATAGTAATTATCGAATTAAAACATCAAAATAAACACTAAATATCCACCAAAATGATCAACAAAGTTTAGAAATATCAAAATATATATATACAAAGTTTGTTTTCAATTTACAATAATCCTAACAACTAAAGTGTCTCTTCGACATTTTCATCATCTGCCGAATACACTTCACCATCTGAAGGAGGAAAAGGAAAACGTCGTCTCCACATTCCACTAGCTAGGCTGTTTACTTGTGCCTTGAGAGCCTCGACAGTATGACATATTATCCTACTCTCTGCAATGCGTCTTGCCTCGACATCTTCCAAGGCACGTGTAAGCTGTTCAATCTTCTGCGACATTGCAGTGATCTGAACACCATCAACCGCCTCGGCCTAGCTAGAAGAGCCAATACCTTCCAGTCCAGACTGAATCCGTCTAACTGGGTTTCTAGATCCTAGGTCGTAGACTCTCCCCTTTTACCTCCCTCCGACCACTTTTTTAGTTTAAATTTGGGTAGCGACATCGGGTGGAGGTTGGTTCGGCCCACCTAGGGCTTCCCAAGTTCGGCTGTACTCAGACAAGAGTCGCTGATAATCCATCTACATAAGTAAAAAATGTTAATTAGTATAATATGGTTGTTCAAATTAAATTTAACATATTACTATTTATATATAATATTTATGAACTTACATAGGCTTGTTAAGCTCTTTTTTTGACCCATGTGTCAGCATCAGATTCATTCTTCTTCTTCTTTACATGGGTAGCCCGAAATAGCTCCTCCCGAGTAGGGTCACGACCTAATTTTTTGGCCTGCAAACAAAATTAATGTAATCAAAGTAAAACAATATGTAAAATTTAATCAAATTTATATAAGTATTAAATATAATAATTACTTACCAATTCTCTAGCTATCGTCCCTTGGCTCTTTGTACCTCTAGTGTGCAATGAACCACCTTTTCCTTCACTCCAAGCCTTCTTTGCCTGTTCAAACTTTGCCTTAAATTCAGGCGTGTTCCAATATTCCTGAAGCGCCTCGAGAAGATGAGGTAGCATCCATTCAGGCCTCTTGTTCTTTAATCTTGCATCTCTAAACCAATCTGAGATCCTTGAACTGCCCTTTCTCTTGTAGTTCATGGCTATCTTCTTATCGTGCTGAGGTAGCCAAGTACATAATGTTTGTAATTAAGGATCAAAAGTGTTAGATGATATATAATAATCACGAGTCGAAGAAGAATTTTATGAAATGATAATTCATTTATATACCTTAAACTCATTAAACATGGCCTGTCGAACCCGATGTGGTATTTCAGTTCAACTCGGATAAGATCGATCATATATCCTCCAAATGCTCTCCCTTAGATGATTTCCAGCCTCTTTTCTCGGATGAAATCTGTAAAACTGACAATAAACATGTCAATTCATAAGTATAACATTAAGATTAAATATTATAAATCTAAATCAAAAATAAAATCAAACTTACCCAGATCCATCAGGCACGATCACCAGTCTACCGAGACTGTCTATATCTCCTGGCTGTGGCTCTTCAGCTGCTGGTGCTGGTGCTGGTGCTGGTGCTGGTGCCAGTGCCGGTGATGGTGTCGGTGCCTGTG
The DNA here is from genome assembly GCA_035772735.1 of Datura wrightii. NCBI lineage: Eukaryota > Viridiplantae > Streptophyta > Magnoliopsida > Solanales > Solanaceae > Datura > Datura wrightii. The sequence goes on from JASDFA010000001.1 coordinate 13,722,578, forward strand.
CCGGTTCTCTATATGACTGGGTCAAGGGTGGAGTAGTAAAAGCACCATGTGAGTCTGAGTTAGAGCTACTATCTCTGCGTCGCAAGCCGGCCATGTCAGGAGATGATCCAATCGGGGAAGGAGTACCGGATGATGAATATGTCGAGTTTCCCCGTGGTGAACGAATGCCAGGTGTAGGCATAAAAATGTGAGAAGTAGTAGGAAATGGAGGTAGAGATTAATGTGCTGGATGCCCAATACTATAGGAGACATAGGACAGAGGTGGAGAAGAATGTGTATGTGGAGAAGATGAAAGGCCACCCGAAGCAACACTAGAATCTAGTGGTCTCCTATGTGTTTTCCTACTACTCTTACTCGATTTACTATCCTTACTAGTTTGACCTCGATCACCTGACGACATCTGCATACAAGTTTACATGCATTATAAAATATAATTAAAATAGTAATATAAGTATATATTAGATATAATAATTACTTAAAAGAATTAATTACTTTACTTGCTAATCATTATTCTCCCATTCTTCCTCCGCACTTATTTCATTTCCATCATTCTCCCATTCTTCCTCATCACTTGTTTCATAATCATGATTTGATTCTTCTACCTCACTTGGTTCATTTTCATTATCTGATTCGTCCTCAACATTTGCAATTTCAATTATTACATCATCATCAGAAACTTCTTCTAATATGTGTTCAGGATGTTCTAAACTTTGTTCTAACTCAACATCCACAGTTTGATGAACAACTGTCAAATCATTTTAGTATGCCACATCCAACACATTATCAATCTCTATCCGACTCACAGGCTTAGTCTTTATAACCACCCACCAATCAGCCTTGTCTCTACGTAGAGGATATGGAGCATAATACACTTGCTTAGCATTTTGTGCAATGATGAAAGGATCGTAACAATCATACTGTTTGGTGTGCTTAACTTCAGTTATATTATGCTGTTGATTAACCCTAGTACCTCTGTGTGATGGATCAAACCACTTACACCGAAATAATACTATCTTTTTCCTCGGCCATCCAGCATACCTAACTTCCATTATCTCTTGTATCACACCATAATAATCAACAGTTTGACCGTTACCGTCTACATCGCCTTTAATGCATACTCCGTTATTATTGATTTTCTTATATTTGAAAGTTCCTCTTCTTGAAACTTCAAACCATTGACACAATATTTATGTATGAACTGAATTTGACTATCAGGCCCGAGTGCAACATCACTCACAATTTGCAAATGTTCAATGTTGTTCATCATGAACCTACATAGTGTTTAAAAAAATTATTTAAACAAATGATTATGTTGTACTTATATCGTTAACATGATATTCAACACTTACATAGTCTTTCAGACAATTAGAGAACCTCGTATATATGACATCATTACCCCACTGTCCTGCAAAGTAACTGTTCAATAACATTAGTTTTTAAATTAGTTTAAGCATTAGTATTTAAATAATATTATTTAATAATAATATGTATGAACTTACTCAAGATATGATTGTATTTCGGGGCAATTAAGCAAAACGCGTGTCACAATAGATTGCATTTTCATACTACTCAAACCTCGTCTTGTTCGTTTTTTAGAACCTCGACCTGGTTGATTAAAAATTGAAATCAGCGGGTAGCTTGGATCAATATCACCATCGTCATTGCGGGTAGGCCTATTTCTTAAAGTTGACACTTGTTGCTCAAAATAGTAAAAACAAAAATGAGCAGTTTCCCTTGCAAGATAAGCTTCTCAGATAGATCCTTCAATCTTAGACCGCTGCTTAACAGTTCTTTTGCACTTGCCAATAGTTCTGTATAAAATTTTGATGTTAGTAATTTGGTTAAACCAACTTTAAAAAAATGAATTCATTGTGTACAAAGTCATAGTTTTAGTACCTTTCGAATGGATACATCCATATGTATTGAACTGGGCCTCCAAGATGCGCCTCATGTACGAGGTGAATCGAAAAATGTTCCATCACATTCAAAGAATCCTCATGGGAAGATCTTTTCCAACTTAGTAGTAATCACAGGAATATTTTCATCTATCTTTTCTAAGTTATCCTCCCACAAAGTGTTACTACACAAATCTTTGAAGAATAAACTTATCTCTGTGATGGACTTTCATATCCTATGAGGTAGCCGGTTAAATGCAATAGGAATCAAAGTTTCCATGAAAACATGACAATCATGACTTTTCATACCACACAACTTTCCTTCGTTTATATCTGCACGCTTCCCCAAATTTGAAGCATAGCCCTCATGCATCCTCAAATTTTTAACCCACTCACAAATCTCACATTTTTCATCCAATATGAATGAGAAGCTCGCCTTGGGCTTTAACAATTTATTATTGTGTGTTTCTTGCAGCTCTAGTTCCTTTCTTCTGCAATATTCTTTTAAGTCCATTCTAGCCTTTGGATTATCTTTCGTCTTACCCTTAACATCCATCACGGTGTTGAACAAATTATCAAAATAATTTTTTTTAATGTGCATCACATCAAGATTGTGTCGTAGAAGGTTGTCCTTCCAATATGGCAACTCCCAAAATATGCTCTGTTTTGTCCAATTATATCCAACACCATATGCAGAAAGTCTACAAGGTATAGCATCTGTAACCTTTGGCAGTGACAAACTCTCTCCCAAATTTCACTTGCTGACAATAATGGAGGTGACAGATCATTTTCAACCTTATTCTTTCGGAAGACATGTTTCATTCTTATAAACTCGTGATCCACTGGCAAGAACCGACGGTGACAATCAAACCATGAATTTTTACGATCATATTTTAATGTGAATGTTTTACTATTTTTCATGCAATACGGGCAAGCTAATTTTCCAGCGGTCATCCAACCAGACAACATCCCATACGCCGGAAAATCATTTATAGTCCACATTAAACAAGCACGCAAAAGAAAATTCTGCTTAGTTGATATGTAATAAGTCACTACACCTTCAGATCACAATTATTTTAACTCGTTTATCAAAGGTTGTAGATAAACATCAATCAAACTTTTTGGATTGCAGGGACCCGGGATAATACAACTTAGAAATATGTAGGGAATCGTCATACACATTTCAGGTGAAAGATTATACGGAGTAAGGAATACAGGCAACAAGAGTAGGGTGTAGCAGAAATAGAGAATGGTGTAAAACCATCCGCACACAAGCCTAATCAAATATTTCTTGGTTCACTAGCAAAATCAGGATAAGTTCTATCAAAATCTTTCAAGCTTCTCCATCTAATGGATGAGACATAACATCAGGAGCCCTTCTATTCTCACGGTGCCATCTCATATGCGGAGCAGAACTCATCGACGCGTACAACCTCTTTAACCGAGGTATAAGAGGTAAATAATGCATCGCCTTAACTGGAACCATCTTCCCACCAGGAGTCCACTTAAAACAAGCAGGTCCAACTTGAAACTTTGTAGATCCCCATCATTCTTATAGAACAACATGCAGCCATTTTCACAATAATGAATTCTATCATACGACAATCCTAACTTGAAAACCAATTTCTTTGTCTGATAGAAATTCTTAGGTATGTTCAACTCAGCGTTAACGAGTTCCCCAAAAAGATCAACCATATAGTCCATAGCAGATTGAGGAACACTCCAATCTGATTTGATATTGATTAGTCTAACTGCAACGGACAACTCAGAATGCGGACTCTCTACACATAGTGGACGACTAGCCTCTTCTAGTTGTTCGTAGAAACGCATTGCTTCTTCTTTGGGAGTTTCTTCGAAATATTGTTCGGGTTCCATCCCATATTGTATTCCGAATGCATCATTGACCATTTTATGCACTCTCTCATGTTGAACACTACTTTGATCATGTGCAAACCTACTACTTTCACCGATCAAATTATAAAATATACCATTCTCTCCATCAGTCTCACCATGATCAGTCCACACAAAATATCTAGGCTTAAACCCATAATGACAAATATGAACTACAACATTATCAGGTTTAAAAAACTCTATGCAATTGCATCGCTTACAAGGACACCTAATCAATACATCAGTTTGAAAAGGGTATAGTGACATTGCATGGTTGATAAATCCTCTAACACCTTCAACAAATTCATCTTTTATGCCCCCACGATTTGCATTAGTTCTATCATACATCCACAGACGATGATTCATCTAAAAAGTTAAAGATATTTTAGATTACATATATAAATTAAAATTAATTAATTTGTATTGATAATTAAACTTTATTATTTAATGATCACTAATTATGCAACAAACATCCTCCAAAAGTAAGTCAAATTTTAATGAAATTATTGAATTAATATTTAATAATTAATTACTAAAATTATATGTGGTTAAGAAATTTGATTATTTAATTATAATTTTTTGTAATTATTGATTTATGAATATGAAATTTTAATAATTATAAACTTTACATTATTATATTATTTTTGATATATAATTGTAATTATTAAATTTTATTATTAAATTTTAATAATTATTGCTACTATTTATTTTTGATAAATTTGTAATTTGACTTGTAACAAAGTTTTAAAACCGACGGACTCTAACAATGTAATAAAATTTAAACTAAATCTAACAATCCTAACAATAACATTAACAACAAAATTTAACAAATTAACAATGAAATCTAACAATCTAACAAAGATTCAACTAAATCTAATTAACAATCTTAAAATTAATATTAATAATAAAATCTAATAATTCTAATAATTTAACAATAAAATCTAACAATCTAACAAAGTTTCAACAAAATCTAATTAATAATCCTAAAAACAATATTTACAATAAAATCAAAACATTCTAACAATTTAAATAACATTAACAATATAATAATTTAACAAATAACAATAACAATAAAATCTAATCATTTAGCAAGGAAATCTAACAATTCTAACAATAACATTAACAATATAGTAATTTAACAATGACAATAACAATGAAATCTAACAATTTAACCTAAAACCTAACAAAAAATATCTAATTCAAAAATTGAAAACCCTAACCTTCAAATACGGCAGTGGGTTGGATGGGTCGGGCAGTAGGGTGGGGGAGAGGGTTCGTCGCCGGCGGAGCTGCGACGAGGAGGGTGGCCGATGGGCAAAGACGGGAATCGTCGGAGAAGAAAGGGGAATCGTCGGAGAAGATGAGAGAAATGAGAGAAAGAGAGAAAGAGAGAAATGGGGAAGAAAGGGGGGGTCTGGGTCGATTAAATTCAAAAGACTGACGGATAGGATCGATTAATCTATCGGGTTTTGGTCAAGATCGGGTCAACTCATTAATTGAAAAACCGACGGACTACTCGACCCTATCCGTCGGTCTTTTGAATTAAATTATTATCTTAAAAAAAAATGACCCTGTTCGTCGGTAAATTAAAATATTTTTTAATTTTTTTAGTAAATATCGACCGTATCCGTCAATTATCTATTTGGCGAAAAAATCCGCGAAAAATAACGAGGGAATAACCACGGTCACAGTCATTATTTTAATAAAATAATTGTAAAAGAATAAAAAATGAGAGAAACCGACGAACAGAGTCGGTATCCCACACGTTTTTTTTTGGATCGATGCTGTCCATCGGTATCTGGCCCTCGTTTTTTGCCCCTTTTTTGTAGTGTATAGCTGATTAGGGGTGTATAAAGCAAATCGATAAATCGTACAAATTTGATAATCCAAGTCAAAACCGATGGCTAGTGGTTTGATTCGATTTAATCTGGTATTGAAAAAAACATCTGATCATAATTGATTTGGTTTGGTTTTAACTAAAAAAAGTCAAACTGAACCAAACTAACCCGACATTATATGTATATAATTTTTATAAATATTTTTATGTAATCTATAAATACTTGTTAATTTTTTTCATGATTTTATCTTTTAACATATTATTTCAAGTTCGAACTAAGAATTTTAAACGATCCAATAAATTTTATAACTTATAAATATATGTTATTAACACAAATAAATTCGAATCAACCCGAACCATATACACACCCCGTAGCTGGTCTTCAACTTATATGTAACTGAGGCGTCGTTGTTGTTCAATGATATTACATTCTTGATTTCATTTCTTTCTATCCTTTGGTACTCGACAGTATGAAAAAGTTCTGGTGTTACCCTCTGTCTAGTGACCTTTGATCAGAATATTCTATAAACTTCTTCATTTTATTTACCTTTATACTTGTATGAGTTCCGGAAAATTTTAGTAGTAGCTAGTATCATGAACCTTAATATTTGAAGAAGCCTAATATAAGGCAAGTCACTGCGTTTGAAATAGAAAAGAAACATAAAGAAGAAATATAAGTTTGGTCCGAAGCCATATAAAGTAAAAGATAATTATTATTTTTGGTGTCAAAATAAATAGAGACCATACAAAACATGAGTTATCAAACTACAAAACTAATGTATATTTTAGTCCCGTACATTTCGATTTAGAACCCACATTAAGATTCCTAACAAAAGCCTAGAAACTACAAAACAAATATACATACATTTTAGTCCACTTGAATCTGATTTTAGAACCCATATTAAATACTTCTTAACGAAAGCCTATAATACCTTCAATTGGGTCAAATTGGTTGTGTATGAAGAAAAATTTCCAAGGTCTCAGTTGATTTTGATAACAAAAGTAACTATTGTTTTTTATCTTGATTTACGACCAAATTGATCCTCTTTTGTAATATTTTAAGGGTTACATTTATTTATACATATAAGAACAAAATGGAATTAAATCTCATACAGTTAAGGACTATTTTGATCATTTTCTCCTCCACTGCTTAATTAAAAAAACAAAAAAAAAAAAAAAAAAAAAAGAGGAGGGAGGAGAAAGTAGTTTTCCTCATTTCTGTTCTTGAAGAAACCCTAGATCGTATCAGTCAGTTGCCGGACGCACTTTTGGTACAAATTCTCTCTTTTTCCGGCGGAAGATGCCGTCACATCATGCCTTCTCTCAAAGAGGTGGCGTTATCTCTGGAATTGTATTGATAATTTCCTTTTCATTGATAGAAATTACAACAAAGTCGAAAACTTCATATCCTTTGTGGACCACGTTTTAACTCATTCCACTTGTTCCAAAATCAAAAAATTCCAAATCGATTTTCATCACGCTGAATGGAAATTTGAATCGAAAATCAGCCAATGACTCAGTTTTGCTGTGGAAAACCAAGTGGAAGATGTTGTGTTACATTCCTATCCATGTGCTGACGATCTCTCTTATGAATTTCCTTTATCTATGTACACTTGTTCGTCATTAATTACATTGTATTTAAGCCACTGGGTGTTTGATGAAGGAATGGTCATAGCTTGGAACTCTCTAAAGAGCCTAACGCTGGACGCAACAGAGTTAGAAGATGACCATATTGTGAAATTACTGTCAAGTTGTCCTGCTTTGGAAACTATGGAGCTGTCATTTTGTGTGGGTTGTCATCGTCTAGAAATTACTTCTTCAAATTTAAAGAGACTAAAGTTAAAATCCAATTCGCACCTTCTGTTTGTAGGATATGGTTCTTTGGAAATATTTGCCCCATATCTTCAGCATTTGGATATTTCAGGAGAACTTTTTAGTGTCAAGTGTAGGCTAGTAAATGTCTCCTCTTTAGTTACCACCAGCCTCACTTTTCACATTACCTGTATCACTGACGACTGGGAGGAAGATGATATTGAGGAACATAGTTGTCGTGATTATCATCAAGATATCAGAAACCTTGTTCTGGACTATCTTGAAAATTTGAGTCACGCAACTGAGCTAATAATTGGAACTTGGTTTGCGAAGGTTTGTTTCTATGTCAATAGACCTTATTCCCTATTTGATTTTTATCAAAGAATTGCAGGATGTAAACCTTAAGAAAGAGAAGAGCCTTCAAAATATCATACAATATTATAATTTTTTGTAAACATGAGAATTTTGGGGGATTTTTTTTTTTGTTAAATAATTGAAAGGAAATTTATAATGTATACAGAATTATCTTGTCTTCACCTTCTGTTACCTTTTATCATCTTCCTATCTACTTTTTGATGTTGGTATCTCTTTATGGTAATAGATTATCATAGAAACTAGGCTTTTACACTATCTTGTGGATTGCTTTTTCCTTGTAGTTGCTTCTTTCTCTATCCTTTAATAATTTCTTTCAGATTATTTCACCAGGTTGTGTTCATGATGAAACTTGAAGGAATGATGCTTCCAGAATTGAGATACAAATGTCTAACTCTGAAGTTATATGTAACAGAGTATAATCTGTATGGAATAGCCAGTCTTTTGCAAGCCTCGCCTCTTATGGAGTCACTCAACATACACATCACAGCTGAGGTTGTGATTTCTCTCGATTTATGCTCTTCTTTTTACACCCATATTCAATTTTTGAAGTTTTAAACCCCCCTTCCCTCCAATGGAGTTTCCTAACGAGAACACAAATATAACATTAATTATCATTAAGAATATTTTGTCACCATAGAACTAAAACTTAAATGGTCAGGGTAGTTACTTTCTATCCGGTGAACAAGCTCAAGAAAGGGAAATGATCATTGACAACTAAACCACTTTTTGCGTGGTTTCTGTACTGTATGAGGATTTATGACATTGATAGGTATTAGCTAGAATAATCATTTGCTGAGACTGTTCAATATTTATGGGTTTTGAGAATTTTCTACCGCGAGATCATTTTATTTTGGATCCTGATTATATTCTTTGTTCCAGTTTAGTGATCCCCCTGCCAGCTTGAGCAAAGCTATTTCACTGAAGTAGATAACATCAATTTGCCAAGTTGGATTCCAAATACTGTGTTTCCCAATCTCAAGAGTGTTAAGGTTGCCTGCTGCATAACAAAATGTTTGAAGGAGTGGTCTAAAGGGGCTTTTGTAAGCTTTTCGAACGATCGAAGTTTCTACTAAAGAATGCAGTGGCTTTGCAGAAGCTTGTTATCGTAGCAAAGAGAATAAAATGCTTCACTTGTTCAGAGAGCTGTGTGTCCCGGCATTTATCAGGATTGACTAAGAAATTGTTAGACACCCCAAGATCATCACAAATTTTGTGATTATTTACCAAGAGATAGCTTAGCATGAAACAAACTAGATTTTTTTTTTACGGCATACTAGAAATACCTTACATTTTAGCTTTTGATTTACTGCAGATGTAATTTTGAACTTGTGGCATTCCAAATGTTATGATGGCTGTTTTGTTTCTTAGAAGCCATTGTCTGTTGCACTCTAGACATTGCATATGTGTTTGGAATTCTCTTGCAACTTTTGTTTTCCTGGAACTGTCAAGATTTGCAAACCTGTAAAACCACGTATTTTCTCACAATAATTGGGCTCTTAAAAGTCTTTATATTGCTTTCTTTGTAAATAGCATCAAGATTCTATGACAGGGACATGGTTTCTCTCTCTCTCTGATTGCTTTTACTTCGAAGAAAGAGGTCCTTACTGTTTTGTTCAAGGAAATAATATAGCTGATATATTTGAGGCTTACAGTGTTGTTGAATGCTTTTACTTGAGGTTATGCTTATAATAGGACTGTTGGATTACATCTAATTGCTTGATTTCCCTGAATCTTCATTCCTCGGACAGATTCCAAGTGTCTGGAACTGTTTGCAATATAATTGGTTATTATAGCATCAATTCCCGGGGGATATGATCTATAAGACAATGTGGGTAAATCATTAGGAAGGTTAAAGATGGTCAGAAACTCCATTGAACCTTAAAAATCTCCTGGGAAAGACAATGTCCATAAATCCAGCATACTTGGAGGTATATAACCCTCAATAATGGCCACCTACATAATCCGAGCAACATTATACGAGAGATTGAACAGCTAGAGCTAGTTTTCCATTAGGTTATTAGATGGATGCCTCAATTTTAAAGATGGCTTTTGGCTACCATATGATTGTACCTTGTTTAGGTTTGCTTTTTAGAAGAAATTTCTCACGTGATGCAAACTTTAGGATGAGGGCATTTTAGTGAAGTTACTGCTGGTGTCTCTTTGTTTTGGTTTTCTTATGGCTGTTGGTTCCCAGAGGCAACAAAATCTGTAGCTAATGTTTTAGTTTGTTTTATGGATATTTCACAAAGATAGCAACATATAATGAGTTTATAACACTTCTCGTAGTACATAACAAAGTTTATTTAGATGTGATCTGAGGTGAGAAAGGATTATCGAGTACCTGAGATTATCCGGAAACTCTTGTTGCAATGTAGATTCAGATCTTTCCAGCTAGGAGTTGGAGGAAAAGAGTGACTGAGAACATCTTCAAGGTCTGGGAATTGGGCATTCATCCAGACGTGGATGTTAAACTTGTTAAACGAATTAACAAGGTAAATGCTGAAAGATCTTTAGAGCCCACAACTTTGGTTTCTCATGGTTTAGACACAACAAGGTCAATTGATGATCTCATTTCCGGCATTGCTTACCAGTCCTTGAATCCAAATTATGGCTGAAAACTTTTGTTGCAACTACAATTGTGCTGGTGAAATTTGTTGTTTTAGGTTCATAGCTTACATGTAGTATATACTATCCAAAAATACGATCTTTGGCTCAGTATCTGTTTTGTTTTCAGTTTTTCATAAACATGGACTCACACAGAGAGGCAACTCTGGGCATGTTTGAGTTTCATTTACTACTTAACACATTGTCTAAAAGATAAGTTTAGATCAGATAAATCTCCTAACAATTTTATTGCTTGTCGGTTCATATTATGTCATGGTGCCACAGTCCTGATTGCCTTTCCTCCTGTTCTCCTGCTTACTGTAAACAGGGAGGCAGCTTGTTTTCTGTATGGTATGTTCCCGATATTCTCATGATTGGCTAAGGAATTGTAAGATTACCCGAGATCATCCACATGTTTCATTATTTTCAATGTTAAGCCTGTCAACTCCTTCGGGGTGTGTTTGAAGGATCATTCCGTGACAAGCTTTTCATATTTTTAGAATTTCTGTTAAAGAATGCAACTGTCATGGAGAAGTTCATTATCATATCAAAGACAACAAAGTGCAAGAGATGTTCAATGAACTGGATATCCCGATGTGTTGCAGTTTTCTGAGAAATCATTAGGTTATCCAAGATAGTTCTGTGATCATCTTCCAGAAGTGAATTTTCTATGACTAAAGTGCCAGTAGTTGACTAGTTTCCTGTCTCATGATGTGAGAGATGTAGTCTTATATTTAGTTTTTTTTAATAAGTTGCTCAAGCAATCATGAAACTTTAACTTATCTATGTAACTAAATACTAATTTTACTGTTGGACTTACCCTTGCGGCATCTTGAATGTTATGATATCTTGAATGTTATGATATCTTGGATGTTGTACATGCGCATTGAGATTTTCTTGTGACTCTTATTTTGATGGTAGATGATGTGATCCTAATGACAGTAACCTGCGTCTTCCTCAATAATTGTTTGACATATGCTCCTAGTTTTGTAGTGCTGCATTTCCCTCATATTTATACCTTTGGTGTTTCATCTCTTATATTTTATCTTACTTTATCTACCTCCTATCTATACCCACCGTGTAATTTTGTAGCTCTAACTTGGAGTTGCGTTCTCTATTCATATTTACAACTATAAACTTGAGGTAATTGACAAACTGGATTGGATATCTGGTGCAGAATCAGTTTCAGATTGAAACAGATAAATAGAAGGCACCAGGGAAAGAACTTGGTTGAATGTTTTTGGAGGTTGTAGCGCACTCTCAAGATCCTCGTACCTCAAAATTTTATGAACTCATTTCCTAACTATCAAAGTTGATATACATGTTTGGCTTAAATTGATGACCTGGTGCTACCAGGAACTAGCGACATTTGTGCTCATTTTATTCTTGTTGTACTATGTAATAACTTGATAATTAGAGTAGTGAGGTGCAGTAAGCACACAAACATACTCAGTGTAATTCCATTAGTGGAGTCTGGAAGGATAGGATGTACACAAATTTTACCTCTACTTTTGCGGGGTAGAGAGACTATATAGACCCTCGGCTCAAAAGAAATGTAACAAACGTAGAAAAGTAAGAAAGAGAAAGAGACAACAACATAGCAATGTACAAAACAAGTGTAGCAACAGTATTAATACATGTTGGAGAAAAAAACTAAGGGATATCTAAATCATACTACTAGAAGTACGACAACACTCGACTACCTACTAATCTTCTACCCTAATCATCAACCTCAATACCTTTCTATCTTAGGTCATGTCATCAGTTAGCTGAAATTGTGTCATGTCTTGTCTTATCAACTCTTTTCAATTCTTCTTCGGCCTACTTCTACCTCTCATAACTCCTGTTATAGCCAATCTCTCCCACTTGCTCACTGGAGCATTGTCACACCTCTTCTTCATATGTTTGAGCCATTTCAATCCGCCATGATGGTCACTCCCATTTTGACCTGTATAACTTCATTCGTAAATCTTAATTATATCTCTCCTAATATGCTCCGACATCCATCTGTACATCCTCATCTCGGCAACCTTCATCTTCTAAATGTGGGCGTTCTTGACTAGCTATTACTGTGTCCCATACAATGGTGTTTGTCCTCCACTACTTTGTAGAACTTACTTTTAAGTCATGACAATACATTCTTATCACATAGTACCTCAGAGACGGACTCCAATATTTCATCCACCCTGCTTCAATACGGCGTGTGACGTCATCGTCAATCGCTCTGTCTCCTTGAATTATGGACCCAAGATGCTTGAAGTTTTTTCTCTTGGATATGACCTGTGCATTTCCATTGCTCTGGTGGTAATGGAAATTTTGTATCTCTTGTGGATCACGTTTTGACTCATTGCACTTGTTCCAAAATCAAAAAAATTACATCTCTGAGTGGAACTTTCATTTGAATATCAGCCAATGGATTAGTTTTGCTGTGCAAAGAAAAGTGGAAGATGCTGATTTGTTTTCAGATGATGAAGATGTCACTTTCGAATTGTGTGTATCTATCAGCACTTATTCCTCATCGATTACATTGGTTGCGTGTTTACTTTGAGATGCAAACGTCTAACTTTAGAGATGTATGTGACAAAAGTATAATTTGTATGGAGTAGCTAGCCTTTTGTGGAGCTTGCCTCTTTTGGAAATACTCAAACATACACTTAGAGCTGGGGCCGTAATTTCTCTCAAATTATTCTTTGATTTTATAAGTTTTAAGACCTCCCCTCCCCCAACCACACAAGTCCAATTTTTTTCTTGAGAATCACTTTGTGAACATAGTTGCTTTCAATCTGGTAAACGGGCTTGGAAATTGTTAGACAGCCCAAGATCCTCTAAGAAGTTTGTGATTATTGACCAAGAGTCTGCTTTGTTGCGGGCATACTAGAAATGTCGCCTTATATTGTAGCTTTTGATCTACTGCAGATGTAATAATGAACTTGTGGCATTCCAAATGATATTGCTGCTTGGTTTCTCATGGTTCGCCTTTGTTTTTTTTGCACTCAATACGTTAATTTCCCTCCTACTGTTGTTTTCTTGGAACTTTGAAGATCGACAAACCTACAAGTCACGGACATTTGTTGGGGTTTTGTCCTTAACTTCATCAAACTGTGGCCTGAGGAGCTCTTCACAAAATCAAAATGTCCCGCAACATCATTTCAAAAGTTATCTAGTCAAGAAGAAATGATTTTTCCTCTGTTTTCATTGACTGAAGGCCACCATCACAGGGGACCCAGGAATGGCAACGAGGCGTGGTGAGTGGAAGCAATTTTTTTGAAAATCTTATGCGGGGTGGGGCGATTTGCGGGTTACAAGAATCCAAGTTAACACTCGTTTCTTTGAACGTTAGACTGCCTGTAGTTATCTCACATGTGAGTCTTCCATGCTCTAATTAGCAAACCAAAAGTTTCATGTTACTGTTTCTCAATACAGTAACCCAGTTGAATTACATTTTTTTTTTCCGTCTCGAAAAAAGGAAAAATTAATGAAAAAAAAAAAGTTGGTCGAACAGACTTAACTTCAGGGACAAATCTTATATTTTGTGAAAAGCTTTAGTCCTCTGTTTCTGTCCTGGCCTTGTTGAATGAAAGTTCTTTCATATTTTTGTTTGCGTATGTCATATTCAAATGGGTTAAGTTATTAAGATTAACCTATAGGAGCTAAGAAATTTCTTGCTAATAAATTAATTGAAAATATTATGTCAGGCTTTCTAGTATTAACAAAATATAATAGCGCTTCAATTGCATTAAAATATGATACTTCAGAATTAAGAATTTTCTCATTTTATTTTTTGAGATCGAAATCGATTCTTATTCACATTAAGTGATTAAACAACCATCGAGTATTTAATGGATGTGATTTATTCATATAAAATCATTTCAATATCTTTTTTGTATGGACAAATTAATTGACAAAAAATACTATTTATTAAATGTTTAATTTGCAAATTAAGATATAATTTTATTTTTCAATGTCTTTCATCTCAAATTTCTTCTTGAAATAGTCAATTGTCTTTTGAAGTTTTGTTGGAGTTTCAATGAGATTTATGTCATCAACATAAACAGCAAATATAATAAATTCCAATGTTATTTTCTTTATAGAAAGGGTAAAGGGGCAAATATACCCCTCAACTTTGCGATTTAGAGTGGATATATCCTTCGTTAAAAAAGTGGTGCATATATACCCTCGTCGTTTAACAAATGATGCATAATACCATCTTTGTCTAACAAATGATGCATATTTACTCTTTTTATTAACTGACCTATATTTACATAATTAAAAAAAATTGTACAACTTGTTTTTAAAATTTAAAAATGTCACGCGGCTTTAAAAAGTCACAACACTTATTTTTTTACCCCTCTAGACCAGACCCAATTAAAAATAATTCAATTCTTCTTTTATTCAGATCCGTTCTAAACTCATTTATGACTGAGTAGAAGGGGATTGAAGCGTTTTTTCATTTGGCTCAGGTCTAGAGGGATAAAATAAAAATGTAAGATAATTTTTTAAAGGTACGTGACATTTTTAAAATTTAAAAATAAGTTTTAGAATTTTTTTTAATTTAGTAAATATAGGTCAATTAACGAAAAGAGTTAATACGCATGATTATTAGACGACGAGGGTATATATGTACCACTTGTTAAACAACGAGGGTATATATACACCAATTATTAAACAACGAGGATATATATGCACCACTTTTTTAACGAGGGGTATATCCCCTAGGGGTATATTTGCATTTTCCCTTATAGAAATACAAAGTAAAATAGAGTCATTATTGTATCCTTTGTCAATAAATATTCATTAAGGTGATTAAGTCACATCCACCTTACTTGATTTTCTCCATATAAGGATTATGAACAAGTTTACAAAAACTTGTAAATGCTTCAGGCATTATGGATCCTTCAGAAATTTTCATACAAATTTTTTCGAGTGACAGTATTCATTAGTATTTAAATGGGTGTCATCTTCTGGTGTATAAACTACAGGTCCAATAAGTTTTACACTTATCAAGATGCATTATTTTACTTTGTAATTATTTCTACATCAACATGCTTTAACAGACATAAAATTTAGATCCTCATAATCTTTTACAATATTGTGCGCTATATTATACCAAAGATATCGTCGATGACATGCCATTTGTATTGGTTCACAATGTGACATAACTTAGTGAAATCTCATCACTACTTTATTATTTAGGTACCTGAACTTCTTATAAGATTTCATGAAGTATTATGTCGTGGACTCTTCAACAGTACATTATCTCCTTGTAGTGATCATTTTGATTATTTACTCCTCTCTCTTTTTTTAAAATGATTATGGCATTTGAACTGATTTGTCTACCATGCTTCGTATATGTTGTAGACTTTGTCCTTCAAGGATATTCAAAAGGAGCATTTATAACTGGAATATAAGATTAATTTTGGGTAAGCAAAATGCTTCTACTATGTCAGCCACACTCTCATTTAGTCGATCTTGATACAAAACAATAGTGGGAAAAGATTTTCTAAATTGATACACAAAATAAATATGGTAATTTACATTCATGTATCACTGAAAAATATTAATACATACTAATAATAATTGGTACAAATATATTGATACCCACAAAGAAATACATTGGTGCATTAAAATTCTGGAATTATAAAAAATTTGATACTGATACATGTATCAAAAACTACTACCTAAATAAAAGTTATGTGTTTCACTAGAAAATTGAAAAAAATCTGATACTGCTACATGTATCCAAAAGCACTCTTCTTGAAAAAAAAATTCTTTTTTTCTCCTCCATTGTTTATCTTCTGTTGTTTTTTCACAAATTGATTCTAAGAACATAAAGAAGAAACCCCATTAATTTCTCAGTTATTTTTTTTGAGTGTGTGTAGTGAAATCAAAAGAAAAGTAGCAGGTCAAACGTTTAGTTTAGAGGTTTTGACTGTTTTGAGTTATCAATCTTCTCAAAAAGTCGAGATGGAGAAAAACTATTTTAAAATTTTGCTTTGATTTCTTCAGCAATGATGACTTTTGCTGGATACCTTGGTTTATCTTCACTTTATTTTGGGAGTCCTACAGGAGCTTCTCTCGAATGTGCTTACCTTGCCTTGTCGTCGATTACCTTCTGATTCTTGTGGGACTTCATCCCATCTCGTGAGGGGATCTTTGATGCGGCATTACCGGTGTCGAATAGGAAAAAAGGAACCCTACTCCACCCTTGAGTTAGTCTTCTAGAATATGATTCATCTGCCATTTTTAAGCAAGATTAACCTTGATAAAAACCCTAAAATTTTAAGATGTTAGAAAAGATGTATGAAGTTAGATAAGTGAAATACACAATAAAAACGGTAAAAACTTACACAAAAATCACGGAATAATGGAGGATCTTGAGAGAGAAAAATAAATAAAAATTATGAGAGAAAAATCAGAGAAATATTGGGAGTTCTGAAGATGGAAAAGCGGTGTTTGAAATGGAGCAAAATACGGGTATTAATTGGGATTAGAGAGAGAAGGTAAAAAGGTTGATGCATGGTAACCACATGGTAAAAGCTATTTGTGTAATTATTTTGCTATTTTTTTTATAATTTTTTAAAAGTGTTATTATATATTATAAATATGTAGTAAGATTTGCTTAATTATGTAATTTTTTATTTATTTAATGTGTTATATTTAGTCATAATAAAAAATTATTTTATAAGTTATCAAAAGATTATAAAAGAACAAATAAAATAATTAAAACTTAATTCGACTTGGGTAGGTTGGGCTGTGACCCGCATTTTAGCCTATTATAGAACCTGTTTCAGCCCAAGTAACTTTTGGACGGGTCAATACTCGGTCCACTTATTAATTCAGTTCATTTTGACCCACCCAAATTTGACCCAATCCACCCATTTGTCACATATACTTGGAGGGTACAAAAAGTTACCTAACAAGAATTTTAAAAAAAAAGGATGAGTACTTAACCAAACAAATTTATACATTATATTTACTAAATATAAATATAGTTCCAAAAGATTATCAAACATTGTCACACCCCCTTTTTAACAAGTTCTCCCATCCAAAGTAATGGAAGCAGATTTTATTATTTAAAGGGTTTTTTCAATTGAAGTAACATATTAAGAAGAGATTAATTTTATTTTTTTAGAGTTGCCACTTGAAATCGATATTTTTGGTGTTCCAAGTCACATATTTGAATTTCTAATTAAAAGAAAATGACTCTTTATTTTTGTCTGTGAAAATAAAAGATTGGGTAAGAAATTCTGTTGACTGAGGAAAAAATGTTCGACATCCCTTGAGTTTCGTGGTTCTAGTACGTCGCTTTATCAATTTATATTTGTCTTAACTTAATCTTTTGGTATATTATGGTTACAAGCTTAAGAGTTGTTGGTTCACCTTCTCGATTTGTTTTTAAACTTATTTGAAATTAACTAAATTATTAATGAGTAGCATACAGGTAGCAACGCTTTCCAGCCTTACCATAATTTAATTTGCATGCCTTTGAGGCTATTATGTGTCGTCCCACCTTCCCGCACCTACAAGCATCTAGCATAGTGAAAAGTCTAACCATCCATTAGTTCGGCTTTAAAAAGTAGATACATTTTATTAAGAACGATGTATCGGTAGCAGCGATTTCGGACCTCGTTATTAATTATTATTAAACTAATTAGCTTACTTCTAAAAATTTTGGGGTTAAAAATCAACTCATTCTTTGAGGAATTAGAGCAAAAATGTGATAAAAGATACGATTAGGTGTAAAAGATGAACAAGGGCTAATGTTATTTGGGCTAAACTGAGACAAATATTAGGCCTAGTCTTTTTAAAAAAAAAATTAAAATAGTGGGCACCGGGCCCTTTTATTGAATTAAGCCATAAGTCAAGACAACAAAACCAAGAAGCAAAATAAAAAGACAAAAAAGAAACCCTACACTTTTCTTCCCCACTTTCCTAATCTTCTTCTCCGCCGCATCGGGTCTCCTGTCCTCTTCACCATGCCCCCCCACCATAATCGGAAATTTATCCTCCTGATTTTATGGGTGATAAACATTGTACCATTGATCATCAATCGCCATTGTAGCTCAGAAAGTAATAGTTTGATATTCTAACTTTCTCATTCAAAGATCCTTCACTGACTTGATTTTGATAGGTGAATCTTCTAGAATCAAGGAAGTCCAAGGTGCTCGCTGCTAGATCAGGTGAGTTTTTGAAGATGGGTGAGAGGAAATTCACGTCGCTTTAACCCTCTTCTCTCCATAACCCCTGCGTGCTAACTCTGCCGTATTGATGCCTTTGTTTTTATAAGCTCCCCTTTTTGAAGCTACCCTATGAAGTAGAAGGTAGCAAAACCACTGATTACAAATACTATGTAGCATAACAGTGGTTTCAATGTAAATAACCCTATGTATGTTGCTAATATATGTAACTGTTAGCCCTTTTGATTTCAATTCTGAGCTGCGGAATTTGTGATTTATCTGAATTTAGTATTCTCCTGCATTCAATTGAGCACTGTTGAAAATTGTGACATACTAGTTTTGATTCTTGTCAAAATGTATAATTAGCTAAACCATCTGCTAGTTGGTTCGCCTCTCTAAATACATGTAGAATGTTTATCCTTAGCCTTGAAATCATCTCCATAATCTCTTCCATTATCTCAGGGATTTCCCATGGAATCTTCCATTCCTTAGTAATCATTTTCTGTAGACCAAGTGAATCAATCTCTAAAATTATGCTTTCTTGAATTGATAAACATTTTTTTAAGAGCCTACCTCACTGCAATAGCCTCTGTAACCATATTCGTAGTGATCTTAATAGAGTGAGCCTCCGCAAAAATAAGATTTCCTCTCTGATCCCTTAGGCAAAACCCATAAGCACTACTTCCGGGATTGCCTCTACTAGTTCCATCTGTATTACATTTAATCCACCCATATTCCGGCCTCTTCTATGTAATGATCTTATACTATATCTCACATCTTTTTTGTTGAATGTAATCTATTATGTCCTCCCACTGAAAAGGGATATGTCTTCCTGGAAACTTCAATTTAACAAATTACTGTATACCAGTCTTACATTGGTATAATAATCTTTGATAAGTGACCTCCTTGTCATGTCTTCTTGCATTTCTCCTCTTTTATAACTTCCATATCAGTATCATAGGTACAGCTTTGAGGACCTCCTTCATTCCTTGTTTATCAAGGATTGACCACCAAGTATTTATGAATTGTTGCAAATTCCTTCCATGAATACTCAAACCTGCAAAATGAACAAACTGCTTCCATAGCTTTTCAGCTATGGGAGCTGTTAGAAAAAGGTGCTTGATTGTTTCCATGTCAAAATTTTCACAACAATGACATCTGGAGACAATCTGAATGTTCATTCCCCTCAAAATGTCATCTGTTGGAATTCTTCCTCTCCATAATCTCCACATGAAAAAGCAAATTTTGAAAGGCATTCCATTCACCCACATATCCTTAGTCCATTGTCTCTCTTCCTTTCTTCTCCTGATCATGTCAAAGGCTGAATTAACTCTAAACCTCCCAGAAGAATTTCCCATCCACCAAGGTCTGTCATTCTCTTCTCCTATTACAGGTCTGATGTTGTCCACAATATATATTGTCATCTCCAATGAAACGTTCTCATTTAGCTTATCTACTATCCATTCTCCATTTTGAATAAATTCTCCGACTTTCAATTCCTCTGTCACTTGTTCCACCTCTTCTAAGTAATATAGAGCCCCTTTCTGAGTCCAGTTATCAAACTAGAAGCTTGAATTCCCAGCCTTCAGCTGCCACCAAATCTCCTGCTCAGTCTCCTCTCTAGCTGTTATCATGTTTTTCCATGTCCTTGAAGCTCCTCTACCATGAGCTAAAATAGGGTGGACTTTCTCACAATACTTATTCCAAATGAAGGAACCCACAAAGAAGAAGTAGAAGTTCTAAAATTCCGCCATAACTTAGCCATAAGAGCCTTAGAAATATCATGAAGAGATTTTAATCCCACTCCACCTTCTTCCTTGGGGTAACATATCCTCCCAAGCAACCCAATGCTTCCCTTTGCTCCCACTAGTCTTACTCTAAAAAAATTTAGCAAAAATCTTATGCAACTGATTTATCACTCCTTTTGGGGGATTGAGAGCAGACAGTAAGTACACAGGCATAGTTTGTAACACATGAGCAATAGCAATATACCTCCCTCCATAGGATAACTATTTATTCTTCCAATCCATGATTCTTCTTGTTATCTTTCTAATGTTCTCTTCATAATAGCTCATTTTTCCCCTTCCATAATATACCGGACATCTTAAATATTTTAATGGGAAACTTCCTTGAGAAATCCCTGTCCATCTCCTTAGTCTTGTGCCCAAACCAGTTGCTACTTTGTCATGTAAATAAAAGAAACTTCTATGTCTGTTGACCATCTGCCCTGAAATCTTCTCATACTCCACTATAATATTTACCATTATCTTTACTGATTTTCTATCCCCTGAATAAAAGAGTATATTGTCATCAACATAAGCAAGATGATTGATTTATGGATTCCATTTTGGCAAACCAAATCCTCTGAAATTAGCATCATCATGTAAGCTGTTCAATCCTCTAGATAACACTTCAGCTGCGATAATAAACAGAGTCGGGGAAATAGGATCTCCTTGCTTAATCCCTCTAGTGGATTTAAAAAATCCTGTAGACCTCCCATTAACCAACACTGAGTACCAGTTATTAGATGTCAGCCTCCAAACAATATCAATTACCACCTCAGAGAAACCAAACTTCCTCAATGCTTTTGTTAAAAAGATCCAGGACAACCTCATAAGCCTTAGCCATGTCTAGCTTAACCACTACATTCTGCCATCTATTCCTTAAATTCATATCCCTTATAATCTCTTGTGCTAATAGAACACTTTCAATAATACATTCTGCCTTTCATAAATTCAGTCTGATTCTTAGAGATAATTCTAGGCAGATGAATCTGAATTCTATCATGAAGAACTCTAGAAATGATCTTGTTGACAAAAGAGCTTAGACTAATAGGTCTGTAATCATTCATACTTTTTGATCTCTCCATTTTAGGAATTAGCACTAGATTTGTATAAGTAATGAATCTAGGTAATTTCTGCCCACAGAAAAAAGCTTTCACCATATTAGTAACATCAGTGCCAATAATCTCCCAACTAGCTTGAAAGAACTTCCCTGAGAAACCATCTGGACCACTAGTGCTATCACCATTCAAATCAAAAATCACTTTCTTCACTTCTTCCTCAGTAGGGAGCTTAATCATTTCCTCATTCTGCTGTAAGTTGATCAGTTTAGGAACATTTTCCATCAAATCTGATTCAAAAGTATTACCTGTCTCCTGAAATTGAGATTCAAAAAACTTCACAGCTTCTCTTCCAATATCCTCCTGTTCTTTCACCAAGTCTCCTTGCTCAGTCCTTATTTATCCTATAAATAATTTCCTTCTCCTCCCATTCATATAGGAATGAAAAAATTTGAAATTATTATCACCTTCCTTAAACCACCTCATACCAGCTTTCTATCTCCAATATTCTTCTTCATATCTTCTGAATCTCTGAATTTCTGCCTCTGCCTTCTTTAACTTCATTATATTCTCCTGACTGGGAGATATTTCCAACTGAATTTCACTAACTTCTACTGTATCTTCCAAAGCTGCAATTTTCTGAAAAATATCTCTATAAGTGGATTTACTTCAGATTGCTAAGGCACTCTTCACATTAAGGAGTTTGCTTTAAACACCAAGAAAGGATTATCAAAGAAATCCACCTTCCAATTATCTGCCACCAACTTCTTAAAATCTTTATGCCTTGTCCAGAAGTTGAGAAACTTAAAAGGTTTCACAATAACCTCCTCTTCAAAATTACAAATGACATGCAGAGAAGCATGATCAGAGCTTTGTCTTATTAAATGATGCATTTCACTGGCAGGAAAATGATCAAAAAATTTGTTATTACCCAAAACTCTATCAAGCCTTTTAAAAATATAGTCATCTTCAAGTCTTCCATTCCACCAAGTAAAGTTACTGCTCTTATATCTCAGTTCCTTCAAGCCATAATTATTTAAGCATTGAACAAAGTCCACACCTTCACTCTGGAAAAAAGGTAATCCACCTTTTTCTTCTTCATTAAAAATAACATTAAAGTCTCCCCCAATAACCCAAGGATCTGAATTGAAAACCCCAATGTATTTTATATCTTCCCAAAGTTCACTTCCTCTTTCATGCCACTTTGAATTATCCCAAAGGTGAAAGGAAATATTATTATTATTATTATATAGAAATAGGGAGGGTTTGAAAGATACCACCACGTTTTTGACTTACCAACTTTCTTTATTTAATGCATTATTATATTGAATCTATCAATTAATAATGCCCATTCAAATACAGTAAAATGAAGAGTAACCATTCATATATTCGTTTCATTTTTATAATTGTATCTAACCTATAATTTATAACAAATTTTCTTTATTTAATGTATTATTATATTTATTGGGATTCATATAGTTTTGATGATTGACAAAGTCAATGAAATAGGTCAGCCAAATTATTTCAAGGGAGTATAAAATTTACCGTTTAAAGATGGCAGCAGTAAATATTTTAATAAAAATAAGCTGCAGGTATTAAAAGATGGTTAAGTCATGTCACACAATCTCAGTGCGATAAACATGTGCTAAATTGAAATATTGGAGTTCTACTACAATACTAAAGAGGCAAAGAGTTTGACTCGAAGAATGAGTCTCACTTGAAATAGAACTTTAAGTCAAGAAAAGTTTGATTTGATGGGACTTCGAAGTGAAGAATAACTCTATGAAGAGTTGAACATGTGCTAATTTTTAAGAGTTGGAGTTTGATTAAAACACAACGGAAGCCAAAAGATAGACTTGAAGGACTCCTACTTGGAGTAGACTTTTAAGGCGCGCAAAGGTAGTTGCTGCAAAGATGTTGAAGAGTTGTGTATATATAGAAGTGTGACTTCTCAAAGAAACTTGTGCACTCACAAAGAGAGAAAAAAGAAAATCTGTAAAGTGTGAGATTTGGCAACATTTGAAGTGTGAAGAAATTTAGTTGACGAACTTGGTTCTAGTAAAATGATAGGCTAAAGTTAGCAATCTTGTAGTAGGAGTTGGTCATTGAGTTTTAATTGTTGTATTCTTAATTCAATGATTTATAAACTGAATTGAGAAGACTTGGTCTTCAAGTAGTGTTACTAGGAAGACATTGTTGCTGGTTAGGAGATTGAACAATTAAGAATTAGAGTTTATAATTCCTTAGATTGCAAGAGTTGTAATCAACTGTTTGAAGAGGTTCTTTGAAGATAGTGAAGTTGGAGAAAATCCTGTAAAGGTACAGGTTGTGGTTTTTCACGTAAAAATATTGTGTTCATTATTTATCATTTTACTGCATTGTTGAAACACGTCAGACGATCTGTTTCAATCGTAAGCAATAAATTAACTTAAATAAGTAAAATCGTGATCGTATAGCCTAACAATATTGAATCAATCAATTAATAATGCCCATTCAAATACAGTAAATTGAAGGGTAACCATTCATATATTCGTTTCATTTTTGTAAATGTATGTAACCTATAATTTATAGTAAATTCGTTGTAGCTCTTCGAATTCCTTTCTTGAAGTTTGGGAGTAATAAACAGATTTATGTAATTTAGCTTTTCAATTTTAATAATTTGAACATGTATTTATATTTTTGTACAAAATATAAAAGTATTATGTTAATGAAGGTTTTAAAAAATTATTTAATATTTAAAGAATAATTTGGTAGTTTAATTTTTTATTATAGCATCTGTTTTTAACAATTGTTGTGGTTAGAGAAATTATTTTTTAATTGAGTTATTTACTTTACTAATTGGAGTACTTTTGGAGATTTTTATTACTATTTAGATTATAGTATGATATATATAGGGAAAAGGGTTCAAAACGCACACGAAATTGTTGTTACACACTTTAACTTCGCGGGGGTCCTAAACTTTTTTAAGGTGGATTATATTCACCCTTTAAAAGTAACACCCAGATTTGTGTTAAATGGTGAAAAATACGCGCGTGCCTTTTTTAATTTTCTTTTCTCCTTTTTTCTTATTCTTTTTCATTTTTTTTAATTTTTTTAATCTCTTTTCTCCTTCTTTGCTCTTACTTTTCTTTCATGGCTTCTTTTTCTTTCTCTCTCTTTTTCTTCTATTTTATCTTTTATTTTATTTTTTAAAATTCTTTCTTGTAAAGTCAAATAAGTAATATTTTTGAGGTAATCAGGTAAAAAAAAAAGAAGAATCAATGGTGGCTGAAATTTTTTTTGACAAAGGCTTCAGTTTTTCTTATAGCATCTATTTTTAACAATTATTGTGGTTGGAGAAATTATTTTGTTTAATTAAGTTATTTACTTTACTAATTGGAATACTTTTGGAGATTTTTATTACTACTTAGATTATTTTTTAGTGATGGATTTTTAAAGATTCATGTCATGCCATGACTTTAATGGTACAGACAATGTTGAAAAATGTGTGAATTTCATGGTGATGACTGATGAATTGGATGATAATAGATGTAGCAAAAAGATAATGACTTTTGGTGGTGGCAGGGAGGTTGTGGTGGAGGAGGTATTAGTGGCACTTTCTTTTAAAAAAGAAAGTGCATTACACTTTCTCTGCCACATAAGCATATAAGGGTGCATATATTCTATTTTAAAATAGTTTATGGGGGTCGTAGGGCCTCTGCAAAGTTGGAGTGTGGAACAACAATTTCGAGCAAAGTTAGAGTATGTTTCGAACCCTTTTGCCATATCTATACTATATTAAAAGTGTGAAGATCCTTGAAATGTTGATTGAATTTTTTGCCCTTCATTAAATGACATTACAATAGATAAAATTGTCATTTATTATTTTTATATAATTATTATTTAAAATTATTATTTTATCATATTTTATCATATTGTATTTTCTATTTATGACATAACTTTATTTGTGGTGTAAATCTAAAAATAAAAAAATTTCACCAAATTTTTTTTTCTTTTTGATTGTCACAAATTTTTTTACTTTATTTTATTATATTAGATTTTCTACTTGTGATAACTCTATTTATGTATAAATATAAAAAAATTAATAATAAAATAAAAAAAAATATACACTTCCACGACTTCTCGATTTGGAATATTTACAATTTTTTTTTCTTTTTTGATTAAAAAAAATTCCCTTTTTTAATAGATCCTAATATTTTTTCTATTTTGAATTCTTTTTTATTTATAAATCTTTTCACTTCTATAAAAGGATTTATAATTGCATAATTTAATTCATCAACTCTTCTACATCAACACCTTTGATTCTATCTCTAACCTTGTAAGTTTTGTGTTAATCTACCTTTTTTTTTTTTCAATGTCATGATTTTTTTAAAATTGTTGTAGATTTGAAAAATACAAGAATAATTGTTATGCCAACTCAAGTTGTTTGTATTTAAAATAATTTAACTTATATTGTCTCATTTAGTTGAGTCTAATATTGATACTGTGTTATCTCCTTTAATCGAGTCTTATATTGATATTATGTAATTTAAATTTTGTATTATTTATAACCAACATTCTTCATCTATTCATATATCCACAAATTTTATCTATTCAGTTAAAGTAATCTCTGCATCTCATAAAATAATTTTTTTACGAAAGTATAAATTATTATATTTATAACTCTTGTAAACAATTTATTTTAGATAATCTTGCAATAGAATCTGGAAAGGATTTCGTGAATAAAATTGTACCAATTAACAACTTAAGGCAGTAAAATTCTCATTGAATAATGAAAGTCTTAATAATTAAAATATAAGAGTATAAAAGAGAAACAAAGGAAGTCACGTAAATGATTATAATATTAGTTGATGAATATGTAATAATTCTTTTTCGTATTATATTCTATCTTTATATTTTATATTTTGATATATATATATATTTGAGCTCTTATCTATTTTTATTATATTTTATATATTTTATATATATGTTTTTTGACCATTAAAGTTTAATTTTTTGCTGGGCACAATAGTTGATGCTATACTTTTCAATAATTATATATTAAAAAATAAAAAAAATATTTACAACAAGACAAAATCCATGTACATCATAAACATACGCATTAATAGTGTTAACTTTTTGCCATTCATTAAAAGATTCAACAATAGATAAATTTTCAGTTATTATTTTCATCAATGAGTTGTTATTTAATTATTATAGATATTTACTTATTTGTAAGAGGTAAAACTCCTAATATTTAGTATTTTAAAATTGACTAAACTTCTTAAATTTTTCCTTATTCGAGTTATATTAAAAGTCCTAACATTTAACACTTTCAATTACAATTTTGTTAACTTTTATATCAATTCATTATTTATTAAACTAACCAATTATTCATCACAATATTTTAATACAACAAAAAACACTAAAAGTATAATTTTATTATTTATTAATATGTGATTTTCTCCTCCTCCTCCTCCTCCTTCTAAAAAATTATACAAACACAACATATTTTAAGTTGTTTCAATTAATCGAATACTCTTGTTATTTCAGTTAAATCTACACTATTTTTTTTCCAGTTCAATTTATGTGAACTTCATTTTATGTGAAGTGTTTGACTAAACACATAGATTAAGAGGAAGAGAAAAAAAATTGAGCTGAAATCATCTCATAAAGGGTAAAATTAACAGTTCACAACTAAGTTATTATTAAATATTTAAAGTACTTAACGAAATATCATTCACCGTTTTACCCTTTTAAAAATAGAGTTCACACTTGACAAAATAGTTATTTAAATATTTTTTTAATATTTTAAAATTTTAAAATTAACTAAATTTTATATATTAAATTCTTCCTTATTTGAAATGTATAAAAAATAGTAATATTTATATATACATATAATGCATGCATTTAAGTGTTCATGTAAAAGTAAATAATTTTTTTAACTTTCAATCAAACATTATTTCTGTGATGTTTTTATTCATTGAAACAAGTATTATAACAAAGTGAAGAAAGAACTACTAGATTGGGTCAAACTCTCAAACATAATCGTTTATCAATTTGAAATTCATAATTTTCTTTTTAAATTTTTATATAATTATACAAACACATCTTTTAAATATTATTAATGCTATTTTTATAAATTTATTCTTATTAATATGAGGGACATGTGCGAAGCGCGTACTCATAGACTAATATATATATATATCGTACGAAAAAAATATGGGGCAAAAATTATTTTAAAAATAATATTTTCTTTTAAATAAAACCTATTAAAAATGAAATAGAAGTAAAATAATAATAACATATTTCTTTTTTTAAAAAATGCGTCATGTTAAATGATATAAATTCAGAAGGATCGAAAATCAGATGTCTACGAACATAAATTTTGATTTTTCTATAAAGACCCAATGCACGGACATTCAATTCCTCCCCAACTCGTGGTCTTCTCCTCCCCAAAGCCCTCTTCCTCCTCTTCTATCTTTTTCTTCTTTTTTTCTTTTTAAATTGTGAGCTTTTAAAATTGTTACTAATATTTAATGATTGATGTTTCAAAAGATTGAGTATATCACGAGAAGTTCATAATTTGAATTTGAGAATATGTCTTAAAAGATTGGATATATTATAAGGAGTTCATATTTGAATTTGAGGGTTTTTTGGTGAGGATTTAATTAAGGTAAAGTAGATGGAATTTTCAAAGAAAATATCAAAATTGAAGATGAACAATTGATGTTGTTCAATAACTGTATCAATAAATAATTACATGTGTGATATAATTAGATTGAGTGAACAGATACGATGGCTATAATAAAATTAGGATTTTTTTAATTTCAAGTTGAAGCCAGAAATCACATCATATTTAATTAACAGGAAAAGGGTTAAAATAAATGCTCTTAAATTATGTGAAATTGAACAAAAATATTTTTAGTTCATAGTTTGATTCAAAACATGTCTCTAGTGATATTTTTTGATCAAAATTATCCCTTTTCTAATGAAGATATTGTTTCTTTCCTTTTAAACTCATTCTTTTTCTAATAAAATATTATTTTTAAAGTACCCTTTTCTTATTAGTCTAAGCGTATGTGCCTCGCGCGTATCCCTCATATTAATAAGAATAAATTTATATAAACAACACAAAAGAATATTAAAAGATGTGTTATTGTAACATTATAAGAATTTAGAAAAAAAATATGAATTTCAAATTTATAAATGACTATGTTTAAAAGTTTGATTCAGGCTAGTAGTTCTTTCTTCGGTTTGTTCTAACAATTGCTTCAATTAACAAAAACGTCATAGAAATAGCATTTGATTGAAAGATAAAAAAATTATTCACTTTTACATGAGTACTTAAATGTATGCATTATATGTATATATAAATATAATATTTTTTATATATTTTAAATAAGAAAAAATTTAATACATAAAATTTAGTTAATTTTAAAATCATAAATATTAGAAAAATAATTAAATAACTATTTTTTCATGTATGAACTCTATTTTTAAAAGTATAAAAGGTAAATTATATTTAAAAGTATAAAAGGTAAAATATTTTGAGCAATATTTTCAGCAAAATTAATGTCTATAAAGTATAAAAGGACTTTT
This sequence comes from Datura wrightii, assembly GCA_035772735.1. Classification (NCBI taxonomy): domain Eukaryota; kingdom Viridiplantae; phylum Streptophyta; class Magnoliopsida; order Solanales; family Solanaceae; genus Datura; species Datura wrightii. Next base: position 13,751,591 of record JASDFA010000001.1, read on the forward strand.
AATAATTACCTAAAATGATAAAATAAAGTGATGAAAATAATTAAAATTGTTATAAACATATTTGTATTATAGTGAATGTCTATAAAGGTATTTGTATTATAGTGGATACACGTGTTTATATTATAGTGAAAGTCTATCTTTTGGAGAAAAGTTAGGAGGAATTGTCCCTATAAATATATGGATTCTCCTTTATTGTATTTCATCCCAGCAAGAGAAATAAGAACTTCTCTCCATCTCTCTTTCTCTATAATATTCTCGTTCTTTCTTTATTATTTCATAACACGTTATCAGCACGAGTCTCTTTCTTGATCACTCACTTTGAAAGATCTGAGGTAAGAAAAATTAAAATTTCTTTTTCGAAAGATGTATTACTTAACCACATGAATGATATTCCTTTGGTGATATTGTTGTTCTACGACTCTACTGCCTCAAAATTTGAAGGCCAAGGTATTATTATTTTTCTTTCTTTTAATATGGCTAACCTTACAAAACTTGATTTCGTTGCCCTTCAAAGTTCGGGCAAGAACTACCTTTCATGGGTGTTGGATGCTGAAATCTATATGGATGCAATGGGTCTTGGAGACACCATTAAAAGTTAAAATAAAGCATCAAATCAAGATCATGCTAAGGCTATTGTGTCATCATCTTGACAAAATTCTTAAAATTGAATATCTCACGATTAAGGATCCACTTGTTTTGTGGAATAGCCTAAAAGAAAGGTATGACCACCTGAAGATGGTCATCCACCCAAAGGCACGATATGATTGGATCCATCAAGACTATAAGTCTGTTCATGAGTATAGCTCATCAACATTCAAAACTCTTTCTAAGTTGAAACTATGTGGAAAAACTATTAATGATGTTGATATGATTGAATATGTGGTAGTACACAAAATTAATTGAGAGCTTCGGAAGAGCTAATGTATTACTACTTGAAGGAATGAAATTATTGTAGTAAGTCTCAAAAGGAAACTTATAAGTTTCAAGGACATTGAAAAAAATTGAGATTATAAATTATGGGAAGATCTAATATTTTCATGCTACTACAATTGAAGCGTGTTATAAATATTTATGTAAAAGATTACCCGTCGTTTTTTTATTTGTGGTACATAAATATGGGTATGATGATGAAATCACATACGAAAGTAAACTAGAAATTTACTGAAATAAGTTGGCATAACTGGTTGGCCATCCCGATTCAAATGTGATGCAAAAATAATTGAGAATTCACGTAGCTATATGTTGAAGAAATAAAAGATTCTTCAAAAATTCTCTTGTGTTGCTTGTTCTCGTGATAGAATGATCTTGATCAGCTAAGATTGGAATTATAGTCTCTAAAATTTTAAAATATATAAAAGGGTGAATATGGGCCCGTTCCTATCATGTGAATGGTTTGCTAATAGATGCATCTATGGTATGGTTACATGTGTTTTGATATCAACTTGCAATTGATTTTTGTATGGTTGTTGCTCAAATTATTAAATTAAGAGCATAGTTCCAAATTATAAAATCATGTTGGTAATGCTGATTCATATCTATGTTGGTTTACCAAAAATTGTGTGCCTCTAATTATAGCTAAATCATTGGTTATGATATATGTTTATTTAACATATAGCAACACTTGAATGCATCAAGCCAACAAGGTTCCCCTATCACAATTGATTCAGGGTCAGAAACCAAATAATTCCATCTAAAAATTTGAATGTGCGATATATGATTCAATTGCTCCACCACAATACATAAAGATGGGTTCCCAAATGAGCTTGGGGGGTAAATGTTAGTTTTTCTAACATTGGGGGGAGAAGTGATTAGCAGCTGAAAATTGAGTGTGGGATGAATTATCTAGATCCTCGGAAAAAAATAAATGAACTTAAAGTTCAATAGATAATTCACTTGTAAAATATTGCAAATCAATTGCCGGATATATTTGCTAACTCTATTTTATAATTCAGTTGCAAATGCTCCAATAAAAGATCCTTGAAGGACAGGGTGTATGAGACGCCTGAAGCGTGATAGACCAAATGGTTCAAAATATAGAACTCCTTGAAAAAGGAGAGGAGCAAATGATTAAGCTGGTCATAATGATGAGGCAAGTGCTTTAAGAAAGCACCACGATATAACACTTCATAAAACCTTGGCAAAGGTTCAGGTACCTGAAAATGACAAAAAATGAAGAGATCTCAATAAGTTATGTCGCATTGGAGTTGATATCAAAATGATCGTTGACGTTACCTTTGATATAATGTAGCGCTCAATATTATAATATTGACGAGGATCTTGAATTCAAATCTGTCAAAAAGTATGGACAGATAAATGATTGGCCAACTAAAAATACGCAATTCAAGTATAATGTCAGTGGATATAAATGGATTCTTGTGGCATAAATATTTTTCATAATCTGACATTATTATATGGAGAGGTCCTCTTGTGGTGGATGCAATTATTTTGAGGTTCCTCATAAGTCTGGCAATATATGAAAAACTTGATATGCGCATAATGAAATTATTTTCATGTCAGAGAGACTGAATGATATATGAAAATCCTTGAAGGGTTTAAAAGAATGAGAAAATTCTTGGTCCTGAAGATATAGTCTGCTCCTACTAGGAGACATTGGAATGAGATCAAACACATAAAACGGTATCTAAAAGGGACAATCGATATGAGCTTATATTATTCTAACAATTGCAGTCCCGATCTTGTTGGTTGTGCTGATGCTGAGTATTTATTTGACCCATACAAAGCTCGATCTCAAACAGGCTACGTGTTCATATGTGGAGGTACTGCTATATCTTGGAGATCTACAAAGCAGTCTCTCGTAGCTACTTCATCAAATCATGTTGAGATAATAGCTATTCATGAAACAAACCGAGAATGTGTGTGGTTGAGGTCCATGATACATCTCATTAGAGAAAAATGTGGTTTGAAATATGACAAATTACCCACAATTTTGTATGAAGATAATGCAGCATGCATAGCACAACTAAAAGAAAAATTCATAAACGGAGATAGAAGAAGCACATCTTGCCAAAGTTTTTCTACGCACATGAGCTCCAAAAGAATGGTGATATTAACGTGCAACAGATTTGTTCAAGTGATAATGTGGTTGATTAATTCACCAAATCTCTACCAACTGCAACTTTCAAGAAGATGGTGCACAAGATCGAGATGCAAAGATTCAAGGATGTTCTAATTAGAGGGAGTTATACGCGCTGTACTCTTTTTCCCTTATGAGATTTTGTCCCACAGGGTTTTTCTTGTAAGGTTTTTAATGAGGCAGCCAAAATGCGTATTATTAGATATGTGTACTCTTTTTCCTTCACTAGATTTTTTCCACTGGGTTTTTTCTAGTAAGGTTTTAACGAGACACTTTACCTATCAAATAGACATTTAAGGGGGAGTGTTATAAATATATTTGTATTATAGTGAATGTCTATAAAGGTATTTGTATTGTAGTGGATACATGTGTTTATATTATAGTGAAAGTCTATCTTTTGGAGAAAAGTTAGGAGGAATTGTCCCTATAAATACATGGATTCTCCTTCATTGTATTTCATCCCATCAAGAGAAATAAAAACTTCTTTCCTTCTCTCTTTCTCTATAATATTCTCGTTCTTTCTTTATTATTTCATAACAAAAATAATAATATTAAATAATAATTATATAAAATAGTAAATGACAATTTTGTCTATTGTGATGTCTTTTGATGAAGTACAAAAAGTTCAATCAATATTTTTAAGGGTCTTCACACTTTTAATATAATATAGATTCTTCTTTTAAAACCTCTTTAACTAATAAAAAAGCAAGAATTAATCTTTTTCTTCTTAATCTCATTTTATCGATTAAAATAGAATAATCATGTGTACCTTTTAAACAGATAATATAGGTTATATATATATATTCATCAATAATTTTAGTTTAAATAAAGATAAATTTTTTTTTAATAAATAGAAAATATTTTTATTTCTTAATTTTTTTTTCTATATTTATTGAGTTTAAAGTTAATTTTTTTTTTTAAAAAAAGAATAAGAAAGAATCAATAGTATTTCTATCAATGATATTTTGTGATTTAAAGCAATGCAATAAATTTTCGTGTTTTATGAAATTATAAGTATTGTATCTTAACGTTAAAATCAAATTATATTAGAAAATGCTTATATCCTTCTTCAACACATAAATATTAAGAAATAAAAATATTTTCTATATTATTAAAATTTGTTTATCATTATCTAAATAAAAATTAATGATGAATAATTGTGATCTTAGATAGATGAAAATTAATGATGGATTATAATACTTTTATTAGAAAAAAAATATTTTTTAAAAAATAATATGTTTATTAGGAAAAGAATATTTTTGATTCAAAAGTAATAATAGAAATATTTTCTTCATCAAACTATTAATGAAAGAGGTATTTTTGAACTAGAATATTAATGGCAGTGATTTTTTGGACCAAGTTATTAATAAAGGACATCTTTGTTTAATTTCATATAATTTACGGATATTTTTGAGAAAAGATTATACTCTATGATAATTAGGGTAAAATAATTACCTATTTTAGCTCATATTTTAGTTTATTTCCTCTTTAACCAAATCTTTTTTGTTAGTTTATTTTTTTCTTCTTCCTCCTCCTTTTTTGTTACTTTATTCTGCCGTTTCTTTCTTTTTTGTTCTTTTGCTTCTTAGTTCTTTTTTTTTCTGTTTTTCTATTAGTTGTTTCTATTGCTTGTTTCATGATTTTTATACTCAGATTTATAGATATTAAGTGTAAATTTTGTTATTTTACATGAGCTAGATATTTATTTTTAACTTAGCCATTTTCTTACGAATGGAACAGATTGTCTAACGTGTTCTACTTAAGCGAATAAATGCATTAAGTAAAGAACACAATAAGTTTAACGTGGAAAACATCCGACTCAAAAGGTGAAAAACCACGACCTGTACCTCCACAGGATTTTCTCCAACTTCAAAGAGCCTCTTCAAACAGCAGATTGCAACTCTTGTAACCTAAATGTATTATAAACTCTAATTCCTAGCTGTTCACACTCCTACCTTGGAATGTATCCCCAACGGCTCCTAGTATACTCTACTTGAAGACAAACTCTTTTTAATCCAGTTTATAACTCAGTGAATTAAGAACACATCAATTACAACCCAATGACCAACACCTAGTACAAGATTGCTAACTCTAGCCTATTACTTTACTAGGACAAGTTTGTCTATTGAATTTTTTCACACTTCAATTGTTGCAAACTCTCATGCTTTTGTAGTATTCCTTTTTCTCTCTCTGTAAGTGCGCAAGTTGCGTTGAGAAGTATCACTTCTATGTATATACAACTCTTTAAAAAGTTCTTTTCTCTTCCAATTTCTTTATGACGACAACCTTTGCCGACCTTAGATGTCCACTCCAAGTAGGAGTCCTTCAAGTCAATCTCTTTTATTTCTTGTGTTTTGTAATCAAACTGCAACTCTCGCATTTCAACATGTGTTTATTTCACTGAGTTTGTTTGATATGACTTAACCAATCCTTGATGCATTATTGAAGAGTGATTCAAAATTGAGTAGGACCGAGTAAATTGGGACATGGTAGCTTGGTAAAACTAGTCTTTTGGATTCTATTAAGTAGTTTCCTAATATTTACTCAGTTTAATTTGTGTTGTGGATGAAGTGTTGTAGTGGGTTACAGGAGTATTTTCTTCCGTTATATTGATGGATTTACTTCTAATTACTGTGTATATGAATTTAATTGGAAGAAATAGCTGAATATTGGCTGAGTTACGCCAGTTAGCCGGAAAACCGACAACTGAGGTATGTAAAGCTAATTTCTTCGGTAAGTTAGTAATTCTAGTATAATAAAATAGAATAAATTCCAGACGAAAGTTCCAGAAGCCGAGATTAAGTATGTTTGTATTATTACATCATATTTACAATAAAAGTCGGTAAATTTGTACCAAACAGCAAGATATCAATCCCAGACTCAGTTTAACTCAGCATTAGATTCAGTTTAATAAAAAAAGAGATTCAGAATAGAATATCAGAACATGGGTAGTATTTTCAGATTTAATATACATGTTATATGTGATTACTGTTGCTTGTTGAGACTTGTTTGTGATATGTGGGAACCCTTAGAGCTTCCTTGCCGCCCCAGGGTTAATAGCTGTGTCGACTCGCCCGCCAGATGGTGAGGATACGTCACTCCAAGGAGTGACATATCGTCTGCAGTAGGACGAAGATGGGATGCAGCATTCCCCATAGCAGGCTGATCAACATTACAGTATACCCTGTCGAGCACTTGCGCCCACGACAGATTACAGATTACAGATATAGATCTCAGATTACAGTTACAGGAGTCCTTCAGACTCAGATACAGTTACAAACAGGGGCCCAGGGAGCCCAAGCTGCATACCCAGGGGGCCGACGGGATGCTCGTAGTTATTAGGTGAGTGGAGTGAATTTATTTTTGGATGGTTTAACCTGGGTAGGGGTATATAGATTTCATGTTGATTGGCACCTTCCGGCTTATGGGGGCTAGTATAGGTTCTTGTATGCTATATATATATATATGTACATGTTACTTAATAAGTTGATGAATAGTAGGATGCCACGTCGATAGGTATGATTCTTATCTTCTTTCTAGTACAGTTAAACTCGGTACAAATTCTGCTATTTCGGACAGTTTAAGCTATCCTCTGTCATTTCAGTAATTACCAGTTTACTGTTTATCTTTAGTTATGTTCATTTTTGCGTTGCATACTCGGTAGCAGTGGTAGTGACGCCCGTTTGGGGGCGCTGCATTACTTGCCTGCAGGTACTCATAGACGAGGAGCCGATCCCTCGTAATTCTAGCCAGCACACAGAGTCATTAGCCCCTGTCATCCGGAGTTAGACAGCTAGAGGTTTATTCTTTTTCTTTTGTTGTAAAGTATGGGTAAGTCGGGGCCCTGTCCCGACCATCTTATCAGTATTCTTAGGGGCTTGCAGATTATATATTTCCTGTGGTTAGCTGTACCGGTCGTGTGAGGCCGTGTGTATGTTTTAGCTTATTTTTAAAGGCTGTGTGGGGCCTTATTCAGTTGGTAGTGGTGACCTTGTCGGTCACGTAGCAGTTTAGCACCTGTTTTCTTGATTCAGAAGTAACTAGACAGCATGGTGGCCTTATCGGCCCGTATAGGTTCCTTCATACTACTGTTATTCTGGTTAGCTGTTGCTTCCTTACAGGTGGCTATCAGCCTAGTCGGTCGGAGGCTGTATTTACAACCGTTATATAGCCCGTTGGTTCCATGAACCCAGAGTTAGAGCCAGCCTGGCACCAGAAGTGCCTAGGCTCAGTAGTCCAGCAGTCTAGGTCTTAGTAGGGCACCAAGTGCCAGTCATGCCTCCCAAGGCGGGGCGTGAAAATACCGTCTTCTAAAAAGGATAAATAGATCTTATAATGAATTCAATTCCCGATTTTCATTTTCAAATTATGTAATTAAGGGAATCTTCTTTTTTAAGATTTTTTATGATATTTTTAACCTTAGAGCATATATTAACTCACATTTCCTTTTCGATCGTTTCAATTATAATTACAATTCATTTGATAACCTTTTTAGGCGATGAAATCGTAAAACTATACAATTCGTCATAAAAGGGCATAATAGTTACTTTTTTCTGTATAACAGAATTATTAGTTACTCGTTGGATTTCTTCGGAATATTTCCCACTAAGCGATTTATATGAATCATTAATTTTCCTTTCATGGAGTTTCTCCCTTATTCATATAATTCCGTATTTCAAAAAAATATTTTACTTTTAAGTAAAATAACTGGGCCAAGTGCTATTTTTACCCAAGGCTTTGCTACTTTAGATATTTTAACTGAAATACACCAATCTGGAATATTAGTACCGGCTCTTCAACCTGAGTGGTTAATAATGCACGTAAGTATGATGATGGGCTATGCAGCCCTTTTATGTGGATCATTATTATCAATAACACTTCTAGTGATTACATTTCGAAAAAACAGAAAGCTTTTTTACAAGAGCAATGGTTTTTTAAGCAAGTCATTTTTCTTGGGTGAAAATATTTTTGAAAATACTTCTTTTTTCTCTGCTAAAAATTATTACAGGTCCCAATTGATTCAACAATTGGATTATTGGAGTTATCGGGTTATTAGTTTAGGATTTACTTTTTTAACCATAGGAATCCTTTCGGGAGCAGTATGGCCTAGTGAAGCGTGGGGGTTGTATTGGAATTGGGACACAAAATAAACTTGGGCATTTATTACTTGGATCGTGTTTGCAATTTATTTACATACTCGAACAAATAGAAATTTGTGGGGTGCAAATTCTGCTTTTGTAGCGTCTATAGGCTTTCTTATAATTTGGATATGCTATTTTGGGGTCATTCTATTAGGAATAGGGTTACATAGTTATGGTTCTTTTCTATCAACATTTAATTGAAATCAAGACAAGTTATTACAAATACAAGAGCGCGTGGCGCATTGTATGAACCAGCATGGGGACCGTGTGAATCAAATATTGTATTGATGATTCACACGGTTTTCTACCATATGTAGTTCAATTTCATTGTTTTTACTTAACTTAAGAGTTAAGAGAAGAAAAAAAGTCTTTTTTTTTCATTGTTCCAGAATGTTTTTAAAAACAAACACAGGTTTTTTTTATTTCAGTCATCCAAATTATCTATAAAAAAGAATTTGATAGAATAACTTCTACCTTGTCAACTGCTAATGAAAGAACGAAATCGGGGTATATACCAATACCTATTACGGGTAAAAAGATGGAGATCAAATGAAATAACTCTCGCGGTCCAGAATAAAAAAAAGAATCCTTCGGGGCATTAAATAGCTTGCATCCATAGAACATCTGGCGTGACATAGATAATGAATAAGTAGGAGTTAATATCATTCCAATTGCCATTACAAAAGTAATTAGTAGTTTTGTAATTAAAAGATATTTTTGACCGGTAATTATTTCAAAAAATACTATCAATTCGGTAATAAAACCACTCATACCTGGTAATGCAAGGGAAGCCATCGAAAAGCTACTGAACATCGTGAACATTTTTGGCATTGGAATAGCTATTCCGCCCATTTCGTCAAGATAAACAAAGCGGATTCTATCATAAGTCGTTCCCGCCAAGAAAAAAGTGCAGCACCAATAAATCCATGAGAGTTTATTTGTAAAAGGGCTCCATTACGTCCCGTATCGGTTAGAGAACTAATTCCTATAATTATGAAACCCATATGAGGGACAGAGGAATAGGCCATTCTTTTTTTTAAATTCCGTTGGCCAAGAGATGTTGAAGCTGCATAGATTATTTGGATTGTGCCAATTATCATTAACCAAGGAGAAAATATAGAATGGACGTGAGGTAATAATTTCATATTGATTCGAATTAATCCGTACGCTCCCATTTTTAATAAGATTCCGGCTAGAAGCATACAAGTACTGTAATGTGCTTCTCCATGGGTATCTGGTAACCATGTGTGTAGGGGATAATGGGCAATTTGACAATAAAAGCAATAAAAAATCCAATATAGAAGATTATTTCTAAAACCACAGGATATGACTAATTAACTGATGTTTTAAAATTTAATGTTGGTTCATTAGAACCATATAAAGCAACACCAAAACTCCCATTAAGAGAAAAACAAAACCCTCCGCCGTGTACAAAATAAATTTTGTAGTTGAGTACAGATGTTTCTTTCCTCCCCACATGGCTAGAAGTAGATAAACAGGAACTAATTCTAACTCCCACATGCTGAAAAAAAGTAAAAGGTCCCGAGACTAAAATGATCCAATTTGACCACTGTACATTGCTAACATGAGAAAATGGAATAATCGAGAATCTCGAGTAACCGGCCAAGCCGCTAAAGTCGCTAAAATAGTGATAAATCTTGTTAGTAAAACGGATCCTATAGAAAGTCCATCTATTCCTAATCTCCAATGGAAATCAAAAAACTCGATCCATTTATAATCCTCCACTAGTTGGATTAATGTATCATCTGATTGGAAATGATAACAAAATGCATAAGTCGTTAGAAGGAGTTCTAAAATACATATACATATGGTATACCACCTAATTATCCTATTTCCTTTCTGGGGAAGAAAGAAAATTAAAGAACCCGCAAATAGCGGAAAAACTACAATTGTTGTTAACCAAGGAAAATCATTCGTAGTAAAGACAAGATACACTTGGACCAAAAAAACCCGTGCTCAAAAAATTTTAATTTTCGAGCACAGGTTTTTTGGTAAAAAAAATTAAATGGATTCAAGTAGAGTTTTATCGAACGTATCAATAAGCTAGACCCATACTGTGAGTTGTTTCATTTCATAAATAAACCCAGACACTCAAGAAATTCGTTGGACAGGCGGATTCACATCTCTTGCAACGAACACACTCCTCTGTTCGTGGAGCAGAAGCAATTTCTTTAGCCTTACAACCGTCCCAAGGTATCATTTCTAATACATCGGTGGGACAGGCTCGGACACATTGAGTACATCCTATACACGTATCATAAATCTTTACTGAATGTGATATTGGGTCTATACGTTTTTGAATGTTATAAATTTTTGATCTAGTAAACTTAGAAAGGAATCATATATTTAGATACCAGACGAATCAATGAGTTATCAGAATTTTCTAATCAACCCCCTTGGTTTAGGAGATACAAGAGAGGCCAAAATACTTTGATTTCTTATGTTTTGCAAACAAGATCATACCTTACGTAGCAAACATACTAATTAAAATCGATTTATCAATATTAGAATCTATATGATTAATACTAATTATTCAACAAGTTGGATTGGTTGATACGAGTTGATTTTCTGTTACGATAAATTGATGTCAGTCCAATGGCTGCTTCAACGGCTGCAATAACTATAACAAAAATTGAGAAAATGTCTCCTTTTAATTGACGATAATAAAAAAAATCAGAAAATGTTACAAAATTTATATTTACCGCATTCAATATAAGTTCAAGACACATAAGGGCTATAACCATATTTCGACTTGTGAATAATCCATAGATACCGATAGAAAATAAATAGGCACTCAAAATAAGTACATGTTCGAGAATCATTAAACAACTCCTTATCAATCTCGACTCCTTTCAATATGAACAACAATTCAGCCAATTTAATTGACTAGTATATAACAAGTATGGAACAAAGAAATATATTGGCACTAGATTGACCTAATGTCTTTCTATTTATACAACTGGAATTCAAATAGAATTGAAGGAAAATAGATGTGATAAGTCAGAACAAAATTTTATTTGAATTTCAAGTTTTTAATAGAAATTTTTTATTGACGAGCTACAACAATTGCACCTATTAAAGCAACTAAAGGTATTAGTGAAATAAGTTCAAATGGAAGAAAAAAATCTGTTGATAAATGAATTCCAATTAGTTGACTATTACTTAGAAAATCTTGCTCTATAATCTGGTTTGATCTTGTAGTCCAAATAATCCTGTACCATGACATATCTGAAATAGTAGTAATTAGTGAAATAAAAAGACTTATACAAACCATCGAAGTAATTCTATCTCCTACGGTGCAAAGATGAAAATTTTTGTAATATTCTGAACCATTCATGAACATCACAACAAAAATGATTAAAATATTTATAGCTCCTACATAAATAAGTAGCTGCGCAGCAGCTACAAAATAGGAGTTAGATAGAATATAGAATAACGATGTACAAACAAGAATCAATCCCAAGAAAAAGATAGAATAAATTGAATTGGGAAGTCATACCACTCCTAGACCCCCTAATATAAGACCCGATCCTAGAAAGACTAAAAGAAAATCATGTATTGGTTTAGATAAATCCATTTTTTTTAAAATAAAAAATCAAAAACAAAGAATTTCATGACTTTATTGACCTGACCAGGAAAAAATAAGTTTTTCTATTTTTTATGATACTTCTTAATTGTTAATTAAATGAAATTGTAATGGGTATGAATTGACGTAGATGCTTTTATTTTATTGGACCACTATCAATTCTTTATTCGTCGAAAGAGTAGTTTGAACCTATCTATTTTTGATATCATTTATCTACTTTGAAACCATTACTATTATAATATAGAAATCGATATTGTTTTCAATCTAAATTAAGCTAGGAGTCTCATCAAGCAACCACTAGTTTGAATTGACCGAGCAAAAATCTTATTCTTTTAGATCCGAACTAAGCCTTCGGAATTCAGAATTTTTTTTCGAATCAAATTTAAGGGTTTATTCGTTGTTTATTTGAGGTAAATTCGAAATTGTTCGAATTGTGTAATCATCAATTACTGACATTGGTAAGCGACCCAAAGCAATTTGATTATAATTCAATTAGTGACGATCATAAGTAGAAAGTTCATATTCTTCGATCATTGATAAATAATTTGTTGGGCAATACTCAACGCAATTACCACAAAATATACAGATTCCAAATTCAATATTATAATTAAGCAATCATTTCTTTCGAATATCAGTTTCTAATTACCAATCAACAACGGGTAAATGTATAGGACATACACGCACACATACTTCACAAGCAATGCATTTATCAAATTCAAAGTGTATTCGGCCTCGGAAACATTCCGATGTGGTCAATTTTTTGTAGAGTTATTGAATAGTTACAGGTAAACGATTTGCATAGGAAAAGGTAATCATGAAACCTTGGCCGATGTATCTGGCGGCTCGTATTGTTCGTTGACCATAATTTATGAATTTAGTTATCATAGGGAGCATATTTAGAAGATCTATAAAAAAGATTTTATGATTATTTCTTTCTATTGTTTGAGACAAGTCGTGAATATAAAATATTGTGGTCTTTTACAGTGAAATAAGTTGGGACGAGGTTGTCAATAAAAGATTACCTAGAGAAATAGGTAAAAGAAATTTCCACCCAAGATTTAATAATTGGTCCATTCTCAGCCTCTGTAAAGTCCATCTTGTTGCAATAGAAATGAATAAAAACAAATAAGTTTTGGCTAATGTGATAAAGGGACCAATTAGTGATCCAAAGACTTTACCCTTTTTATTTATGTCAAATAGATCAGGAACAAATATGTACGGAACAGAAAGATTCCAACCTCCCAAGTAAAGAATTGTTACAAATAATGAAGAAACTAGTAGATTTAGATATGAAGCAATGTAAAATAAACCAAATTTGATATCTGAATATTCGGTTTGATACCCTGCTACTAATTCTTCTTCTGCTTCTGGTAAATCAAAAGGTAATCTTTCACACTCGGCTAGAGAAGAAATTATAAAAACAATAAACCCGATGGGTTGACGCCACAAATTCCACCCCCAAAAACCATATTTTGACTGCGCTTCTACTATATCAACTGTACTTGAACTGTTAGATAATCATAGTCGATGATAACATCACTGTGCCCATCGCTATTACAGAACTGTACGTGAGATTTTCACCTCATACGGCTCCTCTAAGGGCCCTTTCCTATTCTTTATCTTTATATGTTTATCAGATAGAGTCAAAATCTATCCTAAGGTCCCAAATTAGACCAATGGAATTCTGTCTACTATATTTAAAATTAATAAATAAGTACTTGTGAATTGATCTCATCTTTTAAGAATTTTTATTTTTCTTTGTTGATTAATAAGCTTATCATTAAATAAACTGCGCTTTATAGCAATATCACATATACATTTCAACCTCAAATTCTCAATTACGAAAAAAATTAGAGATCCATTAGTTCATGAATCATGACAAAAATTCTCTCTATAAATCGAAATCAAAATTGAATTATAGGAAAGAAAGAATAAAAATAAAAAAAGAAAAAAGGAAGAAAAAAAAGACATCCCTCCTTTTTGCTTTTGCAATTAGATTCTTTTCTTTCTATTTCGATTTATTTTATTTCATTCCTATTCTCCTTTCTCAGAAAAAGGGCCTTTAACCAAAGTAAAAGATTACTTCATTCTTGATAGTTATTTACTTATTCAGTGGAGAGGAACATACTCTAGATCAGAATCATGGGGAGTACTTCTTGATCATTTCTACGAACGTAAAGCCCCAATTCGAATTCCTTTTATGTACATAAATATCCTCTTGGATAACTTACATAATCTCAGTTACTAATCCTTTGTGTATCTTGGTCTTCCTAACCATTCACTCATTTTTGCTTTCAACCTCCCGTTGTGGAAATCCATCTATGGTAATAGACAGTCAAAACTCCATACAGTTGATCTTTTGAACCCGCTTCAAGCTATCATGACAATTCACCAATCTTGGGGTAAACAATCTCTATTGCTTACGTTTACTTTTTTCACCATTTGATTCTTGTACATAGGAAATGAGACTCAACCTTTTTACTGCAAATTTCTAAGCCGTTTTCTTTCACTCATATAACTATCTGGTTTAGTTCATCAACTCAAATGCTAAAGAAAAATGAAAAAATATATATTCAATCAAATCTTTTTACCTTGTTTCTAGAAAGAAAAGAATTTGGAGAAATTTTAGGTCTCACCGAATCACACGTAGAGATGTTGATAACACACATAGAGCTAATGGTATTTCATAACTAATTGATTGAGCAGCTGCCCATAGACCACCTAAAAAGGAAATTTATTATTTTATCCATATCCCGACATAAGAAGTCTAACGGGAGCAATACTTGAAATGGCAATCCATAAAAAAACACCAATACTAAAATCGGCTAGAACAAGGCGATCACCAAAAGGAATTACTGAATAACTTAGAAAGATAGATATTACTACTATAGATGGTCCGATATTGAATAAACGAGTATCTCTTGTAGATGGAATAAGGTTCTCTTTCAAAAGCAGTTTTGTCCCCTCTGCTAGAGCTTGAAGAATTCCTAAAGGGCCAACATATTCAGGCCCGATACGTTGTTGTATTTCTGCAGATATTTATCTTTCTAACCAAACAATTACTAGTACACCTATTGTGATTCCTAATACAAGAGTCAAAATAGGGACAAGTATCCATATGATCCCATAGACTTCTTTTAAGAATTCCAATTTGAAAAAAGAATTGATAGTCTCTATTTCTGTTGTATCAATTATCATTTCAACGATCAACTTCTCCCATAATGATATCTATGCTACCTAGTATTGTCATAATATCAGCCAATTTCATTCTTTTGACTAATTGAGAAAGAATTTGCAAATTGATAAAACCTGGGGAGCGAATTTTTCATCTCCAAGGAAAGACGCTTTGATCTCCTATAAGAAAAATTCCCAATTCTCCTTTTTGGGCTTCAACTCTTACATAAAGTTCTTGTTTCGATAATTCAAAAGTTGGAGAAGGTTTTTTACTAATAAACTGATATTCAAAATCATTCCATTCAAGATCTTTTAATCTATCAAAACGTCAAATTTCTAAATTTTCGTAAGGCCCTCCTGGAATTCCTTCCAAAGCCTGTTGAATAATCTTTATGGATTCTGTCATTTTCCCGATTCGTACTAAATAACGAGCTAGTGAATCCCCTTCTCGTTACCATTGAACCTGCCAATCAAATTCGTCGTAAGACTCATAATGATCAACTTTACGAAGATCCCACTGTATTCCGGAAGCTCGTAGCATTGGTCCCGATAAACCCCAATTTAATGCCTCGTCTCCCTCAATAATGCCTATGCCTTCAACTCGTTCTAAAAAATAGGATTCCAGGTAATAAGTTTTTGATACTCAGCAATCCCTGTTAAAAGATAATCGCAAAAATCCAAACATTTATCTATCCAGCCATAGGGTAGATAGGCAGCCACTCCTTCGAAACGAAAATATTATGCATCATTCGCATACCGGTGGCAGCTTCGGAGAGGTCATATATCAATTCTCTTTTTCAAAAAAATATAGAAGAATGGGGTCTGCACACCAATATCCGCCATAAAAGGACCGAGCCATAACAAATGAGAAGTTATCCGACTCAACTCCAACATAATGACTCTGATATAGCTAGCCCTTTTAGGTACTTGAATATTGCCTAATTGTTCGGGTCCATTTATGGTTATTGCTTCTGTGAACATAGTAGCTAAATAATTCCAACGTGTTACATAAGGCAAATATTGTATAATTGTTCGGTTTTCCATAATTTTCTCCATCCCTCTATGTAAATAACCCAATATTGGTTAGTCGACAACATCTTCACCATCTAGAGTAACGATGAGTCGAAGAACACCGTGAATTGATGGGTGCTGAGGCCCCATATTGACTATCATGAGGTCTTTTCTTGTAGTTGGTGCAGTCATAAGTTTTTTTACCAATTCATTCTTCCATGAATTACTGAAAGTGAAAAGAAGGTCATCAAAATTTAATCGAAACATATAAGTGAAAATGAAATGACTCTTCAAATTAATCAAATTAACGAGTTTTTATCTCTTGAATGTCCAACTGATTAATTAATTCTTTATAACATACTCTATTTTTTTTTGCCAAATAAGCTAGCAGTCGTTGACGTTTTTCCAAAATTTTCTTCAAACCTATCTGAGATAAATAGTTTTTTTTGTGCAATTCTAAATGGGAAATAAGTCTCCGTATCTTATTGCTGAAATTGAATATTTGAAACTCAATAGATCCTCTCTTTTCTTCTTGAGAAATAACCGAAATGACAGAATTTTTTACTATAAATGAATTTCCCCTTTCTTTATTTTACAGATATGGATTTTATCAAATTTTATCGATCAGTAATAATAATGCCCGTAATTTGAACGTGCTATATAGACTTAATTTCTTTATGAACCCCTAATTTTATCAATTCCAATAAATTAATCAAATTTAAAATTTAATTCAGATAGGAATCCAAAAAGGTGGTATGTATATTTTTTTCATTCACAAAAGCGAATAATTTAAACCTAAAATCCTAAAATGAAGAAGATTCTGTTGATTCATTTTTATATCTAATCGATACCTTATTGATTTAGTATCGTCTACTCGAATTAGATTCGAATGAGA
Organism: Datura wrightii; assembly: GCA_035772735.1. Classification (NCBI taxonomy): domain Eukaryota; kingdom Viridiplantae; phylum Streptophyta; class Magnoliopsida; order Solanales; family Solanaceae; genus Datura; species Datura wrightii. The sequence goes on from JASDFA010000001.1 coordinate 13,768,513, forward strand.
TGTAAGACAAGGCATGTGTGCATTTGTTTGCTTTCAAATACTCTATACGAGACGGGGTATATAGTACTATCAATTAATTTTCAATCGTGGATATATATGTATCCTTAAGATACTGAAACGACTACCATTATTGGTATCAAATCAATAACGATTCATACAAGCTAAATCTTCTAATTGATAATTAGGCCAAAGAAAGAACTTCAATTTAATTAATTCATTTTTCTCTTTATAATTATAAAAAGGTTTCCTTTCATCCAAAAATTGACTCCAGTTTTTTACATTGGTTTCGTTGCAAAATACTGAGTTTATATCGACGTCATTCCAATTCAAAGAATTAAAAAAACTTCGAATTCTCAATTCTCTACGATGTCTAGACTAGAAAATATTTTCAGGAACAAGCAAATCAAAATGATTTTTGTCTGTATTTATTCTTTGAGTTTGTAGTTGCAGAATGAATTCATCAAAATTCTTTTTATCAACATATCTTTGTTCTTGGTATCTTTGATAGTTTGGTGTTTACTTTTATGAATATATATATATGTTAAGAAGAAAAATAGCATAAAATGGGGAAGTTTGATGAAAAAGGGTAGGAAAAGAAAGAAGAAAGTGAGGTTGGGGGTTGAAAAGTCTTTTTTATTTGTTTATAAATGATAAGGCTTATTTGGTTTGATTTATGGTTTATAAGTCAAAAATCATAGGTTAAGATTTCTAATTTATGACTTATTTTTGTTTAAAAACAAGTACTTAAAAATAATTTTTAAACTTCTCCAAACAAACTCCTTAGGAGTACCTTCATGTGGAACAAGTATTTGAAGAATGTACATCATACAATTGAAAAAAGAGTTGGAGCCTCACATACTTGGAGAAGGATGATAAGTATCAGAGAGGAGGTGGAGCAGGAGATTTGGTGGCAAGTCAAAGCAGGAAATTCAAGCTTCTTGTTTGATAACTGGACTCAACAAGGAGCACTATATTATACTAAAGAAAACACAACAGAGGAGTCTGAAGAGGAAGTAAGGGGATTCATAACTAATGAAAGGTGGGTGACACATAAGTTGGGAGATAAAGTTTCAGAGGAGATGTCAGATCATATCTCGGAGGCTGTTGATCCCAGAAACCAGGAAGAGATAGACAAAGCATGATGGATGGGCAATACTTTTGAAAAATTTACAGTGAAATAAGCATACAGCTTATTAAGAAGGAAAAGGGCGAAGCTGGAGTGGCGCTCCAACATATGGCTAAGAGGATTACCTTTCAAAATAAGTTTTTTCCTATGGAGGGTTTGTAGGAGAAGGATTCCTGCCGACGACAACTTGAAGAGATTGCAAATTCAAGTTGTGTCTAAATGCTATTGTTGTGAGTCCCATCACATGAAAACCATGTCACATTTATTTCTAACAGCCAACATAGCTCAAAAGCTATGGAAACAATTTGCTACATGTGCAAGAATCTAAATGGAGGAACAAAATTTATATCAGGTGATTCTCAAGTGGTGGAATCAACCAAGCCCCATCAAGCTACAAATTGCTTTGAAAGCCACCCCGACCATTATCATGTGGAAATTATGGAAAAGGAGATATGCTAGGAGACATGGGAGAGAGATTAATTTCTACAAACTCAATGAGATCACCTAATTAAGGATGCAGCAGTTCTTAAAGTGTAAATATCCTTGGATGGTCATACCAGGAAGATGAGGAATGCAGGTGGACTATCTAACACAAATACAAACCTAAGCTACACTACAAGGTTGTTAGATGGAGGTTCCCACAACCCATTTGGATCAAATGCTACATCAGATGGAGCATGCAGAGGTAATTCAGTAGTGAGAATCTATGATTTTGTTATCAGAGATGAAAAAGGTGACCTAATCTATGTTGAAGCACAGGAGATAATAGTGACCACAAATATGAAAGCAGAGATTATGGCAATTTGGAAAGCTTTAAAGTACTGCATCAGGACATAAAAGAATAACATTATTGTGGAAACATACTCACTGAGCCTACACAAGATGTTAACTACGGAATGGCAGCAACACCCATGGGAAATAGTTAATATACTAGAAGAAGTGCAGAGCATGATGCTGGGATTAGAGATTAAACTACAACACACAATTTTTGGGAAGCTAATCAGCTTGCAGATAATATAGCAAATAGTGTTTTTAACATAAATGGCACATATATCTATGGCACTTTTCTAGATCAACCAACAGAGATTAGAAAACTACTGAACATAGACAGAGCACACATTCCAAACATAAGGATAAGAACGGGGAAATTATCAACGGTTCAGCACAACAAGACAAATAAGCAAATGACACAAGTCACAGTTAAGCTAAAAATTTACAGAGTACCATCGTTTTGGTTACATAGCTATGACAAATTAGCTAGTCTAATTCATAGACAACTTTAAAAAGCATCTATCAGCAAAAGAGAGGGGTTTATCAGTCAGGTAGGTGGATAGAATTCACCAGTGAGGTCGATGTGGATGGAAATCTGAGGCAACTGATTTTCCCCAAATTTGCATCACCGTCTCAGGACCTTCGTGGCGTGACTGGCACCTCTGGACATCACCGATTTCACCTGAAAAGAGGAAGAGCAAGTCAACAAAATGCACAAAAGCTAAAGAATACACAACAGGTCTTACCTCTTTGAGCTGTGGAGAGGTAGACCAATGACATAAAGACGATTGATTGAACACCTAGAGTAAGAGGCAGAGTGTTTCGAAGCTGAAATGGGAGCCATGGAGGATGTTCAGACGATGGAGCAATTAGGAAACTGCTACTCGTGTGGAGAAGGGTTCAAAGAATATAGGGGGAAGGGAACTGGTAGACGGGAGTAGGCCTCTTGGGCTGAACCAATATATACATTTTTTATTGAAAAAATGACATAATTAAGCAAATCTTACTACATATTTACAATATATAACTGATACTTTTAAAAATTTATAAAAAATAGCAAAATAATTATATAAATAGCTTTTTTTACCGTGTTGTTATCCAATCCCACTACCCTAATATTTCTCAATTCCAATGACCTACTTTCCATCTTACTAGATTTTTTAATTTTTCCTCCATTATTCCCTCACACGTTCTTATCAGTTTTTCTCTCCCAAAATTTCAAAAATCTTTCGTAATTTTTGGGTAAATTTTTTTACGATTTAGGATGTGTATTTCAGTTATCGTAATTCAATTTTCAGTTCTCTCTCAGCCATGACGATCTGATATAGAGAATTGCAAATCTATCGAGAAAGCAAAAAAAATTTAATTTTTTTGGTGAAGAAGATGTAGAGAATTGTAGATCCGGTGAAGATAATAACTGAGTATCAAGGGGGTCATCTCAGATCTTAGAGACACACCGAAATCATGTTCGGTAGTAAATCTGATGGATACAGTTGCAAAGCTTAAAAGGATGGAGGTCATCGGTGAAGAACCACTGAATTTTTAAGGAAGAAAGAAGAGAGGAAGATGGTCAGAGCCACTGAATTTTAGAGTTAATACAGTATGTCTCAGTTATTATTAGACTATACATACTGATACAGACTATATTTATCTTTTATTTTGATTTCAAGATGTTTTTGATACATATTGTATCAATTAGATATATAATGTACGAGAATGATTCTTCGATAATAGAATGATAAAGACAAATTTTCATCTTGTATCATAGTTATCACAATTTGTGCTACATGCTTTATTTTCATATTAACAATACAATATTAAAATGTATCAATCGATAATAGACTGATAAAGAATGATGTAGACAATGTTCATCTTGTATTTGAGTTATCACATTCTATGATACAATCTTTTCTCCTTTCTTTTTTTGAATACAACCAACGACTTGAATAATATTATTTTCACATTAACAATATAATACTAAAATGCATCAATCGATAATAAATTGATAAAGAATGATTTAGACAATGTTCATCTTGTATCTGAGTTATCACGTCCTATGATACATAATTTGTTTTCATATTAATGATACAATATGTTAATATCAGATAAAACTATTTGGACATTTTTTTCTGACGACTGGAACATTGTTACAACTAAGAAATTAAATTTTTTTCTAAATCTGCAATGATGATACGACAAATAAAATGAAAAAATCTCCAAAATATACGATTGAAAATCTATAAACCACGCTGATGTGGATTTACTACCATCAAATATGCAGAATCTCTTGATAGTGTGATTCACTACCATTAAATACGCAGTTTCCATTTAAAAAATAACAAAATAACGCAAATTAGGGAGAAATTTATGGGTTTGAAATTTAGATACGATCATAATTGTCACAGTTAATTGTATCAAAAAAATAAGAAAACATGTTATTTATTATAATTTCAGTTAATCATGCTATTTTTGTAATTATTTTACTAGTAAGTGCTACTTACGAAAATTTCTCTTTTTATTTTGTTTTGTTCTTTCTGCTTTTGTGTAATGAGTTTTGGATATTTTCAATAATAGAGCCCTGAGCTCATAAAAAAAAACTATTCAAACAATACAAAAGTATTTAAAAGTTATATTGACTTAAAAATACATTAATTTTATACATTATTTGGTTTTCAAATATGATACAAGTTATTCATTTATTAATTTTATGTAATGTTTAGTTGGTAGGTTCCAAATATTGTATAAAAGTTATTCATGTATTAATTTTATACGGTGTTTGATTGTTTTTTAGTAATTCTACATAATTAATACTCACATAACTTATGAGAAAATTTATGTATAATTTTATGCAGGGTAGAATGTGGAATAAGTTATGTGGGTATTAGTTATACATTGATTAAAATAATAAAATTACACATTTACCCCTATTAATTTACTTTAATTTTTTTTAATTCAATACTTTTTAAAAAAATAATCACTTTCTTCTACGTGCACTTACCCAGAATTAGTTATCACCTATTTTTTTATTCAATATATATTTTTGGATAATATTATTTTTATATATATATATATATATATATATATATATATATATATATATATATATATATATATATATATATATATATATATATATAATTATTCTATAGAATATATATATTCAATTGTGTTATACGATTATATAAAAAATTTAATTGGGCTGATTTTTTTTTTTTAAAAAAATTGGGTTATATATATAATAAAATCATTAGGGGCGAATTATATATATATATATATGCAAACCACGAAACACTGTATAACCCTTTTTTAAAAAAAATATTCAGTTATATAATAAAATATTATACTATTTGTTTACTTATTTATTTATAAATAATATATACTAGTTTATAATAAATTAAATATTCAATAATCAATAATTTATGTGTTGTAATCTCTACATAACTAAACCATATATAAATAATACTTGTATAACTAATACCTACATAACTAATACATGAATAACTAAAACCTGCATAATTAATCCCTGCATAAAATTATACATACATACCCTCATAACTAATTCATGTATTACTAATACCTACATGACTCTAACCCGTAACCAAACGGCCCCAAGCCAATCCAAGCAGGTTCATATTTTTTTTTTTTTTGTAATTTGTGATATTTTGACACGTAGCCATCAGCCATTGGTGTGTGAAAAAAATCACTTCTTTCTTTTTAAACAGGGATTGACCAAAAAGAAGATAATTGTTATGAATAATAAAGCAAGAGGAAGAGTTTTACAGAGAAAGAGAATAATTCTTATTTCTAAGGATGCTCTTGAGGGGTTAAAAGAATCAATTACAATGAATGGAGAACTCCTTTATTTATAGGAAAAAACAAACTTGGTCTCAAAGTTACTAACCCTAACTTTCCTTCTAAAAAATAGACATTCACCTTAACTAGAAATATATTTATAGCACTCTCTCTTGAATGTCTATTTGATAGATAATGTGCCTTGTTAAAATCTTACTAGAAAAAATTCAGTAGAAAAATTTTTAGTGAAGGAAAAAGAGTCCACATATCTAATAATACACATTTTGACTGCCTCATTAAAACCTTACAAGGAAAACCCAGTGAGACTAAACCTCATAAAGAAAAAAGAGTACAACGCATATTAATTCCCCCTAATGAGAACATTATTGAATTTTTGCATCCTGATCTTGTGCACCATCTTTTTGAAAGTTGCAGTTGGTAAATATTTGGTGAATCAGCCACATTGTCACTTGAATGAATCTGTTGTACATTGATATCACCATTCTTTTTGGAGAACATGTGTGTAGAAAAGTTTTGACGAAATGTGGTGCATTCTATCTCCTTTTGTGAATCCTTCCTTTAGTTGTGTTATGCATGCTACATTATCTTCATATAAAATTGTGAGTACTTTATCACGTTTCTAACCATATTTTTCTCTAATGAGATGTGTCATGGACCTCAACCACATACATTCTCGGCTTGCTTCATAAATAGCTATTATCTAAGCATGATTTGATGAAGTGGCTACGAGAAATTGCTTTGTAGATCTCCAAGATATGGCAGTACCTCCACATATGAATATGTAGCCAGTTTGAGATCAAGTTTTTTATGAGTTAGATAAATACCCAGCATTAACATAACCAATAAGATTTGGACTTGCTAATAAATTAACCGAAAAGGCTATATCAGGTTTTATAGTGTTAACAAGATATATTAGTGCATCAATCACACTAATATATGGTACTTTTTAACCAAGAATTTCCTCATTCTTTTCTTGAGGTCAAAACAAATCTTTATTCACATCAAGTGATAGGACAACCATCGAAGTATTTTAATGGATATGCTTCATTCATATAAAATTGTTTCAAAACCTTCTTAGTATAGTCAGATTGATGTATAAAGATATCGTCTACTAAATGCTCAATTTGCAGACCAAGACAAAATTTTATTTTTTCCAGATCTTTCATCTCAAATTCTTTCTTTAGATAATCAATTGTCTTTTGAAACTTTGCTGGATTTCATATAAGGTTTATATCATCAACATAAATGGTACAACAAACTCCAATGTTGTTTTCTTATTTGATTTTCTTCATACAAGAATTATGAGAAAGTTTACAGAAAATTATAAATGCTTCATGCATTATGAATCCTTCAAGATTTTCATATAATTTTTGTCAAGTGATAACATTTATTATTATTTAAATGCATGACATCTTCTGGTGTCTGGACTACAGGTCCAATAAGCTTTACGCTCATCAAGATGCATCGTTTCACTTGAAATTATTTCTACATCAGCATGCTTTAATAGACGTAGAATTCAGATCTTCACAATCTTTTACAATATTGCGCGCTATATTGTATCAAAGATATCGTCAACTATATATAATTTATATCAGTTTGCAATTGCACATAACTCATTGAGATCTCATCACTTTCAATGTTTTTCTTAGGTACCTAAACCTCTCATGAGGTTTTATGAAGTGTTATGTCTTAGGCTCTTCAAGAGCACATAGCCTCCTTATTATGATTATTTGCTTCATTTTTTTCAAAGATTATTGCAATAGAAGCCGATTGATCTATAATGCTTCATGCATACTGTAGACCATCCTTCAGGGACATTAATATAATAAGAGCTTTTGCAGCTGAAATATGAAATTAATTTTGGATCAGCAAATACTTTAGGTATTTGACTTGAATTATTTTTGAATAGGATCATACTAATAATAATTCACAATATATTTCTTAGCTGCTTATTCTCCCTCTTTTCATGTTAGCAGAACTAACATGCATCCCCGAACTTCTTTGGGGAATTCATCTGTGTGCATCATGATAGATTCATTAATCATATAGTGCACATCAAAAGTTATTAGATGAAAAACATTTGATTCCTGATCCTGAACCAACTGAGTAGAGGGGAGATTAATCATAATTTATTGGTCAATATATAAATAACATTATACGTAATATATCATATCAATAGACTAACCCACTAGCTTTGTTCTCATAAGCAACAGTTTAACTATTTATCAGAGGCATTTAATATCAAACCAACTTGGATATAAACCAATATTATCAAGATGAATTGTCCTAATTACACAATCTAAAAATTATTCTTTTAAGGCGATCAATGTCTAGCAAGCAACTTTGTGAATGTCAAACTGTATGTTGACACTAAACGCACATGTGATCATCTTATGGATGCATCTACTTAAGACATCGCATGACAGGTAAATGGGCCCATATTAACCTTGTATACTTTTCAGAATTTTGGGGATTCAGTCCCCAACATTAGCTGGTACAATCAACTTATTATGAGAACAAGCAACAGAAAAAAAATTCTTGAAGAATTTTCTAGTTCTTCAATATATTTTGATAATCAATTAACACATTATATCAGGATGACCAAAATGGTCATATCAGCTGAGAAAATTATCTGTACTAGTAAACTTCTGACTTACCATGATATGTGTTATTTATTTTAATAAATTTCAGGTTTACAATTCAATAAACTTCAGGTTTATAATAGCATGTAATTTTCTTGTGCTTATATTTGTAGTACAAATCGGGTAGCCGTTCACGCATGCACACACACACATTTCTTATTCATAGTAATTTAGAGATATTTAATCTTCCAATCATTTGTAGTCTTAATATGACTATTTTTATTGTTGTTAAATTTTAAGTTTACTACAATTTATGTTTTGATCATTACAACTTTGTACTACAATATAAGATGAATGACATAACAAATAAATAAACTATTCAGGAGCTTTCAATTTATTTTCTATAATAAAATATCATTTGAACATTACTGGTATCATGATACTTGTAGACAAGCAATTAGGCTATTTTGGAGACCTTGATCATTAATCATTAATTTATATTACCAAATATTGCTTAGATAGTTCTGGTATCATGAAGCAAATTTAGACATTGATGGTGCCATGAAATAAACAGTAAATAAGTGAATATTTAAAAACAATTATAAATTCATAACTAACGAAAAATAGACATTAAGTTTTAAACTTCATTATTTTAAACATCTCATTCAGGAGACTAATTAACATATAAATATTTTATCTCAAAAGTGGCAATCAACTAGTAATTACATCATCTAGAAAAAGAAACATGAATTGTTATTTTCTTTGAAGAAATCAATAGCAACTAACCATAATGTATCTCTATGGTTATAATAGAAAATATTTTACTCTGCTTTCTTTTGCCTTAAAAAGATACTTTAGTAAAATAATTGAACATATTTCTATGTAGGACAGATACGTATTGCAATGACTTTCATACCACAAAAATAACTTATATCTCCTTGTTATTTTTATCTCTCTAGGAGGTAAGTTGTAGCATTTCTTTTATTTACTTCGGGGAATGAACATGATTATATTGTGCTTGAAATATAATATTTATCAATAGGTCATTATTGTGTTCAAGCATAAGAATACATTATTTTAGATAAGTTGCAAATTCTTCTAATTCACGAGAAGATTTTAAAGTTCCACTACTTTCAAAGTAGATTTCAGATTTACTACTTCGAGAGTAAATTTCATATTTACTAATTCGGGAGTAAATTTCATAATATTTCTTCTCAATTATTCTATTTTTTTTGGAGATAGGTCGTGATGTATTCACAACTAAATGCACATTCATATTTATATGTTATTAAAATATTATACATTCACTTCAAGAAATGGATATATATGTGTAACACTTACCAAAAGTTCTCATCCTTCAGGGAATGAGACATAATTATCTAAATGTGTCTTAATCATATCAACTTATGATAGCTCAAAACCTCTTTTAATATGTTGATACTTCGGGAGCAAATTGAGGTATGCATATAACGTAGAGAATTTATCTAACATATTTTCAGATGTAATTATCACAAGCCTATAAAAATATTATCATTTCTAATGATCATATATATTTCTTGCAAACTCATTTTTACTCATTTATAGATATCAAATTAATATCAACATATATTTTTACAATATTATTTTGTTGGAACAAAAATAGATTTACAATGTTATACTGCTAGAACAAATAATTTTCACAATATTGTTCTTTTGGAACAAATATGAGGAATGAATTACTAATTAAATTGATAAGTTGTTCCTCAGATTTATAAACAATTGATATTGTTATTAGCAAAGACATAAATATCAAGAAATACTAACCTTTATCTTTCCAAAGAAACTTTGATTTTTCTTACTTCAGATCTTTTCAAAATGAGAGCTCAAGGCAGAGACTCACGCTGATAACGTGTTATGAAATAATAAAGCAAGAGGAAGAATTTTATAGAGAAAGAGAGAATAATTTTTATTTTTATTGAGGGATGCTCTTGAAGGGATAAAGGGATCAATTACAATGAATGGATAAAACTAATTTGATTCCAAAGTTATTAACGCTAACTTTCTTTCTAATAAATAGACATTCACCATAAATAAAAAATAGAAAAAGTGTCAAATACCCCTCTACTTTAGTTTCATAGCTAATTTTACCCTCCGTCATGCTATAGGACCAAATATACCCCTACTGTTATCAAAGTATTTAAAAATACCCTTCATTTGAATGGAATCCTCAAATAATGGGTATTTTAAATCAGATTTTAAACATGACACTTAAAATCAAATTTGAAGGACTTATATTAATCGAAGCATGTCATATTGACCAATGTCATTTGGCAAAGCAACACATGATATATTTATTAAAAAATTAACTTTTTGAAATTGTGTCTTTTTAATATCTAAAATTATATTTAAATATATTATAAAAAATAATATGAAATTTTATGAGTGAAAATTTTAAGAATTCAAAAATTGATTTGATATAATTTTTGAAAGTTTAAATATTTAAAAGTTAAATTTTTATTGTTAGATAAATATTTAAAGGTAAATTTTTAAAATTTATCTTGGTAAATTGAACTTCAACTTTTGATCATAAAAATTCAATTTTATGAGGTCCATTTTTTAAAGATAAATTTTAAAAATTTACCTTTAAATATTTATTTAGTAATAAAAATTTAACTTTGAAATATTTTAAATTTTAAAAAATTGTCAAATCAATTTTTGAATTTTCAAAATTTTCACTCATAAAATTTCATATTTTTTAAATAATATATTTAAATATAATTTTAAATATTAAAAAATCACAACTTCAAGTCAAATTTTAACAAATATATTATGCGTTGCTTTGTTAAATGATATTGGTCAATATGACACACTTCGATTAATATAAGTCGTTCAAATTTGATTTTAAGTGTTATATTTTAAATCTCATTTAAAATACCTCTTATTTGGGGATTCCATCCAAATAAGTGATATTTTTGAATACTTTAATAACAACAAAGATATATTTGACCTTATAATATGATGATGGATAAAATTAACTATTAAACTAAATTTAAAAAGGTATATTTGACCCTCCCTCCAAAAAAATATATTTAACCAAAAATCAACCATGGATTCCGGCGAAACAGCCGTAGACCGAATCAGTCAGTTGTCGGACTGTCTTCTTCCTCAGATTCTCTCTCTTATGCCAACAGATGAGACACTGGTAACAAGTGCTCTCTCAAAAAGGTGGCACTATCTCTGGAATTCACTTGATACCTTCTCTTTTAGTATCTTTGATTACCATGAAGGATACGTATCCTATGTTGATTATGTGTTAGCTCATTCCGTTTCTCCCAAATTAAAAAATTCCAACTCGACAGCCATGAACCGGGAGCATACCAGTCGCACATCGACCGATGGTTTAGTTTTGCTGTTGAAAAGAAAGTGGAAAATGTGAAACTCCGGTCAAATTATGATGAAGAGGTTTGTGTATTGCCTGAATGTTTATACACCTGTTCGTCGTTGATAACATTAGTTTTGGGATTTTGTTATTTTGATGCTAACGTGTTCATAGCGTGGAAGTCTCTAAAGAGCATAAAGTTGAAGTGGATGGTGTTACCTGATGACCATATTGTGAACTTACTGAGAGGTTGTCCTGCATTGGAGACTATGAAATTATCAAATTTTAAGGTTTTAGTCGCTTGGAAATTAGGTCTTCTAAATTAAAGAGACTGAATTTGGTAGAATATGATGATGAAGAAATTGATCATTCATTCGAAATTATTGCCCCCTATCTTCACCATTTGGAGATTTCAGAAAGACTTAATGGTCTCAAGTGTAGGCTTGTAGATGTGTCCTCCTTGGTTAATGCTAAGCTTACGTTCAACATTACTGTGTATCAAAGAAATCAAATATTTGCCTGATGATGAAGTTGATGATGAGGAAGACAGTTGTCGTGACTATCATCAAGGCTTTATGATTCTCGTCCAAGATTATCTTCAAAAGCTGAGTTGTGCAAGCAAGATAACAATTGGAACATGGTTCACAGAGGTTTGTCTTTAACTCAAAAGTCGACTATTAGCAGAGAGTTGCAGATAAACATTATAAAATGGAGATTTGTATACAAAATTCATAAAAACAACTGGATTAATTATAGAAACTTGTGGAGAAGGGTAGAGGGGCGGGCTCGTTCTCCATTGACTTTCAAACCATGGGTCTCCGGCCCTTGAGAATTTCTCGGTTAAAAGAATCAATTTAGAGAAAATTTGTGGGCCTTTTTCCAATCCATTTGTCAATTTTGCGAAGTCGGGTATTTCTGGATTAATTATAGACACCAGGATTTTGTACATTGATGTTGCTTAAAGTGTTTAGATGGTTTGATTTGTCACAGCAAGGTCTCTGTTGTGGAGTACTTTCTTTTGTTGTTTTTATTGCTTTTTCCAGTCTTTACTAATTTCATTGGTAATACCGCACCAGGTCCTATGCATGCTGTAGTTCAAAGGGGTGCCAATTCCAGAATTGAAATGCAAGTATTTGACATTGGAGTTGCATACGAAAAAGTTTAGTGCGTATGGAGAAGCAGCCCTTTTGAGAGCCTCGCCTGATATTGAGACACTCAACATAGACATAGCAGCTATGCATGCAACTTCCTATTGCTTTTTATCTTCTTTTTACATCATTTTATTGCTTTCTTGTGGCAAATGTGCTCTGAAACGAAAAGGATTATTGTGGTATCAATCTTTTGGGTACCTATGCCATAAATCTTTCTGATAGGAATAGCCATTATAATCATTCTCCAGGTATCATTAAATTTGTTGGCTCTGAAATTTTTCTGTACCGGACACTTCTACTGTGAAGTCATTTTTTTTCCAATTTTGGGCAATTTCGATTAGGGTAACATGCATTTGGCCCTGATCATATTCTGTCTCCATCCTGTTGCTACCTTCTGCTGCTTTGGGTCACAAGATTTGGCCAAAGGAGATAATATTGAGTTGCAGAGTTGGATTTCAGGCTTTGCGTTTCCCAACCTTAAGAATGTTAAGATTGCCATCTCCTCCCGGTCCCGAATATGCTTGATGGATCATCTCAAATGGTCCTATGTGAAGACTCTTTTCAAACTTTCAGAATTTCTGTTAAAGAATGCATCAGTTTTGGAGAAGTTTGTTATCATATCAAAGAGAAGGTGTGAGACATGTTTGATGAACTGTGCGTACAAATATTTATTTCCATTGGCTGAGAAATTGTTAAGTTCCCCAAGATTATCCACCAATTCTGTGATTATCTTCCAGGAGTGAGCTTTCCATGACTGGAGACAGCGTACAAGAAATGTCGAACCTTATTTTGAGTTTTTGATATACTGCTCCATGCAATCAATAACCCTTAACTTCTATATGTAACTAATTACTATTTTCTTGGACTTTACCCTTGTGGTATAGCAAATGTTAAAGTAGCTTGGTTTCTCATGAAGCTTTTATTTGTTGCATTTTAGATGTTGAACATGTGCATTGAGATTTCCTTCTTGGACCTATTTGTTGATATACAACAAGGGCTTTGTTGAAGAACAAGAAAAGAAAGAATCAAAAGGCTAACTACAAAGAATGGGGAAGGGGGTGCCTATATATAGGCATAAGACTACCTAAAACCCTAAGGCCCATCTACTAGCAATTATATGGGCTAACAATAATATGGGCTAACATTCCCCCTCAAACTCATAATGCGACAGTAATAAGCATTGAGAGTTTGTCACACAAGAAATGAAACCGAGATGCTGACTGAGTCTTCGTAAAAAGGTCAGCAATCTGCAAGGCCGATGGAACGAAAGGAAGCGATATGGTCCCGAGCTGGAGATGATGACGAGTGAAGTGACAATCAATCTCAATGTGCTTCGTCCGCTCATGGAAAACAGAGTTCTTTGCAATTTGCATCGCACTCTTGTTATCACAATGTAGAGGAGTAGGCAGAGAAATGTGAACCCCCATATCTGCAAGAAGCCAGCGTAACCAAACAATCTCACATGTAGTCACTGCCATAGCACGATACTCAGCCTCCGTGGAAGATCTAGAGACAACATCTTGTTTCTTGCTCTTCCATGATATCAAAGAATCTCCAAGGAACACACAAAAACCAGTAGTGGATTTGCGATCATTGCGATCGCCATACCAATCAGCATCACTATAGGCTCGCAACTCAAGAGATGACGTCGAGGGAAATTAGAGGTTCTGAAACTGGGTGCCACGAAGATATCTCAAAATACGAAGTACAGCTCCCCAGTGAACTGAAGTAGGAGCAGTAACAAACTGGCTAACAACGTGAACTGCATGAGCTATATCCGGGCGAGTAACGGTAAGATACACCAAGCTACCTACAACAGTCCGATAAAGACTCGGATCTGTTAACAAAACACCATCACTAGGAGAGTACCGTGCATTGGTTTCAAGTGGAGTATCTGCAGTCCTGTTGTCAGAAAGGCGCGCCCATTTAAACAAGTCAGATATATACTTAGTCTGAGAGAGAAGATATCCTTTCTTAGACTGAGCCACCTCAATACCCAAAAAATAACGTAGCAGGCCCAAGTCCTTCATGGCAAACCGATGAGCCAAATTATGCTTCAATGACTCAATACCATCATGATCATCACCAGTTATAACCATATCATCTACATATAAGGACAAAAGGATTCGCCCTGCACTCGTACTTCTAACAAACAACGCAGAATCATGGTTACTCGGGACAAAGCCAAGGGAAGTAATCACAGTGGAGAATTTCTCAAACCAAGCACGAGGGGCTTGCTTGAGACCATATAGAGCTTTTCGAAGCCGACAAACTTCACCCGGCTGGTGATCAATACCCAGTGGAGGGATCATATACACTTCCACATGGAGATCACCATTCAGAAATGCATTCTTGACATCCATTTGAAATATCTTCCACTGTCGAATGGATGAAACGGAAATTATAGTGCGAACAGTCGTCATCTTTGTCACCGGGGAAAAGGTCTCCTCATAGTCCATACCATATTTTTGTGAGTACCCTTTTGCCACAAGTCTAGCCTTGTATCGCTCAACAGACCCATCAGGCTTTGTTTTTATCTTATATACCCATCGACAGCCAATCGTATGTTTACCAGGTGGGAGGGTAACCAAATCCCATGTGTGTGTCTGATACTGAGTTCCTCCGCCATAGCATTCTGCCAAAGAGGATCAGACACAGCCTCTCTATAGGACTCAGGTTCAGACAATTGATGTATGTTTGTAATAAAGGAAGCAAATGGGGGTGAGTAGGTAGAATAAGCAAAATCAGGTAATTTGGTGGACTTACTCTGACGATTAGACCTCCTCAGAGGTGGTGGATCTCCAGTCTCAGGATCAGACTCAGACACAGGCGAGGCTGAAGCACTGTCAGGCGGCACATCGGGTGGCACAACTGAATCCAAAACTGGAGCCTCTGTGTCAATGCCAAATGGATCAATACGCCGAAGATCTGACTTAGTAACATCATGGGATTTAGCTGGAATTGAATAGAAAGGAATATGCTCCAAAAAGGTGACATGCCGTGAAACATATAATTTCTGACTGACAGGATCATAGCAACGATAACCTTTCTGTCCAACACCATACCCCAAAAACACACATATAGCTGATTTTGCCTCTAGCTTGTTTCATTCAACGTGAGGACGAAGAATAAAACAAGTACATCCAAAAACTCGTAATGCAGAGTAATCTGGCATGTGACCATATAATTTCTGAAACGGAGACATCCCTGAAGTCAATGCAGTAGGAATACAATTGATCACATATACAACAATTAGGACTGCTTCTCCCAAAAAATTACTAGGAACCTCTGCAGATAATAGTAAGGAGCGTGTTGTCTCAACAATATGACGGTGTTTCCTTTCGGCAACACCGTTCTACTCAGGAGTATCTGTACAAGATGACTGGTGTATGGTACCATCAGAGGCAAGTAACTGAGTGAAATCACTGGAGGTATATTCACCCCCTAAGTCACACCTGAAACACTTTATCACAGCCGAATGTTGCGTTTTAACAAGGGCTCCAAAGTTGCTGTAAATGCCAAAGAAGTCAGACCTGCGCTTCATAAGATAAACCTAGGTATACCGAGTATAGTCATCTATGAACGAAACATAATAGTTCGAACCACCATTGATACTGGTGATGGTCCCCATACATCAGAATGAATAATATCAAAAAGGAGCAACTGAATAAGACATACTTTTATTAAAAGGTAAGGCAGAAAATTTTGCTAGTTTACAACCACTAAAATCTGAAATATCAGAAGTGTTTAAATGACCCAAAGCACCAGTAGAGGCTAAAAAACGTAAATGTGACACTGATACATGTCCCAACCGGGAATGCCAAAGATAAAACTGCAAAGACAAAGGACTCAAACAAAAAGAAGACAAATCAATGCTAGAGGCGGCAACAACAGACACTTTGAGACTCTCCAGGACATAGAGTTCCCCCAACCTACGGCCAATCCCAATCACCTTCTGAGTGTGTTGGTCCTGTACAACACAAACAGAATCAGAAAAGAATACCCAATGACCAGTCCTACACAACTGACTGACAAAAGCAAGATTAAAAGCAAGTTTAGGAATATAATAGACATCAGACAGAATAATGTGAGAAGTAGTAATAGAACCGACACCCTCGACTGGCATAGACGTAGCACTGGCAGACATAACAGAGAGTGGTGAAATGGGTGACAAGGAACCAAATAATGACAGAAAATGTGACATATGTTGGGTCGCACTAGAATCCAGAATCCACAAGGATGAGGGAATACCTGATGTACTAGAGGAAGCTGGGCCTGAGCTGGATGCTGACATGGCAGTAGGATTGGAGGCCAAAAACTGTCTGAACTGTTCGAACACCCAAGGATCCAATGCCGAAGGAGGCACAGTGCTAACAGACTCAGTATCTACTGATGGTGCAGCAGCAACAAACTGTGGAGGGAGAGGAGGAGTATCAAAGGAGTGTGGCTGTCCATTCTTCTGTTGCTGACCAGACTTAGCCTTGTTGAGTAACAACGGACACTGAGCCTTCCAATGATTTTTCTGCTTGCAAAATGCACACTCATCAAACGCAACTTTAGGAGATCGTCGCGGTTGATTGGAAGTCTGAGAACGGTGTGCTCTAGACTGATCCGGTGAAGCAACAAACACAGCAGGAGTAGTAGGTTTTTTCGACCCTTTATCCAATTGAGATTTGATACGAGTCTCTTCTGCAATCAGTTCATGGACAACTGAATCAACTGTGGGGAGGGGAGATCGATGAAGGATTGTTCCACATAGTCCTTCAAAATCAGAACGCAATGCCATCAAAAATTGAACCAAACGTTGTTCTTCCCTCCTAGCAATATACGGCGCAAAACCTTTCAATTCTGTAGATTCAGTAAGGGCCAATTGATCCCACAAATAACACATAGCAGTATAGAAATCTTGGATGCTCATAGCATTCTGTTGAAGAGAACGAATATCGTATTCTAATTGGTACTGCTTCGCAAAATTAGACTGAGTGTACAGTCTCTCCAAGTGATCCCAGATTTCTTTTGCTGTGTCATATTTAGCCAATTGCATACCAATTGACTGAGTTATGGAGTTGTTAATCCAAGTGATAACCTTGGAGTTAGCAGTTTCCCATAAATCCAACGACAGTACAAAATCCTCAGCCTTCTCATCCTTAGGTTTGGATTTAACCCCAGTAACATAGCCCCACATATTCTTGCCACGAAGAAAATGCTTCATGACATAACTCGAATACACATAATTTTTGCCATCTAATTGAGTGTTAATGGATTGGAGAGAATCATCCTTTCCAGCCATATTGACAAAATCAAAGGGAATATAGCAAGATAAGCAACCCCAAAACAACGATAAGAACAAAATACCCTAGTCCAAATCAAACCAAACCAACAACGCCGTTCAAATCAAACCAAACCAACAACACCGTCCAAATCAAACCAAACAACAAGGGCTCTGATACCATGTTGATATACAACAAGAGATTTGTTGAAGAACAAGAAAAGAAAGAATCAAAAGGCTAACTACAAAGAATGGGGAAGGGGGTGCCTATATATAGGCATAAGACTACCTAAAACCTTAAGGCCCATCTACTAGCAATTATATAGGCTAACAATAATATGGGCTAACACTATTAAGATGAGATCAACAAGTCACATTTAAGAAAATAATTAGCCGCATAAAATGTTGTGTTTTTGTACCTTGCTTTGTCAATAGCACCAAGGTCCTTGATTGTGAAATGGTCCCCTTTTTGGAATTTTTTCTTTGAAGAAAGGGGATTGCATTGTTTTCTTTCCTTAATAATTTTAGCAGTTGTGGTTGTGGCTTACTGTGCTATTGAATCTTTGTATTTGGCACTAAGGTCATAATTAGAATATCTTATTAGATCTATCTGCTTGATTTGCTCAAAATCTCCATTCTTCAGGTAGAATTTAGTTATCTGGGACAGTTTATAAGGGGTTGTCAATTTTTTTGTGGAACAACATCTCTCTTGATAAAAATTTTCAGTTGTAGTTTGGTTTATGTTTCCCTGTTTTTTAAATAAAACTACCATTCTACGTTTCCCATATTATTGTAAAGATATGACACCTAGGCCTAACTCAACCTCAAAAGCTAGCTCATGAGGAGAGGATTGCCCAAGTTCATATAAGCAAACTATCAGTCCATTCTGTTGATATATAACAAGGGTTTTATTGAAGAACAAGAAAAGAAAGAATCAAAAAAAGCTAACTGAGAATTGAATACAATAATCTAGAATGGGGAAGGGGTGCCTATATATAGGCATAAACTAAAATCCTAATGCCTATAAAAATAGGACTACCTAAAATCCTAATGCCCATAGGACTACCTAAAATCCTAATGCTCATAGGACTACCTAAAATCCTAATGCCCATAGGACTACCTAAAATCCTAAGGCCCATTTGCTAACAATTATATAGGCTAACATTCCCCCTCAAACTCATAATGCGACAGTAATAAGCATTGAGAGTTTGTCACACAAGAAACGAAACCAAGACGTTGACTGAGCCTTCGTAAAAAGGTCAGCAATCTGCAAGGCTGACGGAACAAAAGGAAGCGATATAGTCCCGAGCTGGAGATGATGACGAAGTAGAACACATTGAAGGAGTTCCAGTCCGAGAAGAAAAAGGAAACGTCCCAATATCACTGTGGAACATTTCGTCAAACATATCCTGCAATTCTTCAAAGGTTTCTCCCTGATTTTCATTGGACTTATTTTGACTCATCATAGCTGCCATTTCATTCAGGAAATCACCCATGCCATTTTCGTCATCATCATCACCAGAGTCATAAACTCCTACATCGTACAGAAACCTTTTGTTGTGATCCGATAGCACAGAATATGCTTCTTGAATTGCCTGAAATTTCTTCTTCGCCTCCTCCACGAACTTTGAATTCCCCGATGCTGAGCAGCGATCTGGATGCCATTTCAGTGCAAGTTTCTTGTAAGCATTCCTAAGCTCTGTTTCTGTGCATTCCTTTTTCAACCCCAAAACTGCATAAAAATCATTGCTTTTGTCTTCTTCAGCAGCCATTCTTCAATACTCACACAAAAAACCGATCAACATAAACTTAAACCCAGAATATTTCCTGTCTTATCGACGAATTAAATACAAAGCTCAGCCTTCAACAACAAATCCAATCTTGACAAAAGCAAAGTGAATACAACAAGATAAGCAACCCCAAAACAACGATAGAAACAAAATACCCTAGTCACAAAACAAACCAACAACGACGTCCAAATCAAACCAAACCAACAACGACAATCATACAACGCCGTCCAAAGCAAACCAAACCAACAACGAATTTGCTAACCAAATCAAACCAAACCAACAACGACAATCATACAACGTCGTCCAAAGCAAACCAAACCAACAACGAATTTGCTAACAAGAAACCTTGGTTTCTTGGATCAAAGATATCATTGAAAGAATATCCCTGTTTGTCTCAATTCTTGGATCAAAGATATCATTGAAAGAATATCCCTATTTGTCTCAATATCTACCCATCGATCTCCCACCCAATCCCTTGAGATTCTAAGATTCTTTTTATCTATATTCAAGAACATCCTCTCACCAGGAACATAAACTCGATATTCCTTTTCTGATTTGTCTGCGTCAACAATTATTCCTTTACACCAACCATCACTCCACCAGGCATCAATAGGCCCTCCCACATCAAAGGCAAGATCTCCCGGATCACAAGGACGGTAAGCAGGCAACTGAACTTAAAGTCAATGAGAATGATTGTAATAACAGCAGCAGTAGCGGCAGCGACAAGCATGACTTAGACTGCCACCTTAGCGATGATAATGATTCTTTCAACACAGACATTGACAACGAATTTAGCGAAAGCATCAAACACAGGAGAACATCAACTCGATTCGCGAAAATTGGTGATTATTTACAAGTAGGGAAGAATCGATTTATTTTGGCTCTGATACCATGTAAAGATATGACACCTAGGCCTAACTCAACCTCAAAAGCTAGCTCATGAGGGGAGGATTGCCCAAGTCCATATAAGCAAACTATCAGTCCATTCTGTTGATATATAACAAGGGTTTTATTGAAGAACAAAAAAAGAAAGAATCAAAAAAAGCTAACTGAGAATTGAATACAATAATCTAGAATGGGGAAGGGGGTGCCTATATATAGGCATAAACTAAAATCCTAATGCCTATAGGAATAGGACTACCTAAATCCTAATGGCCATAGGACTACCTAAAATCCTAATGCCCATGGGACTACTTAAAATTCTAAGGCCCATTTGCTAACAATTATATGGGCTAACAATTATTTCTTTTGATGTTTCCACACTCATGAATTACTTAATTCTTCAAACAGCTTTTACAGAAGATATGCTTTACAAGTTTTCAGCTTTCAAGTGACACGTGATCAGAATACCCCCTAAGCTTCTTTCTTCTGAATAGAGGCTTTCAGGAAATGCTATATTTAGTTTTTGATTTACTGTTGATGAAAATCTTGAACTTGTTTGTATAAATAATAAATATACCCTAATGACATAGCAAATTTTATGGTTGCTTGGTTTCTCTTGAAGCTTTTGTTGTTGCATTCTAGATGTTCTACATGTGTTTCAGAGTTTCTTCTGCTAGGCTTGTTTTCCTAGATCTGTCGATTGGCAGATCTACAATCCACTCCTTTTCTAATATCTAAGCTCATGAAATGTTATGTTTCACCACCTTTTCCATTGTATCGAGGCTCAGAAGTTAGAGGTTTCTGCTGCTTAAATGTTTGCCTCTCTGTAGCCAATTGTGATTGAGGCTTACAATGCAGTTGAATGCTTTTACCTGAACTTTAGGTCATGATATAGGATCATTCAGGTTGATACATATGTTTACCTGATATCTTTATTTGTCAGACAGATTTGACTGTGCGCACCTGATATCTTTTATCCCCTTCTTTTGGTAAGAAGATAATGTATTGTAGAATAATGTTTGTGACGAATGATACCAATACATTGAACTTTGGATAAAGCAAAGCAATAATGGTCAGTTTTGTTGCTTGTTTGCTAGTCCTTGACATACTGACTCTAAATTTTCGCATTATGTTCAATGGTATTACATTCTTTTGCTCTATCCATACATTTGCAATGGTACTCTGTTTTTTGAGCATCAGTTGTTTGGCCAATCTTCTAAAATCAGCTTATTTTGAGAAGTATTTTTTTCAAAAGTGCTTATAAAAAAGTGTTTTTTTTGTGAGAAGCAGTTTGTGTTTGACCAATAATTTAAAAAACACTTTTGAGTAGCATTTAGTTTTTTACCAAGCTTTTGAAAAGTGCTTCTAAGTATATTTTTCTCAAAAGTGCTTTTGGAGAGAAGCTACTTTTTTTAGCTTCTGAAAAACAACTTTTGCTACTCCTTAAAAACACTTATTTTTTCCAAAAATTAGGTCAAACACATTCTTTTTAAAAAAAAACAAACACTTTTTAGAAAAAATAAGCATTTTTGACCTCCCAAAAGCTTGACCAAACAAGTTAATAATCTCTTCTTCCTTTCATGTTTTAGTTTTCAATAGTCTTCCACTATTTCTCAAACAAGCTAATAATCTCTTCTTCCTTTCATGTTTTAGTTTTCAATAGTCTTCCACTATTTCTTCCAATATAATCACACTCCTGCAAAGTGGACAACTTGTTTTTTACCACGACTAAATTGGCCTTTTTTTTTAATGCACTAGTCTCCATCTGATAAGCATATGTACAGTCAAGTGACTGTCTATCACTGATCTGAATATACCCCATAAACTTCTTTCGTCTGAAGACAAATTTAAACCTCTTAATATAATAACTATATAATTAATGTAGGTCTTGTGGACGACTAAGGGAACACTTGGAGTTTCACATTAATTATACTGCATGTAACTCTTTTAAGTGCCCACGTCATCAAAATTTTAGTTTTCCCTTCATTCCTTTTCGTTTCTTCCATTTGGCATTTATCACTGTTTTCTCCCTCTGATTTCTCCGTTTCCCCCTTGCTTTACATGGTGTGAATAGAAAGTAGAAGGCAGAACGTTCTTGGTTTTGCTTGGCAAGTTTTAGATCTTGTGACACTGCACACTCCAACTTACACATACTCTCCCTCTTTGAACTGACAAGTAGAAATTGATTCTGTATGTGTATCTCTCTCTTACCTAGTTCGTTTGTTCAGAAAGTACGAGCAACTTGAATCCAGTTTAGAATTAAGAACTAATGCTTTCAGTTCCACAAAATTGTGGGACTGTAAGGCTGGTAGACATTCCATTTCACCTAATTTCTCTGACAATTTTTGTTACCTTTTTCTCCTTTTTATTTTTCCTTCCTCTCGGTGCGCTTTATTTTGTCTATGTAACTCCTCAATGATTTACTTTGAATATGTTGTATAAGCAGTTGGTTTGGAGGATTAAAGAAAAGCAACTTAAAGTTCCAAGTGCCAGATATCAAAGAGGTTCAGGAAAGGAAAAATACTTTTCGCTGTAAATAATAGTAGATTTGTCCATTTTTTAGAAAATTTACCAACTGTTGGAATTGTAGTAGTTTCCTTCAAGGAATACGTCACAAATATCTAGACTGCAGGTGAGTTGACGAAAAGTTCAGTTCATGAATTTTGCGTTGAAAATTATGTGTCGCCCGTTCAAATATGGAATTAAGTTGTAGGTTCAATTCTTAGTTTTCTCTTACCATATTGAATTATTCAGTATGATTGACATAACCCCACTCCTGAACCTTCTAATACAGTAGTAGAAGTGGAGGATACATCTCACCCTCCCTCCACCTCATTTGTGGGACTCTAATTAGGTTTGTCGTTAGAATCCCACTAATTCTTTGAAATTCAACCCCTTCACCAATTAAGAAATCTCTGAAAGACTGAATCTGTTTAACTAAAATTTTCTACTTTTAGCCTAAATTTTTGGTAATTATTTCTTCTAGTGCACACTGATCATATCCCACAAATTCTTTGAAATTCAAGCCATTTACCATTTAAGAAATTTCTGAAAGACTGAACCTTTCAACTAAAATTTTCTACTTTTAGCCTAACTTTTTGGTAATTATTTCTTTTAGTGCACGTATCTGTCTGCCCATCGATTTTCGGTCGACTTTTTGCTAGCAATTTAACCCTTAGTGCTTATGTTTGTGAATGCATGGAACTCCTATTAATTAGTCAAGCCTAACTTGAATTCTTTTTCTGCTTGAGCGAATAGTATTCAAGATCTGCTAAAGTTATCGTCTGCTCAGCTTTAATATGTGGATTTGTGTTGATTCCTTTTCAATTTGTTTCAGGCAATATTAGTTATCATCCATGGATCCTTTTGGTGTCACAGTGATGGATAATGGTACACCTAAATCATCATGTATATGGCGTCGAGAGTTCCTCAAAGTTAGAGGCGAGACTCTGGTAGGTGATCAAGCAGCAAAAAGATCAACCCGACAATAAGAAGAAGAAAGTCGCTGGGAGGAAAATGACATTCTAAAACACGTCTCTGTATGCCCACCGTATCCTTCCTGAGGTAAAACTTCTATTCTGTGTCCTATCCTTTCTTGTGGATTCCCAGTTTCTGAAGGAGTAGCGGCCTGTGTCTCCGGCTAGGCTTATTCATTGTCCAAACATAGTTGATATATTATTTCTGTAGAAATAGCTGTGGGCAGACAACCGATCTTAGCTTTAAGGGAGGAACTTTATACAAATGAATTTGGCTGATCTCAAGGTAGCTATTCTATTCTCAAGCTTGCAGTTTAGTAATTTCTGATGTTCTATTATGAAAATTATGCATTACCTCACAGATACCATTCATTTTATCTTTTGAAAATGTGTATCGTGTCAAGTGAACTAATAATGAGGCAGAGTCAGTTAAATGAATTGCTAATATAAGTTTTTCGAGTATTTACATCTTAAGTTGTTGATTCGCTCAAACTATTTAGTAAAAACACTACAGTGGTTGGTCTGCTTCTAATGACTAATGTTTAGCATTACATTCACGGCCAACTATTAATGAATAAGGGAACTTTTTTTTTTTGACAAAACAAATAATAAGAGGCATGTTTTGTAACATCACATTAAGGTGTTACAATTAATTTATTTACTGATACTAAGTTCCAGTTGATAGTGATAAAAGGTACAAAATGCTATCATTTGTGAGTAGAAAAGATTTTTCTTTGCTAAAGAATGAAAATGATCAGCAGGTGACTATGCTTGATCTGTAATTAGAGTTGTTTTCTGATTCTTACATTTGATAACATTTAGACGTATTTCGATCATAGGTACTTACTTTCATTTTGTCTAATCCAGCAAACTGATTCGTACGGGCTCGGATGTCACTAGCTTCATATTTTGTAATATGGTAAGTGATGCAGTGATTTATCCAGCACCAGCTTAATTTGGTTAAGAAAGAGGCAGAAGAAAACAAAAAAATTTGCCCAGGTTCTTGTTTGATGATTAACTAAAGTTGCATGATGGACTAAAGTTTCAGGCCAAAAAGCCAAGGTGAGAACCCAAGAAGGCCATGAAAGTTGATGTGAAAAGTTATTGATCAACTGCAACTGCTTAGATTCCAATTCATGAATAAAGGATTTTGAAAAGAAAATAATTTGTTCTTAAAGTTACATAAACCTAGCTAAACACATTATTTGCTTTGCTTTTGTGTCATAATTAAGTTACTCATGAATATTGCGTACCAAATTCCAAGCTTATGGCATACCCTAAAGTTGAGGAATAATGCTCTTATATAGGTTCATTTCGGATTTTTGCTGCTTTATATCCTTGCCTTAGTAAAGCAACAACAACAACAATCCCAGTGTAATTCCACGAATGGGTCTTGGAGGATAATGATGTACGCATATCTTACCCCTACCTTTGTGGGGTAGAGAGGTTGTTTCATTGTCTTTTTTAAGCACCATGATATTATTGAAAAATCATTCCAGTGATGATAAAAGTTCAATTACCTTTATATTCTTGATGATTCTTTATGTTTGTTGGTATTTTTGATGACTTAACTAAGTGCTTACTAGATTCAAATATGTGATTCTCATTCAAATAACCTACTACACAGTTAATTTATTGTGCCCTGATTCATTATTTTGTTTGTTAAAATATTCACAGGTTAACCAAGTTCCTTTTGCAATCATTTTTTATTTTTCATGGTGCTCCTCAAACAATTGAATTACAAGTCAAGATATTCACATTCACGCATAAAGAATAGCCTGTGAATGATAAGGGTATTAAAGTAAAAAAAATAATTTTTCTTTCTACTTGAAGGTTTCACAAATTTCTTTTACATGTATTTTTGGTTCAAAGGTGTGGCCTAACTTTTGTTATTAAACTTCTAAAGGATTTTGTTTGTAATTGATGGACAAATTGTTTGGTTGATCCGTTGAATTTGCTTCATTTTGTGGAATCCTTTGATACCATGTATGATTTGTTAGATCTATGAGAAAAAGCTGGTATCTAGGCATGCTATAGTCCTTGACTAATGATATCGATTAAAAAGGGTAATAATGACCTCTCTCCCCTTCGCTAAACAACTCTTCCTTCATTTCAACCTTCATACTTCCGAATAAAATGTAGTACTTCCTTCATCTCAATTTATGTGATATAGTTTGAGCGGGTACAAAGTTTAAGAAATATGAAAGACTGCAATGTTCTAAAACTATCCTTAAATAAAATTTTAAATAGAATAGTGCACCTTTGTGGACACCCAACATGGGTAAAATGTTGATAGTGTCGTTAAATATTTGTCAACTAAGGAAATGTGACACAATATTTGAGTTTGATTGTTATAGAAGGATAATTTATAAAGAATATACTGCTATAATAAATGTCACTGTTGTTATGGAAAAATAAAATATAACATGAAAAATAGATTTCGAAGAAAATCAGACCGTTATAGCGAAATCTTATTACAGTGAGTGACTGTTATAACGAGGTTTTACTATCTTTTGATCATTTTCTCTAAATTTTTAAGTTCCCAATGTTTATAATGCAGTGCAGAGAAGCAGAAGAAAACAAGATGGGGGCCACTTATTTATAGTGGAAATTTCGAAAACCCTTTTCTCTCTTGAAATTCCTTATGGATTCACACCATTCCATCCAAAATGACGGTTTTAGTAGTAGCAACTTGATTCAATATCAGTCAGTTGCCGGACTCACTCTTGCTACAATTGTCTCTTTTTTGCCGGACGCACTCTTGGTATAAATTCTGAAATTCAATTTATAATTTCGTTTTCGTTGCTAGAACTTTTAGGAAAGCACAAAACTTCATATCCGTTGTCGACTACTTTTTAACTCACTTCACTTGTTTCAAAATTTTAAAAATTCCATCTTGATTTAACTGTAATCCCCGAATGGGACTTGAAAATCAGCTAATGGCTCAGTTTTGCTGCCTAAAAACAAAGTGGAAGATGTCGTGTTATATGCATATCTAAGTGCTGTATATCTCTCTTATTAATTGCCTCAATCTCTGTGCACTTGTTCGTAATTGATTGCATTGGATGGATTTGAGCTAGTGGTTGTTTGATAAAGAAAGGATCATTGCTTGGAGCTCTCTCTGAAGAGTCTCAAACTGCACGTTATAAGGTTAGACGATGACAACATTGTGAAATTACTGTCAAGTTGTCCTTTGTAAACTATGGAGTTGTCAATATTCAGGGGGATTTCGTCGTCTAGAAATCATTGCTTCAAATTTAAAGAGACTAAAGTTGATGTTTTTGGAAAATTTCGCTCCACATCTTCAACATTTGGAGCTTACAGGAGATTTTTGGCTATCTCGAGTGTAGGCTAGTAAATGGCTCACTCTTTGGTTACTGCCAGCCTCACTTTTCAATTTGGATGAAGATGAAGACGAGGAAGACAGTTGTCGTGAATTTCATCAAGTTTTCAAAAACCCCTGTTCTGAAGTCTGAACTATCTTCAAAAGTTGACTTATGCGACTGATCTAATAATTGGAAGTTGGTTTGCAATTTTTTTTTTTTTTTTCGCGTTAAAGACCTTATTCTCTGTTTGATTTTGGATATGAATGGCAGCATGAAAACCTGAGAAAGAGAATAGCCTTAAGAATCATAGGCGGATCCAAAATTTATATTTTATGGATTCAATTTTTAAGGTTCTTAGCGTTAAACTCATTGTATTTTTAAGGTGTTCATACCTACAATTTATTGCATTTTTTTTATTATAAATTTTACATAAACTTATGCTCTGTGATAAAAGTACAAATGAACCCGCTACTTGTACTCTACATATACCCCTGTTCAGAATCTAATGCGATTATGAACTTTTGTATACATGAAAATCCCAGTGAAAAAAAAAAAAGCATTTTGGTTAAATAATTGGAAGGAATTTTTTTTTTATGCATACAAGATAT
Organism: Datura wrightii; assembly: GCA_035772735.1. Lineage (NCBI taxonomy): Eukaryota > Viridiplantae > Streptophyta > Magnoliopsida > Solanales > Solanaceae > Datura > Datura wrightii. The sequence continues at coordinate 13,796,665 of JASDFA010000001.1, forward strand.
CTTCTCTGTCAACTTTGATAATGGCAATGATACACAAATGGGAGGCACATGAAATTTAATTGGACTAATGAAGCTAACTTTTATAATGACAATGATACAAATGACTAATAGCAACAAAATTGTACTTTCACCTTCAATCTGACTTTGGAAACGAAGACGATACGGAGAGTCATCTTGACAGGAAATAGGTTAATTACATGAGTTTCAAACTGAAATTTAGATAAATAATTCATTTATTTAGTTTTATCTTTTTTTCAACCTTCAGAAAAATAAAGTATAGGCATTTCATCAAAAAGTTTTCGTACGTTGTAATCACTGTTTTATGATTTTGGTGCAACATGTTTCAAGTGACTTTAAATATGCTTGAAAATATTCTTAGTTACCAAATAAGGATAATTACAATAAAAATATAATTTAAATATATATATTGAATAAAAAGGTTCGGGTCTGTCAAAGTATTATGCCTATAAGAATAAATCCGTAAAGGGCTATAAAATCAATTGATCCCGATTATTCCAGTGCATTTGATATGTTATCTCATTCTCGTACCAAAATAAATAATTTGTGTAAATAAATCAAATCAAAAAAAATAATAATTTGGTAACCAAAATAAAGGGAAGCTAAATGGGTCTAAACACGACAAGAGAAGACTAAATCTAAATGAGATAAACAATTAAACGGGACAGAAAAAGACAGGGCAGGACAAAATATTAGCAGGAAAAGACTTAGAGCCTGTTTGGATAGCTATTTTCTCATGGCTTATAAATCAAAAGCCATAAATTATCTAACTTATGGCTTTTGACTTATTTTTGTTCTTTTACCTTAAAAATAAATCTTTAAAAATACTTTTTAAATTTATTCAAACACTATATTAACCCGTCCCGCCCAGCCCCATCCAATTTCCCTTCTTAAGTTAACACAATACTCATTTCTTTGGTTATACAATAAATAGGATGACTAAATAGATAAGGAGAAAAATTGGGATACAAGAAGTACGTACTCATTATTAATTGATAAGGAGAAAAATGTTTAAATTCAACAAATGGTTGCACCAACATTTGTCAATAAGCGGCATAATTCAGAAAATTATAATTATCTTTGAGTCGCACTTGATCAAATTGAAATGGGGTCGTTTTTTTTTTTTATTTATAAAAACAAACAAATTTAGGATAAAATTTGAAAGATAAAAATAAAAAAGTGAGATGAAAAAAAGTGAAACCAAATATGATTTAAAAAGAGAAACAACAAATCATGGTTTCCGGACAGATTAATTTTTTTTTTCTTCTTTCTATGCAACTCTAGTGTTCGATATTTGTATTTCTTTTCTGGAATCGGCAGCCCTTTGAACTGCAACATGCAAAGTCTTCTGGTTCCAACATTTCTGCAAACTCTACTAAATTGGTCCTTTCTATCATTCATTCTCTATTAGAACAAAAACAATAGTAGTCCTATATAGCAAGACAAGGGCAAAAAAGAAATCAAACTATTTCACATGACATCCATCAAAAGAGCTGTTGTTCCACAAAATAAAAAGATTCAACAATGCTGTAAACCTCAATTACAATAGTAATTAAAAATATAATTAGTTGAAGTAAACAAATGACGCATACCCTTTTCCAAGAGAAAAAGCCATAACTATTGATAAAGGAAGGTAATCAAACACAATATTTCGCTACTTATTAATTGTTGGAGATGCACTACTGAAATTCAAAATCGAGAGAATAAAAATCAACGAACAAAGTTAGTCTAAAATATCAAGGGAGAACCCATCAATTTTTATTGTTATTTTTATTTTTTAAGTTATTTTTAAAAAAACAACGGATTGGATCGGTTGTCCGTCGATTTTTCTTTTGACCAAAAAATCTGCGAAAATTATTTTTTTAAAAGAAAACCGATGCACTTGCTCGATTTTTTATTATTATTCAAATAAAAACCTAGGGAATGGGTTGGTTTTGAAGTGCAAAAAAATTGCAATTGAAGAGTATAAATAAAAACGAAGGAAAGATTTCATTAAAGAGAATGTATAGTCAAGTGGTAGAATTGTCTAATGCCATAGTAAATACTTGGGTTTGAATATATATATATATTTGAAAAAATGGCAGACTGAGTTGGCTGTCCCTCGATTTTAACCGACTCAATCCATCGGTTTCACAATTCTGACGACTATAAGTAGAGCTGTCAAAATGGGTCAGCCCAACCCAAGCCTCATGGGCCAAGAAATTTGATGGGCTAGGACGGGCCGATCTTTCATTTTAAAGGGCCTTAAAATGGTCAACCCAACCCAACCCTAAAAGACCCGCAGGTTGGGGTAGGCTAGCTCTTCATTTTTTCTATTTTTCTTTTATAAGAAAATTGCTTTTTAATATACATTTAAACTTATAGGTATGACACTTTGTTAACATTTCTAGTATATGATTATATGAAAATACATAATTCTACGATAACTTATAATGTATTCCACACCCACACATCATCAAGTATATTTGAATCCACTTATAAAATTATCTTAATTAACATCTTCATTTTTTTCTACATTAATATGCGAATTTAAACAGTTAAAAATTATCAAATATCTATATATCAAAATTAATAATATTTAAATTCACTTCAAAGCATTACCACTTTGAATTTAGATAAAGTCGTGCAACTCGATTTTGAGTTGCAACAAGTGTCTGAATGTTTTCATGATGGATGCAATTTTTATACTTGGTGAATAGAAATTTTAATGTTAGAAATTTAACACTAAATGAGTAAAGTATTGTGTAAGGTATTAAGACTTATTCGATAATCACTATTCTTAGTTTTTACTTCTTTTTTCACAATCTTCTTTTAAATTTTCATTTAAATTAAATAGTCTTTTGGCCCACGGATCGGCCTCAGCCCAACTTCAGTCAAGCCTCAAGGGCCAGCAAGCTAACTTGGGTTGCGCTATAAAGCCTCAGTTTAAATGGGCTTAATATTTTTTAATCCAATCCTACTCTAATAGCAAGCTGGATTGTGCAAGCCTCAAGGGCCAAGCCCATTTTGACGGCTCTAGTTGTAAGTGCATCGGTTTGATGTTGATTTTGCTCAAAAACCGACTTTGTCCATCAATATTGACCCCCATTTCTTCGGAAATTTTTTAAAAGTGATATCTACATAATTATATGAATACTTAACATATTAAATATCCATTAATAAGGTACCATTAGGAATGAATCTATATTATAATAATACTTCTTTTTATTAAATATTAAAATTATTTTGAGTTAATGATCAAAAATACATTAACTTGATTTTTGAGTTTCATAACCGAACTATCAGGTGTGCAAGTTTCTTATCTAATCTATCACCAACTATTTATTAAAATACAACTCAATTATCAGTTATTTCTTTTTCCTATATGAAATATCACCATGACTTCAGACAACAAAATCACTTTAGAAAGTAAAGGTAATATCGCAAATCACATTATTTCTTTTAAAGAATTTATATCACAAGACAGAGTGTCCAACGATTTTTTATTAATAAAAACAAAATCTTCACAAGGGAGAAGTACAAGCTAGGAGGGTTAAAGCTTAACTTATCAACCTTAATGAGTAAATCACATTGGAGTTTAATGTCATGAAATGAAATCTGGATAAACATTTTTAAAATTATCTCTAATATAATTAACTTATTTTGAAGTGTTATATCATATTTGTAATTGTTAACGGAAACATGAAGAAAGAATAAGGAAGAACACAAGATTTAACGTGGTTCGGATCAGAATGATCCTACATCCACTCGAGAACAACTGCCTTTATATTATTAACAAAGAAAGGGGAGAAATTCCAAATACACCTAAGAGAATTGCTCTCTCAACTCTCTACTCTTACAATGTATTTCCTATGATTTTTTTTGGGATGGTTTAATAATGAGGAATGATCATCCTTTTATAGATGACCAAACTTGGCCTCCAAGCACAAAATAAGAAAAAGAAAATTAAATATAAAATTTCCTTCCACAAATTTTGCTTTCTCTCCAAGTTCATTTCTTAGCTAAGTAAATTGGCACATGTATTTTTCTTCCACATGTACAAAAAACCAAACCAACTCTTTCAATCTCCACCTTGGTTTGCGTTTCGAGCATGCATATGAACAACTTCGGCTAAAACTTCTAAGCTTACTGGGCAATCCCGTTGTAAGAAACAAGAAGAATCAAACCTTTGTTGAACATACCATCTCCACCTAGCAGTTGTTCTCCCAAAGTTGCATCAGTTGATGCGTATTCCCGCCAAGTCCTTGTAGTGTGCAAACTTGGCGAGTGGGACTATCTTGTCAACATGTCTGCAGCATTATCGTCTGTGATAACCTTCACGATCTTGATAGCTCCCTCTTCAACAACATCTCGAATAAAATAAAATCTGATATCAATGTGTTTCGTGCACTCATGAAATCTTTGATTTTTAATCAAATGAATAGCACTTTGACTATCACATTTAAGAGTTGATTCCAGCTGAACCAAACTCAACTCTGCCACCAAACCTTTTCAACCAGATAACTTCTTTCACTGCCTCCGCTGCTGCCATATATTCTGCTTCTGTTGTAGACAGAGCGACAATCGACTGTAAAGTCAATTTTCAACTAACGGCACTGCCAATGAGAGTGAAGATGTATCCAGTTATGGACCTCCTTCTATCAAGATCCCCTGCATAATCAGAATCCACATAACCGAGAACTGAAATACCTTTATCACTTTTTCGAAAGGTTAGGCCAACATCAGTAGCTCCTCTGAGATATCTCAATATCCACTTGACAGCTTTCCAATGCCTCTTTCCTGGGTTGGCCATAGACCTACTTACCACACTTACAGATTGAGCAATATCTGGAAGTTTGCACACCATATCATACATAATGCTACCAACTGCGCTAGCATAAGGAACCTTTAACATATGCTCTACCTCATCCTTAGATTGAGACATTTGTAACTCTGAAAGTTTAAAATGAGGAGCTAACGGTGTACTTACAGGCTTTCTCATATGCATATTGAATCTCTCAAGAACCTTTTTGATATACCTCTTCTGAGAAAGATGTACAACACCGTCTTCTCTTGAGATCTCCATTCCAAGGATTTTCTTTGCAGCTCCCAAATCCTTCATGTCAAATTCCTTGCTCAACAGTTTCTTTAAAGCATTTATCTCTGTGATGTTGTTAGTAGCAATAAGCATATCATCAACATACAACAGTAAATAAATCATTGAGTTACCAGACATCTTCATGTGGTACACATAGCTATCAAATGCACTACTTGAGAATTCATGTGTAGTCATGAATGCATCAAACCTCTTGTACCACTGTCGAGGGGATTGCTTCAAACCATACAAAGACTTCTTCAGTTGACATACATGATCTTCTTTCCCTCAGCTAGGAAACCTTCAGGCTGATCCATATAGATTGTCTCTTCAAGATCACCATGCAAGAAAGCAGTTTTGACATCAAGTTGTTCAAGCTCTAAGTCAAATTGTGCAACCAATGCTAGTAGCACGCGAATTGAGCTATGTTTCATGACTGGAGAGAAGATCTCATTGTAGTCAATTCCCTCCTTCTGACTGAAACCCTTTGCAACCAATCTTGCCTTGAACCTAGCATCTTCCACTTATGGAATTCCCTCTTTCTTTCTGTAGACCCATTTGCATCCAACTGTCCTCTTCCCCTTTGGCTTTTTAACTAAGACTCATGTCTGATTCTTGTGAAGAGACTCCATATGTTCCGTCATGGCTAACCATCATTGTGCAGCACCCTTACAACAAGTTGCTTCAACATACAAGGAGGGCTCAAGATCCTTAATCTCTTCTTCTGCAGCTACGAACACATACGCAATCAGATTTGCTTGCTCTATAAGGCGTTCCGACCTCCGTATCTGCCTCTTGTACCTTCCCTTCGCAATTGTGTATGATTCATTGACAACAAATTCTTCAAGTTCTGCATCTTTTGACTCATCAACTTGAGTCTCTTGATCCTTTTCCTTGATAAGCTTCACCGGAAGCTCCACCTGCTCATTGTTCTCATTTCCTGACAACTCCACCGAAACTTTACGAGGATCAAGTATAGAGGATTCATCAAAGGTAACATCTCTGCTAACTACAAATTTGAGTAAAGACAAACACCAAAGCTTGTACCCTTTTACTCCATCCACATACCCTACGAATATAACCTTCTTAGCCCTTGGTTCAAGCTTTCCTTCATTAACATGATAATAAGCTGGACACCCAAATACTCGCAAGTATGAACAGTTAGAGGGTTCACTTGACCATACCTCATTTGGAGTCTTAAATTCAATCGTTGATGTTGGAGATCGATTGACAATATGAGAAGTAGTGTGAACTTCTTTAGCCCAAAACACTTTGGATATTTTGGCTTGTAGGAGAATACAACAAGCCTTTTCAAGAAGAGTTATGTTCATCCTTTCGGCAACTCCATTCTACTGTGGTGTGTGACTGACGGTCTTATATTTTGCGATTCGATGAACCTTGTAGAAGTCATTAAATTCTTCACTGAAAAACTCCAAACCATTGTCTGTGCGAAGATACTTGATTTTTTGCTCCATTTGATTCTCAAACAAAATATTCCACTCTTTAAATGCTTCAAAAGCATCACTTTTTGCCTTGCACCCAAACCTTTCGTGAAAAATCATCAATGAATGTGAGAAGATACCTTTTTCCTCCCTTCAATGGAAGCTTAGAGGGACCCCATAATTCTGAATGGATGTAGTATAGCACGCCTCCTGTCTTGTGCTTGCCAGTACTGCAGCTGACCTTCTCCTACTTCCCAAGAACGTAGTGCTCACAAAATTCAACTGTGTTGATCTTCTCACCATTCAAAAGGTTACGATTGCTTAGCATCTCCAGTCCTTGTGCGCTCATATGACCCAATCTCATATGCCATAATTTTGCCTTATCATCATTAGATAACTACACTGTGGATGCATTAACAGAGCCAACAATGGTGCTTCCAGCCAGTGTGTAAAGGCCATCCTCTAGCTTGGCCTTCAACATGACTAAACAACCTTTAGTCACCTTCATAGTTCCTCTTTCTCTCATGTACTTGTAGCCTTGTTTATCCAGAGTACCCAGGGAGATCAAATTCTTCTTCAGATCAGGAACATGACGGACTTCTGTAATAGTCCTCACTATTCCATCATGGCAGCGAACTCAAACTGAGCCAATGCCAACTATTTTACAAGTTGCATTATTGCCCATCACTACGGTTCCTCCACTTTTCTCATAGCTGCTGAACCAATCTCTTTGGAATGTCATATGCAGAGTACAACCAGAGTCTAATACCCATTTGTTTCCATAGACTCCACTATTTTATGATGTTGTTAGTAAATATTCATTATCAGAATCACGTACCTGTTTAACAATGGATGCATTTGCCTTTTCTTTGAAATTTAACATAGGGAAATCTCGTTCAAAGTGCCCCTTCTTATGACAGCCCCAACACTCCGCATTCTTCTTGTTCACATGATACTTTGATCTATGCTTTGATTTTCTCCTTCCCTTTGGCTAGTTCGACCTCTCACAAAGAGCCCACTAGCTTCATCATCTTTGTCTCCTTCAAAATGCCTCCGCACATCACAAGAGTTAAGTGCTTGCCACACTTGCTCAAGGGTGATAGGCTCTTTTCTATGCATCATAGAATTCTTGATATCACGATATTTTGAAGTCAATGAGAATAGCAAAGCACATGCCAGCGTCTCCTCATCCTTTTTAATTCCGACAGTCTGTAAGTCTACGACAAGTTTATCGAATGCATCTAGATAGTCTTGCAACAAAGTACCAAACTCCATCTTAAATGTGTGAAGACATCGTTATAACAACATCCTTGTTGTCGTCGATCGGTCCTAGTAAAGCCCTTGCAGCTTATCCCATAACTATTTGGCCGTCTCTTCGGTACTTGTACTCACTTTACAAAGCAGGTTAGGTGCAAGGGATAGTTGTATTACACTTAATGCATCCCCTTCAATCTTCTCCTTGTCGGAATTCGATGTGCCATCGGGGTACTTCTCGTCAATAGCATGGATTGAACCTTCCCTCCGCAGTAGTGCCATCATCTGGATCTTCCAGATATTGAAGTTGTTGCACCCACTAAACCCATCAATTTCAAACTTCATAGAACTCATCGTTACTTGTTCTTCCTACTCTACTACAGATAGTATTTGGAAATACAGAAAATCAAAGTAATTCTTTTTTGATGTGAAATTTCAGACTGTGCTGCAACCACAGAGCATACTCAGATAGAACCTTGGCTTTGATACCAATTGTTAGCGGAAACGTGAAAGAAAGAAAAAGGAAGAACACAAGATTTAACGTGGTTCGGATCAGAATGATCCTACATCCACTCGAGAACAACTGCCTTTATATTATTAACAAAGAAAGGGGATAAATCCCAAATACACCTAAGAGAATTGCTCTCTCAACTCTCTACTCTTACAATGTGTTTCCTATGCTTTTTTTGGGATGATTTCACAATGAGGAATGGTCATCCTTTTATAGATGACCAAACTTGGCCTCCAAGCACAAAATGAGAAAAAGAAAATTAAATATAAAATTTCCTTCCACAAATTTTTCTTTCTCTCCAAGTTCATTTTTTAGCCAAATAAAATTGGCACATGTAATTTTTTCCACATGGACAAAAAACCAAACCAACTCTTTCAGTAATAATAAAACATTAAAGTTTACATTAGAGCCCGTTTAAATTAGCATAAAAACAACAGTTTTTAAGCAATTTTTTAATTAATTTTAAGCATTTTTTTGTTTTATTAAATAATTAAAAAAGTTTTGAAAAAATTAAAAATTACTTTGACTCGCTTCTAATGCAACCCAATCGGGCTCTTATTAGTCATTTGAATGAATGTTACACATTGAACTAGTTTCACATTTTGTGGGTTTTCAAAATAAATTTGTTGATCAGGTTATGACTTGTATAACGACTACGACTTTTGCCTTTAATTAAAATGGTGGCATTCAAGGATCTGTTAAACCTTCTAGAGGCTTACAAAAAGGGGATTCTTTGTCACTCCATTTATTTCTTATTTATGCGGAAGGGCTATCATCGTTATTGCGCTTAGCTGAGCAACAAGGTACTTTAAAAGGCTTGAAGTTAGATAGAAATGGACCCTCCATTTTATATTTATTCTTTGTGGATGACTCATTTGTTTTATGTAAAGCAAATATAAGTAGTACTTCTCAACCTAACTCTACACTGAATACGTATGCGAGGTGCTCAGAACAAATGATTAACTATAAGAAATCCGAGCCTTTTTTAGCAAAAATACTACTGAGGAGGAAAAATCAAGATTTTGCTCTTCACTTGATAATATTACATTGTGTACAAGGGAGGCATATCTAGGATTGCCTGGTGTTGTAGAAAGATCTAAAAAAGAAATGTTGTCTTCTATAAAAGAGAGAATTTTGTCTAAAATAGAGAATTAGGAAGGTAAGTTCTTGAACCAGGCAGGGAAAGACATCTTGTTAAAATCTGTCTTAGCAGCTATCCCTTTGTATGCGCTATCCTGTTTTCAAATACATGACGAATTATGTAAGGAAATCACTACTATATTCTCAAATTTTCGGAAGGGGTCAAAATGGTGAGAAGCGTAAAATGCATTTCTAAAGATGGAAAATATTATGTGAACCAAAATTTAGAGGTGGTTTAAGATTTCGGGACTTAAAAGCCTTTAATATGGCTCTTCTAGCCAAGATAGCCCGGAGAATTTTAATTGAACCTGACTTACTTATTTCCCAAGTCTTAAAGAGTAAGTATTTCCCGAATGAGTCTTTGTTACATGCACAAGGCCATCAGTATACTTCTTGGATTTGGAAAAGCATTTTATGGAGACGTGATCTCTTAGTCAAAGGCGTCAGGTGGAACATTCAAATGGTGCATCAATGCGAATATGGAAGGACCTATGGCTTCCACGAGACAGCTAGCCATTTAGTAGGGTTAGTGGTGTTTTACTTAACTTAAAAGTTTCTAACTTGATAGATCATAATGCTAATTCTTGAAACACCCAATTCCTGAATATGATTTTTAATGAGGATGATGTCAATACAATCTTAACCATTCCAATATCTCTCGGGGGAATTAAACATAGATTTATTTGAAATTTTACAAACTTTGATAAGTATGAAGTGAAGTCTAGTTCACCTAGCTAAACTACTCCTTTCAAACAGTAGAAATTTGGATAATCGGCCCGAAAGTAATTCTCAATGTTTTCCCAAATCCTTTTGGAATCACCTTTGGTCCATGAAGATTAAAAACAAGTTAGAAATATTTTTTACGAAAATGCATCTTAACTACTTTACCAGTGAGATACATTAATGCAAAGAGAATTCGAAAAATAGATCCAACTTGTCTTATTTGTGGATTGGATCCAGAAACCTTAGAACATATGTTTTCCAAATGTTCCAGATTCATTAATGTGTGGAAAAGAATTCCGATCCAATGGCATGACTTGTACCTTAATTCAAATTTTCCGGCATGGTGGTATAAACTATATTTGGATACTAAAACGTTTTCGGATACTAATACTTTATTACAATTTCCAGTATCGATTTTATGGATGATTGGAAAAACTAGAAATGAGTATGTATTTAGTTCTTTGTTATGGAGTGATACAGAAATCTTATCAAAAGCTCTATCTGACTTAAATGAGTTTACAGATGAAATAAGCAGTGCAAACAATAGGCGACAGGTTATGACTAACCCTCTTTGCTAACTTTTTCTCCAGAAACTGTGTTTCTTTATGTTGATGCAGGTGTGGTTCAAAATATTCAAAAAACGAGTACTGCACTGGAAGCCTTGAAGGCTGATGATAATGTGCTTCATGCCTATGGTAGTCCAATTCAATTTATTGGAAAAGCCATAATAGCTGAAGCATTTACGACATAGAGAGCAATCCAGGTTGCAGTGGAGCGAGGATTGAAGAAGGTATCAATATTATCATATTCATCAACGATGACTCAAATGCTTAATAGGAAACTAGCTCCCTCTTGGGATGTCACTACTGTGTGTGAGGACATTTGGCAGCTCAGATATTATCTAGATGATGTAGCTTATTATTACACCCCATAAGTTCCTACTGTTAATTGTCCTATTCGTATGTTAGTCAAGATTTTTAGAGTACGACGTGTACGAGAAAGGGCCCGGGGAAAAGGTCGAACGAGCATGGAGTCAAGCTTTCAAGGGAGAGGGACAGACTAGCTGCCCGAAGGGGCAACGTGTCATGGACCCCTCCCTGGTGCATTAGGCTCCGTGGCATGCCCATGTTTTGGAACGATGGGGTCTGTGCCAGGACCCCCTGTCCACCGCCCAAATGTTACATGTATTAAGTTGCTTTCATTGTTTTATTTTATATATATGTACCTTCGAGCAGAGAGAGTAAAGGTTGAGGGAATTGAGGAATTTTCATCCGTTTATGCTACAAAATGCCATCTGAATTCAAATTAACTTTGGGTATCAAAGTTTAAGGTCATAGGGAGCATTATTACGGAGTCAGTTTCATAAAATTCACACGGCAAATCGTAACGTCGCCGAGTCAAAATTGTCAAAATGACTCCAAACTAGTTTCTATACGATCATAGGCTTCAATATGGTTCCAGTTAGGAAGGGCTATTGAATACCAGTTGAAACTCGCCATTTACTAAGGAAACGACAATTGAGGTATGTAAAGGCAAATTCCTTCGGCAATTTAGCTTATTTAGTATTGTAATACAGTTTGAGTCCAAGTAAAAGAGTTAAAGGCATATCTATTGTGATTAGCTGAGTCCTGTTATATTGAGTTTTGTTATGTTGAGGCCGCAAGGGCATATTGGGTTTTGTGTCACTGAGGTGCCGAGGGTCATACTGAGTTCCATTGTACAGAGGCTGAGAGGGCTATATCGAGTCCTATTCTACTGAGGCCATGAGGGCCATAGCGAGTTCCATTAAATTGAGGCCGTGAGGGCCATAGTGAGTCCCACCAGATTGAGGCCACGAGGGCCATAGTGAGTTCTATTAAATCGAGGTTGTGAGGGCCGTTTTGAGTTACCGTATACTACAATCATTAGCAAATAGGTAGTAGAACATATATTGTTTGTACCTGTCCAAGCTTATGGGGGCCCAGGTAGGTTATTCTTGTATGGGTTGTACCTTCCAGGCTTATGGGGGGCCCGTTTAGTTTCTTGTTTGTATATATGTGTACCTTGTTAATTAAGTACTACAGATAGCGAGACTGTTCAGGTTAAACTCTGGCCTTTCTGTATCACTATCTCATTTCTTCAGCTCTCTTTCAGTTATTACTTTATTGCCTCACATATTCGGTACATATTGTACTGACACCCTCCGTGGGCGCTGCATTACTTTCCTGCAGGTGCGGATAGGCACAGACCAGGACCTTCATAGCTTCCATCCATGGTTAGCAACATAATTCGCTCCCTTCCTCCGGAGCTAATAGTTAGAAGGTCTATTTTTTATTGTTCAGTTTATGGGTAGGTGGGGGCCCTGTCTCGACCACTATTCTACTCCTAGAGGCTAGCAAATGTACAGTACCCTGTGGTTAGTCTATTGTTGGTCATGTGACGCCTAGATGTATATTTCATTTTGTTATGACGGTCGTGTGCGGCCTTGTTTAACTATTGAGTAGTGGCCTTGTCGGCTATAGCATCTGTAAGTAGCTTGATTTTCATTATAGTCATAACTAGACGGCATGGTGGTCTTGTCAGCCCGAATAGGACTCCCTATCATTATCTGTTTCTGGGTAGCTGTTTTATTTTATAGGTGGCTATGCAGCCTTGTCGGCGGGGGATGTGTTTACAATCGAGATATAGCCCGTTGTTTTCTTGATTTGGGAAGTAAGTTTGCACCAGAAGTGCATAAGTCCAGTCAGATCAGTCCAGACCCTAGTAGGGCACCAGATGCCAGTCATACCCCTCAAGGCGGGGCGTGACAAACTTGGTATCAGATCAGGTCGTATCATAGGGAGTCTGCAAGCCATGTAAAGTAGAGTCTTGTCTATGGATGTGTTGTGCACCACATTCTATAGATAGGAGGCTACGAGACATAATAGTGTGGTTACTCTTCTTTCTCCTCCAGTCGTGCCATGGATCTGAGTTGTATAGGGTAATCCCCTAAGCTTATGTTATTTATAGAGAAATGTCAGATGCACGACGGATTGCGACAGGTCGAGATTTAGATATGACGGCATGAGAGGGCACCAGTAGGGGCCCCCAGTCAGAGTCGACCCAGTTTGAGGGCGACAGGGAGACACCCCCTCAATCTCCCCAGTACTCACCATCGCACTCAGAGCCCACCAGGGCAGTAGATACACCAGTACCACCCCCAGCTATTCCAGTACCATCGAATCAGGAGCTTAGAGGTGCATTTTATACGTGTGTTCAGATGATGGCTGCCCAGCGTCAGCCTCCGCCAGTAGTACTAGTTGCCGCTGAGCCCGCTGAGGGGCCTGGTAGCTCGAGGGTTCGTGAATTTCTCGCTCTGAGTCCCACAAAGTTTACAGGGACCGATCGTAGGGAGGATCCCCAGAATTTTATAGATCAGTTGCATAGGATATTCAGGGTTATGCATGCCTCGTCTACCGAATCAGTTGAGCTAGCGGTATTCCGATTGCGAGATGTAGCAGTTTTGTGATACGAGAGTTGGGAGAAGTCCCGAGGCAGAGATGCACCTCCACCTACATGACCCGTTTTCTCTGAGACTTTCTTAGATCATTACTTGCCCCAATAGGGTCCGGCGGGCCAGAGTAGAGCAGTTCTTACACCTGGCACAGGGCAGAATGAATGTCAGAGAATATGCATTGAAGTTTGATTCCTTAGTCAGGTATGCTCCCTCGTTTGTTGACACCATGCCAGCTAGGGTGCATTGGTTCATTATGGGACTTGCGCCAGAGTATGTGGAGTCATGTATTACGGCCACATTGCTAGAGGATATGGATATTTCACGAGTACAGGCATTTGCTCAAAATATAGAGGAGCTCAGGCAGCGTCAGTACGCCATGGAGAGGGCAGGTTAGGAGCAGCGTCGGAAGGGTAGGCCCACAGACTTTCAGGCGGATTTTCTAGGTGGACCCCGACCTCATTTATCTGATAGGACGCCCAGGCCCCTGTTCCAGCAAAGGCAGGGTAAAAGATCAGATTGCCGTGGATAGTCAGGTCCTGGCGAGAGTTCACGGGCATCAGGCTCACATCAGCAGAGAGGACCGGATCAGACAGAATTAGCAGTGCCACGATGCAGTACTTGCCACAGGCAGCACCTGGGGAGGTGCAGAGATGGCTCCACAACTTGCTATTTTTGCGGGAAGGAGGGGCATATTATGAGAAATTGTCCGACTAGATGCCAAAGCAGCCAAGGTCAGCAGGACAGGTCTTCAGCAGGTTCGTATTCCCCAGAACCCTCTGCAGTACATGGACCCTCAGCTCCAGCTGGCAGGGGTCGAGGTAGATCCGGGGCATCCAGTTCAGGTAGCGGTTAGCACCGCATATATGCACTACCAGGGCGACAGGAGTTAGAGTCGTCACCGGATGTTGTGACAGGTATATTAGATGTCTGTTCTCACTCAGTTTATGCTTTGATAGATCCGGGCTCTACCTTGTCAAATGTTACTCCATTAGCATCCCAAAAGTTTGATATGGTGCCAGAATTGCTTCAGCGACCTTTCTCAATATATACACCTATAGGTGAATCTATTATTACTAAAAGAATTTATCAGGGTTGTACAATAGAGATTATGGGTTGTCAGACCTCAGCAGATTTAGTAGAGCTAGAGATGATTGATTTTGATGTAATTATGGATATGGATTGGTTGGCTGCATGTTATGATACGGTGGAATATTTGACCAGAATCATCCGATTTCACTTCCCAAGGGAAGTAGTACAATAATGGAGAGGTAGTACAGCCACGCCAAGGGGTAAGTTCATATCCTAACTTAGGGCAAAGAAGTTGATAGCAAAGGGTTGTATCAACCATGTTGTTAGGGTCCGAGATATGCAAGTGGAGTCACCGACTCTTCAGTCCATCCCATTGGTTAATGAGTTTCTAGATGTGTTCCCCGATGAACTCCTTGGCATCCCTCCAGAAAGGGAACTTGATTTCTCTATTGATTTGCTGCCAGATACTCAGCCTATATCCATCTCTTCATATCGAATGACTCCGACTGATACGGTTAGTAAACCAGTCTATTTTCATATGACATAGTCCTCGTGATTCCATATTTGTTGGTTTACTAACTATATCAGTTGTCGTGATTCCAACCTCAAACTTTGGCAATAATGGTTCTGAATTGAAGTTGTCACCATTTGAAGGAAGTGGTTCAGTTAGTGATTTTAGAATTATTTCAACATGATTATCATTTCCTTTTCACCTTTTAAAGGACCGCTAGTTCCTTTTGCAAGAGGTTTGCCTTCTGGCATTTCAAAACTTGACAGATGCTCGCACAACCTGCTATCTTCTTGATCATATTGGGCCTCTTTATTGATCATAGAAAATGATTCATCCATATATATAGCTGAAGGTACTAATTGTCCCTTCCCAGTGTCAGTATCAAAGTTTGTTGTGAAGTTGGTAATATTTGGCTTGTATGTGATCAGAGTAGTTGCTTTTGAATAAGTCCTTTCTTTTTTTCCTTTGTCAATATCACTGCAAAACTTGATCATTTCACAACCGCTTGTTCTGAATATTTGGACAATGAAGTGCTTACCCGGAATATGGTGGAAAACCAAGAAGTTTCCCACATTCAGACTATGTTCTGATGAAAATTTATGCCATCCCTGTCGGATAGCAAGTGAACCATTATGGTTGCACAGTGTTACCCTCCATCACCGTCCACTTGAGTCCTCCAAATAAGTATCCTGATTAGTCAGGTATGTAACTGATGGACCAAATCTTTGGGGGGAAAAAACTGAAAAGAAATTGGATAAATTAAATAAAACTAAGAAATACCACATATAGATACACAACCATGTGTTAATGCAGCTATTAGCATTTTTTTACATTTTTGCAAATCAAGGATAAAAATCAAAGAGAAAAGATGCACAACTACAAGTCTAAACCAATAGAGAAGAAAAAATTAATATCGTCTGGAAACAGCAAGCAAAACTCTTTGTTGGTTCAGAATCGAAACCACTTTTTCTCACTTTCAATTCAAGTAGTAGAGCTTTCTCCATCACGCTGTCCCAAAAACAACCATTTTGTTCCTTTTATTTGTCAATATATGGTTGGATTATGATAATCTCTATGTTATAAATTTTGGCACACTCAATACACATGCCCGCCAAACCTTTTAAAAGAATATATAAATGTAGCGATGATTTTTGCAAATCAGCTATTAACATTTTTCTACATTTTTGCAAATTGGCAAAATATCAAATAAAAAATGCAGAATTACAAATTGAAAACAACGGAGAAGCAAAAAAATAATACCTTTGGAAAAACTAC
The DNA here is from genome assembly GCA_035772735.1 of Datura wrightii. Taxonomy (NCBI): domain Eukaryota; kingdom Viridiplantae; phylum Streptophyta; class Magnoliopsida; order Solanales; family Solanaceae; genus Datura; species Datura wrightii. Next base: position 13,813,117 of record JASDFA010000001.1, read on the forward strand.
AAGCAAAACTCTTTGTTGGGTCAGAATCTAAACCACCTTTTCTCACTTGCAGAGCCTTTTCTGTCCCAAAAAAAACTTTGTTTCTTTTAATTATATATCCATCATGTTGTGTAGTGTCTATCTTGAGTCAATCTTAGTAGGATTACAATAATCTCTATGTTATAAATTCTTAAACACCCAATACACGTGTACAACTTTTTTAAAATTTGTTTTAAGGTCGAATATAAATTCTCTAAAGCAATTAATTAACAAAATATCACTTTTTTTAATCTAGAAACTGAATATGCGTATTAGTCAAACTTAGTAATCGATCGTACAAAATAGGATGGAGCGTCATCTCCAAAGGGGAAGGTGTTAAACAAACAAATTTTACTAAGTAGTGATAATGGAAATTTAGCTGACTTAATTATGACCAAATATATGAACTTATTTCAGAAAAAAAAATTCAGACTTGCTTAAGATACAAAATATCTTCATAAATAGTATTTATATACTACTTTTCATGAAAGACCTATTCATCTATTAAGCATTTAGATCATTGTTGATGAATCTAACAAGATATTTATATTCTTCCAATTAGGGGCGGCAAAGTAAGTAAAATTTATGGTTATCTGTTCGATTCAATCCATTTTAAATGATTTGGGTATCTAATCATTTAAAAGTGGGTCAAATATGGATCAATCCATATTATCCATCATAAATATCATAAAATATGAATAATCTATGGGTATCTACCAATTGCACTCACCTTAAAGAATATAAGGGAGTAGGAACCTATAAAATGTACATTTATAAGGGTGTATTTGGTACGAAGAAAAATATTTTTTTAATTTTCTCTTGTTTGGATAATTAATTTTTTTTTTTGCAAACTGACTTATTTTCCTCTAATTAAAGAACAATCACTTCCCTAGATAAAGTTTGGAAAATATTTTTCAAAACGTTCCTTAAACCTCACCACTCCGAAATGGGTTTCGATCCGACACCTCTCCCTTGACCCCTAACCACGACACCTCTCCCCAACCCCCAGCCTGACACCCAACCCCGACACCTCTCCTGTTATTTTTTGGCTCAAAGTCCCACATCGAAAGATAATTAGACATAGGGAGGCAACCTTAGACTATAAAAGGAAGCCTCCCCCTTTTGTTTTTGACACACCAAACTTGAAGCCTTCTAACTCTTCTAGAGGCTTAGTTTATTTTCTCTCTCTTGTAATCTTCTCGGAGGAATATATTTGTAGTGGTGTCCGGGGACTTAGGCATAATTGGCCGAACCTCATCAAATCTTGGTATTCTCTTTATTTTTTTTTGTGCTTCTTATTTATCATTGTTAGCCATTATTAGATTTGCTATTGGTGAAAAAATAGCTCGAATTTCCGCAACAATTGGTATCAGAGCTTTTGGTTGCGATTTCTCTTGAAATTTTAGTAAGCTCTATGGTTGCGGTTTTAACTGATCCTCCACATCAGAAAAAATTTCTTGAGATTATTTTTTTGGAAGTTTGTGTTAAAATTGCTAAGTAATATATTGTCTAATTAAGTGCATGTCTAGGAAAGTTCTGCCTAAGGAAACTGGTTTTAAAGTGTGACCGTGTGACCCCTCCAGTTTTTCCTGGGAATTTTCCTGGTGCAATTTTTTGGCTAAATTATTACTGATAATTTTTTACTTTAGAGCAAAAATGACTGATAATAATGAGCAGACTTTGAGAGCCACAGTTTCCACTATATCAACTTCAGCAGCATCTTCGTCGTCAATTTTGACGAGATTTGCTGCGCCAAATGCAAGATTTGTGGTGGAGATTTTTGACAGTACGGGTCATTTCGGGATGTGGCAAGGTGAAGTTCTAGACGCGCTTTTCCAGCAAGGTCTAGACATTGCTATTGAAGAAGAGAAACCAGAAGAAATTGAAGAAAAAGAATGGAAGACCATCAATCGGTTGGCGTGTGGTACTATTCGATCATGCCTTTCCAGAGAGCAGAAATATTCATTCTCAAAGGAAACTTCTGCAAGTAAGCTATGTAAGGCATTGGAGGAGAAATTCTTGAAGAAGAGCGGTCACAATAAGCACTTTATGAAGAAGAAGTTATTCCAGTTTAGTTATCAACCGGGTACCACCATGAACGATCATATTACTGCTTTTAACAAGGCAGTAGCTGATTTGAGGAACCTTGATGAAACTTTCAAAGATGAAGATCTGGCATTGATGTTGCTGTTTTCACTTCCTGAAGAGTATGAATTTATAGAAGCTATGTTACTTCATGGGAAAGAGAAAGTTTCCCTCAGTGAAGTATGTAGTACTCTATATAGTCATGAATTGAGGAAAAGAGACAGGGAGGAAAGCAAGCATATAGAGGTGGTTGCAGAAGCACTGGTAGCTAGAGGCAGACCACAAAACCAGAAGAAAGGAAGAAGAGGGAAATCTCAGTCAAGAGGCAGACGGAGTAAAGATGAATGTGCCTTTTGTAGAGAGAAGGGACACTGGAAGAAAGATTGCCCGAAATTGAAAAATAAGGGCAAAGTTGAAAAATGCAAAGCTGTTGCAGAATCATGTGCTGCTGAATACAGTGATGAAGATTCAGATCTTTCACTGGTTGCTACAACCTCCACAAGGCGATCTGACAAGTGGTTGTTTGACTCAGCATGCAACCAACATATTTGTCATATCCGGGAGTGGTTCTTTGAGTTTAAAGAGATAGACGGTGGAGTTGTCTATATGGGAAATGACACATTTTTTGAAACAATAGGAATTAGTTCAGTCTACTAAAAGAATCATGATGAATCAACTAGAGTTTTGACAGAGGTCAGGTATGTACCTGACATGAAGAAGAATCTCATCTCTTTGGGAGTCCTAGAATCCAAAGGATTGACGGTGACAATGCGAGATGGAGTCTTGAAAATAGTCTCTGGAGCTCTGGTGATGTTAAAAGGCACCCGGAAGAATAATTTGTATTACTATGATGGTAATACAATTGTTGGGACAGCTGCAGTTGCAACTCTTGATGATGAAGGGTCAGATGCAACTAAGTTGTGGCATATGCAATTGGGGCATGCAAGTGAAAAATCCTTGCAACTTCTGGCAAAGCAAGGATTATTGAAAGGTGCGAAAACTTGTAAGCTAAATTTCTGCGAGCATTGCGTGATGGGAAAGCAAAAGAGAGTGAAATTTGGCACTGCAATCCATGATACTAAAGGTATTCTGGATTATGTTCACTCTGATGTGTGGGGTCCTTCCAAGACAACTTCTTTGGGAGGAAAACACTATTATGTTACTTTTGTTGATGACTTCTCTCGAAGAGTGTGGGTGTACACTATGAAGTCAAAGGATGAAGTGTTAAATTGTTTCCTTAAGTGGAAAAGATGATTGAAACTCAGACTGGCAAAAGGATCAAACGCCTCAGAACAGATAACGGAGGTGAATATAGAAGTGATCCTTTTGATAAAGTTTGTCAAGATGAAGGTATTGTGAGACATTTCACAGTTAGACATACACCACAACAGAACGGGGTGGCTGAACGGATGAACCGAACAATGCTGGAGAAAGTTCGGTGTATGCTGTCTAATGCTGGGTTGGGCAGACAATTTTGGGCTGAGGCTGTGAGATATACAAGACATCTTGTTAATCGTTTACCATCAACAACTATTGGTGGTAAAACTCCTTTAGAGGTTTGGTTTGGAAAAATTGTTAATGATTATGATTCCTTACGTGTGTTTGGTTCCACTGCATACTATCATGTGAAGGGATCGAAGTTGGATCCGAGAGCCAAGAAAGCGCTCTTTATGAGGATCACTACTGGTGTTAAAGGATACCGCCTCTGGTGTCTTGAAACAAAGAAGATAATCCTTAGCATAGATGTTACCTTTGATGAATCTACCATGTTGAAGAAGGATGACATTCAACAGATCAATAGTGCTCCGCAACAGGTGGAGTTTGAAAGGAGAATCGATCCAGTTATGTACAAAGATGGAGAAACTCCTATGGCAGAAGAGGAGTGAAATGAAGAAGAGGTTCCAACCCAAGGACCTCACCAGCAAGAAGAACCTATTGCATTAAGGAAGCCACAATGGGTAAGACACAAACCTGCTCGATTTAGTGATATGGTGTCTCATGCATCTATAATAGTGAATGATGGAATTCCTACCACTTATCAAGAAGCAATTCAAAGTTCCGAAGATAAAGAGTGGAAGAATGCTATGAATGAAGAGATGCAGTCTCTTCATAAGAATCAGACTTGGAAGCTAGCAAGTCTACCGAAGGGAAAGAAGGCTATTAGATACAAATGGATATATACAAAGAAAGAAGGATTTCCTGACAAGAAAAGCATTCGCTACAAGGCGAGATTGGTAGCTAAAGGCTATGCTCAGATGGAGGGAATTGACTATAATGAAGTTTTTTCTCCAGTAGTGAAACATTCCTCTATTAGAATCTTATTGGCCTTGGTAGCTCAGCTGGATTTCGTACTAGTTCAACTTGATGTAAAAACTGCATTTTTACATGGAGACTTGGAGGAGGATATCTATATGACTCAGCCAGAAGGGTTCAAGGTTGCTGGAAAAGAAAATATGGTATGCAAACTTGAAAAATCATTGTACGGATTGAAGCAATCTCCAAGACAGTGGTACAAGCGATTTGACAAGTTTATGTTGGGGCAGATGTACACAAGAAGCAAATACGATCATTGTGTGTATTTGCGCAAGCTACAAGATGGATCTTTTATCTATCTTCTTCTTTATGTTGATGATATGTTGATAGCTTCAAGGAATTCTGGAGAAATTGACAAACTGAAAGCTAAACTAAAGCAAGAATTTGAGATGAAAGATTTAGGGGAAGCTAAGAAGATTTTCGGCATGGAGATAAATAGAGACAGACGATTGGGGCAACTTCGTCTAACTCAGAAGCAATATCTGAGAAAGGTGCTGCAACGTTTTGGCATGAATGACAAGTCAAAATCTGTGAGTACTCCACTTGCTCCTCATATGAAACTTAGTGCTGATTTATCTCCGAATAATGATGCTGAACGAGAATATATGGCAAAAATTCCTTATGCAAACGTTGTTGGTAGCTTGATGTATGCTATGGTATGTACAAGACCTGACATTTCACAGCAGTTGGGGTTGTGAGCAGGTATATGCATGATCCTGGTAAAGGACATTGGCAAGCTGTCAAATGGATTCTACGGTATATTTAGAACACCGTGGATGTTGGGTTATTATTTGAGCAGGATAAAAATATTGGTCAATATGTAGTTGGATATTGTGATTCCGATTATGCCGGTGATTTGGACAAACGAAGATCAACTACCGGTTATGTGTTTACACTTACAAAGGCACCGGTTAGTTGGAAGTCTACTTTGCAGTCAACAGTTGCTTTGTCTACTACAGAGGCAGAGTATATGGCTGTTACCGAAGCTGTTAAGGAGGCTATTTGGCTTCACGGGTTGCTGAAGGATTTGGGAGTTGGTCAAAAGCACGTCAAGGTGCATTGTGACAGTCAGAGTGCTATTTGTTTAGCAAAGAACCAAGTCTATCACGCACGAACGAAGCATATAGATGTTCGATATCACTTTGTAAGGGAGATTCTAGAAGAAGGTGAAATACTACTTCAGAAGATCCAGACAGCTGAAAATCCTGCAGATATGATGACCAAAATAGTGACATCGATCAAATTTCAACATTGTATGAATTTGATCAATATCGTGAAGATTGCAGATGGGTAGCACCATAGGTGCATTTGAAGACACTACTAGAGATAGTTGTGAGAGAAGATTTTGTAACTTTTGGGACTTTTCGCCAAGGTGGAGATTTGTTATTTTTTGGCTCAAAGTCCCATATCGGAAGATAATTAGACATAGGGAGGCAACCTTAGACTATAAAAGGAAGCCTCCCCCTTTTGTTTTTGACACACCAAACTTGAAGCCTTCTAACTCTTCTAGAGGGTTAGTTTATTTTCTCTCTCTTGTAATCTTCTCGGAGGAATATATTTGTAGTGGTGTCCGGGGACTTAGGCATAATTGGCCGAACCTCGTCAAATCTTGGTATTCTCTTTTTTTGTTTTTGTGCTTCTTATTTATCATTGTTAGCCATTATTAGATTTGCTATTGGTGGAAAAATAGCTCGAATTTCCACAACATCTCCCTCGACCCCCGACCATGAAATCTCTCCCCCGACCCCCGATCCCGACCTGACTTTTGATCCCGACCCAAAACACGACCCTTGATCGGACACTTAACCTCGACCCTGACCCCGAACATCGACCCGACACCCTACCCTGACCACGACCCGACTTTCAACCCCGACCCGACCTTGACCCTGAACCGACACTCAATCCCGACCCAATTTTTGACCCTGAACCACCTCTCCCCCAACCGTAGATCATAACCCCTCTCCCCCGACCCTCGATATGAAGCCCAACCCTAAACTGACTTTTGACCCTGACTCGACACCTAGCCCCGACCTTGACCCAACGTTCGACCTTGACACCCAACCTTAATTCAATTTTTGACCCCTACCCCGGCCGATGACCCTGACCCCAACCCCAAGCCCCAAACTCGACCCAGACTCCAATCCCGACCCCAGCCTGACACCGCACCCGACATGACTCCCGACCCCAACATGACTTGACTTTCGACCCCGATTGTGACCTCGGTTAGACACCTAACCCTAAACCTAACCCCGACCAAACACCTAAGCTCGAGCCTAACCCTATCCTAGAATTGACTTTTGACTCCCAACCCCGACCACAACCCGACACCCAACCCTTGACATTGACACCCAACCCTGACTTGACAACTGACACTGGCCTGACTTGACTTTCGACCCTAACCCCGATCTCCACCCTAACCCAACCCCAACTTGAAACCTGACCCCGATCCAACAACCAACCCTGACCCAACATCCGACCTCAACCTTGACACACTACCCGACACCGAACACCCACCTCGAGCTGACCTCAACCCTAACCCAACACTCGACCCCCAATCTCGACACTCGACCCTGACTTGACTTGACTTCCAACCCCAACCCCAACCTGACACACGACCCGAAACTCGACCCCAACCTGGAACTTGACCCTCGCCCGACAACCAACCCTGATTCAACTTTGACCCCCACCTCGATCTCGAGCCGACTTTCCACACCTGACCTCAACTAGTGATCCAACTCCTGATGTCGACCTGACTCTCAATACTAACCCCAACTTGAGACCTTATTTTGACCCCCAACTGTGACTTTCAATCCCAATCCTGACACCGAATTGAGACCCCACTTCCGACCTTGATATCGACCCGAGACCTAACTCCGGACCCCAACTCAGAATCACTTGTTTTCGGAAAAAATATTTTTATGATAACACGAATATATTTCTTTCATAAGAAACGCACCCTAAAAGTAGAAAAATGAAAAGAAAAAAATATTTTTAATCTCTGAGTACTTATTTCTTTTCATAATAAGAAGCAATAAATAATATGGATATCCATATTATCCATTGGTTTACCCATTTTTTTATCCATATCAAATATGAACGAGTCAGATATTTTATCCATTTTCACCTAACTCATTTTTCACTTACCCATATCCAACTCGATCTGCCCGTTTGCCGCCCCTGTTTGGGACATAAAATGATTTTTTAATGATCGAGAAATTTTCAAGGGGTGCCCCTATATTCTTCTCCATTTAAACATAAGACCTTTTTTTTCTAATGGAAGGGTAAAATACTTAGGTCGGGGGGTGGGGGTGGGGAGTATTTATGTAAAACAATGATTATAAATGCAGTGAACGTGGATCGAACACGTGACCTTCAGATCTTCAGTCTGATGTTCTCGCACATGAGCTATCCCCGCTATGTCTTTATCAAGTTAAATCCCTCTTATTCAATAATAATTTTTGGTGTGTGACACATCTCTTAAGAAAGATATTAAAAGACACTAAGATCCTTTTTCAAACCTGCTCCAGGCACAACCAATATTACCCTTTTGATTCTTTCCAAACTCTTTTTAAAAGTAGAGATGTCATATTTGGTTTTTAGAAGTAGTTGAAAACTCCATTAAAAGAAGGGTAATTTTGGAAAAAAAATAATTAATACATTCTTGAACTTTGAAAAATTTATTCAGATGATAAAAAAATGGAAACAATTTATTTACACTGGACTAGAGGCAGTTATTTTAAGTCCATTTGATTTGTGAACAAGTTATACTGAAATTACATGTGGGGCTTATAACACGGGAACTAAATAATGATGGGATTATTTAGTGGAATTTTTTTTTATAGATGTTTGGTTCATCAAACTAAAAATGAGATATCGCAGGTGTATATAGTATAAAATCAGAGGCAGAGTCAGAATTTCAAGCTTATACATTCAGAAATTTTGAGTTAATGAATTCTACACTGATTATTTGTACATATTCAATAGATATTTTAAGCCAAATACAAAATTTGCATCCAAAATTATTGGGTTACGCGGAAATCGGAAGCTTTACTCTAGCTCTACCCCTATATAGAAGATATGTCTGTATTACATACACTTGATAAACTTTTATTTCCAATTTTAACATTGATATTCTTAAAAACTTCAGGAGCATAGTTTTGGATTGGGGCAAATGTGTCATTTTATTTTATTTTCAAGAAATTAGTAATTCTCCGAATAGTCATATAGAGTGTGATATTGAAAAAAAACTTATCAAATCACAGTATAAATAATCCAAAGATTGCTTATACTTGTTTACCCCTAAATCTATGGTTTAGAGTAACAATTGAATTTGTCTTAGGTCCAATTAGAGCGTGAACCGGAAGCCCAAACACGGATGAACCTGACTCTGTTACCATATAAGTTATGACACTTGAATCTAGCTCAACCTCAAAATGTAGCTCATGAATTTGTAGAGTACCAATACTATAAAGGTAGTTTATTGCGCGTCCAATGATTACTTAATCGACCACTATTTTTTTAATTCTTCTAGGAAAATAGTCCTGATGTGTTGTACTCCCTCCATTTCAAGATAAACGGTGTTTTAGCCTTTTGATTTTGTTTCAAAATAAGTTGTGTTTTACATAATCAAGAAGACATTAATGATATTTTTTCGATTTAACCCTTAAATGGAAAGAGTTTTACATAATCAAGAAAATACTAAAGAGTTACATATTTTTCAAGATATTTATTAATGGTAAATGGATAAAAATATATTTTTCTTTTTAGAAATGAGTAATTTTCTTAAGGGGTGTGCCTAAGCTAAAAACACCACTTATTTTGAAACGGAGGGAGTATACTATTTCATGAAGAGCACCAAACCAAGGGGGAATAGACCTAATCCCTGATATACTTTTTTTTTAAATATGGGTCGAGCCCATTTTATTCACAAATCAAATTACAAATAGGTCCAAGTTATGATATCACCCAGCCCAAGCATTCCTATATGTCAATCCGGTTATTCAGACCGGATTCTTACATAACATCAATCAATACCTGAGCCAGAGTTTCCAAATCCAACATGATGCCTACATTCATCAATCTGCAGTTTGAACTTCTTTATCTCAGGGTGATAAATCGGCCTTCGTTGCTAGTGACAGTAAAGCAACTCAAAGAGGTGGTTTCCCTTCTCTCTTATCTTCTTCTCCTCGAGTCATTTGATATAACTTCTTATCTCTTCTAAGAAAGTGGCTATCTAGTAGAAAGATTACTCTGAGGTACAGGTCGTATATCACTTGATGAAGACACCTCTGAAGTTCAGATGGGGAAAAACAAGTTGCCCTAATCTCCTTCGGTGGTCTGTGTTCACTTGGTATGAAAATATTTGGATCTGACCAAGTTGCCCTTTTTGATGGAAAGAACTCCTTTTTGTTTTGCTGCCCTAGTATAGACTAGGAAGAATGTCACAGTAGCCCTTGTAAATGCAGGACTTGTCGTAAATACTCTTAACTGTGATGGTATATTTTGAATGTAAATGTATCCTTGCTAGCTCGACTCCCTTATTCTTCTTGTTTTAACCCTCAAATATGGAGTCTGAGTTTTTTCTGTGTTGAGAATCTTCTTGCATGTGGTAGGTAGTTGATTAAAACTTGTAAATATGTGTCTACTATTGCAATCGAGTGCATAATTAGCCCAACAATATGCTAATTGATTCATTTCTCTAAACGTGTGCCTGATTTCCATAGTTAATTGATTCAAAATGTCATGTATCCCATCCATTTTATCTGCCACATCCCATGGGGTTTTCCACTCCTTCAATAACATGTTTTTTAGACCGAGTAAATCAGTCTGTAAAACAATGTTATAGTTTAAGGAAATGCAATGTCTCAGAGCACACCATATAGCTATCACTTCTGCTTGTATATTTGTAGACTCTCCAATAGCCATAGCTTCTGCATAAATTAAGTTCCCTTCAGAATTCCTGATATAAAAACCATATGCACTCTCCCCTGGGTTACCTCTGCATGCATCATCAGTGTTGCGTTTCACCCACTGTCCCTATGGAAATTTCCTTCTAATAATTCTATAATGAAGTCTTGGTTGGTAATCTTGAAGAGAGATACCATCTCTCCCCAATGTGTTGGATTTTTAATCCATGGATAACGAAGCTTTAGAAACTGATAAACAGTTTGATTGCATAGCTTAACCATACCATGAAAATTCACATTTTTCCCATACCTCCTTGAATTCCTCCTCTTCCAAAGTTTCCACAAAAGAATTGCTAGTATAGCCTTATATATCCTATTCTATTTACTAAGACCATCCCACCAACTAATAATGACTTGCTACAAATTTCTTCCATCAATACTTATACCTGCACATTTAGCAAAATACATCCACAGTTTATTGATTATGGAAGATGTTAGAAATGAGTCACTGTTTCCTGCTAGTAGTTGCTGTCACAACAATGGCATCTAGAAGAAAATTGCATCCTCAATCTCATGTGATTATCGTCAGTAGCAATTCTATCCTTCAATACTCTCCACAAGAAAAAATAAATTTTAAAAGGCATTTGTTATACCCCATAGGATTTCCAGCACCTAGATGACCTATTCGCACGTTGTTTAAGCATGTTTGAAGGCCATACGTGCTAGGGAAAGGCCTGGAAAAAGACCGGACGAGCAACCTGTCGAACCATCGCGGGAGGAGCCAAGGCAGAGCCCCTCCGCGATGGCAGCATGTCACGAAGGTGAAGCCTCCGCGTTGGCTCCGTGACACGTTGGCCTTGTCCAGGCTCAAATATATAAAGCCCCACTTTGGTTTATTCTGGATTTAAATCATAAAAATTTCCAGAAAACAAAGAGGAAAACCAGAGAAAGGAAAAAGAACGAAGAGGGTAATATAATTTCATCCGATTACGCTGCCAAACGCAGTCCAAACCTAAATTAACCTCAGATACCGAGGTATTTAGCAGTAGAGAGCATTCCTACGGATTTAGTTTCGTGAAATACGGCCGACGAATCATCGAGCTACCGAGCTAAGTTAAGTAGAATTGCTCCAAACTAGTGTCTATGTGTTCCTAGCTGCGAAGTGAATATTTCTCCCTTCTGGACTTCTAGAAAATAGCGAGTTTTTGACCGTCTTTCGATAAGCCTAAGTTTAGGCTATAATTATATCGAAAGTGACGTTGTTCTTTGGAATAAAGCTATATTTAGTATTAACTGACACATTTATGAATGCAGTTGGGAGAAATAGTTGAAGTATTGGCCGAGCCTCATCCGACCGACAGATAGTTCGAGGATAAGGTATGTAAAGCTAGTTCCTTCGGCAAGTTAGTAGTTTTAGCCTTGTATAGTACAATAAACTCCGTAGTAGAATTCCCGGAAGTTGAATGTTAAGTATTGTGCAAGTTCAGTAAACCTAGTTTGCGTTGTGATATCATATTCAGTCTGAAAGTTAGAAAAGCATGTGCCCAAGGGCAAGTTAGTAGTTCAGATTCAGTACAACCTATTATGTGAATAGCAAGCATGTTGTAGAATAAAAAGGAACAGATTTGCGTAATAACAGTCAGTAAAGAAAGATCTGATAGACAGATAGTATCATGGCTACAGATTAGCCGTACAGTTAAACAGAGATTGCAGAATCAGTATAATTAGTAAGAATCAATTCAGTATAGAAACAGATCAGAATAAGAAGTTAGATTCCAGATAGTCTTTTCAGTTATACATGCTTGCTATTTTTATGTGCTATTGGTTTGTTGAGACCTGTTGTGGCATGTGGGTGTCCCTTTTAGCATCCCCACCGCCCCTGGGTTATAGCTGTGTCGATACCAGATTCAAATACCGCCACCAGCTAGGCGATGCCGTCCTCCTAGAGGACGATGATGGCCAACCACCATGATAATACGGTCCAGACCACCCTGCTTGCAGGGGTAGTTCAGTTTACTCTGCGCAGAGCCAGTCCACCCTGTTTACAGGGGCAGAACACTCTGTGTGCGCTTGTGACCGAGGGCAGTTTCAAATACAGATTTTTATAAAATCACCCTGTTGCGTGCTTGCACCCAGGGGCAGTTTTTATTACACACCCCGCGTGCACCTGTGCCCAGAGGTAGGAGTCTTCGGACTCAGACACAATTTATTGTCAGAGGCCAAGGCCTGAGCTACGTACCCAAGGGGACCGGTAGGAGGAGCTCACAGTTATCAGATGAGTGGAGTGACTTATTTTTGGTTGGTTTAGACCCGGGTAGGGGTAAATAGATTGTGTGTTGGTTGGCACCTTCCAGCTTATGGGGGTCGGTCAGGTATTGTGTGCATTTATATGTATACCTATATGTGCTATTAGATACTGATAGACAGTGGGACGACATGGCATCAGGTATGCTCAGTTTAGTTATAGAATAAATAAACTCTCCCTAGTTATTCTCAGCTAGATAGACTCAGCTACTTTCTGCTTATATGTCATGTTACTGTTGTTATTCTTTTTAGTTGTGTATTTCAGTTGATTTACATGCTCAGTACCTGTGGTACTGATGCCCAGTGGGGCGCTGCATTACTTGCCTGCAGGTACTCATAGACGAGGAGGCGATCCCTCGTGATTCCAGTCAGCTATTGAGTATTCAGCTCCCGTCATCCGGAGACTGAATTCCAGAGGTGTATTTCGTTTTCTTTTGTTGTATAGTACGGGTAGGTCGGGGCCCTGTCCCGGTCATTTCTATTGTTATTCCTAGAGGCTTGCAGTCTGTATATATTTCCCTGTGGTCAGCCGAGCCGGTCGTGTGAGGCTGTGCAGCTTGTTATAGTTATTTGTTATTTCTGTTCTTGTTGGCCGTGTGTGGCCATAATCAGTCAGTAGTGGTGACCTTGCCGGTCACGTAATTACTTAGCATGTTATTGTTGAGTTACAGAGAACTAGACAGCATGGTGGCCTTGTCGGCCCGCATAGTTCCCTTGACAGTAGTATGTTTCTGGTCAGCTGTTTTTCAGGTACAGGTGGCTATAGGCCTGTTGACCGGAGGCTGTGTTTACAACCGTTATATAGCCCTTTGTTTCCAGGAATTTGAGTTAGAGCCAGCCAGGCACCAGATGTGCTTGGGCCCACCAGATAGCAATCTAGGTCCTACTAGGGCACCAGGTGCCAATCATACCCCCCAGGGCGGGGCGTGACAACATTCCCTTTAACCATACATTAGAAAGCCAGCCAACCTCCTCCCTCTTTTTCCTCATTAATTGATAGGCAGAATGGACTGAAAAAGTACCTTTAGAATTACCGATCCCCCATACCCTATCCAGATATACTGGAGGAGAGATAAACTCCACAATATGAGATATCATCTCTTCAGAAATCATGCTATGGAAGGACCAATTTCCTGGACTATCCCCAATTTTTTTTTTTAATTTTAAAAAAAGACTATACTAAGGAAAATATGCTACTTTTTCAGCTATATACTAGTCCCTATGGACGTAGCTTAAAGTTTAAGTAAGTTTTAATTATATAAATTAAGTTTATAATTTAGAAGCAAATTCTTGATTAGAATTTCTAAATAAAGAAGCCAACATATTTCGTTTCTTTTTTAAGTGAAGTTGGCATTTTCCAAGAAGGAAACAATTGTGTTAAGCAACAAAGAAAGGGGGGAAAAAAAGCCCTTTTTGAGAAGGAATTGAATTATTTTCAATTCCTAAAGTCAAACCACTAATAAAAGAGGAAAATACCTTCTCAAGAAGGAACTAAAGTTATTTTATGAAAAATATATTTACAAGTAGTGTTTTAAAAAATGTTTTCGGGCGAGCTCTAGGGAAAGTTTCGGGGAGGAATGTAGTAAAAATATATCGAAGTGACTTGTAGGAATGAAAGTATTGTGAGGCGTAAGCTCCATTAATCTGAGCGTATGCTTAGGTGTTAGATGAGTTTTTATTTTGGGTCGTAAGTGTAGAAAACATCTCCTAATTAAATTAAATTACTAAAGAAGTCCTAAATTAATACCAAAAAACATATAATTCAACTTATTATTAAATTTGTATAAGTTCAAAAACTTAAAAATGTAAATATCTTTTTTTCTTAGCCCTAATTTTTATTTTTTCTCTTCGTCTTTCATTGGATAAAGGGGAAAAAATGATCAATGTGCAAACTGCAAAGCAAAAGTGCATCATCCTTCGTCACTTGCTCTAGTTTGATCCTTCTGATTATAAGTTCCTTCTTCGTGCTGTTTTTACAAGTTAATTTATAAATTTCTACTCAATTTCTGAAAAAGTCTAACTAATCTTTTGAGATGAGTAGTTTTGATTATTTTATTTAGTCAATTATTAATTTTGATTAACATTTTAAGATGAAATAGTTTTGTGTATATTTTCACTTATTTTATATTTTCTTGAATTTACTATGCAATTTTATTTTTTTATTTAATTTATAAAAATATCAAAAATTAAAAATCCGCGAGGCTTATATCTCAGCGCCTCGAGGCTTACGCCTGTGGGGAAGAAAGTGAAAGTATCGTGAGACATAAGCTCCATCAATATGGGCGTATACTTAGATGTGGGACGAGTTTTTATTTTGGGGCGTTCACCCAAAAAACCTCTCCTAACTTAATTAAAATCTCTAAAAAATATCCTTAAATTACCAAAAACAAAAGTTTCAACTTATTATTAAATTTTAAGAGGTTCAAAAACTTTAAAATCTAAATATTTTTTATTCTTAGCGCTAGTTTTTATTCTTTTCTTCCTTTGCCAGGTAAAAAGGGAAATGATTGATATGCAAACTGCAAAGCAAAAACGCATTATCCTTCATCACTTACTCTGGTTTGATGCTTTCGATTGAAGATTTCTTCTCTGTGTTTCTTTTTTTACAAGTTAATTTATATATTTCTACTCAATTTTTTACAAAAGTCTAATCAATCTTTTGAGATGAGCAGTTCTAATTATTTTTCTTTAGTCGATTTTTTATTTGATTAACGTTTTAAGATGAAGCAGTTCTATGTAGATTTCTACTTATTTTATATTTCTTGAATTTTCTATAATTTCTATCTAATTTTATCTTTTTATTATTTATTTTTATTACATAAATTTATAAAAATATTAGAAATTAAAGATTTACGGGGCTTATGCTTCAACACCTCGAGGCTTACACCTCGCTTCGAATCAGGTAAAATAACTTGTCTCATGTCCGTGCTTTTTTAAAACATTGTTTACAAGAAGGAATTAAATTGTTTTCATTCATAAAGATATCATAACGTAAATAAAGAAGAAAAATAGGTTTAAAAAGGAATGATATTGTCTTTAAAGTATAAAGATATTCCTAAAAAAATACGAGTACAACTCTTCTTACTCTTGAATTTCAAAACGACTAAAAGTTGTAGGGAGCTAAATGTACGTTAACATCAAAAATGGAGTTTTGTATCGGTAAAGATATGTTGAGAGCGAAGACTATTTGATCGAACACGTGGAAGCGTACATAAAAAAGACCATAGTCAATCGATGAATTGGTCAACATCGATCAAGACAACGATTAGTTAGATCATCTTAGAGTTACCAATCATATATGCCTAATTAGCACGGAATAATAGGAACCTGACCGGAATGATCCATCCAGAAAGGTTGAGAGTGTTCGAACCGCGGATAACTCAAATAATGGATAGGTTCCGAGATTTCAAGAATTTCATGTAATTCCATTAATTCCCAGGATCTTAGTCATGTCACATTGAAACGGCCGAAAATCATGAAAAACAAGATACTATTAGCTAACATATAAAATCTTTTACTTTTCCACAATTATATCTATCCGATTTTCACCTAATTATACACGACTCTTACGATTATTCTCTATTCATCTTTCACTACTGTTCTTCTACAACTCACCTGATCTGAGTTGGGAGAATCAAAAAAAATATTTCTATCCTTTATTTTTATTTCCTTCATAAAAGTATGTTGTTGTTGTTGTGTGTGTGTGTGTGTATATATATATAAGTTTTCTAACTCTTCTAGGAATATTGACGAGTTATTTGCTTGAAAGGGCACTCAATTAATAGTAAAATGACTATTAAAATCATCAATAGGTAAAAAAAAAAAAAAAACCAAAAATCAGAGGAGAAAAACTTAAAGGTCAAAATAACAAAAACGAAATTTGTTAAATTTCTGTAACCTAATTTCACCAACAAAAAAAAGGGAAGAATTAATATTCTCATATACATGGATGAACTAAATCCAAAGAATTTAATATGTTAAATTTTTATATAGATCCAGAAGAAGGTGTTAAGTATCCTCGCGATTATTTTATTAATTCATTTTGGCTCAAAAAAATTCAATAAGATATATTCAATGAGATGCAAATATTTTTTCGAGAGCGACTTCCGTTTTTAGATTGATATTTTGGGGCATGAAAAAAGAGACACATTTGTTGAAAGCGAGTAAACAAGCAAGCAACCAAAGGACCTAGGATTTGCCTTCCAACTCAAAGCGAAGTCCTAAAATTGATTTGGTTAAAAATTAATCCAAATAGAAAAAACTAAAATTGAACTAAAGCAGTTCGTCATTAATGAACTCTAATTGCAGAATAGGGAGAGAACAAGAAGAGATGAAGAGATCTTTATGTGAAATGTATTGAGCTTTAACTTTACCATATTAGATTTTTTCTCTAATAAAGTGGCAATCAATCTTTATGTGTTTGGTCCTCTCATGATAGACTGGATTGAAAGCAATTTGCAAGGCTAACTTGCTGTCACTAAATACTTCTATAGGTAGAGTGATCTTGACTTCTAATTCTCTCAATAATCCAAGTAACCAAGTAAGCTCAGGCACAGTAGTTTCTATATTCTGCTTCAGCAGATCTTCTGAAAATAGTAGTTTGTTTCTTAGATTTCCAAGATACCAACGAGTCACCAAGTTTGATTAGGAAACCTGTGATAGACCTTCTTGTGTGTGAGAATTTTGCCCAATCAGCATCACAATATGCAGTTATGTTTAGATAGGATTACTGGACATAAGAGCACCTTGTCCAGGTTGTGATTTAATGTACCTAACAACTTTCAATGTTATTTTCAGATGGGACTTCTTTGGTTGTTGTGAGTACCGACTTAGTGTTTGAGCATTATAATTAATGTCAGGTCTAGTAACTGTGAGATACAATAGTTTTCCTACTAATCTCTGATAAGCACTCACATCAGATAGTAGAGGGTTTCCTTTGTTGTTGCTTGTATACTCATCATACTTTTTAGTTATCAGTTTGATATTAGTATCCATGAGAGTAGTAAATGGTTTAGAACCTGCAAGTCCAAGTTTAGATATTAGCTCAAATGAGTACTTCCTTTGGCTCATCAAAATTCCTTCCTTATATATGACAAACTCTATCCCAAGAAAGTATTTTAATTCTCCTAAGTCCTTCATCTTGAATGCTTGTTATAGTGCTTGCTTTGTTTCTTCAATTTGTTTCAGACTGTCTCCAGTCACTACCATATCATCCACATAGATTAGTATCATCACTGTCCCAAACTCAGACATCTTTATATAAAGAGAATGATCATATTGGCTTTGCTTGAACTTAAGCTTTTGTAGAGCCTTTAACAGTTTGGCATTCTACTGTCTTGGTACTTGTTTCAATCCATATAGGAATTTAATGAGCCTACATACATGTTTGCATTTGTATTCCCCTTGACTCAGAATTCCCTGTGGTAGTTCTATGTATATCTCATCATGTAGATCACCTTGTAAGAAGCTAAGACATTGTACACATATATTTGGTGTACGTGCCAATGACTAGATACTGCTAAGGCCAACACTGTCCTAAAGATGATTATTTTTACCACAGGAGAGAAGGTATCCTAATAGTCAATGCATTCTTGTTGACTATAGCCTTTAGTTACTAGTATAGCCTTGAACCTTTCCATCTCTCTTGATGCTTTATACTTGATCTTGTAGATCCATTTGCAGCCAATTAGTCTTTTTCTCTCTGGTAGATTTACTATATCCCATGTGAGGTTGCTTTGAAGTGTAACTATTTCTGACTACATTGCTTCAATACACTTTGGATCTTTGATAGCTTCTGAACAATTTCTAGGTTCTATAATAGTAGAAAAAACACGTTACTAATTTTGATAGTGAGAAATAGTTTGTTATAGGATAAGGTGTGTCCTGATTCTGTTTTAAAAAAACAAAGTTTTTGATCCATATTGGTATTTGCTTGTTCCTATCGGATCTTCTAGATGGTGCATGATCTTCTACTGCAACATGTGGAAACTGAACATGCTCCCGACCTTGAATGAGATATTCATGTGATACTTGGGGAGCATGATCAACCTGCTCAATTCCATTAGTATCTATATTGAAATTTTCAATATCATATTTAGTAGGATTTTCAGCAGCATCAGACATAGAATATAATAGAGGATTTGTATATTGAAACAAGGGAGACTCAATAGAATGAGTCATAAATGGAAAGACATCCTCTTTGAACACTATATTTCTATTAACAAAGAATGATTTAGTACTAATGTCATATAGAACATCTTCTTTTTGAGTCTCAAAGTATCCCATAAAGACAATAGTTCTAGTTCTAGGTTTCATTTTATTAGTTTTAACATAACACAGACACCCGAACACTCTCATATGCAGTAAGAAGGGCTTCCTATTATATAATTTTTCATATGGAGACATGCCTATCAGAGAGGAAGGAAGTATGTTGATAATACATATAACAATTAGAACACAATGACCCCAAAATCTTATTGGAGTTTTAGCTTGAAACCTGAGAGCTTTTGTGACTTTCAAAATGTGTTCGCGTTTCCTCTCAGCTACACCATTTTGCTGAAAGAAATATGCACAAGACCTTTGATGGATAATACCAAAATTGGTGAAGATGTTAGTGTAGATATCATTTACAAACTCAGTGCCATTGTCAGTTCTACATACCTTAATAGTTTTATTAAATTGAGTCTGAACTAGCATTAAAAACTATTGAATTGTTATACAAGCATCAGATTTTAATTTAAGAAGATAAACTCAAGTTATTCTTGTATAGTCAGTCCACAATAGTTAAAAAAATACTTATTTCTATTAATTGTGGGAGTTTTATATGGACCCCAATGTCCATATGAATCATATCAAATGCACTACTGCTTTAATATTGCCAGAAGGAAATGGAAATCTAACTTTTTTGCACTAGGACACACTCTACACTTATTTATGACTCTAACTATGGACTCAGACTTGCTAGATAGTAGCTCATTGAGTACAATAATTGATACATGCCCAAGTCTTCTATGCCACAAGCTTATATCTAGTTCATTCATAAAAGCTAAATGCTGAGAACTGTTAGCAACTAAGTTGACTTCATGAGTAGATTGATCAATTTTATGATTGAGTAGATATAGGTCATCTTCTACTCTACCAATCTCCTTCACCTTCCCACTTGAGAGATCCTGAAAAATGCAAAATCAGGAAAAAAGAAGACTCCACAGTGTAATTCCAGTAGATGAAGACGAGTTCTGTGATCAGGAACCTCGTGTAGCTATGATACCATGAACTAAATCAGTTCATTATTGATGAACTCTAATCACAGAATAGGGAGAGAAAAAGACGAGAGAAAGACATCAAGTAGTTTGTATGATTCGAAAAAGTGTATTTTACAATGCCAAGTATGGCTCTATTCTATAGACATCACAACGATCAACTTGTAACTAACTTAATATCTAGTAACTACCTCTAACTAGTTTAGTTAATCAAGTAACGAACATTAACTAACTCTAGCAGCCATTAGCCTTAAGTTCAGGCTTCATATTCCTTCTTCAACAAAAAATTATATTTGTTTAGGTTTAGTTAAACTTTTAAAAATTGATAATATTTGATTTGATTTTGATTAAAAAATTAAAGAAGAGAACTAAATCGAATCGATATATTATATATACAATTTTTATAATCATATATATACATAATATATTAATTTAGATAAATAATTTTAAATTTCTTATATATTTTTCACCAAAAAAATTATGTTGGCTTGCAATTATGCTATCAGTTCTTGAGTGAAGCATGTCTGATTGGTGTTTAAGCAGATTTGACTTATTTATATCGGTCGTTGTTCTAACTTTCTTGAATCTGTTCAAGTTTCATTTGCAGGTTTATTTTGAATTCTAACTAATTATTTGTAGCTTTTTAAATTAGATCAAAATTACCATAAATTTATATATATATATATATATATATATATATATATATTCCCTTTCTTTCAAGAATATTAGCTTTGTAGTATTTTAATTTAAACAAAATTATCATAATACTCCTTGCATTTACATTTGAAGCCTCCAATTCTAATTAAGATAGTACATAGTTAAATATATTTGACTTATTTTAAATATATTTTAATGAAATAATATTACATTTACCTAACAAAATTTTTAAGAAAAGCTCAAATATGCCATTAAACTTTTAAAAATGGCTCAAGTATGTCATCCGTTAATAGTTAAGTTTATTTATGTCATTGCTGTGATACATTTGGTGCATTCGTGCCATTAATTATTAACTGAGCCCTAATACTACCAGATTTTGCCATGTAGCATTGTCTAAGCCCTTTATTACTTACTAACCCATCCCCTTTTATAAATGAAATACGTGAGTCATTTCTGAAAGTTTAGTGGCATATTTGAATCTTTGTTAACCCCTTTTAACATATGCCTCTCTTAGGTAATAAAATTAACTTATATTATTTTTTGGGTGAAAATTATTTTCATCCCCCAACTTTACTTTAAAAATCAAATTCCCCCTTCAACTTTAAACAATAGACATTCTCTCCCCCCCCCCCCCCCAATCCTAATTGACTTTTTAAAATGTCTATTTTACCCTTCAATCCTCCATATATATAATACTTTCTTATATCATATATAATATTTATTTTTTAATATAGATATTTATAGTTTCTTATTTAAATTCACTAACATTATAAGTAGAACAATACTTTTATGAATTTGTCACAAAATCTAATGCTATTTAGTATTTTTTATTATTGTTATTAAAATATTATATGCATTAAATATGTATATATGTATGTGCATGCATGTGTGTGTATTCATGTTTCTCCTTTTTCTTATCCTCTATTATCTATATAAATAAATAAAATAAATAAAATTTGATTGACAGAATATTTTGTAACATAACTTTAAATTAATTTACATTATAAATAAATAATTTTTAATTTTTTTTAATTAATTTTTTTTTGTATTTCATACATTGAAATATATTTATAAAATTATTAGTATCTTTTATTTTCACTTGTATAAATAAATATTAGAGTTTTAATTATTATTAGTAAAATTATTTTTTTATTCTGCTAATTTACTTTATTATAGAACGTCATTAACATACTCAATTAGTATTTTTTAATTTTATTTTTTTCCCAAAAGTTAATATTTATTGAAAAATTATTTCGTATATATATATATACATATATGTATATATATATATATATATATATATATATATATATATATATATATATATATATGTATGTATATATGTTATGATTTTAAAAAAATGAAAGGAAGAAGACAAAGTTGATAACGTAAGGATAAAATAGACATTTTTAAAAGTCAATTAGGATTAAGGAGGAAGAATGTCTATTGTTCAAAGTTGAGGGGAAAGTTTAATTTTTAAAGCAAACTTGGGGTTGAAAATGATTTTCACCCATTATTTTTCTGCTTATCATTGGTGCATGACATTCAACCTTTTAGAATCATATTCATATATAAACATCCCTCTTTTAATTTAATGTAATAAACTTATAATTTTATATATTAAATTTATAAGGAAAAATTTCTCCCTTATACTAGTAGAATTATTATTTTTATGTGAAAAACTATACTCTCTTGTTTAATTGGGTTATGAATATAATCTTATAGTATATCATTCACAATTTTTAGATATTTTACAAAAAAAATTTTAAAAAAAAACACATAAAATTTACTAGAGAAAAAAAGAGATGAGTTTAAAAGAGAGTACCCTAGTGAAAGTATAGTTGGGTATAAAAATTACATGAGTGTGTGAATTAAGAATATGCATGTGTTTTTATAGTGGAATTTAGGATATTACAGTGGCTGGGTTGTGATGATGGCTTGGAAAAATGACCTAATATTTATTTTAAGAAAAAAAAAGACAGCTTTAAAATAGAGTACACTAATAAGGTATAGCTGGACGTAAAAGTACATATAAATGTGTGAATTAAGAGTATATGTCTTTTTATGGTGAAATTTGGGGAGTTAATAGTGGTAGGAGTATGATAAGAGGTTGGAAAAAGACTCAAATATGCTACTGGATTTTTAGAAATGGCTCACATATGGCACTCGTAAAAAGTGATGGGGCTGGTAAGTAATGAAGGGTTTAGATAGTGCCACGTGACAAAATTTAGTAGTAGTATGGCCCTGTTAGTAATTAGTGGCATGACTGAACCATATGGTGTCACGACGATGACATCAATAAGCCCAACTATTAACGGATGAAATAGATTAGTCAGTTTTAAAAGCTCGATGCCATATTTGAGTTTTTTTTCTAAAATTTTTATCACTTTATTTGTTTGTTTAATGTCAAGAAATAATAATAGAATAAAAAGAGAGTATACATTTATGTATGGTTAAAAACCGAACAACAAAATCAAAATCAATGACAATCAAATCAATAAACATATATTCTACGTATTTGATTTGATTTTAATTAATTATGTAAAAACCAACTAAATTATTTTGATTTTAAGTAAGAACCCCAAATTGAATTGTAAACACCCCTAGACTCGGACATATGTAGAGCTGAAAGGTGTTGGGATGAGGAAGCACCACAACTAAAGATTGATATGATAATAAATAATGGAAATACGTTGGACACAATATTTTACGTGGAAAACCCTCAAATAAATAGAGGGGAATAACCACGGGGTATAAGGATTCACTATATAAATATGGGAGTACACTGCTCTCAATTACAAGAAGCAAACACTTGTAAAAGGAATAACTCACTAAAGAGGACACTCAAGACTACAATATTTGTCTTGGTGTATAACTCTTCTTATATTCTTACTCTTTTGGATTGTAATTTTTGTGGGGATTTGTGAATCTGTGTGTGTAAAATAATGAAAGCAAAATGTTCTATTTATAATAGAACTAAACCACCTAGAAGGGTGTGAAGCAGAGATCAATTTGGACAAGGTTTGTCCTCTTTTCCTTTTCCTTGTCTGACTAACTTTGTATTCTTTCCACATGTTTCCTTCTTTCTACCTAACTTTGTTGACATTCTCCCACTTGAAGATTTAATTGAGAATCAATTATGTCTTCACACTATCCTTTCTACCCAATCACTGCAATGTTACGTTTCTGCTAGGCCAATAGAAGATCGACACCATATAAACTTGTTACTGTTGATCGGCTTCGTAAACATATATCTGCTAGGTTGTCATTAGTGTGAATTTTCTGAATATCCACACTGCCTTCTTCCACCTTCTCACGAAAAAAGTAATACTGAACTCGTATCTGCTTTGTCCTTGAATGAAATGTCGGATTCTTTGAAATACGCAAACGCTCTGACTGTCACAAAACAGAGCAACTTTCTCTTGTTTGTGCCCGAGCTCCTCCAGTAACATATGCATCCATATTGCCTCTTTGCTAGCTTGTGTAGCTGCTACATATTCTGCTTCCATCGTAGATGTAGCCACGATAGACTACGGTTTTGAAACCCAGCTTACAGCTCCTCCAGCAAGAGTAAACACATAACCTGTGGTAGACTTGCTTTTATCAAGATCACCTGCATAATCTGAATCAACATAACCTTTAACAGTAAAGTCTGATCCTCCATAACACATTGCAACATCTGAGGTACCCTTGATATATCTCAGGATCCTCTTAACAACATTCCAATGCTCTCTACCAGGATTAGCCATGTATCGACTAACCACTCCCACTGCTTGTGCAATGTCTGGTCTTGTACATACCATGGCGAACATTAAACTTCCCACTGCTGATGCATATGGTACTCGAGACATCTTCATCCTCTCTGCTTCATTGCTAGGATTCATACTTGAGGATAACTTGAAATTAATAGGAAGTGGGGTAGAAATTGACTTACAGTCTTGCATCTTGAAGCGTCACAAGATTTTCTTCAAGTAGTTCTCTTGAGAAAGCCAAATCTTCCTATTATTTCTGTCTCGATGAATTTGCATCCCTAGAATCTTGTTTGCTGGTCCCAAGTCCTTCATTTGAAACTCACTAGCCAACTGTGCCTTTAAATTTGTGAGACGATCTTTTTTGGGGCCTACTACCAACATGTCGTCAACATACAACAGCAAAATAATGAAATCACTATCACCAAATCTCTTGTAATAAACACAAGGATCTGAACTATGTCTGTTGTATCAAGGCTTATAATGAAGGAATCAAATCTCTTATACCAACACCTCGGCGCCTGTTTGAGACCGTATAGAGATTTGTTCAACTTGCAAACCAAGTTCTCTTTTCTCTGTTCTTCAAAACCTTCTGGTTGGAGCATATATATTTCTTCTTCAAGCTCTCCATGAAGAAATGTAGTTTTGACATCTAACTGCTCCAAGTACAAGTCAAATGTAGCACACATCGCCAGGACAACTCAAATTGTTGTGAGCCGAACCACTGGAGAAAATATCTCGTTGAAGTCTATACCTTCTTCCTGAGTGAATCCCTTCACCACCAATCTTGCACGATACCTCTCCACTTGATCATGACCATTGCGTTTGATCTTGTAGACCCATTTGTTCCCAATGGCCTTCCTCCCTCGTGGTAATTGAACAAGATCCCATGTTTTATTCTTATGAAGAGATTCAATTTCTTCTTGCATTGCTGCCATCCACAGAGATGATTCTTGGCCTTTGATAGCCTCGTGAAAAGTTGAAGGCTCTCCATCTTCTGTTAATAGACAGTATGCAAAATTGCCCTCTATAGAATAATCTGAGTGCTAAGCTGGCTCTCTTTTCTCCCGAGTTGACCGTCGAACTTGTGGAGTTTCAATCTCATCTTGCTCTTGTTCTTTGTGCTCTGGTGCTGCTTCAGAAGAAACTGGGACTTTTTTTATCTTTTCTACTTCAACTGTAGTAGTCTCTGATGTTTCTGTTGAAGTGCTACCTTCTTTTGCTTGTATCTTGTTTTTAAGAAATACAATATCCCTACTGATTACCACCTTGCGGGCAGTGGTATCCCACAAGCGATACCCCTTGACTCCATCAGCATACCCTAAGAAAATGCATTCCCTGGATTTCGGATCAATTGCAGTTGATGGTGACCGATTGATCACATAACAGGCGGTTTTCACTGCTTCTGCCCAGAATGGTTTTTCCAATCCTGCAGTTGCCAACATAGCTCTTGTCCGTTCCAACAAGGTTTTGTTCATCCCCTCTGCTACTCCATTTTGTTGTGGAGTATATGCCACTGTGAACTGCCTTTTGATACCTTCTTGTTTACAGAAGTTATCAAATTCATCACCAGTGTATTCTCCTCCATTATCTGTTCTCAAACACTTGATCCTTTTCTCAGATTCAAGTTCCACCCGCGCTTTGAACTCTTTGAAAAATGGAAAAACATTTGCCTTTCTCTTGATTGGATACACCCAACATCTCCTGGAGTAGTTGTCGATAAATGACACGAAATATTTTGCTCCTCCTAGGGACAACACCGGTGCTTGCCAGACATCAGAGTGGACCAGATCTAATATTTCCTTGCTTTTAGCAGAGGAACTGCTAAACTTCAGTCTATGTTGCTTACTGGTAACACAATGCTCACAAAAGGGTAGTGAAACCTTTTTGAGCCCTGGAAGAAGCTTTTGCTCAGCAAGAATCTTCAAACCTCGTTCCGACATATGGCCAAGTTTGCGATGCCACATCATCGTCAATTCTTTAAATGAACTTGCTGATGCGGTTGATGCTTCTCCTTCTTGGTGGGTTTCACCCTTAAGCACATATAGATTTGCAGCAAGTTTTTCCGCTTTCATCACTACAAGCGCTCCTTTCAATATTTTCATGACTCCACCATGAGTCTTATATGAACATCCATTATCATCTAATTGTCCCAAAGACAATAGATTCTTCCTCATGTCTTTCACATGTCGTACCTTTTGAATGGTGCGTACCGTGCCATCATACATCTTTATTTTGATGGACACAATACCAATAACATTCAAAGCATGATCATCTCCCATGAACACAGATCCTCCTGAGATAGGTTTATATTGATGGAACCATTCTCTCCGGGAAGTCATGTGCCATGTTGCTTATGTGTCCATGATCTAGACATCAGTGAAACGTTTTCTGCCTTCATTATTTGATATTGCTTCACTACATAAAATATCAGCATCATCCGAGGTATTTGAAACATTCCCTTGAGCATTTGATGACTTAGGGTGTTCACTCTTCTCCTTGAACCAACAATCTTTCTTGACGTGCCCTTTCTTGCCACAGTTGTGACACTTGATATTCTTCTTACTTCTTGATTTAGATCTACCATGATTGTGACTCCCACTGGGGCCATGTTCCGTTGGTCTTCCTCTCACCATCGCCAAAGCTTCGGCTTGCTGTGAACTTGTTTGTCTGTCTTCCTTATTTTTGCGCCGATTTTCTTCTTCTAGGACAATAGCTGCAATTTCATCGAAAACTAGACTGTTTGTATTATTGGTCAGGTTGATGATGAGTTGATCATACGAGTCAGGTAGACTTTGAAATAGAAGCTCGGCACGTTTAGTCCCCTCTATTTTGCAACCCATTTTTGTAAGTTGCGAAAATAAAGTATTTAAAGTATTGATGTGTTCAGTAACCGACATGGACTCTGCCATTTGAAGAGCATACAATCTTCTTTTTAAGAAGATTTTATTATTCAAAGACTTGGCCTCATAAAATCCCGTAAGAGTATCCCATATTTCCTTCGCTGTTCGTTTTTAAGCCACACTAGATAACACTTGATCAACTAGTGCCAAGTGTAGATCAGCAACTGCGTTGCTTTCTACGTCGTTCCACTTGCTGTCATCAGTAAAGTTTGTGGGCCTGCCTTCAATTGCGACTAGGCAATTGTCTTTTCTCAATATCGCCCTTATTTTCATTTTCCACAATGAGAGATTAGTCACATTGAATTTCTCAATGTCAAACTTTGTTGTACTTGACATTGTTATTTGCTTCACACCCTTCTAGATCGTTTCTGAGTATTTTTGTGAACAATCGTGACAAACTGTATCGTCACCGAATTTTACTATTCATGTGAATAGTATTTTCACCGAATTTTACTATTCACAAAAATTTACTATTCACGGATAGTACCTTCGCATAAAACAGACATATAAC
The DNA here is from genome assembly GCA_035772735.1 of Datura wrightii. Lineage (NCBI taxonomy): Eukaryota > Viridiplantae > Streptophyta > Magnoliopsida > Solanales > Solanaceae > Datura > Datura wrightii. The sequence goes on from JASDFA010000001.1 coordinate 13,840,822, forward strand.
CGAAGCTCTGATACTACTGTTGAAATGAGGAAGCACTACAACTAAAGTTTGATATGATAATAAATAATGAAAATATGTTGGACATAATATTTTACATGCAAAACCCTCAAATAAATAGAGGGAAAAACCACGGGGTAGAAGGATTCACTATATAAATATGGGAGTACACTACTCTCAATTACAAGGAGAAAACACTTGTAAAAGGAATAACTCACTAAAGAGGACACTCAAGACTACAATATTTGTCTTGGTGTATAACTCTCTTTATGTTCTTACTCTTTTGGATTGTAATTATTGTGGGGATTTGTGGATCTGTGTGTATAAAATAATGAAGGCAAAATATTCTACTTATAATAGAACTATATCGCATAGAAGAGTGTGAAGCAGAGATCGATTTGGACAAGGTTTGTCCTCTTTTCCTTTTCCTTGTCTGACTAACTTTGTATTCTTTCCACATGTTTCCTTCTTTCTACCTAACTTTGTTGACAAAAGGTTCTACTGAATATTGTACTATATGATAAAAATAGAACAAAATCGGAATAATTCTTATTACAAAGGCGATTCGAAATATTATATTAAATTTATGTCATAAATTTCTAACTCTGCTACTGCAGTGATAAATAGGCCTGTGCATCGAGCCGAGCAAGCCAAGCCCGAGCTGAGACTAACCGAGCTGAGCTAAGCTCGAGCAGAGCCGAGCCTTACGAGCTTTAAATAGTACTGAGCCGAGCCGAGCCTGAGCCGACTCTTTTTTATCTAGACTTTTTTATATTTTTTATAAATTTTATTTACCTAATTAATACTTATAGATCTCAAGACATTTTCTCAATAATTCAAAAAAATTATACCCACCTTAATAAAAGGATATCAAAGGATTATAAGTTGACAAATAATATTTTTTTTGGTAATTATAGGAAGAAAAATAAAGAGACGAATAATATTAGATTGTTTAAAAATTGAAAATAAATATAACCACATTTGACAACAACCAAATCGATGAATATGTATTATGTTTGATTTGACTTGATTTTAATAATTGAAAACTTAATGTGATTTTGATTATAATAAAAAATCGACCCAAATCGAACTATGTACACTCATACTGATATAGTAAGCTTAAGTTGCATTTTGGTTAAGAATTTACTAACATTGGATAAATATTAATTATATAATGTTAAATTAATATAATATGTTAAGTTAATTTTCTAACGTACTTCGTAATTGAGTTTAATAAAAAGATATTATTTCTTAAATCGAGCCAGCTCAATCGAGCCCGAGCTTTGACCGAGCCGATCCAAAACTTAATTGAAATCGAGTCGAGCTGAGCCGAGCTTTTTTCCAAAATGAGTCCAATCGAGCCGAACTAAATACATGTGTGCCGAGCCGAGCTCCGAACTGGCTCGGCTCTTTGCACAGGCCTAGTGATAAACTTAACCATTCCTTTGGAATTCTGATATTCTGAAAACAGTATGAGAACTCCTCACTGAAGTCCCTATTTCTCAATTCTCTAAATATGCAGAGATGCATGGAGTTGAGTCAGTAGAAGGCAATTGCTGCTTTATTCTCGGCGATGAACCAAATTCCCCTTCACAAAATCTACTTCTTCTTGGTTCTTCATCCATGTTGGAAAATCAAATTCATCTCCGGCGATTTCGCTTTCGCAAGAGGGAATTAAAATCTCTATTCAAAATCGGAGCTTCTTCTTCATCTATCAACTCTTCGATTTGCACTTTCACAGAGAAATTACTGGATGATTTTTGGTTTTGCGAGATCAAATCGACATCTTCGTACAGAATTACAGGATTCTTCATCATCTAAGGACAATGTGAGTGAATGTGTCGGCAGTGATTGTTCATGCGTCATGTTTGATGGTTTGTTGAATCTGAAGAAGAAGAAGAAAAGAAAAACAGAATATAATGAGAATAGTTTCTTTGAAGCCTCTTTTTTGTAGAGCTTAAATTTCTGTTTTTTTCAACCTTCTTATTTTGAATTGGAGAAGGAGAATAGAATTCCTATTCCAGATCAAAATTGGAATCGGAAAATAGCAAGATTAAACCTTCCGGTTCCGAATGAAATATGGAATAAACAATAGGGTTTGTTTGGTAAGCTGAGAAAAAAAAGTCTTCAGTTAAAAAAGGGATAATATATAAACATGCTCTCTAACCATTTATTCACCAAAACATGGCTTTTCCTCTCTTCTCAGTTCTCATCTCATTCATACTGTGGCATATTTGGCTAAATTGTAATCGCAACTTATTTAACCATCAATGACATCTATGTTTTCTACAAGAAGTTTGAGTATTTTGGCTGCGTCCTTCCAAGATGTATGAAACAATAATCTGATATAAATAAAAGGATGAGATCGAGCCATCCTCATTGACTGGATAATTTCTTTTGAATGTGAATCTTATCAATAGACGTTGCTCATATCTTTCTTCTTGATAGAACTATGTCTGGTTGAGGATGAAATGCTTAGATTCCCACCATCAAGGGTAGCAACTGAAGCAATCTTTATAGTAGGCACAATGTTGAATTAGCAGCTTTTGGAATGCTCGAAATTTATGGCTTCTTTCCATCAAAATGCAGCACGTGGAAAGCATATAAATGATTCAACTGGTTCAGATAGTCATTTTTGGGAACCAATCCTATTGGTCTCAAATATTTGTTATACCAGCTTAAGTTTTGAAGATGATAGAAGCTTATTGCAGGAGTTATATTTGGTCAGGGGCTAATACCATCACCAAGAGAGCTTTACTGTCTTGGGACAAGGTATGCTCTCCTAAGGCTGCTGGAGGACTCAGTTTGGTGAAGCTAAAGCTGTTATAACAAGGCTGCTATTACCAAGGTGTGCTGGGAATTGACCAATAGGAAGGATAAACTTTGGATTAGGTGGATCCATTGTTATTATATAAAGGACCAGGAGCTAACTGCTATGAACCATCCCACAGCAAGCTTGTTGGATGGTTCGAAAGATAATGCAAGCTAGAGGCAATAAGGCTGTCGTACCTCCAAATAGGAGTAATGTCGTCAAGAATGTTTATCTGACATGGTGATCTACCTAAAGTCTCATGGAAAGGGCTATTGTATCATAACCAGGCCAGACCTAAAGCTATATTCACAATATGGTTGCAAGTGCAGGGAAGGCTGCTTACAGCTGACAGAGTATTGAAATGGGGCTTCCATATTGATAACATGTGTAGTCTCTACATAACTGCAGTAGAGACTAGAGACTATTTGTTTTCAGAATCTGTATATACACAGTATATCTGGAACAAGTTAGTTAGGTGGGCGAATCTTCAATATTTCAGGTTATACTTCATGGGCAGATATGATGCAATGGATTCTTAAAAAGACCAAAGGAAGGGTCCCTTGGCACAACTGCTGAAACTAGTTTACACTGAGTTTATACATAGTGTTTGCTGGAGAGAAATGCAAGAGTTTTTGAAAAAAGAGAATAGCAACATGAGATATTAGCTAGGCAGATTGCTTGCACCACTTGTCTCAGGGCTGCAGTTTCGATTAGGGCAGTGCTAAGCAATTGTAAGTAATAGTGGTAAGGCCTAGAGGATGAGACATACCTGGGTAGTGTTTAAAGTCTGGTTGGCTGAGATTTTCTTTTGAGTGAGCAGTATGTGTTATCCTGCTCTGTTGTAATTCTTGCATTTGATGATTAATAAAATATCTAATTACCAAAAAAATAAAAATAAAGGAAAAAAGTTCAAATATGCTATCAAACTTTAGGAAAAGGTTCATCCATGCTATTCGTTAAAAGTTGGGCTCATTTATGCCGCTGTAGTTATTCTGAGGGGTCATCTATGCTATTATTTTTTAACAGAACCAAAACATGGTTTTTGAAAACCAGATTGGACATGTGGTAGAATTTTAGTGGACCAAGTCAATTAAAAAATCCACCAATTAAACTTCCCATCCAACCTAAATCTACCCGATCTGTGACCATTAAAACCCACAAATTTTTTAACCTGACCCACGATAAAACCACACCCCTCATCCAATTTACATGTCGTTAATACTACTCCAAACACCTATACCCCTATCATCTTTGTCTTCCTTTTTTCAGACTGCTTCTTCTTCAAAATTTATGATCAAGGAGATTTAAAATTCTAAAATTAGGAATTATATATATAGTAGTATATCTCTGTTTTTAAAATGTGAATGAGAATAGTTTAGATGGGGTTTCGGACCTTTGCTCAATAAGAAAAGGTTGATTGGTTGAATGGTTTGACCATGTGATACCTATATCTAAAAATGCATCCATAAATGTGCATTTTGCTGATACTAGCAAGAAAAAACTTTTGCAACTGAGACCATGAAGATAGAGGGAAAAGGAGAAATCAGTGGTTATCTGAATGTTATAGCAGTGAACAATCTTCCATGAAGATGACAATTATTCTGGCCACTTCAAAATCTTATGTTCCATTTTATTTGACCTGCTAGGTGTTTATGAAGAAGTGTTGAAGATAATATAACTTGAAGGGTAGTTTAGTCTTTAGCTATGTAGTTAGTTAGCATTAGTTAGTTAAATGAAAGCTACTTAGTTATAAGTTAGTTAAGTATGAAGTATAAATAGACTAACTCTCCTATACAATGTACTGATTTTGTATTCTCTATTACTCAGAATATACAATTTCTCATCTTCTTCTTCATTCTCTCATTCGACTATTCTTCTTCATTTTGCTTCATCTTTCTTCTTCTTCTTCTATACTCTCTGTTCTCAATTTTCTCTGTTTTCTTATTCAAACATCAACAAGAAGCAATGGTTTGAAAAAAAGGAAGAAGAAGATGATGGGGTTTAGGTATTTGGAGGAGTATTAATGGGCATGTAAATTGGATGAAGGGTGGGGTTTTATTCTGGGTCGGATTAAAAAAATTGTGGGTTTTAATGGTGATAGGTTGGGTAGATTTAGGTTGGATAGGTAGTTTAATAGGTGAGTTTTTTAATTGACTTGACCCACTTAAATGCTGCCACGTGTCCAATTTTGTTTTAAAAAATTATTTTTGAGTCTGTTAAAAAATAATGGCATAGATGACACCCTTAGAGTAATGGTAGTGGCATAAATAAGCCCAACTTTCAACGGATGACATGAATGAACCTTTTCTTAAAGTTCGATGACATATTTGAGCTTTTTCTCATAAATAACCTAAAAGATATGGTTATCGTCGGTTGTTAAGTGCTTTGAAATTAAAAGTTAACAACTGATTTGGTCGTTAGAGGTTCTTTAGCGGCCACATAAATTTCGCCCGCTATATTCCTTTTTAGAGCCCAAAATCCTTTAATGGAAATAACAAATTCGGTCATTATAAGTTACCATGGTTGATTTTGACAGTTCAGCATTAACCAGTCAATATCATCAGTGAATCTACAAATTTACATTCTCTATTTATTATGTTTGGGTTATAGAAACTTGAATTGGAAAATAAGAATTAAAAAGATAAACATATATTCAAAAAACATTCCTAAAAAATGTGGTCATCGTCGATCATTAAAAGCTTTGAAGTTAAAAGTTAACAATCGGATTTGGTTGTTAGAGATTTCCTAGAACGAAATAAATTTCGACCGCTATGTTCCTTTTTAATAATCAAATTTCCCATGGTTGATTATCATTCCAGTCGTTGATTATCAAATTTCCCATGGGTGATTATCATTCTGCTTTAAAGGCAACTGTGCAGCAACAATTATTATGGCTGCTAAATCCAAACAACACACGCATGTTAATTTTCAAACAACAGATGGTATGACCTGAAATAATAATATAATTTTGTCAATGAATAAAATCTAATGTAAAAACACATGCATGCTAATTTCTAAATAATTATACAAATCTGAATTCTTCCGATATGCCCATCAAAATGAGCTTATAAACTAATATTTTTTAGCATCATCATGTAGGAAATCACATCGAAGGTAGATGGACGTAATACGTGCTTAAACAACCTAGAGTGAATAGAAAATCATGCATCAATTCTTTTACAATTTTTTTTTATATTTTAGAGTAATTTTTCTGTGGAATATATACAATTATAATGCTTTTTTGAAGACCATTATTTCCCCTTTTAAGGGAGAAAAATAATTCATACAACAATTTATTATGTCATGTTAGTTTTTAGCAGCTGAAATATTCACTATGAATTTGTTGACAATTTTTTTTTATTATTTAAATAACGTTTTTCGTATAAATTCCAAATATAATTTGATTGCGAAGTGATGAGTATAAATGATTCAGCCAATAACATCAGCAACACCTGAAAACTAATGCTTTGTATTATATACTTTTGTTGGTACTGACACCATGAACATGCGGAAGAGAGGTTCATTTACTTGTGGTGTTAAAAGGTCATAGAAACTCCAAGCACTGAAATTAGAGTAGTTGTGTCATCTCCGCCAATCAACAATCTACAAAAAGATAACAACAAAGTTATCAAATAGGACAAATCTATTTTCTGGTGACCGTCTGTGCTATTAGGAAGTAACAACTAATAATAACAAACATTTGTGTTACTATTTGAGAAATCATGAAGGCAGTAAAAAAAATTCAGATCATATATATATATATATATATATACAAAATGGTGTTTTTGGTAAGAACGCAATAACTAACCATGCCTAGTATGCGTAACCACACGATGCATGGGAAATATTTAAGAAAGATAATCATAAAACTTATTTATCCGTGGAAAATAGTACACAATACTCTTCTTTCAATTAGTTTTATCTTATCATGCAATAAGTTAATTTATATACCACGGATTGTAAGATATAAATTTAAAAGAATCAATAATTATCTATTTATATATATAGCGGACTATCAAAACTTTCTTTCTAATTATGAAAGAAACCATAAGAATGTGAAAAGGATTTCATTTGTTGTAAATAACTTATATAAGCATAAGGTAGGTAAATGCTTCTAGTCCTTAAATGGCAGATCTCATATTACCTTCAAAGAAGTATCTTTATACATACATGCTTTTTAAAGTTAATTAAGAAATGTAAGAAACTATATTTTTATATGAAAGAAAACTGGAGCTAGAGAGCAATTTTATATATTGTGAATGAATCCAAGTAATATTAGGATGCTACTTTGTGTTATATGCTTCTATCTTTCTGAAACATCAACAAGCTTTAGAATTTGTTAACTCCGATCTGGGCACAAACAACCATAAGAAAACCACAACAAAGAGATACTAGCACTAACTTCACTCAAATGTCATCATCCTAAAGTACAACAGCTACAGATTATTTGCTAAAACAGAACAGTAGGGACTTTGAGCCTCTTTCTTCCAAGTGAAAGCAAACAATGAGAGAGAGAGAAAGAAAATCAGGTGCCCATCATAGAATCTTGATGCTATTGACCAAAGAAAACAAGATAAAGCATTTCAACAGCCCAATTATTGTAAGAAAACATGTGGTTTGCCACTCTTAACAGTTTCAGGGAAACGAAAATTCAAAAAACATATTTGTTTTTAATATGCTGAGATAAAAATAACTTCCAGCCTGGTCATGCTAAGCTAACTCTTGGTAAATAATCACCAAATTTGTTGATGATCTTGGGTTGTCTAACAATTTCTTAGCCAACTGTGATAAATGCTTGGACGCACAGATCTCTGAACAAGTGCAGCATTTTCTTGTCTTTGCTACAATAACAAGCTTCTGCAAAGCCACCACATTCCTTAGTAGAAATTTTGAAAATTTCAAAAAGCTTACAGAGCCCCTCTTCAGACCACTTCTTCAAACATCCTGTTTCATAGCCGACAATTTTAACGTTCTTGAGATTGGGAAACACAGTATTTGGAGTCCAATTACTTGGCAAATTGGTGTTATCTGCTTCGGCGAAATAACTTTGCACAAGCAGGCAGGGAGTATCACGACACTTGAACAAAGAATAAAATCAGGATCAAGAGGCCTATCAGAAGTATTCTACAGAAGGCAAACTAAATGATCTCAAAGTAGAATAATTCTCAAAACCCATCAACCTGAACAGTCCTATCAGAAATAAACCAAGCAAAAAGAGGTCTACTGGATAGAAAGTAACTATTCTGACCATTTATTTTTAGTTCTACAGAGACATCATATTCTTAATAATATTATATTTTCATTCTCCTTAGAAACTCCTTTGAAGAAAGGTTTTTTTTTTCAAAAAGAAGATAATCGAGATAAATTATGATCTCAGCTTTGATGTGTATGTTGAATGACTCCAAAAGAGGCGAGGTTTGCAAAAGACTAGCTATTCCATACAGATTATACTCCGATACCTACAACTTTAGATTTAGACATTTGCATCTTAATTCTGGAAGCATTACTCCTTCGAGTTGCAACATGAACACGGCCTGGTGAAATAATCCCAAAGAAATTAGTAAATAATAGAGAAAGAAAAAGTAATGTACAACTAAAGGATAATGCTATGACAAATCTAACCAACTAAACACTTCAAGGAAGAACAATGTGCAAAACTGTAGTTTCTAAAATAGTCTATTGCCAGTAAACAAAGTATATATATAGGAAGATGATAAAAGGTAACAAAAGATGAAGACAAGATCCTTCTGTATACATTATTAATTTCATTTCGCTGAAACTCTCATATTTATAAAAGTTCAAATTGTATGATATTATGCTAAAAATCAAATAGAGTATAACGTCTTTGATATAGAAACAAACCTCTGCAAACCAACTTCCAATTATTAGCTCATTCACATGACTCAACTTTTCAAGATAGTCCAGAACAAGGTTTCTGATATCTTGATGATGATTACGACAACTGTCTTACTCAATATCTTCCTCCCAGCCATCAGTGATACAACTAATGTTAAAAGTAAGGTTGACAGTAACTAAAGAGGAGACATTTACTAGCCTACACTTGACATCAAAAAGTTCTCCTGAAATATCCAAATGCTAAAGATATGGGGCAAAAATTTCCAAAGTACTCCAAATAGAGGCTGCGAAGGGATTATCAATGTTAGTCTCTTTAGATTTGAAAAAGTAATTTCTAGACGATGACAAACCTCACAAAATGACAGCTCCATAGTTTCCAAAGCAGGACAACTTGACAGTAGCATCACAATATCGTCATCGTCTAACTCTGCTGAGTACAGAGTTAGGCTCTTTAGAGAGTTCCAAGCTATGACAAATTCTTCATCAAACACCCAATGGCTCAAATGCAATGTAATCAATGAGAAACAAGTGTATATAGATAGAGGCAATTCAATAGAGGGATAGTCAGCACATGGATAGGAATGTAACACAACATCTTCCACTTTGTTTTCCACGACAAAACGGAGCCATTGGCTGATTTTCGATTCAAGTTCCCATTCAGCGTGATAAAAATCAAGTTGAAATTTTTTGATTTTGGAACAACTCGAATGAGTTAAAATGTGATCCACAAAGGATACGAAGTTTTCAACTTTGTTGTAATTTATATCAATGAAAAGGAAAATATCAATACAAGTCTAGAGATAACGCCACCTCTTTGAGAGAACACATGATGTAACGACATCTTCCGCTGGCAAAAGAGAGAGAATTTGTACCAAAAGTGCGTCCGGCAACTGACTGATTCTGTCGTCGTCATCTACAACTTTTTCGTTTTGCTTCTTCCCATTTCTCAACTCACTGGAAGCCATGATTTTGGAATAAAACGACTGATCGATAGTGCCTCTTTGTTCTGGTCTCTTTGGTGTTAAAATGCTTTGACAGTTCAGTATTAACAAGTGGAGTATTAACTTGGGTTTATGTTCTCTATTTATATATATATATATATATAGAGAGAGAGAGAGAGAGAGAGAGGGGGGGGGGGGGTATTTAACCTGTTAAGTTACCCTAACTAGGATTTGACAGTTCAGCATTAACCGGTCAACATCTTTAGTGAATCTACAAATTTTCCCTTAAAAGAATGAGAAAGAAAAAGGAAGTTATTAAAGAGTTTTTACATTGCTAATGTATTTTAACGTACACTAATAGGCTGTTAATATCTTTTTAGGTAATAATATTAAATTTGTTAGGAATGCTGATGAGGCATGGTGTTGTAGATTAACTTAATCTGATGAGATAAAATAATTTATACATAATAGTTTAAGTTTTAGTGAATAGAATTATTTCATATTTTTCTTAACACACTATACCAAATATTCGTAAGAAAATAATTAAAATAAAATAGGTAATATTTAATAAATAACTGAATGTATGTGTAAATTAATCTGAATACCATTCATGTTTAAATTTAAAAATTATATCATTCTTTTTATGCATAAAACTCGAGTTATCATCGATATACTAGATTATAAGTTAAATAATCCACTGTTTGATTTAAAGCAAGAAAAATGGATCTCTTTTTGTGTATTGGGTATTACAAAATTATTAGTAGTAAATTTTTTCTTATACACTCGTTCATTTTTTGTTTACAATCTTTACTCTAATAATAGGAGGAATATTAATTTGTCTCTCTTTGGTATTTTTCCAACCAACATATAGTGGAATTACACCAAGGATGAAAAGGCTGTTATTTGATTAATTTTCATAAATTGAAACATACAATAAAGGTATCAAAATTAATCAAATCATGAAAGGTTGTGCTTGATTATTTCTTAACAATTGACAAATATAGTAAAATTATTATTTATTAACATTTTATGAATCAAAGGAATCTCAAGAATTTTTCGTAACGAAAACATACCATAATGCGAAAAAGGAAAAGAGACATACCGTATTGATATTAAAATCTAATAAATCGAATATTGGTTATTTGATAATTTTAATATTTTAAACGTGTCAAAAAATTATAAAAATATTTGAAACGCGTAAGGTAGGAATCAAAGTTTTGATAAATTGTGACATTGTTTTTATTATTTAGACTACTAGTGAACTTGTCCCGCTTCCCGCAATTTTTAAGAATCTCATCTTATGTTAAAAAAAAATCAAGATATTTAAATTATTTTTAATATGTAAATTCATATAGATTAGACTTCGAGTCTTAATGTATTTTATTATTAACACTTTATTTCTTTATTTTTGGAGTCAATAATATCATACTTTTTATATAAAAATTTTGATTTCTCTTGACAATTAAGCTTGCTAGCATCGGAGGTGGAGAATAATATTTTTCTCTTTTTCTAACTTGATTAATTCAAGATATTGTTTTGTTATTACTTTGTTAATTAATAACGTATAATGAAATCTCTATTTTTTAATATAATAATCATATTCACTAAAAATAAATAATATAGATAAATGAAGTAAGAGAATCTAGAAAGAGCCAAAAAAGAATTATACTAAGTTCAAAAGGGTGAAATGAAATTGGGAAACAAAATGCAAGAGAAAAAAATTAAGAACATTAATTAAGAATCCTCTTAAATTGAGAGTGGATTCTGGGAATTTGAATGTTATTAACTACCTTCACATACCATTAGAAATAAAAAAATAGATTAAGCAATTAATTTTTAAAAAAAAATAATACAAAAATAATCATCCAACTAAAAAAATTTAGTAGAAAATAAAGGTACAAGGAATTCTTACCATGCATGAAGATGCTTGTCAAGTTATATGGATAAAAAATTAAGATATGAAAGTTCATTTCATTAAGATTAAATATATAGAGTAGTCATTGAAGGTGGAGTTATTAAAAAAATTAATAATAATCTTGTGGGTTTTCTAGATAGAATTAGAGATGGGGAATAAAGAAGAGTAAAAGAGGGTGTTGTAATTAGAAAATTATAATTAAAATGAATTTTAAACTTTTTAATATGACGCATAAATAGAAAAAAGTAATGAAAATATCAAAAAATTGAGAAAAAAAGATAAATATAAATGTTGGACAAAGAGAGGTGTCATATTATTATGTTATTTTATTAAATAATAAATAATCACTAAATTAATAAAAATAACTTTTGGGCTTTTTAAACTAAAAAACAGATGAATAATTAAGAGAATGTGATTAAAAAAGAAAAAGGTTTAGGTTTTCTAATAAATCATAGAAATAAGAAAAATTATGAAGAATGTCAAAAATTTGAGAAAAAAACTAAATGTCATTTTTGGCTTTAGAGGCGTGCCACATCCATTACACTTCGTAAGTATCTATCATTTAACCAATGCGTGCGTATGTATGTTGAGAGTTTTGGAGTACGAGGCATGTGAGGAAGAGCCGGGGAATGAACATGCAATGACGGTATCGAGCTAGCAGGTGGAAAAAGGCCGGAGGTAGGCCACACGGGATACCACGTCAAGGACCTCCCTCCCCCGCGTTGAGCGGCGCGATGGGGGGAGCGCTGCGGACCCTGCCCAACTGGCTCAAGTATATATAAGTTTAAGTGTGGATTGTCATATCATTTAAAAAACATTCCATTAGCAGAGAGCGGGTAAGATGAAGAGTCCATGACGGTTTTCACTTTTAGAAGCCGATTTACACCGTTAAATCATCTCCAAACGTCAATTCTTCCCAGGTAATGATTCCTACACCTATGAAGAATGTCCCTGCGGAGTTATTTCTTGAAAATTCACTCAGAGTACTAGAATCCTGCGGAGTAAAAGTTATCGGAATCACTTCTAATCGAGTCCTAAGCGGCTACAAGTGATAGGTAAGCATTTCTACCTTCTAAACTTTCGGACGAATTGGATGAAGTTTGATTAGTAGTTAATTTTTTGAAAGACATTGTTATTAGTCGTTCTTATTATTGAAAATAGCCTTATTCTCTCAGCGTAAAAGCTATAATTTGGTGGAATCACCGTCTTCAGGATGGAACTATTTGGGTCAACGGAAATCCGCATTCGAGGTATGTTAAGGTTAACCTCTCCGATAAGTTATTCTCGTCATATAATTGATACAACCTATACCATCGTAAGTAAATTGAGAATATGTACATTGTGATTAGCTGCTAACAATAGATGATGAGTATATATGTTGTGGTTAGCTGCTGCAAGATGAAGTTAGATTGCATCGTAGTATCCTTTTTTCCGGAAAGAGTACATTAGGTGTGACTAATGCTAGGAGCGTCATAGAGGCCTCCCTGTACTTTTGTTCACAATATTAGTGAGATTCTGATGTTTTGCTGTCGTACCAAGGCTTGAGAAGCTTGTGGTTAGCTAGTGGGCCTAATTTGGTAAGTTGGACAGGATAGGGCTTTGCTGGGGAATACAACCTTTAGTTGACACCTATAATGACAGTAAAAGCTCGCCCAGAGGTCGTTGGCATACCTTGATGCCTCCATGGCCAGGATCTTGATAGGGCGGTTGTATCTTTGAGTTGATGGCACTAAGGTTGCCCAATGAACTGAGCGACAACTTGCCATATGATTGGCTATTGTCAGTAACCATTAGTCTCAGTTGACTTATTTCTTGTTGTATAGGTTGCTCAGGGAACCACCCCAGATATTAGAAATCTGATAGACTAGGTGACGTCCTAAGAGGAAAACCATGTCAGGGATTAGATGTGGGGCCAATTCCCCAGGCTACTTTTATAGATGCCCGATACATGTTGCTGTGAAGAGCTAGGTCCAGATATACCTGCCAGAGGGGCCACTAGACAGACCAAGTTAACATCTAAGGGGACTAGAACCATAGTATCATAATGTTACCTTCAGGTTGAGAGTTATAGTAAGCTGCCTGGGGGAATTTAGGGCTGACTGCTTAGGAGCATGTCTGATTAGTAGTATCCCTTGTTCTAAGCAAATGAACTAAATAGTAGGTCGCCTACGACCTTACTGTTCACTTATGAGCTATCATTTTCCCAACATGACCTTTAGATTATCGCTTAGGTCACCCAGACCTCGTCCTTTTTTTGTCTAATTCAAAAGAGGTTGTAATCACTACCAGGACCCTCTGGATAGGTGTAGGCATACGGGGTGTGCCTGTTGACAGCTATATAGACTATTCTAGAAGTGAGTAGTGGTAGCGTTAGGCCGAAGGGGCCAGATACGCCTTTTGAGTGGTTAGATTTGTAGATTGTAGCGTAGTATCCCTGGTCGAGGTAGATCGTGTTTCGTACTGCCTCTCGCCATGAATAGCTAAGAGGCTGCTAGTTGTACGAACTGCTTACGGAGCTATAAACTTTTTACACAGCTGCGATGCTGCTAATACTTACGGAGCTATGATGTTGTATTGCTTATGGAGCTACTAAATCGCTTGCGGAGCAAAATATTGTATATAAGTACTAAAGCAGAGCCTACGGGTCCATATTGAAGTCTATCCACTTATGGAATTCTTCTACACTGTAGCGACATTATAGACCCTTCGTAGAGCCTGCCCATAGTTTCTGATTACTTTCAAATCTTTATCTGCTTCTATCCAACTTTTATTACTGCCTTACATATTTGATATATATTGTACTGATGCCCACGCATGGGGCGCTACATACTTTCTTGCAGGTTTAGACCGACAGGTTTTGGGACCTCCTAGCAGTTATTCAGAGTCAGCAGATTGGTTAGCTCTTTTCATTTGGAGTTGTCAGGTTGTAGAGGTTTACCTGTCTTTTATTGTAAAGTATTTGGGTAGGCCGAGGCTTTGTCCCGGCCAATATTCTCACTCTAAGAGGCTTGCAGACACCAGTTACCAGTTAGTTGTTCGTATTGGCCATGTGGGGCCTATATTTGTTATGTTTTGTATGTTAGCTGTGTGGGACCTAGTGTATCTTTCAGTTAACAACCTTGTCAGCTGTAGTTGATATATAACTTCCCACTTTTTCTTCTGTTATGACTTAGACAGCATGGTGGTCTTGTCGGCCCACATAGGACCCCTTTATTGTCTTGTTTGTTGGGTTAGCTGTTTTCTTCTACAGGTGTGCTATGTGGCTTTGTCGTCCCGAGGCTGTATTTACAGCCGAGATATAGCTAGTTGTTTTCTTGAATCTTATTGCTGGCAGACACTAGAGGTGCGTATGCCTAGCTAGGTCAGCTCAGGTCTGAGTGTGGCATTAGGTGCCAGTCATGCCTCCCAAGGTGGGGCGTGACAAACTTGGTATCAAAGCAACGTCGTATCCTAGGGAGTCTGCAAGCCATTTCTAGTAGATACTTGTTTATAGATGTGTTGTGAACCACATTTATAAATAGGAGGCTACAAGGTATGATAGTATGGTTACCCCTCCTTCTTTTTAGATCGTGCGATATAGTAGAGCTATATAGGGTTGAGTCCCTAAGCTTTCATTGTTATGTCAGTCTAGAATAATGTTTGATATAAGACAGACTACAGCAAGTCATATACAACAGCATGAGGGGTTACCAGCGCGGTGCCACAGTTAGGGGACAGCCAGCGTAAAGGCGAAAGGGGACATCTTCTAATCTCCCCAACATCCTCTTGGGGCACCAGAAACCTCATAAGGTAACAGACATGCCAGTATCGTACCCAGCCATTCCTACACCCTCGAAACAAGAGGTCAGGAGTGTAATACATATATGTTGTCTTACTTAGTAGATACTCAGAATTAGACAGGGGCAAAAGTTAATGTTGTATGAAAGATTGTGAAATTGTGAGATTCTCACCCCAACCTTTTGGAGTTTGAAAAGTTTCATACCTCAGTCCCATCGTAGTATGCTATGGCTATTTTCCGCCTCCCAACCTTTTCTCAGCATAGACAGAGAGCGTAAATATTGACGCAATATTGCCAAAAATAAATAGTAAAAGAAGGCTGGATCCATTGATTCTAGGGGAGGTATTAGAAAAGTAGTCAAGACCCTTATTACTTAATTAAGCCACCTAGAACCTCACTATAGTAAATATCAAGATGACAGGCAAGATTGTTAAGAGCAACCGAGTACATGTGAGAGTCCATAAGCGATAGACCCCCAATAATAGTAAGGCTTAGGTAAGAAATAGACTAATTCCGCTAGAGTGTGCTGATGAGGGTAGTGAATACTTGAAGAGTAATGGCTATGGCCCCCAACTTATTATGTTAACGGATAGACAGAGCATATGATAGGAACTGGCCCGAGTACGGGTCAGATCAGCGTAGGTAAATGACTTGTCTAGAAATGTTCTTACCGGTACGGTGCATGGGGCACGAACCCTGGCTTTTAGCCTATAGAAGTAAGGGCAAGACATGAACATCTAGTTTTAAGGGAGAACAGAACCACACATAGGTTGTAGTGGGCTGATAGAGCTTGGAATCGCCGCTGATGGTCGAGATATAAGCAACAGGCTAACACTTAGAGGATAGTGAGACTATAACCTAGAATACTGTAATATTACCACTAGTTGCGAAGGCGAAGAAGTGACGGTACGGAGACCCTAGCCTAGTAAAGCCCAGAGAAAAGGCCCAGTAGAAGGAATCATCGGCCTTCGAGATTGCAGGGGGTGGAATCTTGAGGCCTAGAGGTCGACTCTGCATTCCAAATGTGGCAGGGCTTCGTTAGTAGGCTGTGGCAAATGTACACTATGTCCGTTATTCTCTGCATCCAGATTCCACGAAAACGTATCCGGTTATACCAAACCAAAGAGATCTACTGGGGGCACGGGAAAAAAGAGGCATTGTTGAGCTATTGCATGGTACTCCAGTTGCCAACAAGTAAAGGCTGGACATCAGGACCGTGCCGGGCTACCTTAGGAGATAGTTGTGCCTGCATGAAAGTGGGAAGTAGTCAGTGCGACTATAGCTACATGGTTACCTCGTGCTAGGTGTAAATTTGACACTATTTGAGTCATTATTGAAAGGCTACTGAGATCAACTCATTTCTTGTCGGTCAGAATCACGTTTTAGTTAAAGGTTACACCGAGTTAAATACTAAAGAGATAGTCTGGCTACATGGTGTCCCTGTGTCTATTATAGTCTGACAGAGGGATACAACTCACAGCTAGGTTTCGGAAAAGAGGTCAGAACAGATTGGGACGTAAGTTAATCTGGGTACAGCTTCGCTTCCCTAGGCAAAGGGCCAAGCAGAGCACACCATTTAGGTGTTTGGAGATATATTGCAGGTGGAAATGTAGGTCCCCTATATGATGGCCGGAAGTAGATAAGTCAGGGTTAATTAAACCTAACATAACACATCAGTTAGAAGAAAAAGTTTTACTGACATCCCAGGGTCGTCAGCAATCCTATTCCAATTGTAGGAATTTAGAGATAGAGGCAACGACTGGATATTCTTGAAAATTTCACAAAAAAATGGGCGTTGTGAGATTCACCAAAGAAGGGAAAGCCCATCCCTAGATTAACTGAGCTATACCGGATCCTCTGAAAGATCAGCCAAGTGGCCTATGAGTTAGAGTGGTCTTCAGGGCTAGGATCTATTCATCAATATTATGCAAGTGCATGGGAGATCTTTTCTTAGGGTGACCCAATCGGGGAAGCTCAGGTTACAAAAGAGTCGTCCCACGAGGAGACTCCAATAGTTATATTAGATCATCAAGTTGGTAGGATCCATCTTGAGAACCAAAGATGTAGCTTATTAGAGTATTATAGGGGAACATAAATATAGAAAAGAGGAATTGAAAAGCTAAGGATGATACGAAGTTTGGATATCTTCAATAGTTCAAGGCTCTATGACAATAGTATACAGACTCAACTGATTTTAGTTAAGGCAAGATAGTTTCAAATGCAATACAGTTGACTTTGCCGAGATTGTTATCATTTGCTTACATACATATGGTATCATTGTGTTATTTAGCTGCAGATAGTGTCTTGTGAGGCGCCTATGTTGGACTTTTCTGCGTTTCAGATTTTTGGATAGTCCATATTATAAAGGAAACTCTGCCGAAATTTTTTTGGAAATGATTACAGAAGTTGAGTCTCTTGAGTTTAAGATTACATTCGAGGAAGAATGTTCCCCAGGGGGGGGGATGATGTTACACCCTGTAAGTTTCTATCATTTAACCAATGCGTGCATATGTATGTTGAGAGTTTTGGAGTATGGCGCATGCGAGGAAGGGCCTGGGAAACGAACATACGAGCATAGTATCAAGATAGCCAGTGGAAAAAGGGCGAAGGCAGGACACACGGGGCACTGCATCGTAGAACACCTTCCCCCGCGTTGAACCGTGCATCGCACCCGTAAAGTAGAGGGATGGGGGGGCGTTGCGCTCACCCTACCCAACCGCCTCAAGTATATATAAATTTAAGTGTGGATTGTCATATCATTTAAAAAACATTCCATTGTAGAGAGCGGGTAAGGCGAAGAATCCAGGAGGGTTTTCACTTTTAGAAGTCGATTTACGCCGTCAAATCACTACCAAACATCAATTCTTCTCAGGTAATGATTTCTAGGCCTACAAAGAATGTCCCTGTGGAGTTTCTTGAAAATTCGCTCGGAGTATCGGAACCCCACTGCGTAAAAGTTGTTGGAATAACTTCTAATCAAGTCCTAAGCGGCTACAAGTGATAGGTAAGCATTTCTACCATCTAAACTTTCGGCGATTTGTAAGCTTTCGGCCGAATTGGATAAAGTTTGATATGTAGTTAATTTTTTGAAAGATATTGTTATTAGTCATTCCTATTATTGAAAATAGACTTATTCTCTCAGCGTAAAAGACATAATTTGGTGGAATCACCATCTTCATGATGGAACTATTTGGGTGAACGGAAATCGGCATTCAAAGTATGTTAAGGCTAACCTCTCCGATAAGTTAATCTCATCATATAATTGATACGACCTATACCATTGTAAGTAAATTGAGCATATGTATATTGTGATTTGCTGCTAACAATAGATGATGAGTATATATGCTATGGTTAGCTGCTGCAAGATGGTAGTATCCTTTTCTCGGAAAGAGTACATTAGGTGCGACTAATGCTAGGAGTGTCATAGAGTCCCTCCTGTACTTTTGTTCATAGTATTAGTGGGATTCTGATGTTTTGATGTCGTAACAAGGCCTGAGAAGCTTTTGGTTAGCTAGTGGGCCTAATTTGGTAAGTTGGCAAGCATAGGGCGTTGCTGGGCGATACAACCTTTAGTTGACGCCTATAATGATAGTAAAAGCTCGCCTAGAGGTCGTTGGCATACCTTGACGCCTCTAGGGACAGGATCTTGATAGGGTGGTTGTATCTTCAAGTTGATGGCACCAGAGTTGCCCAATGAACTGAGTGACAACTTGCCATATGATTGGCTATTGTCAGTAACCATTATTCTCAGTCGACTTATTACTTGTTGTATAGGTCGCTCAGGAAACTACCCCAGGGGAGAAAAGGCCCAAACTCAGTTACAGGAGCCCAGAAGGTTCCAGTATAGTCTCAAGAGACCAGGTATATTCAGTTACAGTTACTTGCAGGCCTCAGGGGTACCAATAGGGGTATATAGACTATTTGGCGCCTGCCAGCGCTTATGGGGGCCTAGGTAGGTTATCTCTGTGATAATTGTACCTGCCACGCTTATGGAGTCCATCTTCGATTCCTGTGTGTATACTTGTTTGTTAGATGTAGCTTATGAATATATAGTCGTGCAGTTTTAGATCTTATTTGTGTAGTGGTTTACTAGATGCAGGTTATGGGTAAGAAAGCTTACAGGTTAACTCATACCCTTGTTGTTGATTACTTTCAGTTCTTTATCTGCTTCTATTCAGCTTTTATTACTGCCTTACTTATTCGGTACATATTGTACTAACACCCATGCATGGGGTGCTGCATACTTGCCTGCAGGTTTAGACAGACAGGTTTTGGGACTTCCTGACAGTTACTCAGTGTCAGCAGATTGGCTAGCTCCTTTCATTCGGAGTTGCCAGGTTGTAGAGGTTTACTTGTCTTTTATTGTAAAGTATTTGGGTAGGTCGTGGCCCTGTCATGACCAATATTCTCACTCTTAGAGGCTTACAGACTACATTTATCAGTTAGTTATTTGTGTTGACCGTGTGGGGCCTATATTTATTATATTTTGTATGTTGATTGTGTGGGGCCTAGTGTAGCTTTCAGTTAGCAGCCTTGTCAGCTGTAGTTGATATATAACTGTCAGCTTTTCCTTCTGTTATGACTTAGACAACATGGTGGTCTTGTAGGCTCCCATAGGATCCTTTTATTGTCTTGTTTGCTGGGTTAGCTGTTTTCTTCTATAGGTGTGCTACGTGGCCTTGTCGGCCTGAGGCTGTATTTACAGCTGAGATATAGCTAGTTATTTTCTTGATTCTGTATTGCTGGCAGGAACCAGAGGTGCGTATGCCCAACTAGGTCAGCCCAGGTCCCAATGTGGCATTAGGTGCTAGTCATGCCTCCCAAGATGAGGCGTGGCAATATCGTCTCTTCTAAGCCTAACTTTCATATATACATCTAGATTAGTGATTTTTTTTGCTCTTCGTGGAATTATAAAATATATTTTAGATATGAATATATATATATATATATATATATATATATATATATATATATATATATATATATATATATATATATATATATATGTGTGTGTGTGTGTGTGTGTGTGTGTGTGTGTGTGTATGTATATATATATGTAACTTTTTTATTATTATGAGTTAAATGTATAGATCTTGATTCCTAAAATTATTTTTTATTTTTTATTCTACCGAAGAAAATGAGAATTGTAGATATAAGGGTATAAGGTAGCACTTACATGGGAGTAAATTTGATGCATTTATGTATTTGATTGGAAAAAAGAATAAATACAGAGAAGAGGAAAAAAAGAAGAAAGAAAGACATATTTTACTTATTTGTTAGCCTCAACTCTCAAGGCTGTTTTGAGTGCATCTATGTGGAACAAAAAAAATAAAAGTCCAAACAATTACCACTCATGAGAAGAAGTTGAGAAGATCAAATTTTCAAAAATTTACCACCCAAAAAATTTTAAAATTATATACTAGTACTAACTCATAAGAGTGATAATTACCTCCCAATTAACAAAATTAATAAATAAAAAAATACAATTATGGAGATTTAGAGTGACACCAAGGCAATAAAATTGTTATTGCAAAATGAGTATTTAGTATAAATATAGTTATTCTTACATTTAAGTGATTTTTATCTTAAACAACTTCATTCGGGTCTGGATATTTAATTTATCAAAAATTATAGAATAATTTATTTTTCATTTCTGTGCTCTCAATCTTAAAATGTGTTGTTTCTCCGCTTCACTTTCTTAACCCAGCATATCTAGTTATCAACACTTGCAAAAAAAGTTAAAAGATATTACTCTTACAGTTAAGTGATTCTTATCTTAAACAACCTCATTCAGGTCTGGATATTCAATTTTATCAAATATTGTAGAATAATTTACTATTCATTTCCTTGCTCTCAATCCTAAAATCTGTTGTTTCTCCACTCCACTTTCTTAACCCAGCATATCTAGTTATCTACACCTGCAAAAAAAGTTATAAGATATTACTCTTAACTCTTTTGAATTATGATTTTAGTTACTTCATCTAAATTCAGAATTCAATTATATCAAATATTTTCACTTTCCTATTTTTCCCTCCATTCTCCAAACCCTAAAGATTACAAAAGTATGTATAAGAATAAATAAGAGTACAATTGAATATCTCATATTTTCCTTGCTTAGTAAAAGTATGCAACCAATGAATATAATTACTGTTATTATCAAACATACAAAATAATAATAATAATAATAATTTAAGAGAGCTAGAGAAAAATTACTTATAACTTCTTATTATCAATTTATTTGCCTTCTTTATTTCTTTCCGATCCATGCATATAAGTTATAATTAAATTAAATAAATATCAAAAATTCAAAAGAAGATTATGATGATTGAGAAGAGAAATGAAAAAATACTTTAAAGTTGATATTGTCTTCTCATCTCTCACAATACTCTATAATAGTAAAGTCTAATTAAACTGTTATAATTCTTGCATCTTTCTTTCAGCTAAATCATCGCAGATCAGTGAATCACATTTACCACAAATTTGAGTGGGGCTTCATAAGGCCACTACATATTTATAAGAATTTAAGTATAACGAGTTTCATGTTCATATTTCTGTCTTTGTAAATTCTCAATACATTATATAGGTGAATTAATTGTTTCATAATAAAAATTGCAATAAGCGCATAATAATTGCTAAAAGAACATAATATATATATTTAGATCTAACAAACAAAGGAAGTACTAATTCAAAAACATCAACTAAAACATATATTGTTTTAATTAAATGACTAATGTCATTATATAATAAATCATATTGAAAATCACAAATGATGATCTTCAAATAATTTTTCACAACTCTTCATCATATTGATATCTTCCGAATGCTAAATTTTCGGACAAAAAATGATATGACCTGAAATAATAATATACATGCGTCAATAAATAAAATATAATATAAAAAATACATGGCAAGCTAACTTCTAAATAATTTTTTCCTTTTCCCAACATTGGCATACTTATCTTGGGTTATACAAATCTGAATTTTTCCAATATGCCCATCGAAATGAGCTGATAAACTAATACTTTTTTAGTATCATCACGTAGGAATTCACATCGAAGGTAGATGGACGTAGTACCTGCTTAAACAACCTAGAGTGAATAAAAACTCATGCATCAATTCTTTTATAAAATCACTTTATATTTTAGGACGATTTTTCCTTGAAATATATACAATTGTAATATTTTTTGAACACCATATGTCCCCCTTCTCATGGACAAAAATAATTCGTACAACAATTTACTATCGCGTGTTAGTTTTCAGCAGCTGAAATATTCACTACAAATTTGTCCATAATTTTCTTTATTAAATTTAATACACCATGCTCCAAAATAGACAGGAGAATACATATAATTGCGTACACATGATGTGGACTAACTGCAATAATTTAAGAAGAATGGCAGAAACATTTAGGAAACGATAAAAAGTTAAATTAATCCCATCTCTACAAGGATTAGGAAAGTTAAATAATCCCACTTCTACAAGGTTTAGGCTTATGCAATAAATTATAAATAACTTACCATACCTATGTCTCAAATGCAATTTCATCTCGTTTTGGCAGCTAAGAGCCCAGCACAATGGCAGTGATCTTCGTCCCGTTTACCAATTATTATTTTTCCGTTATAAAAAATGCCTCTAAAATTTGTCGCGTTCAACCAGTACACCCCCAATAGAGTGATGCCCCTGTCTATATCAGTCGGTCGTTTCCTCTGTTGGGGTTCATCAAGATCAACACCGACGGAAGTTTCATGCCGTATTTAGGGTTAGCGGGATTAGAGGTGTTGCAAGGGATGATAAGGATAGGTGGTTCGGTGGATTTTTGATCGACTCGATATGAAGCAACGTCGAGCCTTCCGGAAGAACTGTGGGTCAAACACGGCGGTCTAACCCTAGCAAAAAACTACAACTTAAAGAATATTGTAAATCGAGACTGACCCGAGTGATGCCTTAAATAATTAAACATAGAGTTGCGATCAGAATAAATTTAAAATGATTGAACTGACATTTTGGTTATCTTAGTTTGCTAATTATGCTTTGATAATGATTAAGTATAAAGCATGACAAGATCATTTAAATAAAATAAAAACAAAAAAAATTTCAACACTAACGCATAAAAGTGCAAGAATTACATAAAATACAAGTTACCATAATGGACATAAATATAAGCCATGAGCCAAGACTAAATTTAATCTGCAGATTTGAGGCTGCTTCTATCAAGTTTAGGGACATTTTATACAAACCCAAAATGCCAACAACAACAAAACAAGAAGGTAAATCAGAAAATATCTGAAAAATTATCAGAAAGAAGAAGAAAGAATGTAACAACTTCATATTACCTATTAAAAGGTGTAGAGTATGATTACGACACAAAGCCATATATTTTTCATATTGAGTCTGCTTAATAGTACAGATCTTCACTAGATGATTATGTATAAATACTATTACAACCGGTAGAAGTTTAGAGGATGAAATAATTGGAAGGTGAAAAGATCGATATGAAATAATAATTAAAAAAATATAAAAGTGTAACCTACAATAATTACTGATAGGTGAAACAATCCCCCTCATTTACTCGGTTCAATGAATGACTTTATATATATATATATATATATATATTAGATATTTGATGGTAAAATATTACTATTTAATAAGATATTTTGTTATATTTTAATTTACTACAGGGGAAAAATGGTAATCCAACTTTTAAGATAGGGTTTTCCACTTTTAATTTGTATAATATATAATATAATAATAATAAAATTATATATATTATTATTATTATTAATTATATTTATATATTATTATTTATATATTTATATTTATTTCTTATCATTATTATTAAATATTATTATTTATTTATTGTAACTTTTTACTTTTTGGCTTCCCACTTGTATAGTAATAAATATATTAATATGATATGAGACGATAAAATATTAATATTTAATTATATTTTAATTAAATTTTAATTTAATGAATAGGTAAAATGGTAATCTGACTTTCAACTTAGCGCTTTCCACTTATATAATAATATGATGATTGAAAAATTTAAAATATTATGCAAAGAAAGTGTGAAATTTTGAAATATATTTTTGTGGCCACTAATGAAGTAGAAGAAGCCAGAATGGTTAAATTTGAAAACGGTGTTGCAGTTGAGGTAATCAACTGGAGATACTTCAAGCATTGAGTCACTTTGTACTTGAAATTTGCGAAAAAATAGCGCAAATAAGAAATTAATTTAAATAGAAGTTTGTTCGATGTCCTTGTTTCCGAAGTCAAATGAAAGGTGTTGCACCAAAGTCACAAAGCAGTGATTATATAGTACGAAAAAATTTCAATGATTTCCTCTCAAGATGACTCTTGGAATTGATAGCTAAGGTAAAAGCAGATGCTATTAAAAATACGTTTATTTTTACAACATAATATATATATTCCATGAAATTAGTCGGAAGTAAAATAATATATCCATGGAATTAATTGAACTAATAAATCTGTAGTAATTAGACTCTCACTCTGTTGTTTGTGAACCAATTTTGTTGTATATGAAACATTTGATTTTTCCTTGTGAGTAGCAGTAGCATGTAAGTTGAAGCTAAACTGATAATAAGAATATCCATTTCCGATTTGACTACCAAATTCAACCTCAAGAACAATTTAGGAGAAAGAAAATTTAGTATAGAAGGAGAAAGAGAGACTTGTACTTTTGAGATCTTTGATTATTCTTGTTATTAAAATGACTTTTAAATTATACCTAAGAAAGGAGGGTGGGGGTGCGGGTGAATTGGGTCTACTGCAGTTTCTACCTAATTAAAATCTTAACTTAAATTTTCTTTCGACGACAGGAAGAAACTTTAACCTTGTTCCTTTGGACAGTGACTTAAATAATAAAATGTGAAAAGCAAAATAAGAGACAAAGATTTTTACGTGGAAAACCATTCAGACTCGAATGAGTGTAAAAACCACGACCTACTCCCTAGTAGGATTTCAATTTCAACTTCACTAAAACACCGAGCCAAATTTTGGATTACCTTCCACAATCCAAGGACCTACCCCTAAGCCCTTACAAAGTTCCTAACCTGTATAAACTATCCTTAGTTTAAAACAGAAATAACTTTAGAACAAAACAATTACAAATACTTGAAATACAAAAATAAAACAGACTCTTTTCAAGTTCACAACTTCACCACAAGTTGACTCTAACACCTAGATTGCAACAGACACGGAACAGAACTAGGGAACTGTCTCTAGCACCAGTCAACTCTCTTCAAATTTGAATGTCATTGAAAGCTCAGATGCTTTGATATGTTGAAGATTATATGTGAGTGAATGATTCATCTCTAGCATGAAATCTTCCTTTTATAGACTGCTAGAGTGAACATCTTCTATATCAAGTAGGACAAGGAGTCCTCTTCTTATCAGCTTTGATTTTTCGCTTCTGGTAGGACAAGGAGGCCACATCTTATCCGAAGATCTTTAGACTTCTTTTTTGAATTCTACAGCCTTTTACACGATATCACTAAATATTTTCTTTCTTTATCAGAAAATATTTCTTTCCTTATCAACAATAATTTCTTTCCTTGTAGAGTTCTTGTTAAATTCAACCTCTTTTTAGAGCTGAATCAACTCACAATATGGAATAATTAATATAAAGTTAATTAGCAGTAATTTCATCATGTCAGAGATTATTTTATTTTCTAGGAAACTATTTATTTTTATTCCTTAAAAATTGACTGAGCACATTTTAATTTTCATCATTAAAATCATTTCCAATAAATTCTCCCTTTTTGATGATGACAAACAAAATGTGCTTCCTCCCTTGTTACCAGACCTGACAGAACTAGCAAACTAACAAATAGGAAATTGATTTAAATAGAAGTTTGCTCGATATCTTCATTTCCAAAGTCAAATGAAAGGTGTTGCACCAAAGTCACAAAGCAGTGATTATATAGTACGAAAAAATTTCAATGATTTCCTCTCAAGATGACTCTTGGAATTGATAGCTAAGGGATAAGCAAACACTATTAGAAACACGTGTATTTTTGCGACATAATATATATATTCCATGAAATTAGTCGGAAGTAAAATAATAAATCCATGGATAGTCGAACTAATATATGTGTAGCAATTAGACTCTCCCTCTGTTGTTTGTGAATCAATTTTGTTGCATATGAAAACCTTTGATATTTCCTTGTGAGTAGCAGTAGCATGTAAAGTTGAAGTTAAAGTGATAATAAGAATATCCATTTCCGAATTGACCTCAAGAACAATTTTGGAGAAAGAAAGTTTGGTAGAGAAGGAGAAGAGAGACTTGATACTTTTGAGATATTTGATTATTCTTCATGTGGTTGAGATTCATCAAGTCTTTCTCAATTTGCAGTCACCTAAGGTGAGAACTATATAGGTATGACAGGCTTTCAGATCTTCACGGGGGATTAACTCCTGCTGGTGGCAAGAAACGTGATGCTATTTTAAACATCTCTAGTTCTGATTCATTGTCCAATCACAAAGTTGCGACAAGTAGCAAATGAGCATCAGCAACCAGCAGTAGAGGTAACAAGCCACCAGTCCCAGTTGCACCAAATAGAAATGAATCAGAAGGCTGCATTCTTATTGATGCAGAAGAATATGAGTTCACTGTTTATTCTGTCGTGCCAATGATTGTGCAAATACAGAAGAGTAAATGATAGAGGAAATTGATAGGTTATACCCGAAGATAGAGATGAAGATGTAGAAGAGTTGTCAATTGTGGACATAGTCACTGCTTGTAAAAAGAACTGACTTGTAGTTGCAGAGTATATCAATGACATCTATGTTTACTACAACAAGTCTGAGAATTTTGGCTGCGTCCTTTCAAGCTTATTGGCTTGTACCGAAAGTCCAACACTTCTATTATCGACTATAGTGCCAAATGCCACCTATGAACCATGGCTCCAGGATGCCTAAAAAGCATACAAATGATGCAGCTATGTGTTTTATTTGTTTATTTGATACATTGCTAGTATTTCTCGCTATCAAGTTTTTAACATCTAATTTTTTTCTTTTTTTGGTAAGAACTAAATGCTACTTTATTGACCTACATGTCTTCCTAAATAGTGATGTCGCTAATCACCTCCGGGATACCTTTGGGGGTTGGCTGGGCATCAGAATCAATAGGAATTCCATTAGCAGCCTGTTGGTGGATTGGTGGAACACTAAATCCAACAACGCTGTCTACCAGACGGTCATTCATATTACCCCAATGGTTATTTGTTGTGAAGTTTGAAAATACAAATGCACCTGCAAATATGGAGATAAAGAAAAATGTGGAAGAGGGTGATGGAAAATCATTCATGGTGGAACATTAAATTGGTTCTCAGCATGACGTTCCCCAATTGCAATCTGGGAAACTCATGGAAGAAGATGTGCAACAAAGCTGAAAGACTAAAACCACTTACAAAGTGGAACATTACTTTGTGGGAAAAACCTCCGGAAAACTTTATAAAGCTCAATAGTGATGGGAAATATACTCAAAATAGGGCAAGCATGTGGGGGGGGGGGGTTGTTGGAGATCACATGGGGAGATTAATCATGGATTTTTCTTGTCACGCCCTGCCTGGGGAGGCATGACTGGCACCTGGTGCCCTACTAATACCTAGACTACTGGATTAACTGAGCCTAGGCACTTCTGGTGCCAGGCTGGCTCTAATTCTGGATTCAAGAAAATGACGGGCTATATAACGACTGTAAATACAGCCTCCGGCCGACAAGGCCTATAGCCACCTGTAGAAAAATAACAGCTAACCAGAACAACTGAACATACGGAAACCTATGCGGGCCGACAAGGCCACCATGCTTACTAGTTCATGTGAGAAATGAAAACAAGTACCAAGCTACTATGTGATCGACAAGGTCACCACTACCAACTGAATAAGGCCCCACACGGCCGCTGCATACAACTGAAACACATAAATGGCCCCACACGGACTACACAACTAACCCCAGGGAATATATACAATCTGCAAGCCTCTAAGAATAGCAAGATGGTCGGGACAGGGCCTTGGCCTACCTATACTGTACAAATAAAAGGGAAGTCAATCTTTGTCTTTCGAGCTCCGGATGAAAAGAGCTGAAGGCGCTGTACGCTGGCTGGAACTACGAGGGATCTGCTCCTCGTCTATGAGTACCTGTAGATAAGTAATGTAGCGCCCTAAAACGGGCTTCAGTACCACTGGTACTGAGTATGCAAAGCAATAACTGAAAATAGTTGAAAGCAAACAATAATACTGATAGATACTGAAGTAATAGGAGACGGGCTGAGACTGACTGAAAAGAGAGTAACTTTACTTAAGAGTGTAAGAGCCATACCTGATAACATGGCGGTCTACTTTCTATTTATTAATAACTAACACAAAATAGCATACAAGAACCTTACCAGCCCCCATAAGCCGTAAGGTACCAACCAGCACACAATCTATATACCCCTACCCAGGTCATACCATCCACCTAGTAACTATGAGCATCCTGCTAGCCCCCTGGGTATGCAACTTGGGCTCGCTGGGCCCTAGACTATAGCTGTATCTGAGTCCGGAGGACTCCTGAAATCTGAAATCTAAAATCTGTAATCTGAAATCTGAAATCTCCACCCCGGGCGCAAGCACTCGACAGGGGGTGTGGTATAGTGCTGATCAGCCTGCTATGGGGAATCTGCATCCCATCTTCGTCCGTTGGAGGATGACATGACACTCCGTAGAGCGACGTATCCTCACCCTTTGGTGGGCGAGTCGACACAGCTATTAACCCTAGGGCGGTCAAGGATGCTCTAAGGGTGCCCAACACAGAACAATCATGTCTCCACAGATAGCAATAGGCATATGTAATATATATACTGGATCTAATAATAATATTTATGTTCTAGTATTCTGCTCTGAATCTCATATTGAAATGTACTGAATTTGATACTGAAATATACTGAATCTATAATAATATTTTTGAAATATTCTGCTAGGACTTATACTATTTTATATTTCTAACATGCTTACTAAATTTCATACTGAACATAATATACGACTTCTGAAACACTCTACTAAAATTTGCACTATTTTGCTATACTAGAACTACTAGCTTGCCGAAAGAAACTGGCTTTACATACCTCAACTGCCGACTTTCTGATTAACTGGCGTAGCTCGGCTAGTATTCAACTATTTCTCCCAACTGTGTTCATACTCACGAAAGAATAGAATTAATTCTACTATTATTTTGGAGAGAAACCATACTTATGAATATGTTTACTGCCTATTCTT
This sequence comes from Datura wrightii, assembly GCA_035772735.1. Taxonomy (NCBI): domain Eukaryota; kingdom Viridiplantae; phylum Streptophyta; class Magnoliopsida; order Solanales; family Solanaceae; genus Datura; species Datura wrightii. The sequence goes on from JASDFA010000001.1 coordinate 13,870,394, forward strand.
CAACTTATCGAAGAACGGCCGAAAACTCACAATTTCTCGTGAGTCTAGAAGGGAGAAATACTCACTTTAATGTCGGAAGTATATTAACACTAGTTTGGAGCAATTTCACTTACCTTAGCTCGGCGTGACGACGATTTGCCGGCCGAATTTCGCGAAACTAACTCCACAGGAATGCTCCCGGCAGCTTTATACTTCGCTACCCGAAGTTAATTCGAGTTTGGACTGCGTTTGACGGTGTAAACGGAAGGAAATTTAATCAAACCCTTCGTTCCCCTCTGTTTCTATTCGTTTACTAGAAATTATATAGAGGGAAAATGATTTAAAACGAAGTGGGAGCCTTATATACTTGGGGCCTTTAAGTCGCATTTGTCGAATACGATTTATAAGTCGCATTTGCCTTGCGACGCTCTGACTTGGTGCTTGTTCGGTCTCTCCCCGGGCCCTTTTCTCACACGTATGGCATTCTAAAACTCTTAACCAATATGCGAATAGGCCAACTAAGTGTCAAGAACTTACTGGGTGTAACATTTTTGCTCTAGTAGCAACCTCATAGAGGCTCAAGCTGCAAGATTTGGAACTTTTGGTACTTGACTCATGGTTTCCACAATTGTATAATTGGAATTGGACTCCTTGACTATTGCAAATATGCTTAAGACATGCTTTACTTCTAACTTAAAGCTCAGGCAAACCATTGAAGATATTCTCTCCGCCATGGAACAACTTAATTGCCAGGTCATATATTGCTACAGGGAAGCCAATCAAGTTGCCGATGGTCTGGCCAAAAATGCTACTGAGTTGGATGATGAATGTTTGTACTCTCGTTGGAATGAAAGTGTGGCAGTGCCAGCATGCAAAAGATGCCTGTAGATTCAAAAAAACTCAGCTTACAAAAAATAAAAAAACTTTGTCATACCTAATTCTAATACTAGGTACCTGCATATTGTCAAGATGATAGGGACCTATTGTGTAGAGATAGTTCTAGATACCAAAAAAAATCTAGACTATTCTACCCTCTAGTACGAATTTCTAAGTGTTTAGAATCTCTAGACTTTTCTTAAATACAAAGATATTACTCCATAACCTCTTAGAGACTCTTCTAAATATATATCTATGATGTTTATTCTTTCAAAAAATAACTTTAATTTTTCACACTCCCCCTTAAAGTTATTTTTTAGAAGCTAATCCACGCTTGTCGCGGAAGAACACAAATGAAACTTTGATCCGTGCCTTGGTGAATATCTCAACAGTTTTTGCCTGACTCCTCTTGCTTCTTCAAATTAAGAAAGTTTTTCGTCATTGATTGGCCCTGCAAAGAAATAAGAATACGTATTGACAAAATTTTAATCTCTGTAGCGGGATGACTTGACAACAGTCCTCTTTGACTTTTCAAACCACGTGAATCATCTTTAAGTTGAGTTTCATGTTCTTGAGTTTTCAGGCTCCCCCTTTCTCTTAGCTCCCTGACAGTTGTATTATTGGGAGAAATACATATGATGAACAAGTTTGGAACTCTAGGATTCAAAATGTTAGTACATGCTCCTTTTGATACAACTCTACACAAGAAAATTTCATTAGTATTAGCCTCCTCATTTGAGTCGGTGATGATCTGATCATCGATTTCCCGTGAAGCCTTAGATCCCCTACTAGATTCCCTTTTCAGCTCCTCGATAGGCTGTTTGTCAGCTTCAAAGCTTCCGAAGATCATACTGTCCATCTCTCCATCTGAAATTAAGCTTCATCCATTTTGATATTTTTCTTCTTCATCTACTTTCAGTATTTGCTGTAATTAGTGATTGTTTTTTATATGACAGATGATTGAACAGAGACTTCAACTTCTACTGTATCTCCCTCAATGTTTCCTTCAGAATAGTCATCATTAGCATATATAGTTTCAAGATTTGCTTCTTTGATTTCCTCCATAGTGCTACAATGTCACCAGTTTGAACCTCATCAGAATCTTTTTGCTTCTTGTTAATGATAAAATTCCCTTCATTCTCTAAGTGATGAACTATATTATCTGATCCTGAAATGATCCATTCTCTTTCAAAATGGATGGAAGCCATGACATCTACTGCTCGAGTCTTGGTTACGAAGCACTTTCCCCAATCTTCTTCTTCTATGGCTTTATTAATTTGAGCCATATTGCTCTCCCTGGCTCAGCAATATCTTCTTATTTTCCTATTTTGCCACACTAATAGCATTTGAGAGGATCTTTATCATGATTATTAGAAGACTCTTCCTTCTTTCTTGGTGAGCTTGAACCATTGAGAGTACGATGACCTATCTCTTGTGTTTCCTTTAAAGTTCCTCTTGTTTGCTACAAGAGAATTTCCTTCTCCTTTTTTATCGATACCCCTGCCATCTATTTAGCTAGTATCTCCTGTGATGACAACAGATTCTCAAACTCCTCCAAGGATGATTGTTGAGACCATTCTAGAATAGATGTAACAAATGAAATATATACTAACTTCAATCCACAAATAATAATTCTTTTCATTCGTGCTTCAGAGATAGCCTCATATGGATTTCATAATAAGATCTCGGAACATAAGGTCTTAATCTTCAAAAATAACTTAGCAATAGAAAGCTTACCTTGTGTGGTGTTAGCTAATTCATTCTCTAATATTTGTAGTCGAGCTTCATTCTTTTTGTTGAACAACTGGGCTAGGGTCCTCCATATTTCACGAGCTAATTATTTACACCTTATAATATGTTCAAATAACTTGGAGGAGATGGACCTCTTCAAAATGAACTCCGCCTTCGCATTAATCAGCTTGCACTTCTTGCTTGTGCTACTGTTTTTCGGTCCGTCAACAGGAGAACTTGTGTTACTTTCATTAACAACATCCCACAAATCCTCACCCACAAGGTATGATTCCATACATGTCTTTCATACTATGTAAATTGACTGGTTCAACAACGTCAGTCCCAGTCCATTAGCATGACCGCTTAAATCCATCCAAACAACTAGTTGAATCTACCACTAACCCCATCTTGAAATGAAATTCAAAAGTCAACGTATGACTGTGACTCTGATACCATGTAGAGAATAGTAGAAAAATACAAATCGAGAAACCTTCTGCTAGCTCAAGATCGTTAACTAAGATCGGAAGATTCAACTAAAGAAGAAGAAGCTATGAAACTAAAATGAGAATTTTGAGTGGAGAACGTGTTATAGAAGAAAACTCTCTTGAATTGTCTTGATTTTTATTTGGTTACAAATGACTAAGGTCACCCCTATTTATACTTGTGTAGGGATGATTCTAGATTAAAAAATATATAGATTATTCTACCCCCTATTACAAATATCCAAGTGTTTAAAATTTCTAGACTTTTCTTGAATAAAAAAAATATCAAAGATATTACTCCATAACTTTCTAGAAACTCTTCTAAATATCTATGATGTTCATTTTATCAAAAAATAACTTTAATTTTTCACAGAAATTATGCGGATAATTATTGTCCTTGCAACGTCGTGAAAGGTGAAGCTGCTCTTTTGTGTACTCGTAAGCCTAGAAATACGGACCATGATAGTGTGCATCTCTGAGGATGTTAATGGTTAACCCATAGTTATGCCTATCCAACCTTCATTATATTATTTTGCATGTGACTTCTATTGGTCCCTTGAGACTAATTGCTTAATTTAGAAAAAATAACACTTGTAATAATCTTATGTGACACATAAGATTTACTATGTAGGACTTCTTTTATGACGGTTGTTTATGGGCTAATGTGCATATATCTCAACTAATTTCATTGAATATTGATCACCTACCAACAATAACATGTACCAGATAATTGTATCCACTAAGGTTTAGTTTCATTCGACCATAATGCAAAATGATCAAGTATGATATAGATTTCTGCAGTTAGGAATAATAAAATATTTAATGTGACAGGACAAAAGTTCAATATTTCTGAACTAAAGATGTTTCAATTCAATGGAATCTAGCAAATCAGACTGAAAAACTGCTAGTCTCCTTGAGTTTATCTCAACATGTTGAACATCTTGTCTAGAAGAGTTCGATCCAGAAGATAGAAAAATCAAATAATCAATGCAGTTAGAAAATACCTCTTTATTTTAAATCACATTCAAATTTTCCTTCATCTCAAATGAAAGTGACTACAAATCATTGGATAAAGGAGAATGCACAAATCATAAGCATCAAGTAGTTGCAACGAGATTAATGTTGTACTATCCAGTCAAATAATTTGCTTGCCCAACTTCCTGCAGTAATTTCTAAAAGAACTATCAACGTTAAAGAAAATAAACTTGAGATGTTCATAGATTTTACACTTGAAATTTGTATAATGCAAATTTATTTTATCTCAGAGTATACACATCATTATAGCTATCATGTTAGAACGTTACTATTTTGAGAAATCATGGAGCCACTAAAAAAATTTCAGATCATATATATAAAATGGTGCTTTTGGTAAGAAAGCAACAACTAACAATATGCCTAGCATGCGCAATCATGTGATGCATGGACGATATTTAAGAAAGATAATCATTACAACACAAGTTTTCAGATAATCTTAGGTACTACATATATATATATATATATATATATATATATATATCTTGGAAGAAAAACATTTTTAGCAATAAAAATTCTTTCTTACCTACTATGAAATGTGTTATATGCTTCTATCTTTGTGAAACATCAACAAGCTTCAGAGTTTGTCGACGCCGATCCAGGCACAAGAAGCCATAAGAAAACCGCAACTAAGAGATACAATAGCTACAAATTATTTACTAAAACAGAACAGTAAGGACCTCTTTCTTCCAAATAAAAGCAAACAATGAGAATAGAAAGAAAATCATGTCCCTATCATAGAATCTTGATGCTATTGACAACGAAAGAAAAAATAAAGCATTTCAAGAGCCTAATTATTGTAAGAAAACGTGTGGTTTTCCGCTCTTGACAGTTCCAGGAAAACAAAGTTGCAAGAAAATTCAAAACACATATTTGTTTCTAATATACGGAAACAAAATAACTTCCAGTCTGGTCATGCTAAGCTAACTCTTGGTAAATAATCACAAATTTTGTCGATGATCTTGGGTTGTTTAACAATTTCTTAGCCAACTGTGATAAATGCTTGGACACACAGTTCTCAAAACAAGTGCAGCATTTTCTTGTCTTTTCTACAAGAACAAGCTTCTGCAAAGCCACTGCATTCTGTAGTAGAAATTTTGAAAGTTCAAAAATCTTACAAAGGCCCTCTTCTGACATCTCCTTCAAACATCTTGCTTCAAAGCCGACAATATTGATGTTCTTGAGATTGGGAAACACAGTATTTGGAATCCAACTTGGCAAATTGATGTTATCTATTTCATTGAAATAGCTTTGCTCAAGCTGGCAGGGGATATCGCGACACTGGAACAATGAATAAAATCAGAATCAAGAGTGGGTCTACAGCCTTATGGAAATATTTCACAGAAGACAAACTAAATGATCTCAAAGTAGAATAATTCTCAAAACTCATAAACCTTGAACAGTTCTCAGCAAATGATTATAATATTTCTTCGGAGACATAATATTCTTAATGATATTATATTTTCATTTGTCCTTAAGAAACTCCTTTGAAGGGAACGGGGAGTTCGAAAAAAAACATAATCAAGTTAAATTAAATTATGACCTCAGCTTTGATGTGTATGTTGAGTGACTCCAAAAGAGGCGAGGTTTGCAAAAGACTAGCTATCCCATACAGATTATACTCCGATACCTGCAGCTTTAGATTTAGACATCTGCATCTTAATTCTGGAAGCATTACTCCTTCTAGTTGCAACATGAACACGACCTGGTGAAATAATCCCAAAGAAATTAGTAAATAATAGAGAAAGAAAAAGTAATGCACAACAAAAGGATAGTGCTATAACAACTCTAACCATCTAAACACTTCAAGGAAGAACAGCGTGCAAAAATGCAGTTTCTAAAATAGTCTATTTCCAGTAAACAAAGCATATATATAAAAAGATGATAAAAGGTAACAAAGGTTGAAGACAAGATCCTTATGTATACATTATTAATTTCCTTCCACTGAAACTCTCATGTTTACAAAAGTTCAAAATTATATGATATTTTGCTAAAAATCAATTAAATAGAGTATAAGGTCTCTTGATATAGAAACAAACCTCTGCAAACCAACTTCCAATTATTAGCTCAGTCGCATGACTCAACTTTTCAAGATAGTCCAGAACAAGATTTTTGATATCTTGATGATGATCATGACAACTGTCTTCCTCAATATCATCTTCCTCCCAGCCGTCAGTGATACAACAAATGTTAAAAGTGAGGCTAGCAGTAACTAAAGAGGAGACATTTACTAGCCTACACTTGAAATCAAAAAGTTCTCCCGAAATATCCAAATGCTGAAGATATGGGGCAAAAATTTCCAAACAATCATATCCTCCAAACAGAGGCTGCGAAGGGCTTATCAACGTTAGACTCTTTAGATTTGAGCAAGTAATTTCTAGACGATGACAACCCTCACAAAATAACAGCTCCATAGTTTTCAAAGCAGGACAACTTGACAGTAGCATCACAACATCGTCATCTTCTAACTCTGTTGAGTGCAGAGTTAGGCTCTTTAGAGAGTTCCAAGCTATGGACAATCTTTCATCAAACACCCAATGGCTCAAATACAATGTAACCAATGAAGAACAAGTGTACATAGATAGAGGCAATTCATAAGAGGGATCGTCATCACATGGATAGGAATCCAACACAGCATCTTCCACTTTGTTTTCCACAGCAAAACTGAGCCATTGGCTCATTTTCGATTCAAGTTTCCATTCAGTGTGATGAAAATAGAGTTGGAATTTTTTGATTTTGGAATAAGTCGAATGAGTTAAAACGTGGTCGACAAAGGATATGAAGTTTTCAACTTTGTTGTAATTTATATCCCTGAAAATGAAACTATGAATACAAGTCCAGAGATAACGCCACCTCTTTGAGAGAACACATGATCTGAAGGCATCTTCCGCCGGCAAAAGAGAGAGAATTTATACCAAAAGCGCGTCCTGCAACTGACTGATTTTGTCGTCGTCATCTATGGCTTTTTGTTTTTGCTTCTTTGTCAGATTTCTCAACTCACTGGAAGCCATGATGGAATACAATGACTAATCGATTGTGCCTCTTTGTTCTGGTCTCTTTGGTGTTAAAATGCTTTAACAGGTCAGCATTAACAAGTGGAGTATTAACTTGAGTTTATGTTATCTATTTATTTATATATATATAGAGAGAGAGGTATTTAACTTGTTAAGTTACCCTAACTAGGATTTGACAGTTCAGCATTAACCGGTCAATATCATTAGTGAATCTACAAATTTTCCCTTAAAAGAATGAGAGAAAAAGGAAGTTATTAAAGAGTTTTTACATTGCTAATGTATTTTAACTTACACTAATAGGCTATTAATATTTTTTTAGGTAATAATATTAAATTTGTTAGGAATGCTGATGAGGCATATGGTGTTGTAGATTAACTAAATCTGATGAGATAAAATAATTTATACATAATAGTTTAAGTTTCAGTGAATAGAATTATTTCATATTTTTCTTAATACACTATACCAAGTATTCATAAGAAAATATCTAAAATAAAATAGGTAATATTTTATAAAATAACTTAAATGAGTGTGTAAACTAATCTGAATACCATTCGTGTTTAAATTTAAAAACTATATCATTCTTTTTATGCACAATAGAGTTATCAAAATTAATCAAATCATGAAAGATTGTTGCTTGATTATTTCTTAACAATTGAGAAATATAGTTAAATTTGTATTTATTAACATTTAATGAATCTCAAGAATTTTTCGTAATGAAAACATACCATAATGCGAAAAATGAAAAGAAACATACCGTACTGACATTAAAATCTAATAAATCGAATATTGGTTACTTGATAATCTTGATATTTTAAACGTGTCAAAAAATTATAAAAATATTTGAAACGTGTAAGGTAGGAATCAAGGTTTTGATAAATTGTGACATTGTTTTTATTATTTAGACTACTAGTGAACTTGTCCCGCCTCCTGCAATTTTTAAGAATCTCATCTTATGTAAAAAAGATTTTTCAAGATATTTAAATTATTTTTAATATAAAATTCATATAGATTAGACTTCGAGTCTTAATGTATTTTATTATTAACACTTTATTTCTTTATTTTTGGAGTCAATAATATCATTCTTTTTATATGAAAATTTTGTTTTCTATTGACAATTAAGCTTGCTAGCATCGGAGGTGGAGAATAATATTTTTCTTTTTTTCTAACTCGATTAATTCAAGATATTTTTTTCATTACTTTGTTAATTAATAATATAGAATGAAATCTCTATTTATTAATATAATAATCATTTTCCCTAAAGATAAATGAATGTAAATAAATGAAGTAAGAAATTCTAGAAAGACCCAAAAAGGAATTACGTTAATTTTTAGAGGGTGAAATGAAATTGGAAAAAAAATGCAAGATAAAAAAATTAAGAACATTAATTAAGAATCCTCTTAAATTGAGAGTGGATTCTGGGAATTTGAATGTAATTAACTATCTTCACATACAGTTAGAAATAAAAAAATAAATTAAACAATTAATTTTTCTTTAAAAATAAATACAAAAATAATTATTCAACTAAATAAAATTTAGTAGAAAATAAAGGTATAAGGAATTCTTACCGTGTATGAAGATGCTTGTCAGGTTACGTGGATTAAAAATTAAGATATAAAAACTCATTTTATTAAGATTAAATATATAGAGTAGTCATTCAAGGTGGAGTTATTAAAAAAAATAATAATAATCTTGTGGGTTTTTGAAATGGAATTAGAGATGGGGAAAAAAAAAGAGTAAAGGAGGGTGCTGTAATTAGAAAATTATAATTAAAGTGACTTTTAAACTTTTTAATATGACACATAAATAGAAAAAAGTAATGAAAATATCAAAAATTTGAGCAAATAAATAAATGTTGGACAAAGAGAGGTGTCATATTATTATGTTATTTTATCATAATAAATAATCACTAAATTAATAACAATAACTTTTGGGCTTTCTAAACTGAAAAAAAAGATGAATAATTAAGAGAATGTGATTAAAAAATAAGCTTTAGGTTTTTTAATAAATCATAGAAATAAGAAAAATGACGAAGAATATCAAAAATTTGAGAAAAAAGCTAAATGTCATTTTTGCTTTAGAGGCATGCCACATCTGTTACACTCCGTAAGTTTCTATCGTTTAACCGGCGCGTGCGTACATATGCTGAGAGTTTTGGAATACGACGCTTGCGAGGAAGGACCCGGGGAATGAACATACGAGCACGGTATTGAGCTATCGGGTGAAAAAAGGCCAGAGGCAGGCTGCACGAGACACCGCGTCACGGACCTCGCTCCCCCGCATTGAGCGGTGCGATGGGGGGCGCGCCACGAACCCTTCCCAACAGCCTCAAGTATATATAAGTTTAAGTGTGGATTTTCATATCATTTAAAAAACATTCCATTAGTAGAGAGCGGGTAAGGCGATGAGTCCATGAGGGTTTTCACTTTTAGAAGAAGATTTACACCGTAAAATCACCTCCAAATGTCAATTCTTCTCAGGTAATGATTCCTGGACCTACGAAGAATGTCCCTATGGATTTATTTCTTGAAAATTCTCTCGGAGTACCAGAATCCCGCCGAGTAAACGTTATCGGAATCACTTCTAATCGAGTCCTAAGCAGCGACAAGTGATAGGTAAGCATTTCTACCTTCTATACTTTTGGCCGAACTGGATGAAGTTTGATTTCTAGTTAATGTTTTTGAAAGATATTGTTATTAGTCATTTCTATTATTGAAAATAGCCTTATTCTCTCAGAGTAAAGGCTATAATTTGGTGGAATCACCGGCTTCAAGATGGAACTATTTGGGTAAACGGAAGGTATGTTAAGGCTAACCTCTTCGGCAAGTTATTCTTGTCGTATAATTGATACGACCTGTACCATCGTAAGTAAATTGAGAATATGTATATTGTGATTAGCTACTACAAGTAGATGATGAGTATATATGTTGTGGTTAGCTGCTGCAACACGAAGTTAGATTGCATCATAGCAACCCTTGTTGGGAAAGAGTACATTAGGTGTGACTAATGCTAGGAGCGTCGTAGAGACCCCCTTGTTCTTTTGTTCACAATATTAATGGGATTCTAATGTTTTGATTTCGTACTAAGGCCTGAGAAGCTTGTGGTTAGCTGGTGGGCCTAATTTGGTAAGTTGGACAACATAGGGTGTTGCCGGGTGATATAACCTTTAGTTGACACCTATAATAACAGTAAAAGCTCACCTTGAGGCCGTTGGCGTACCTTGATGCCTCCACGGCCAGGATCTTGATAGGGTGGTTGTATTTTCGAGTTGATGGCACCAGGGTTGTCCAATAAACTGAGAGAAAGCTTGCCATATGATTGGCTATTGTCAGTAACCATTATTCTCAGTCGACTTATTGCTTGTTGTATAGGTAGCTCAGGGAACCACCCCAGATGTTAGAAATATGATAGACTAAGTGACGTCCTAAGGGGGAAATCGTGTGAGGGATTAGATGTGGGGCTAATGTCCCAGGCTACTTTTATAGATGCCCAGGTACATGTTGCCGTGAAGGGCTAGGTCCAGATATACCTTTCAAAGGGGCCATATGCAATCTAGACAGACTAAGTTTATATCTAAAGGGACTAGAACCATAGTATCACAGTGTTACCTTCAGGCTAAGAGTTATTGTTAACTGACTGGAGGAAGTTAGGGCTGACTGCTTAGGAGCATGTCCTATTAGTAGCAGCCCAACAGTTGTTCTAACCAAAGGAACTAAATACTAGGTCGCCTGCGACCTTACTGTTTGCTTATGAGCTATCATTGTCCCAGCATGACCTTCAGACTATCGCTTAGGTCACCTAGGCCTCGTCCTTTTTTTGTCTAAGTCGAAAGAGGTTGTAATCATTGCCAGTACCCTTTGGTCAGGTGTAGGCATACGTGGTGTGCCTGTTGGCAGCTATATAGATTATTCTAGAAGCGAGTAGCGGTCCCATTAGGCCGAAGGGGCCAGATACGGGGTTTGAGTGATTAGATTTGTAGATTATAGCGTTGTATCCGTAGTCGGGGTAGATCGTGTTTCGTACTGCCTCTCACCATGAATAACTAAGAGGATGCTAGTTGTACGAACTGCTTACGGAGCTATAAACTATTTACAGAGCTACGATGCTACTAATACTTACAGAGCTATGATGTTGTATTGCTTATAGAGCTACTGAATCTCTTACAGAGCCATATATTGTATATAAGGACTAAAGTAGAGCCTATGGGGCTATATTGAATTCTATTCACTTATGAAATTCTTCTACGCCATAGCAGCATTATAGACCCTTTGTAGAGCCTCGTGTGCTCGGGATGCAATCATAGGGGCGAGAAAGCCCGAACTCAGTTACAGGATCCTAGAAGGTTTCGGTATAGTCTCAAGAGACCACTTATGTTCCAATTATAGTTACTTGAAGGGTCTCAGGGTTGCCAATATGGGTAGATAGGCTGATTGGTGCCTGCCGAGGCTTATGGGGGCCTAGGTAGATTATCTCTGTGATGATTGTACCTGCCAGGATTATGGGGGCCAGGTTAGGTTCTTATGTGTATACTTTCTTTGTATTGTATCTTATGAATGTATAGTCATGCAGTTTCTGCTCTTATTCGGGTAGTGGTTTACTAGATGAAGGTTATGGGTAATAAAGCTTACAGTTTAACTCCTGCCCTTGTTTTTGATTAATTTCAGATCATTATCCATTTCTATTCAGCTTTTATTACTGCCTTACATATTTGGTATATATTGTACAGACGCCCATGCATGGGGTGCTGCATACTTGCCTGTAAGTTTAGACAGACAGGTTTCGAGACCTCTTAACAGTTATTCAGGGTTAGCAAATTGGCTAGCTCCTTTCATTCAGAGTTATCAGGTTGTAGAGGTTTACCTGTCTTTTATTGTGAAGTATTTGGGTAGGTTGAGGCAATTGTCCCGACAAATATTATCAATCTAAGAAACTTGCAGACTATGGTTATCAGTTAATTATTCGTATTGGTCGTGTGGGGCCTATATTTGTTTTGTTTTGTATGTTAGCCATGTGGGACCTAGTGTAGCTTTCAGTTAGCAAACTTATCGGCTGTAGTTAATATGTAACTGCCAGTTTCTCCTTCTGTTATGACTTAGACAGCATGGTGGTCTTGTCGACCCATATAGGATCCCTTTATTGTATTGTTTGCTGGGTTAGCTATTTTCTTCTATAGGTATGCTATGTGGCCTTGTCGTCCTGAGGCTGTGTTTACAACCAAGATATAGCTAGTTGTTTTCTTGATTCTATATTGCTGGCAGGCACCAGAGGTGCGTATGCCTAGCTAGGTCAGCTCAGGTCCTAGCGTGGCATTAGGTGCTAGTCATGCCTCCCAAGGTGGGGCATGACAAATTTGGTATGAGAGCAACGTTGTATCCTAGGGAGTTTGCAAGCCGTGTCTAGTAGATACTTGTTTATAGATGTGTTGTGCACCATATTTTATAAGAAGGAGGCTACGAGGCATGATAGTATGGTTACCCCACCTTCTTCTTAGGTCATGCTATAGAGTAGAGCTGTATAGGGTTGAGTCCCCAAGCTTTCATTGTTATGTCTGTCTAGAATAATGTTTTACATAAGACTGAGTCAAATACAATAGCAAGAGGGGGTACCAGCGCAGTGCCACAGTTGGGGGACAACCCAGCCTAAAGGTGAAAGAGGACATCTTTTAGTCTCCCCAACATCCTCCCGGGGCACCAGAAACCTCATAAGGTAATTGACATACCAGTATCGTACCCAGCCATTCCTACACCCTCGGAATAGGAGGTCAGGAGTGTAATACATATATGTTGGCTTACTTAGTATATACTCAGAATTAGACAGGGGCAACAATTAATGTTGTATGAAAGATTTTGAAATTGCGAGATTCTCACCCCAGCCCGTTGGAGTTTGCAAAGTTTCATACCTCAGCCCTACCATAGCATGATATGGCTATTTCTCAGCACAACAGGGAGCGTAAATATTGATGCTATGTTGCCAAAAGTAAATAGTAAAGGAAGGCTGGATCCGTTGATTCTAAAGGAGGTATAAAAAAAGTGGTCAAGACTCCTATTACTTAATTAAGCCACCTAGACCCTCACTATAGTAAAGATCAAGATGACAGGCAGGATTGTTAAGAGAAGCCAAGTACATGCGAGAGTCCACAAGCAATAGACCCCCAATAATAGTAAGGCTTAGGTCAGAAATAGACTAATTCCGCCAGAGTGTGCTGATGAGGGTAGTGAATACCTGAAGAGTAATGGCCACGGCCCCCAGCTTATTATGTTAAGGGATAGACAGAGTATATGATTGGAACCAGCCCGAGTACGGGTCAGATCAACGTAGGTTAATAGACTTAACCAGTAATATCCTTACCAGTACGGTGCATGGGGCACGAACCCTGGCTTTTAGCCTATAGAAGTAAGGGCAAGACATGAACATCTAGTTTTAAAGGAGAACAAAACCACACCTAGGTTGTAGTGGGCTGATAGAGCTTGGAATCGCCGCTGAAGGTCGAGATATAAGCAACCGATTGGCACTTAAAGGATAGTGAGATACTGCAATATTACCACTAGTTGTGAAGGCGAAGGAGTGACAGTATGGAGACCCTAGCCTAGTATAGCCTAGAGACAGGGCCCAGTAGAAGGAACCATCGACTTTTGAGATAGCAGGGGGTGGAGTCTTGAGGCACAGAGGTCGAGTCTGTGTTCCAAATGTGGCAGGGCTTTGTTAGTAGGCTGTGGAAAATGTACACTATGTCCGCTATTCTCTTCATCCATATTCCACGAAAACGTATCCGGTTATACCAAACCAAAGAGATCTAGTGGGGGCACGGGAAAAAAGAGGCATTGTTGAGATATTACACGGTACTCCAGTTGCCAGCAAGTAAAGGCTGGACATCAGGACCGTGACGGGATAACTCAGGTGATAGTTGTGCCTGCGTGAAAGTGGAAAGTAGTCAGTACGAATATAGCTACATGGCTACCTCGTACTAGGTGTAAATTTGACACTATTTGAGTCATTGTTTAAAGGCTACTGAGATCAACTCATTTCTTGCCGGTCAGAATCACGTTTTAGTTACAGGTTACACCGAGTTAAATACTAAAGCAATAGTCTAGCTACATGGTGTCCCTGTGTCTATTATAGTATGACAGAGGGGTACAACTCACAGCTAGGTTTTGGAAAAGGGGTCAGAACAAATTCGGAAGTAAGTTAATCTGAGTACAACTTCCCTTCCCCAGGTAAAAGGCTAAGCAGAGCACACGATTTAGGTGCTCATAGATATATTGTGGGTGGAAATGTAGGTCACTTATATGATGACACGAAGTAGATAAGTCAGGGTTAATTAAACCTAACATAACACATCAGTTAGAAGAAAAATAAAGCATTTCAAGAGCATAATTATTGTAAGAAAATGTGTGGTTTTCTGCTCTTAACAGTTCCAGGGAAACAAAGTTGCAAGAAAATTCAAAACACATATTTATTTCTAATATACGGAAACAAAATAACTTCCAGTCTGGTCATGCTAAGCTAACTCTTGGTAAATAATCACAAAATTTGTTGATGATCTTGGGCTGTTTAACAATTTCTTAGCCAACTGTGATAAATGCTTGGACACACAGTTCTCAAAACAAGTGCGGCATTTTCTTGTCTTTGCTACAAGAACAAGCTTCTGCAAAGCCACTGCATTCTATAGTAGAAATTTTGAAAGTTCAAAAATCTTACAAAGGCCCTCTTCTGACCGCTCCTTCAAACATCTTGCTTCATAGCCGATAATATTGACGTTCTTAAGATTGGGAAACACAGTGTTTGGAATCCAACTTGGCAAATTGATGCTATCTACTTCATCGAAATAGCTTTGCTCAAGCTGACAGGGGATATCGCGACACTGGAACAATGAATAAAATTAGAATCAAGAGTGGGTCTACAGCCTTATGGAAATATTTCACAGAAGACAAACTAAATGATCTCAAAGTAGAATAATTCTCAAAACTCATAAACCTTGAACAATTCTCAGCAAATGATTATAATATTTCTTCGGAGATATAATATTCTTAATGATATTATATTTTCATTTGTCCTTAAGAAACTCCTTTGAAGGGAACGGGGAGTTCGAAAAAAAAAAATCAAGATAAATTAAATTATGACCTCAGCTTTGATGTGTATATTGAGTGACTCCAAAAGAGGCGAGGTTTGCAAAAGACTGGCTATCCCATACAGATTATACTCCGATACCTGCAGCTTTAGATTTAGACATTTGCATCTTAATTCTGGAAGCATTACTCCTTCTAGTTGCAACATGAACACGACCTGGTGAAATAATCCCAAAGAAATTAGTAAATAATAGAGAAAGAAAAAGTATTGCACAACAAAAGGATAGTGCTATGACAAATCTAACCATCTAAACACTTCAAGGAAGAACAGTGTGCAAAAATGCAGTTTCTAAAATAGTCTATTTCCAGTAAACAAAGCATATATATAAAAAGATGATAAAAGGTAACAAAGGATGAAGACAAGATCCTTCTGTATACATTATTAATTTCCTCCCACTGAAACTCTCATGTTTACAAAAGTTCAAAATTGTATGATATTATGCTAAAAATAAATTAAATATAGTATACGGTCTCTTGATATAGAAACAAACCTCTGCAAACCAATTTCCAATTATTAGCTCAGTCGCATGACTCAACTTTTCAAGATAGTCCAGAACAAGATTTCTGATATCTTGATGATGATCATGACAACTATCTTCCTCAATATCATCTTCCTCCCAGCCGTTAGTGATACAACAAATGTTAAAAGTGAGGCTGGCAGTAACTAAAGAGGAGACATTTACTAGCCTACACTTGAAATCAAAAAGTTCTCCCGAAATATCCAAATGCTGAAGATATGGGGCGAAAATTTCCAAACAATCATATCCTCCAAACAGAGGCTGCGAAGGGCTTATCAACGTTAGACTCTTTAGATTTGAGCAAGTAATTTCTAGACGATGACAACCCTCACAAAATAACAGCTCCATAGTCTCCAAAGCAGGACAACTTGATAGTAGCATCACAACATCGTCATCTTCTAACTCTGTTGAGTGCAGAGTTAGGCTCTTTAGAGAGTTCCAAGCTATGGGCAATCTTTCATCAAACACCCAATGGCTCCAATACAATGTAACCAATGAAGAACAAGTGTACATAGATAGAGGCAATTCATAAGAGGGATCGTCATCACATGGATAGGAATCCAACACAACATCTTCCACTTTGTTTTCCATAGCAAAACTGAGCCATTGGCTGATTTCCGATTCAAGTTTCCATTCAGTGTGATGAAAATAGAGTTGGAATTTTTTGATTTTGGAACAAGTCGAATGAGTTAAAATGTGGTCGACAAAGGATATGAAGTTTTCAACTTTGTTGTAATTTCTATCCCTGAAAATGAAACTATGAATACAAGTCCAGAGATAACGCCACCTCTTTGAGAGAACACATGATCTGACGGCATCTTCCGCCGGCAAAAGAGAGAGAATTTGTACCAAAAGCGCATCCGGCAACTGACTGATTCTATCGTCGTCATCTACAGCTTTTTCCTTTTACTTCTTTGTCAGATTTCTCAACTCACTGGAAGCCATGATGGAATAAAATGACTAATCGATTGTGTCTCTTTGTTCTGGTCTCTTTGGTGTTAAAATGCTTTGACAGTTCAACATTAACAAGTGGAGTATTAACTTGAGTTTATGTTATCTATTTATTTATATATATATAGAGAGAGAGGTATTTAACTTGTTAAGTTACCCTAACTAGGATTTGACAGTTCAGCATTAACCGGTCAATATCATTAGTGAATCTACAAATTTTCCCTTAAAAGACTGAGAGAAAAAGGAAGTTATTAAAGAGTTTTTACATTGCTAATGTATTTTAACTTACACTAATAAGCTATTAATATCTTTTTAGGTAATAATATTAAATTTGTTAGAAATGCTGATGAGGCATATGGTGCTGTAGATTAACTAAATCTGATGAGATAAAATAATTTATACACAATAGTTTAAGTTTTAGTGAATAGAATTATTTCATATTTTTCTTAATACACTATACCAAGTATTCGTAAGAAAATATCTAAAATAAACTAGGTAATATTTAATAAAATAACTTAAATGAGTGTGTAAATTAATCTGAATACCATTCGTGTTTAAATTCAAAAACTATATCATTCTTTTTGTGCATAATTAATCAAATCATGAAAGATTGTTGCTTGATTATTTCTTAACAATTGACAAATATAGTTAATTTGTATTTATTAACATTTAATGAATCTCAAGAATTTTTCGTAATGAAAACATACCATAATGCAAAAAATGAAAAGAATCTAATAAATCGAATATTGGTTACTTGATAATTTTGATATTTTAAACGTCTCAAAAAATTATAAAATATTTGAAACGTGTAAGGTAGGAATCAAGGTTTTGATAAATTGTGACATTGTTTTTATTATTTAGACTACTAGTGAACTTGTCCCGCCTCCTACAATTTTTAAGAATCTCATCTTATGTAAAAAAGATTTTTCAAGATATTTAAATTATTTTTAATATAAAATTCATATAGATTAGACTTCGAGTCTTAATGTATTTTATTATTAACACTTTATTTCTTTATTTTTGGAGTCAATAATATCATTCTTTTTATATGAAAATTTTGTTTTCTATTGACAATTAAGCTTGCTAGCATCGGAGGTGGAGAATAATATTTTTCTTTTTTTCTAGCTCGATTAATTCAAGATATTTTTTTCATTACTTTGTTAATTAATAATGTAGAATGAAATCTCTATTTTTTAATATAATAATCATTTTTCCTAAAGATAAATGAATGTAAATAAATGAAGTAAGAAATTCTAGAAAGACCCAAAAAGGAATTACATTAATTTTGAGAGGGTGAAATGAAATTGGAAAAAAAATGCAAGATAAAAAAATTAAGAACATTAATTAAGAATCCTCTTAAATTGAGAGTGGATTCTGGGAATTTGAATGTAATTAACTATCTTCACATACAGTTAGAAATAAAAAATAGATTAAACAATTAATTTTTCTTTAAAAATAAATACAAAAATAATTATCCAACTAAATAAAATTTAGTAGAAAATAAAGGTATAAGGAATTCTTACCGTGCATGAAGATGCTTGTCAGGTTATGTGGATTAAAAAATTAAGATATGAAAACTCATTTTATTAAGATTAAATATATAGAGTAGTCATTCAAGGTGGAGTTATTAAAAAAAATAATAATAATCTTGTGGGTTTTTGAAATGGAATTAGAGATGGGGAATAAAGAAGAGTAACGGAGGGTGCTATAATTAGAAAATTATAATTAAAGTGACTTTTAAACTTTTTAATATGACACATAAATAGGAAAAAGTAATGAAAATATCAAAAATTTGAGCAAAAAAATAAATGTTGGACAAAGAGAGGTGTCATATTATTATGTTATTTATTCATAATAAATAATCACTAAATTAATAATAATAACTTTTGGGCTTTCTAAACTGAAAAAGAGATGAATAATTAAGAGAATGTGATTAAAAAATAAGCTTTAGGTTTTTTAATAAATCATAGAAATAAGAAAAATGACGAAGAATATCAAAAATTTGAGAAAAAAGCTAAATGTCATTTTTGCTTTAGAGGCATGCCACATCTGTTACACTCCGTAAGTTTCTATCGTTTAATCGGCGCGTGCGTACATATTTTGAGAGTTTTGGAATATGACGCTTGCGAGGAAGGACCCGGGGAATGAACATACGAGCACGGTATTGAGCTAGCCGGTGAAAAAAGGCCGGAGGCAGGCTGCACGAGACACCGCGTCACGGACCTCGCTCCCCCGCATTGAGCGACGCGATGGGGGGCGCGCCACGGACCCTGCCCAACCGCCTCAAGTATATATAAGTTTAAGTGTGGATTATCATATCATTTAAAAAATATTCCATTAGTAGAGAGTGGGTAAGGCGATGAGTCCATGAGGGTTTTCACTTTTAGAAGAAGATTTACACCGTAAAATCACCTCCAAACGTCAATTCTTCTCAGGTAATGATTCCTGGACCTACGAAGAATGTCCCTATGGATATATTTCTTGAAAATTCTCTCGGAGTACCGGAGTCCCTCCGAGTAAAAGTTATCGGAATCACTTCTAATCGAGTCCTAAGCGGCTACAAGTGATAGGCAAGCATTTCTACCTTCTAAACTTTAGGCCGAATTGGATGAAGTTTGATTTGTAGTTGATGTTTTTGAAAGATATTGTTATTATTCATTCCTATTATTGAAAATAGCCTTATTCTCTCAGAGTAAAGGCTATAATTTGGTGGAATCACCGGCTTCAAGATGGAACTATTTGAGTAAACGGAAGGTATGTTAAGACTAACCTCTTCGGCAAGTTATTCTTGTCGTATAATTGATACGACCTATACCATCGTAAGTAAATTGAGAATGTGTATATTGTGATTAGCTACTACCAGTAGATGATGAGTATATATATTGTGGTTAGCTGCTGCAACATGAAGTTAGATTGCATCGTAGTAACCCTTGTTGGGAAAGATTTCATTAGGTGTGACTAATGCTAGGAGCATCATAGAGACCCCCCTGTTCTTTTGTTCACAATATTAATGGGATTCTGATGTTTTGCTTTCGTACTAAGGCCTGAGAAGCTTGTGGTTAGCTGGTGGGCCTAATTTGGTAAGTTGGACAACATAGGGTGTTGCCGAGTGTTATAACCTTTAGTTGACACCTATAATAACAGTAAAAGCTCACCTAGAGGCTGTTGGCATACCTTGACGCATCCACGGCCAGGATCTTGATAGGGTGTTTGTATTTTCGAGTTGATGGCACCAGGGTTGTCCAATAAACTGAGCGAAAGCTTGCCATATGATTGGCTATTGTCAGTAACCATTAGTCTCAGTCGACTTATTGCTTGTTATATAGGTCGCTCAGGGAACCACCCCAGATGTTAGAAATATGATAGACTAAGTGACGTCCTAAGGGGGAAATCGTGTGAGGGATTAGATGTTAATTCCCCAGGCTACTTTTATAGATGCCCAGGTATATGTTGTCGTGAAGGGCTAGGTCCAGATATACCTGCCAAAGGGGCCATATGCAATCTGGACAGACCAAGTTAATATCTAAAGGGACTAGAACCATAGTATCACAGTGTTACCTTCAGGCTAAGAGTTATAGTTAGCTGACTGGAGGAAGTTAGGGCTGACTGCTTAGGAGCATGTCCGATTAGTAGAAGCCCTACAGTTGTTCTAACCAAAGGAACTAAATAGTAGGTCGCCTTCATCCTTACTGTTTGCTTATGAGCTATCATTATCCCAGCATGACCTTTAGACTATCGCTTAGGTCACCCAAGCCTCGTCCTTTTTTCGTCTAAGTCGAAAGAGGTTGTAATCATTGTCAGGACCCTCTGCTCAGGTGTAGGTATACGGGGTGTGCCTGTTGGCAGCTATATAGACTATTCTAGAAGCGAGCAGCGGTCCCGTTAGGCCGAAGGGGCCAGATACGGGGTTTGAGTGATTAGATTTGTAGATTATAGCGTTGTATCCCTGGTCGGGGTAGATCGTGTTTCGTACTGCCTCTCACCATGAATAACTAAGAGACTGCTAGTTGTACGAACTACTTACGGAGCTATAAACTGTTTACAGAGCTACGATGCTGCTAATACTTACGGAGTTATGATGTTGTATTGCTTATGGAGCTACTGAATCTCTTACGGAGCCATATATTGTATATAAGGACTAAAATAGAGCCTACGGGGCTATATTGAAGTCTATTCACTTATGAAATTCTTCTACGCCATAGCGGCATTATAGACCCTTCGTAGAGCCTCGCGGGATACAATTATAGGGGCGAGAAAGCCCTAACTCAGTTACAGGATCCCAGAAGGTTCCGATATAGTCTCAAGAGACCAGGTATGTTCAATTACATTTACTTGCAGGGTCTCAGGGTTATCAATATGGGTAGATAGACTGATTGGTGCCTGCCGAGGCTTTTGGGGCCCTAGGTAGATTATCTCTGTGATGATGTACCTACCAGGATTATGGGGGCTAGGTTAGGTTTATATGTGTATACTTGCTTTGTATTGTATCTTATGAATGTATTGTCATGCAGTTTATGCTCTTATTCGGGTAGTGGTTTACTAGATGCAGGTTATGGGTAATAAAGCTTACAGGTTAACTCCTGCCCTTGTTTCTGATTAATTTCAGATCTTTATCCGTTTCTATTTAGCTTTTATTACTGCCTTACATATTTGGAATATATTGTACTGACGCCCATGCATGGGGTGCTGCAAACTTGCCTGTAGGTTTAGACAGATAGGTTTCGAGACCTCTTAGCAGTTATTAGAGTTAGCAGATTGGCTAGCTCATTTCATTCAGAGTTGTCAGGTTGTAGAGGTTTACCTGTCTTTTATTGTAAAGTATTTGGGTAGGTTGAGGCATTGTCCCAACTAATTTTATCAATCTAAGAGGCTTACAGACTATAGTTATCAGTTAATTATTCGTATTAGCCGTGTGGGGCCTATATTTGTTATGTTTTGTATGTTAGCCGTGTTGGGCCTAGTGTAGCTTTCAGTTAGCAACCTTATTGTCTATAGTTGATATGTAACTGCCAGCTTTTCCTTCTATTATGACTTAGATAGCATGGTGGTCTTGTCGACCCATATAGGATCCCTTTATTGTATTGTTTGCTGGGTTAGCTATTTTCTTCTACAGGTGTGCTATGTGGCCTTGTCATCCTGAAGCTGTGTTCACAATCAAGATATAACTAGTTGTTTTCTTGATTCTATATTGCTGGCAGGCACCAGAGGTGCGTATGCCTAGCTAGGTCAGCTCAGGTCCTAGCATGGCATTTGGTGCTAGTCATGCCTCCCAAGGTGGGGCGTGACAAACTTGGTATGAGAGCAACGTCGTATCCTAGGGAGTCTGCAAGTCGTGTCTAGTAGATTCTTGTTTATAGATGTGTTGTGTGCCATATTTTATAAGAAGGAGGCTACGAGGCATGATAGTATTGTTACCCCTCCTTCTTCTTAAGTCGTGCTATAGAGTAGAGCTGTATAGGTTGAGTCCCCAAGCTTTCATTGTTTTGTCTATCTAGAATAATGTTTGATATAAGACTAAGTCAAATACAACAGCAAGAGGGGGTACCAGCGCAGTGCCACAGTTGGAGGACAACCCAGCCTAAAGGTGAAAGGGGACATCTTTTAGTCTCCCTAGCATCCTCCGGGGGCACCAGAAACCTCATAAGGTAATTAACATGTCAGTATCGTACCCAGCCATTCCTACACCCTCGGAATAGGAGGTCAGGAGTGTAATACATATTTGTTGGCTTACTTCGTAGATACTCAGAATTAGACAGGGGCAACAATTAATGTTGTATGAAAGATTGTGAAATTGCAAGATTCTTACCCCAGCCCTTTGGAGCTTGCAAAGTTTCATACCTCAGCCCTACCGTAGCATGATATGGCTATTTTCCGCCTCCCAGCCTTTTCTCAGCATAACAGGGAGCGTAAATATTGACGCTATGTTGCCAAAAGTAAATAGTAAAGGAAGGCTGGATCTGTTGATTCTTAGGGGAGGTATAAGAAAAGTGGTCAAGACTCCTATTACTTAATTAAGCCACCTAGACCCTCACTATAGTAAAGATCAAGATGACAGGTAAGATTGTTAAGAGTAGCCAAGTACATGCGAGAGTCCATAAGCAATAGACCCCCAGTAATAGTGACGCTTAGGTCAGAAATAGACTAATTCCGCCGGAGTGTGCTGATGAGGGTAGTGAATACCTGAAGAGTAATGGATACGGCCCACAGCTTATTATGTTAAGGGATAGACAGAGTATATGATAGGAACCAGTCTGAGTACAGGCCAGATCAACGTAGGCTAATAGACTTGACCAATAATATCCTTACTAGTACGGTGTATGGGGCACGAACCCTGGCTTTTAGCCTACAGAAGTAAGGAAAAGACATGAACATCTAGTTTTAAAGGATAACAGAACCAAACCTAGGTTGTAGTGGGCTGATAGAGCTTGGAATCGCCGCTGAAGGTCGAGATATAAGCAACAGGCTGGCACTTAGAGGATAGTCAGACTATAACCCAGAGTACTACAATATTACCACTAGTTGCGAAGGCGAAGGAGTGACGGTATGGAGACCCTAGCCTAGTATAGCCCAGAGACAGGGCCCAGTAGAAGGAATCATCGACTTTTGAGATAGCAGGGGGTGGAGTCTTGAGGCATAGAGGTCGAGTCTGTGTTCCAAATGTGGAAGGGCTTTGTTAGTAGGCTGTGGAAAATGTAGCTTATTGTTACACCCCATAAGTTCCTAACGTTAGTTGTCCTATTGTACGTTAGTAAAGAGTTTTAGAGTACAATACATACGAGAAAGGTCCTGGGAAATAGGTCGAACAAGCACGGAGTCAAGCTTTCAAGGGAGAGGGACGAACCAGCTGCCCAAAGGGGCAACGTGTCATGGACCCCTCCTTGGCACATTGGGCTCCATGGCACGCCAATGTTTTGGCACGATGGGGTCTGTGCCAGGACCCCCTATCCATCGCCCAAATGTTACATATATTAAGTTGCTCTCATTGTTTCATTTTATGTATATGTACCTTCGAGCAAATAGAGTAAAAGTCGAGGGAATTGAGGAATTTTCATCCGTTTATGCTACAAAATGCCATCCGAATTCAAATTAACTTTGGATATCGATGTTTAAGGTCATAAGGAGCATTACTACAGAGTCATTTTCGTAAAATTCGCCTGGCAAATCATAACCCCACCGAGTCAAAGTTATCGGAATGACTCCAAACTAGTTTCTATACAATCATAGGCTTCAATACGATTCCAGTTAGGAAGGGCTATTGAATACCAATTGAAACTCGCTAGTTACTAAGGAAACGACAATCGAGGTATGTTAAGGCAAATTCCTTCAGCAAGTTAGCTTCTTTAGTATTGTAATACAGTTTGAGTCCCAGTACAAGAGTTAAAGGCATATCTATTGTGATTAGATGAGTCCTGTTATATTGAGTTCTATTATATTGAAGCTGCGAAGGCCATATTGGGTTCTGTGTCGCTGAGGCCGCGAGGGCCATACTGAGTTCCATTGTACAAAGGCCGCGAGGGCCATAGCGAGTTCCATTAGATTGAGGCTGTGAGGGCCATAGTGAGTCCCACCAGATTGAGGCCGCGAGGGCCATAGTGAGTTCTATTAAATCGAGGCTGCAAGGGCCGTTTTGAGTTACCGTATACTACAATCATTAGCAACTAGATAGTAGAACATATATTGTTTATACCTACCAAGGCTTATGAGGGGCCCAGGTAGGTTATTCTTGTATGGGTTGTACCTTCTAGGCTTATGAGGGCCCGGTTAGGTTCTTGTTTCTATATATGTGTACCTTGTTAATTAAGTACTACAGATAGCAAGACTGTTCAGGTTAAACTCTTGCCTTTCTGTATGACTATCTCAGTTCTTCATCTCTCTTTCAGTTATTACTTTATTGCCTTACATATTCGGTACATATTGTAATGGGCCCTTCGTGGCGCTGCATTACTTGCCTGCAGGTGTGGATAGGCACAGACCAGGACCTTCGTATCTTCCAGCGAGGGTTAGCAGCACAGTTAGCTCCCTTCCTCCAGAGCTAATAGTTAGAAGGTATATTTTTTTTATTCTTTAGTTTATGGGTAGGTCGGGGCCCTGTCTAGACCACTATTCTACTCCTAGAGGCTTGTAAATGTACAATACCCTATGGTTAGTCTGTTGTTGGCAGTGTGGGGCCCAGATGTATATTTCATTTTGTGATGATGGTCGTGTGGGGCCTTGTTTAACTGTTGAGTAGTGGCCTTGTCGGCTATAACATGTGTAAGTCGCTTGATTTTCATTATAGTCATAACTAGACAGCATGGTGGTATTGTCGGCCGCATAGGACTCCCTATCATTATCTATTTCCGGGTAGCTATTTTATTTTACAGGTGGCTATGCAGCCTTGTCGTCTAGGGGCTATGTTTATAACCGAGATATAGCCCGTTGTTTTCTTTGTTTGGGAAGTAAGTTTGCACCAGAAATGCATAAGTCCAGTCAGATCAGTCGAGACCCTAGTAGGGCACCAGATGTCAGTCATACCCCCAAGGAGGGGTGTGACAAACTTGATATCAGAGCAGGTCGTATCATAGGGAGTCTGCAAGTCATGTCAAGTAGAGTCTTGTCTATGGATATATTGTGCATCACATTCTATAGACAGGAGGTTACGAGACATAATAGTGTGGTTACTCTTCTTTCTCCTCCAGTCATGCCACAGAGCTGAGTTGTATAGGGTAATCCCCTAAGCTTACGTTATTTATAGAGAAATGTCAGATGCACGACGGATTGCGATAGGTCGAGATTTATATATGACGGTAGGAGAGGGCACCAGTAGGGGCCCCCAGTCAGAGTCGACCTAGTCTGAGGGCGACAGGGAGACACCCCCTCGATCTCCCCAGCACTCACCACCGCACTCATAGCCCACCAGGGCAATAGATACACCAGTACCACCTCCAGCTATTCTAGTACCATCGGATCAGGAGCTTAGAGGTGCATTTTATACGTGGGTTCAGATGATGGCTGCCCAGTGTAAGCCTCCGCCAGTAGTAGCAGCTGCCGCTGAGCCCGCTGAGGGTTTTGGTAGTTGGAGGTTCATGAATTTCTCGCTCTGAGTCCCCCAAAGTTTACAGGGACCGATCGTAGGGAGGATCCCCAGAATTTTATAGATCAGTTGCATAGAATATTCAGGGTTATGCATGCCTCGTCTACCAAATCAGTTAAGCTAGCGGTATTCCGACTGCGAGGTGTAGCAGTTTTGTGATACGAGAGTTGGGAGAAGTCCCGAGGCAGAGATGCACCTCCTCCTACGTGTCCTATTTTCTCTGAGACTTTCTTAGATCATTACTTGCCCCGAGAGGTCCGGCAGGCCAGAGTAGAGCAGTTCTTGCACCTAGAGCAGGGCAGAATGAGCGTCAGAGAATATGCATTAAGGTTTGATTCCTTAGTCAGGTATGCGCCCTCGTTTGTTGACACCATGCCAGCCAGGGTGCATCGGTTCATTATGGGACTTGCGCCAGAGTATGTGGAGTCATGTATTACAACCACATTGCGAGAAGATATGGATATTTCATGAGTACAAGAATTTGCTCAGAATGTAGAGGAGCTCAGGCAGCGTCAGTACGCCATGGAGAGGTCAGGTTAGGAGCAGCGTTGGAGGGGTAGGCCCACAGACTTTGAGGTGGATTTTCTAGGTGGACCCCAGCCTCGTTCATCTAATAGGCCGCCCAGACCCCCGTTCCAGCAGAGGCAGGGTAGCAGATCATATTGTCGTGGATAGTTAGGTCCCGATAAGAGTTCACGGGCATCAGGCTCACATCAGCAGAGAGGACCGGATCAGACAGAATTAGCAGTGCCACGATGCAGTACTTTCCACAGGCAGCACCTGGCGAGGTGCAGAGATGGCTCCACAGCCTGCTATTCTTGCGGGTAGGAGGGGCATATGATGAAAAATTATCCGATTAGACGCTAGAGCAGCCAAGGTCAGCAAGACAGTTCTTCAGCAGGTTCGTATGCCCCAGCACCCTCTGCAGGGCGCGGACCCTCAGCTCCAACTGGTAGGGGTCGAAGTAGATCCAGGGCATCAGTTCAGGTAGCAGTCATGACCGCACATATGCACTACCAGGGTAACAGGAGTCAGATTCATCGTCAGATGTTGTGAAAGGTATATTAGATGTCTGTTCTCACTCAATTTATGCTTTGATAGATCCGGGCTCTACCTTGTCATATGTTACTGCATTAGCAGCCCGAAAGTTTGATATAGTGTCAGAATTGCTTCAGCGACCTTTCTCAATATCTACACCTATAGGTGAATCTATTATTGCTAAAAGAATTTATCAGGGTTGTACAATAGAGATTGTGGATCGTCAGACCTCAACAGATTTAGTAAAGCTAGAGATGATTGATTTTTATATAATTATGGATATGGATTGGTTAGCACCACATTATGCTACGGTAGAATATTGGACCAGAATCATCCGATTTCACTTCCCAAGGGAAGTGGTACGAGAATTGAGAGGTAGTACAGCCACGCCAAGGGGTAAGTACATATCCTATCTTATGGCAAAGAAGTTGATAGCAAAGGGTTGTATCTACCATGTTGTTAGGGTCCAGGATATGCAACCAGAGTCACCGACTCTTCAGTCCATCCCAGTGGTTAATGAGTTTCCAGATGTGTTCCCCGATGAACTCCTTGGCATCCCTCCAGAAAGGGAACTTGTTTTCTCTATTGATTTGTTGCCAGATACTCAGCCTATATCTATCCCTCCATATCGAATGACTCTGACTAAATTGAGGGAATTGAAAGAACAGCTGAAAGATTTGTTAGATAAGGCTTCATCAGGCCGAGTACATCACTGTGGGGTGCACCAGTTCTATTTGTGAGAAATAAAGATGGATCTCTTCGTATGTGCATAGATTATCGGCAGTTGAATAAAGTGACTATAAAAAATAAATACCCACTTCCCAGGATAGATGAGTTTTTTGATTAGCTGCAAGTGGCGAAGTATTTTTCTAAAATTGACCTAAGATCCGGATACCATCAGGTTCGAGTGTGGGAAAAGGATATTCCGAAGACGGCTTTTAGGACCAGGTATGGTAATTTCGAGTTTCTATTTATGTCTTTCGGGTTGATGAATGCCCCAACAATATTCATGGACTTAATGAACAGTGTCTTTCGGCCATACTTAGATTTGTTTGTGATTGTGTTTATTGACGATATTTTGGTGTACTTCCGCTCAGAAGCAGAACACAAGGATCAATTGTGGACAGTACTTTAGACCCTCAAAGACCGCCAGTTATATGCGAAATTCTCTAAATGTGAGTTTTGGTTGAGTTCTGTAGCTTTCTTGGGCCACATTATATCAGAGGCTGGTATGCAAGTTGATTCACAGAAAATAGAGGCAGTAAAGACCTGGCCCAGACCTACCACTCCCACAGAAGTTCATAGTTTTCTGGGTCTAGCCGGGTATTACAGGAGGTTCGTGGAAGACTTTTCTACCCTATTGGCGCCCTTGACTAAATTGACTCAGAAGGCAACCAAATTTCAATGGACCGAGGCCTGTGAGTAGAGTTTCCAAGAATTGAAAAACAGGCTGATGTCGGCACCAGTGTTAGCATTGCCAGAAGGTTCATAGGGGTCTGTCGTGTATTGTGACGCTTTAGGCGTCAGGTTGGGGTGTGTCCTGATGCAACACGGGAAGGTAATCGCTTGTGCCTCCAGACATCTTTAAAAGCACAAAAAGAACTATCCCACCCATGATCTAGAGTTAGCTGCAGTGATCATTCGTTAAAAATATGGAGGCATTACTTGTATGGTGTACATGTTGATATTTTCACGGATCATAAGAGCCTCCAATATATTTTCATGCAGAAAGAGTTGAATTTGCTACAGCGCCATTGGTTAGAGTTACTAAAAGATTACGAAGTAACATCTTGTATCATCCAGGGAAAGCTAATATTGTAGCAGATGCCCTCAGTCGCAGATCCATGGGGAGTTTAGCATATCTGAGGCCAGAAAAGGGGGAGATGGCTCGAGAGTTGCATCAATTAGCCAGTTTAGCAGTTCGGGTAATAGATTCAGGAGATAATGGGGCCATAATTCAGAATACATCAGTATCATCCCTGGCAGTAGAGGTAAAAGAACAACAATATGAGGACTCTCATCTAGCGCAGCTCAGAGATAAAGTTTGACAGGGCAAACTAGCGGCTTTTGAGGTGGATGAAGATGGGGTATTGAGGTACAGAGATCGCCTCTCCGTTCCAGATGCAGCAGGGCTCTGCCAGCAAATTAAGGCAGAGGTACACTACTCTCGCTACTCTCTTCATCGTGGCTCTATGAAGATGTACCAGGACATAAAAGAGGTATACTGGTGGCCCGAAATGAAGAAAGATGTAGCCGCATTCATAGCCAGTGCCTAATTGTCAGTAGGTGAAGGCTGAGCACCAGAGACCTGGCGGATTAACTCAGGAGATGACTATACCAATGTGGAAGTGAAAAGCAGTTAATATGGACTTTGTGACAAGGTTACCCCTTACTATACGTAAATTTGACTCTACTTGGGTTATCATTGACAGACTGACGAAATCAGCTCACTTCCTACCAGTTCGGACTATATTTTCAGCTAAGACTATGCAGAGTTATATATTAAAGACCAGGCTTATAGGGGCCCGGTTAGGTTCTTGTTTGTATATATGTGTACCTTGTTGACTAAGTACTACAGATAGCGAGACTGTTCAAGTTAAACTCTTGCCTTTATGTATGACTATCTTAGTTGTTCATCTCTCTTTCAGTTATTACTTTATTGCCTTACATATTCGGTACATATTGTACTGACGCCTTTCGTGGGCACTGCATTACTTGCCTGTAGGTGTGGATAAGCACAGACCAGGACCTTCGTAGCTTCCAGCCAGGGTTAGCAGCACAGTTAGCTCCCTTCCTCCGGAGCTAATAGTTAGAAGTTCTATTTTTTTATTGTTCAGTTTATGGGTAGGTCAAGGCCCTATCTCGACCACTATTCTACTCCTAGAGGCTTGCAAATGTACAGTACCATATGGTTAGTTTGTTATTATCCGTGTAGGGCCCAAATGTATATTTCATTGTGTAATGATGGCTGTGTGAGGCCTTGTTTAGCTATTGAGTAGTGGCCTTGTCGGCTATAGCATGTGTAAGTTGCTTGATTTTCATTACAGTCATAACTAGACAGCATGGTGGTCTTGTCGGCCCGCATAGGATTCCCTATCATTATTTGTTTCTAGGTAGCTATTTTATTTTACAGGGGGCTATGCGGTCTTGTCGGCCGTGGCTGTGTTTACAGCCGAGATATAGCCCGTTATTTTCTTGATTTGGGAAGTTTGCACCAGAAGTACATAAGTCCAGTCAGATTAGTCGAGACCCTAGTAGAGCACCAGGTGCCAGCCATACCCCCCAAGAAGGGGCATGACACTTATATACATACATATATTCATAGAGCTTTGCACAAATGACTTCTATATGATATATGGGTATCAGTTTTGTGGAAAAAAATAGCTTCCCATTTTGGAACACATGTTAGTCATCATAGTTAGTTAAGTATAGGAAGAACTCAAGCCTCATCTATTTGCACTTAATGGAGGTTCGAATCTGAATAGTTTAGACCTTAAACCATTAAGTGTTTTTGTTTTCATTAAGATTTAAACACTTATTTGATCTGAATAGGTCTTAATCATTAAGATCTAGAACAAAGTTTTAATATCATTAAGATGTGTGTTTGTATGGATAACTTTCATCATCCCTCTGTCCACAACCACCAGCCACCACCATTATCACCTCTATCATCACAACCACAACTACTATTACCATTGGCAACCATCAGCCGCCACCACGAATAACCACCTCTGCCACCATTATATCACCAAACACTCCTAACATCACAATAACTACTGACAATCACCACTGCTGCTAACTATTATTTTTAGTCATTACTATATATATCACCTCTATTATTATAATTGTATGCACTGTTGCCGCCACCATCACCACTACCGTCATTACCACTACCGCTACCTCCACCGTCATTATAACTCACTACCACCATTGCAGTCATTCCCTATTACCAATCACCTTTCCAATCACAACTAGCACCACCACCAACTACTACAACACATTATCGACCAGCACACATTCTTCAGCTACCACTAACAATATCGCCAACTATTAATATATATATCAACCAACTTCATCATCATAACCATCACTACAAACTGTCACCATCACGCCAGTCACTACAACACCAACCATTCCATCATCATAACTATCATCACCACTATTACTAATAATTATTTCACTACAATTACTAGTCACTAACACTAATTATTACCACGATCATCACTGCAACTCATCTCCACCATCACTTACAAACACAAATATTTTATTTTCTTGTCAGATAATAAATTTATTTTATTAAATTAATATTTTTAATATTTAATTTACTTTTTTATTTAAAAAATATATTTAATATATTTATAAATAAATAAAGTATGCACATTAATATGTTGAAAAATAAACCGTCTTAATCGTTCAATATTCAGATTCAAAGATAATATTTTAGCTAATCAAAAATCATATATGCATTTAGATTCAAATGTTTTAATCTTAACGAAAACAAATGAGGCGTCCGTGTAGAGAATCCCACTCCCAATATTTCAGAGACAAAAAAATGGATAAAATTTAGAGAAAACAAGGTGAGGCCCCAAAAACCTAAAATCATGGCTACAAACTATTCCAGCAGAAATGGCGGGTTGAAGAATGGAGTTGAAGAAACCCTAGACGACCATATCAGTTTGTTGTTGTACACGCTCTTGGTACAAACTCTCTCTTTTTTCCCACCAAAGATGTCGTTGCATCATGCCTTCTCTCTAAATGGTGGAGTTATCTCTGGACTTCAATTGATAGTTTCCTTTTCGTTAAGAGTAATTTCGAGTCGGTAAACTTCATATCCTTTGTAGACCATGTTTTAACTCATTCCACTTGTTCCAAAATCAAAACCTCTTATTGGAACTGTAAGATGCAAATTAGCCAATGGATTAGTTTTGTTATGCAAAGAAAGGTGGAAGATGTTTTTTTGTGTTCTCGTGATGTTGTTTTCACTTGCATATTGCCTCTTACTATCTACACTAGTTCCTTATTGATTACGTTGGATTTGAGCCTCCGAGTATTTGATAAAGGACTCGTCATAGCTTGGAACTATCTAAAGAGCCCAAAGCTAGATATCGTACAGTTAGAAGATGAGGATATTGTGAACTTACTCTCAGGTTTTCCTTCATTGGAAACTTTAAAGTTGTCATTATTCTCTGTGCGGGGGGGGGGGGGGGGGGGGGGGGGTTCACCATCCTGAAGTTACTTCTACAACTTTAAAGAGACCAACGTTGGCTGGCCATGTGAATCCGTGCGATGGATATGAGGAGCTTTTGGAAATTATTGCCCCACATATTTAGCATTTGGATATTTCAGGAGATCTTGGAAATCTCAAATGTAAGCTAGTAAATGTATCTTCTTTGGTTATTAATTAACTTTTTGTCACTATAAAGCTATAAATTAACTGGTCAGAGTAGTTGCTTTCCATATGATAAACGGGTAGTAGAAAGCAAAAGTCTTGGTGAACAACGGGACCTCTTTTAGCTTGGTTTATGGAGTATTTCGGTTATGAACATAGCTAGCCTATGGAAGGACATGAATGGAAAATTTGCAAAGTATGCTGGGGACCCAGGATAATATACGTGTCAAAAAGATTAGTGGGAAAGGGGTTAATATACTTGTTATATATAGGCAACCTGTGTAGTGAGTAGGGCATACAAATAGTGAGTCTTTCCATTATTTTGGCTTAGCTCTTGTTGGAGCACTGTGGAACCTCCCTCCATTCTTGTTTTCCTCTTTATGTTGGTTCCTTATTCTTAGGATTGTTCATCCTTGAAACCTCAGTAGAGACAAAAATAATAGGTGATTTCTTTCCATCTTTCCTAGCCTTGGTAAACAGAGTTACCTGATATCTGTTGTTGATGGGAAGTGGCAGGTATCACATGAAATTATTTGAGGTGCGCGCAAGCCGGGCCGGACACCACGGTTATAAAAAAAAGATTGTTCATCCTTAGAATTCATAGAAATTGCCTCTATCTTCTTAAGTAAATATGGATCCATTACAATTTCTTACACGAATTAGATATTGTAATCATTTGCTGAAAACTGTTCAAGATTTATGGGTTTTGAAAATTGTTCTATATCAGACACTACTGCTGTGAAATCAAAAAATTTATTTTCTTTTGTGGAATATTCCCATTTGGTCTTGATTATATTCTTTGTTACAGTTGACTGATTTCCACTGCAAATATGAGCTAAGTTATTTCCATGAAGGAGATAATATCAATTTGCCGAATTGGATTTCTAACATTGTGTTTCCCAATCTCAAGAATGTTAAGCTTGTCGGCTGCACAGAGACATGTCCGAAGGAGTACTGGTGTGAAGGGGGTGATAAGCTATGCAAACTTTCAAAGTTTCTTATAAAGAATGAAGTGGCTTTGTAGTGTGCATCCTCATACCTCAAAACATTTATGAACTGTATTTTATTTCTTCTTTCATCTTCTAGTTTTCGATACCTTTCCAACATTCCTTCAAAATATAGCCACACTCTTACAGAGTGGACAAGTTGCTTTTCTATCCCCTTGCATTAGCTATTTCTTCAAGCAACTTTCATAGAAGAACAAGTTTGCAGCTTTCTCCCTCGATAAGCATATTGCACATTTAAGTGAATAAATGTACATATGTTGTAATAGATTTGTCTTATTTATTGTTTTTACCCTTTCCCTGCTGACTATATTGATTGAATCCAGACTTAACTAAGCTTAGAATATGAAACAGAGACTTCTTAGAAGACATTTGCAGGTTATTAGGTATACGTGAATTAGTGGCTGCAAGTTAAACTTTTGTGCGCAAATATATACGTTCCTTGATTTTTGGACTGAGCAGGAACAGGTATTGTAGAAGGGGTATACAGTAGTGGAAAATGGGCGTATTGGGTCAAATTTGGTCTGGTTAAAAATGGATCAACATAATATGGGTATTCCGTCCATATTTAATACGGGTAAAAGTTGGTTGGGTAACAAACGGGTTGGGTAAAAGACATGTTTACCCATATTTTCATGACCAAATAGTACTTACTTTAGTATTCAATATCTTAAAAATACTTTAGTTTTTCTAAAGTGAGAAATATTAAAAATATTTTACTTAGTTTATTTAGTTTTATCGTATCATAAAGTCGACCCCCGACCCCGACCGCTGACTCCGACTCCCAACTCCCAACTCCCAATCTCGACCCCGACCCCCAACTTTGACTCCCAACCCTAACTCCCGACCTCAATGTTGACCCCCACCTCGACTACCGATTCTAAATCCCGACCTCAATCTCGACCCGGACCCCCGACCTCCGAATCTAACTTCCAACTCTCAACCTCGACCTCGACCCCTGACCCCTATTCCTGACCTCTATCTCGACCCCGATCTCGACTCCAGACCTCAAACGCGACCCCGACTCTAAATTCCAACCTTAATCTCAACCCAGACCCTGACCCCCAATTTCGACCCTCGACTCCCAACCTCAACTCTAACCCCGACCTCGACTCCCGACCTTAACCCTGATACTGACGCCAACCTCGACCCCGACACCCGACTCTGAATCTCGACCTCGAGATCAACCCAGACCCCCAACCTCGAACCTGACTCCGACCCCTGACTTCGACTCCCAATTTTCCACCTAGACCCCGACCCCTGACTCCGACTCCCGACCCCGACCCTCGACTCTGAATCCTAACCTCGACCCTCCCAAGCCCAACCCTCAATTCTGACTCCGACTCCGATATAGAAGTTATAGAATTTTTGTGATTCATGAATTTTGAAGTGAATAAAAGTTGAAAGCTTAACCAATTAAGCTAACCCATATTTTATCCATGAATACCCATATTTCTATGTGTTGAATATGAGTTTAAACTCAAATTTTACCCATCTAAAAAGTCACTCATCCAACCCATTAAAATATGGACGAATTGGACGGGTTATCAAAATATAGGTTTATTTTGTTGGTACTAGGTACACTTGATGCCTCGTAAAACAGCTGGGCAATTGAACTTTAGAACCTTTGGAGGCAGGAAAAGTTTGATAACAGTTTAAGGGCACGTGAGGAAGAAAGCTGAGGAATGCATTGAGCTAAAGGCATAAATTGTTGTGTTCGCTGTAAAATTGGAGGGAAGAGAGTTGAAAAGTTTCTTTCCCAATGGTAGCCATTCCGAACAAACACCATCTGAACAAGTGTCTTTACACCCCTTCACTTCAGATCTTTGGCTATAAATAAAGGCCTTTTGCCTTTATTTTTGGATAGTAAAATTTTTGAACATTCTGCATATTTTCAAACAAACAAAATCGAGTCTGTTATGTGATTTATTACTGCTCTTAGAGTTCGACGAAGTTATTGTGTTTGAGATACTACTAC
Source organism: Datura wrightii (assembly GCA_035772735.1). Taxonomy (NCBI): domain Eukaryota; kingdom Viridiplantae; phylum Streptophyta; class Magnoliopsida; order Solanales; family Solanaceae; genus Datura; species Datura wrightii. The sequence continues at coordinate 13,905,582 of JASDFA010000001.1, forward strand.
ACCATTAACAGGTATATCCGTTTTATCCTGGGAGGAAGTAATCCAAAACCTCGAGTACAGTGAGGGGATTAAATTTCTTAAAAATACATGGTGAATTCTGTGAGACTCAGATATTATTTATTTTCTTTATTTTACATATTTGAGCATCGTACAACAACAAGCTTAAGGAATTTAATTTTTTTTTGTGTTTATCTATTTTCTGGTTTTGAAGATTAAAACCTTTCTGGTTTTTTACTCCATTGTTGGAGATTAAAATCTTCCGACTTTCTACTCCCATTGAGATTAAAATCCTTGTAATTTTCTACTCGTTGTGATTGATAGTTTGAAGATTTAAAAACTTCACGAAGTAAATCTGATTGTTGATAATTTGGTTTGAAGAATTAGAAACTTCACCGATTATTTAGTTTAGTTCTGTCAAAAGTTTTTCGATTTGAAGAAAAATAGAATCTTCATCGATTGCTAACTTTGCAGTTATTGTTTAACATATATGACAGGAACAACTGACCCCATGCTTGCCCCTACAAGCAATGAAATCTCTTCCACCCATGTTGTGCAAGCATCGGCTCCAGCAGAAAAGCCCAGAAAGTTTTCTGGCATCGACTTCAAACATTGGCAGCAGAAAATCTTCTTCTATCTGACCATGTTATATCTGTAAGAGGATACCCTAGTTCTGCCGGAATCAACTCCCGAAAATGAACGGTTCTTGGTGATTGAGGCTTGGAAGCACTCAAATTTTTTATGCAAGAACTATATTCCTAGCGGATTAGAGGATGATCTGTATAACGTATACAACAATGTGGAGACTTCTAAAGAACTTTGGGATGCGCTAGAGAAGAAGTACAAAACGGAAGATGCCGGTTTAAAGAAATTTATTGCAATCAAGTTTCCGGACTACAAAATGAGAGATAGCAAGCCTGCCATCACACAAGTCCAAGAGCTACAATTGATAATTCACTATCTCCTTACTAAAGGTATAATTCATACTAATGCTTTTACCAAAAGTATTAATTATAGTGCTAATAAAAATTATTCATTGAAGGTTTGATCATCAATGAAGCTTTTAAAGTTGCACCCATGATTGAAAATTTGCCTCCTTCATGGAGGGACTTTAAGAATTATTTAAAGCACAAGCGCAAGGAGATGAAACTTGAAGATCTTATCATTCGATTGAGAATCGAAGAAGATAAAAGAGTTGCTAAAAAGAAGGTAAGGGGAAACTCAACAATTATGGGAGCAAATGTTGTTGAGACTACTCTAACTAATCCCAAAAAGAGGAAGAAGCCTTCTGGACCAAAGAATTTTCCTAGAAAGAAGAATTTAAATGAAATTGCCACAACTGTGGATAGATTGGACACAAGGTTACTGAATGTCGTGCTCCAAAGCAAGGAAAGTAAAAGGAACAAGCTAACATGGTTCAAAGAACCATGGAGATTGATGACTTGTGCGCTATGGTGTCTGAATGCAACTTAGTGGGAAGCCCCACAGATTGGTGGCTTAACTCTAGAGCCACTCGACATGTTTGTGCTGTCAGAGAAGCATTTGCTTTCTATGTCCTGCTGGACCCAACGAGACCATATATATGGAAAACTCTGCAACAGCCAAGATTGAAGGCGATGTGAAATATTTCTGAAAATGACATCTGGCAAGGTGGTGACTGTCAGTAGTGTCTGTCATGTTCCAGAAATGAGGAAGAATTTAGTTTCTGTTGTCCTTCTCATCAAGAATGGATTTAAGTGCATTCTTATTTCAAATCATACTGTAGTAAGTAAGAATGTTGTGTATGTAGGAAAAGGTTACCTAACTGAGGGCTTTTTCAAACTGAATGTAATTGTTGTTGAAAGAAATAAAATTACAGCTTCTTCTTACTTGATTGAATCAAATGATTTATGGCATTTTCGTTTTGGGACATGTCAACTATAAAACCTTACGTAAAATGATCAATTTGAAATTCTTGCCAAAGTTGAATGCAATCAATCAAAATGTCAAATTTGTATTGAATGTAAGTATGTGAAACATCCTTATAAGTAGTTGAAAGGAATTCAATTCCCCTAGACTTAATTCACACAAATATTTGTGATATAAAGTCAATATCATCTCGCGGTGGAAAGAAGTATTTCATAACTTTTATTGATAATAGTACGCAGTACTGCTATGTTTACTTACTCAAAAGTAAAGACAAAGCAATTGAAGTATTCAAGCAATATAAAAGTGAAGTTGAAACACAACTTAACAAAAGGATCAAAATGATAAGGAGTGATAGGTGCGGCGAATATGAAGGAAAATTCTGTAAGGTCAATTCTCCACGCACTTATGAAACCAGACAGTGTTCATGGCTGAAACGAATAAAACAATGAGAACCTAAGATGGTTAAAGGATTAATTGTGTGACTTATGTTGTCTAGGTATATATTAAATCTCGATGATTCAAAGATATCAAATCTACCGATTGACTGAGTATATCCGATATATGTTCACTATGGAACGTTTAAGGGGAAACCTACTTATCCAGCTGCAATTAGTTCTTACTGACAAATCAAACAGTCTTTCATGCATTAAAATTTTTATATAGCCATTCCCCCTTCATGTGGGGGATTGTTGGAGTTAGGTGTTGGGTGTGAATTGGAAAATGGAGAGAAATAAATTGGAGAGAAGAGAAAGTTAAAAAGTTTCTTTCCCAATGGTGGCCATTCTAAATAGGTGTCTTCACACCATCTGAACAGGTGTCTTCACACCCCTTCACTTCAAATTTTTGGCTATAAATAAAGGCATTTTTCCTTCATTTTTGGATAGAGAATTTTCGAACATTCTGCAAATTTTCAAACAAATAAAATTGAGTCTGTTGTGTGATTTGTTACTGCTCTTAGAGTTCGACGTAGTTATTGGTGTTTGAGGTACTACTACACCTCTAACAGGTATATCCGTTTTATCCTGGGAGGAAGTAATCCAAAACCTGAAGTACAGTGAGGGATTAAATTTCTTAAGGACATACGTGAATTCTATGGACTCGGATATATTCATTTTCTTTGTTTTACATATTTGAACACAGGACAACAACAAAAACTATGGCCATTTTTCTTCTAAGGCAACGTTGAATCATGGATGAAGATACTCTGCTTACACACACCTGAGGAGAAGGCACATAAACAGGCTGTAAGAACTATTGTCCCGCCAGCAGTGGAGTTGTAAAAATCATGTTCATTAGACGCGTGAGATGCTTAAATCGTATATACTTCTAGAAAATCATAAGTCGAGAATGATCAACTTATGCAGAATGGTCTTATGTTATCAAAATTGTCAATGCATTTAGGGATCATTTCCGTGAAGGGCTTAGAAAACAAGTTCTAGCTCAGAAAAATTATGGTGTTGCCCCTCAATCTCAACTACTAAGTTATAATTTATTTTATTATTTTTTTAAAAAAATAGTTTTCAAGAATGTGAACTTTATTTTTTCATATTCCTTTCAAATATTTTTGGATTATTAATTAGTTTAATTTATAATTTATTTATTTTTATGTAGTTTTCAAAAAATGTGAACTTTATTTTTGAAAAATTACAAAATTCTCTAAATATATGATCAACATTAAAAGTGATAGCGCAACCTTAAAAGACTCTTTGGATTCATTCTATTCCCGAAGGCGAATTTTAATCGAAGCAAATTAGCCCCGATTCTCTTTTTAGTATTCACGTATCAAGTGACAAGTGTGCACACTCTAAATCAGTAAAAATAAGCCCTCAGGTCTTGTTTTGTCTTTACTGGCACCAAAGATAGAGTCACAGTGATTCAACACTCAATTTAAGCAAAATGACCATTGAAGCTTCGGTGGTGATTTTAAGATTTTTATTAAGGAGGTTCGAAAAATAAAAACATAGTGATTGAATTTGAATTTGGTATTTTAAAGTAAATTTTAAATCTCTTAAACCACTAAATCAATCTTTAGTCTTGTTTTCAGCCGAATGAAGCTGAAACTAAAGAATGAGAATGAGAAGAAGCGCCCCAGCTCCGGACCGAAAGCACGACATGAATGGCAAACGCGTCACCGCAGGTTTTCTATTATTAATTATATTTTTTAAAAATATAACTTATCCATATTAATTATATTTTTTTAAAATTTAAATTTAACTATTAATATTTCAATAATTATTTAATAATATGCGTAAAATAAAAATAAAAAGATAGTAACTCTTTTTGATTTATTAAAATGAATAAGTAAATGAGAAGTTATATTTTTAGTGTACTTGACTAGTGAAGATATATATGTTAGTATTAAAACTAAATTCAACGGTGTGTGTATAAATATCTAAGCAATTGGATTGTTTGTTGTCTCCAACAGTGCATGAATTTTAATTCCTTAATAAAAGAGTCCGAATTAGTATTGGAAAAGTTTTTCATAAAACCAGTAAAATAAATTTACACTTGGAACTCTTTACTAAACCAATAGAATTAACGTATATTTCATTTAGGATTAGGAAAGTTAAATTATTCCTATAGGATTAGGAGAGTTGTTAAATTAATCCTATCTCTACCATGTTTATGCTTACGGAATATATTATAAATAAGTTACTATACCTGCCTCTCAGATGCAAATTCATCTCATTTTGGCAGCTAAGAGCCCAACACAATGGCAGTGATCTTCATCTCGTTTACCAACTGGCAGACCAATTATTATTTTCCCGTTATAGACACAGACGCCCCAATGAGAAGGTGTGAGAGACTAGCGTTGGAGGGCCTGAGGAGAGGTAGAGGTAGGCCGAAGAAGTATTGGAGAGAGCTGATCAAGCAGGACATGATAAGTCTTCAGCTCACCGAAGACATGACCCTTGATAGGAGGATGTAGAGGTCGGCGATTACGGTGACACGTTAGTAGTTACGCGTTTTGTTTTTCCTTACCATTAGTATTAGTATTAATTTCATATTTCATATTCTTAGTTTTCTATTATTACTTGCCGTCTCTTCGACTTCGATTTTCTTACTATCTTCTTGTTATTACTATTTATGTTCCCATATCTTCTTGTTGTTACTACTTATGTTCCCATATCTAGTTTATGTTTTCCTTGAGCCGGGGGTCTATCAAAAAACCTCTCTACATGCATCAGATTGGAGCAATATCCGCGTACAAACTATCCTCTCCAGATCGCACTTGTGGGATTACACTGAATATGTTGTTGTTAGTTAAAATACCTGTAGCAATGTTTTGGGTGAAAATAGTACTTGAGTCAAAATTTTTACTTACAATTAAAATATTTTCAATTAGCAAAAATTGAATAGAAAAAAAAAGATTTACTTGATTCTTTTTTTCACGTTTTGTGTGATCTAATTCAAAAAACTGTGAAATGGTAGATGCCATTGAAATCTTGGTCTACTCATGGCTCTTCAAATTCAAGGATTAAAGGATCTACTGAAGGTAGGTTGCATAAAACACTCTGCTGTTGTGGGGGAATTTAGTAACACTGTGCTAACAGTGGGGAAGAATGGAAACTTGCCCCAGATAATGATGAATACAAATTTAACCATACTGTTTATTTGAAATTTGGGATTCAATCCCTGCTTTCATTTCTTTAGTTTCTTCGGTATAAATGGATAATTTCTCATGTTATTCTTACTTTTGAATCGATGCTACTATGTTTTTGAAAAATTACTGAAGATGAAGGAGAAAATAGATGCTATTGAAATCTTGGTCTACTCAAATTCAATGGATCAAAACTGGCATTTCTAATGCTGATATTCTGAAACTGTCTACGAGAATCTATCCAAGAAAATAAGGACGGTAGCTTTTTGCGAAAGGAAATGTAATTTTAATAACTTGATAGCACCAAGTTATGTGTGCAACTAAGCAAAAGCATCCCTGTTTGGCTATGCAGGGTACTAATGACAAGCATCACAAACCTGAGTGCACAAAGTTCCAAATGTTATCTTGATAAAGAATGCTTATCTTCGTCCTAATCAGAATCTTCATCAGGATTATCCTCCTCCATATCAGAATCTTGATAATAATCACCACAATTGTCTTCCTCATCATCAGAATCTAGATCAAAATTATCCTCATCATCAGAATCTTGATAATAATCACTGCAACTGTCTTCCTCATCGTCAAAATCTTGATGATACTCATTGCAACTGTCTTCCTCCTCATCAGAATCTTGATCAGGATCATCCTGGAGGTCTTTGGCCATGGAGGATACATCTACAAGCCTACACTTGAAATCATGAAAATCATGTGAAAGCTCGAAATAACGAAAGATTCAGGGCAAAAATTTCAAAGGAACAATCACTTTCACTTCCATCATCATCCATCCAATAACCTTCCAATTTTTACTTTTAAATAATTAATTTCCAGGCGATGAAACCCCCAACCTTATGAAATAAAATAGTTCCCAAAGCAGGACAACCTGACAACAAGTTTCGGCATCCACTAGCACCATATCCTCCAAAGTATTGCTCTTCAGAGACTTCCACGCTATGACAATATTAGAACCAAGGAAATTTCCACTAGATGTAATGTTATCAACGATGAACAGGTGAAGAAAGATTCAGGAAATACACAAAGAGGATCAGAATAGACTATAACATATTCCAAAAATTTTTAACAACAAAACTAAGCCAGTTTCTTTTTCTTTCCCTAAGGTAGTTTTTCTGGTTGGTGATGCTCAAAGAACATATCACATAAACAATGTTTTGGAAGAAGCCTGGATTATTGTCATTAGGATCATCAGTTGTCACTCACGAAAAATTAGATTCACTATACTGGCCATAGTATATGAATTTTGACAACAAAGTATGTCAAAGAAAAGACAGGATTTGGAGGACAAACACAACAAAACCTCCCACCCATTGGTAGCAAAGAAAAGGAGAGAGGTGTAAGAAAGGCTGTGATAGCAGGAAGGTACATCCAAATACTTCCAAGTCGTACGCCAAGTGACTAACAAATGATAAAGTTATAACAGGAATCGGCAGAAAAAATGAGATTTCGAGGGGCGCGGGGGGAACTTTCTAGTGGTGATGGAAATAACTTGCTCTGAATTTTGTAGCAGACGCATTAACAAAAGGATAAAAATTCGGAAAAGATTTGGCCTTATAATGACCTAAACTTCAAAAAAAAGATTCAACAGCATTGTAAGCCTCAATTACAGACTGTTAAAATTTGAGGTAAACAAACAATGAAGACCTCTTTTTTCCAAGAAAAGAGCCAAAGAGGGAACCATTTTTGTATTCAGAGGTTTGAAGCTATTGACAAAACAAAGAAGCAAAACATAACATTTAATGAGAGATATTGTCATAAAAATTTAGTTTGTAGATCTACTCATCATAATACATAGAGCAAAACAAGTGTTGAAACTTGAAAGAAACTCACAATGCACATATACAACAACTAAAGAGCAACAAACAAAAGCTTCACGAGAAACCAAGCTACTATACCATTTGATATACCATAACAGTAAGTTTCAAAAAAACAATAATTAATAACATAGAGAAGTTAAAGATTCATGATTGCATGAGGTTGATCAAAAACTTAATATAAGGGAACATCTTGTATCAAGGGACAAATATACTTGTAGTGTAGTCATAGAAAGCTCACTCTTGGAAGATAATCACAGAATTGGCAGAGGATCTCAGTTTATTAGTCAATCGCGATAAAAATAAGGACACACATTTGATTCCACATATCTCACATCTTCGTCCAATTGTACGATAATAAACTTCTCCAGAACCACTGCATTCCTTAATAAAAATTCTGAAAGTTTGAAAAGCTTCTTCATATATTCCCATTCGAGATGCTCCTTCATGCACATCCCAGAAGAGATGACAATCTTAACATTCTTTAGGTTGGGAAACACAATGCTTGATATATGACTGTGCAAACCAATACGATCACCTTTGACCAGTTAACTTCTCTCAAAATAGCACCTGGAATCATCAAAATGGAGACAAACAATATATTCAGCCAAAAGGAAACTGAACTAAGTGACAAAAACAATTTCACAGCATGTCAGGTATGGAAAAATTTCAAAACCAACAAATATTAATGGTACTTGGAAAATAATTATGATGGTCATGCATATCATAAATATTTGTGGCATAGGTATGCGCAATAAAAGAGTGATAGTGCAACAATCCCTTCTGTTTCAGAGCTCATTTGCCACAAAGAAAGCAACAAGACCAACCATATAAAAGTGTAGCTTTACAATTACAAAAGCAAAGCTTGGTGATAATTAAGGATATAATTGCATTCTCCTTCAAAAACAACTTGCAGGGAGGGGGGAGAGAGGATGTTAAAACTTCATTAAATGAATAGATAAAAAGAAAATAAAAAGTTACAGGCTGATTTTCTATTTCTATGTTGAGTGTCTCCACAAGAGGCGAGGCTCGCAAAAGGCCAGCTGCCCCATACAAATTAAACTTTTCTAAATGCAACTCCAGCCCTAGATGTGGCATTCCAATTCTTGAATTGGCATCCCTTTGAACTGCAATATGCATAAGACTGGAGCAATAATCCCAAAGAAACAAAGTAAACTGGAGAAGCAATAACAACAAAAAGAAAGCATTTCATAGCAGAACGACTATGTTGTAACAACTCTAACCATCTATACACTCTAAACAACAATAATGAGCAAATATTCTCGTTTCTAGATAGACTTTTTTCGGTATGATAAAAGAATAACCGCTTCCAAAGTTGACAAAGGGATTGCAAAAAGGCACATAAAGTCAACTTACGTTTCTGTAATTTGTCTAGTTAAGTTGGTGAAATTTGTGCGAAGGTTCTCAATTGTATAATGTTGATATTCTGAAACTGTCTGGTAGAATCAATCCGAGAAAATAAGGACTCTAGTTTTTTTACAAAGGACATGTTTTTAGTAACTTGACAGCACCAAGTTATGTACAACTAAGCAAAAGCATCCCTATTTGGAACTAATGACAAACATCACAAACCTGCGTGAACAAAGTTCCAAATGTTAACTTGGTTGCACAACTTAGCTTTTGAAGGTAATCTTGGATGAGGGTCTTAAAACTTTGATGATAATCACTGCAACTTTCTTCCTCTTCTTCATCCTTCTTTATCAGGATTATCCTGGAGGTCTTTGATACATGTAACGTCAAAAGTTATCTTAGCATTAACCAAGGAGAATACATCCACAAGACTACACTTGAAATCGTGAAAATCATGTGAAAGCTCCAAATGATGAAGATGTGGGGCAAAAATTTCAAAGAAGTGATCACTTTCACTTCTACCATCATCGTAGAAGTTAATTTTCAGTCGCCTAAAACCCCCGACCTTATGAAAAAAAAATAGTTTCCAACGCAGGACAACCCGACAGTAAGTTCACAATTTTGGCATCCACTACCACCATATCTTGCAAAGTTATGCTCTTTAGAGACTTCCAGGATATGACAATATTAGAAACCAAGGAACTTTCTACGAGACGTAATGTTATCAACGACGAACGGGTGAAGAATGGATGAGGAAATTCGCAAAAAGAATCAGAATAGACTATAACATGTACCACATTTTTTTCAACAGCAAACATAAACCATCGGTTGATTTGGGACTTGTATTTATAAAGGCGATAGCAGTGGATCTCAAACTTTTTGATTTTGGAAGCAGTAGAATGAGACAATACATAGTCAACAAATGATCGGAAGCCTTTGTTTTTTCCCCAAGAGCGCCTAGGAGAGAAGATGAAGCTATCAACTGAATTCCAGAGATAATGCCACTTTTTAGAGAGAATACACGTTCTGAATGCTTCCTCTGTCGGCAAAAGAGAGAGAATCTGAACCAGCAGTGAGCCCGGCAACTGACTCAGGCGGTCGTCTAGGGTTTCTTCAGCCATGACTTTGAAAGTGGTGCTTCTTTTTGTGTTCTCCAACTCCCGCTTCGGTATTATATATGACCTTAAAAAAAAGTTTGGAAAATAGCGGGTTAGTCCTCGTTCCTTAATTTAGTTTAATTTTGGCGCCAAGTTATTCACCTTTGCGCATTTGACCTTCAGTTAAATAAGGTGTACTGTTTAGTCGCAATTATTAACTTCAGTTAATGCATTTCATTTATTTTCATTGAGATTAAGATGTCTGAATCTTAATGCACTTTTGAATAATTAAAATACTGTCTCTAGATCTAAATACTGAATGATTAAGATTATATATTTTCAGCATCTGAATGTTCATAATTTATTTATTTATAAACATATTAAATATATAATTTAAATAAAACATAATTAAAATTTAAAAATATATTAATTTTAATAAAATAAATTTATTATCTAATACAAAATATATTTTTATGTTCGCTAATGATGGTGGAGATGGTTTGTAGTGGTGGTGGTGGTAATGATTAGTGTTTATGGCTAATAATGGTGGTAGTAATAGTTATTAGTAATGGTGGTGGTGATAGTTGTGATGATGAAAGTGGTTGGTTTTGTAGTGACTGGCATGATGATGACAGCTGGTAGTGGTGGTTGTGATGACGAAGTTGGTTGATGTTAGTAGTTGGCGATGTTGATGGTGGTGACTGAAGAATGTGTGATAGTTTGACGATATGTTAGTGATCACAACTACTACCACCATTAACCACCTCTATCACCACAACTACTACCACCATTAGCATCGCCAACCACTAACCACCATTAACCACCTCTACTTTTGACACCATTATCAACCACCATTATTATTGCCAATCACCATGACATCACAACAACCACTGGCAACCACCACCGTTGTCAACTACTATTGTCACTCGTTACTACACATATCACCTCCATCATTATAATTATATTCACTGTCATCACCGCCATCGCCGCCTGCTGTCACCGTCGCCGCTACCTCTACCACTACTATTACTCACTACCATCACTGTGATTAATCCTTACTATCAACCACCTTCACCATCACAATTAGAACCACCGCCAACTACTACCAACACATCATCAATCATCACATATTCTTTAGTCGCCACCAACACCGTCAAACCCCTAACATCAACCAACTTTACCATCACGACCACCACTACCAACCATTACCATCATCAGCCACTACAACATCAACCACCCTCATCATTATAATTATTACCACCACCATTATTAGCAACTATCATTACCACAATTACTAGCCACTAACATCAAGCATTACCATGACCACCACTAATAAATCATCTCCGCCATCACTAGCGAATATAAATATTTTATTTTTTATTGGATAATAAATTTATTTTATTAAATTAATTTTTCTAATATTTAATTACTTTTTTATTTGAATTATATATAATAAATTTAGAGATAAATAAAGCATGCACATTCAGATGTTAAAAAACAAACAGTCTAAATCATTCAATGTTCAGATCTAGAAACAACATCTTAATCATTCAAACGTACATTTGATTCAGACATCTTAATCTTAATGAAAACAAATAAAGCCTTAATGACCTCAGGTCTAAACCATTAAGATTCGAAATTTCATTAACTGCAAACAAATGAGGCAGTCAAACTACTTTATAACAACATCCTTCTATAACACACTATCTCACCTTAACATTCAAGTTTTTCTCGAAATCAATTTTTTTTTATATTTTATCTTTTTATATCAGTTTTTTTTTAACCTACAACAACAATCATTTTTATAATAGTACACTCTTTGTAAAAATTAACCTCATAGCTATAACAATTATCTTTTTCTATTTTATGACATTAAATTCTTCTATAACAGTTAAATGTTACTAAAGGTATATAACAGTCAGTTGCTATAATCGCCAAAAAAAAACCAATAGTATTGGGTTTGATCGACTACTAATGGAGCATTTACTTGGGTTTTCTCTCTTGTACTCAAATATATTTACAGGTCAATATGTTCGAGCTTCATGCTGTCGTTAAAAATATATTTAAATTTATTAACTCTCTTGTTAGATTACTGGTTTTGATAATGTCAACCCCATACAGGGACCAGATCCCTTGTGCCGATGTTGATACTAATTTGAACTGGGTGGGAAACTTTTACAGCTGTAAAAGTGCTTTTTGGCAGTGAGTTGGTGAGTGCAGCAGTGCAACAGCGAAGCATAGCAGTAGCCTAGGTCAAGTAGGTCATATGTACTTGACCAATGAGAGAGTTTTCTTGTTGGAGTGAGCAATACTTTTTCCTTTTGCCTCTTGGACAACAAATAGGCACACACTCTCAACAAATCGGCAATTCATAAATATACCTTTACCAAGCATATTCTCTACTCAAAAAGGGCAACGATTGTTCCTCATCTGGCCGTGAAGATTGATGCTAATGCGTTCATGACTTGAGGTTGCCATTAGAGTTGAAAAACTTGACTTTTGTGTAAGCTTGTTTTTCTTATTTTTAAAAGGTTTATATTCTTGTTTCCGTTAGCTAGAGCTAGTTGACATTTCAGCTAGAGTTAGCCTTGTATTTCCAGTTGAGTTTAACTGGTGTAGATGACAACGGAGTCATTGTGTTGAAGTATTATAGTAGAGTTATTACAAGTGGGAGATTAGGAGGTTAATCTCTTAGTATTACTAGAGTCTGTAATCTTTGTTGCTCAGATCTAGTAGAGTGGTTTAAGAAATCCTACGAGGTAGGTTGTGGTTTTTTTCTTCCCTTGAGCAAGGAGGTTTCCACGTAAACATCGTGTGTCACATTTCTTACTGCTTTATTCACTTGTGTGTCTCTATTCTGTGCAACCTGATAGAAGGACCTGGTCCTGAGTACGGTGGTCGACCCATATAACTTATTATCTCTTTTTTATGAAAATGAAAATGCTTATAAATAACATAATTTTAGCTCATAGAGGTATTTTTCCCCGGTATAATTGTCAATAGAAGTATCATTGCATTGTACTATGAATTACCTCTAACCACCCTGTGGCATAAGAGGCTGGGGCATGTGATGGAGGACGAAGCCACCCTGTGGCATAGGAGGCTAGGGCATGTGAGCTCTGTCCTGCTCAACAAACTAGTATCAATGGATCTAGTTCGAGGACTTCCCAAGGTGAAATTTGCTCAGAGTCAATTATGTGATGCCTGTGTCAAGGGGAAACATTCTAGATCCTCCTTCACAAATAAAAAGGAAGTAAGCACCTCTAGACCCTTGGAACTACTGCACATGGACTTGTGTGGACCCATAAAAATTGCAAGTCATGGAGGAAAGAAGCTTATCTTTGTGATTGTTGATGATTATTCAAGGTATACCTGGGCAATGTTTCTTCACTCTAAGGATGAAACATTCCCTACCTTTGAATCATTTGCAAATCAAATTCAGGTGAAGCTGAACTGCAACATTGCAGGGATCAGGTCTGATCATGGGACTGAATTTGAAAATGTAAAATTTGAAGCCTTTTGTGCTGCTAAGGGAATCAGTCACAATTTCTTCGCTCCCAGGACTCCACAACAGAATGGAGTGGTTGAAAGGAAGAATCGAACTCTTGCTGATATTGCTAGAACTCTACTTATAGATGGAGGTGTAGCTATGTCCTTTTGGGCAAAAGCAGTCAACACTGCTTAATATGTGGTAAACAGATGTCTAATCCGTCCCCTGCTAGGAAAAACTCCCTATGAGCTGCTAAACAAGAAGAAGCCAATGTTGAACTACCTCAGAGTCTTTGGATGCAAATGCTTTGTGCTGAACAATGGCAAAGACAACTTAGGAAAATTTGATCCCAAAAGTGATGAGGGAATTTTCCTGGGATATTCATCAAATAGCAAGGCATACCAAGTCTATAATAAGAGGACACAGTGTGTTGAGGAAAGTATCCATGTTATTTTTGATGAAGGTGGGAAGCTGAAGGACACTGAAGTAATGGATGATGATGAACTTGAAGAACTGTGGCAGACCCAAAGAGATGCAGTTGATCGTGATCTATCTTAAAAGCATGAGCAAATGAAGAACTCCTTGCAGGATGGAGATAATGTTAGTCAAGATGAAGCAGTAGAATACACTAGCAAAGAAAATTCACAGAAGAAAGCTAGTGTAGAAAGCAGCCTAAAAGAGGGATCAGGTTCAGAAGCAGGAGAATCCTCTGTAAGGAGATCCAACTGGAAGCACAAATCCTCTCATCCTCTTGACAATTTAATCTCTCCACTGGACTCAGGGATGCAAACCAGATCTAAAACTCGAAATACATTTGCATCATTAGCATTCATATCCCAGATTGAGCCTAAAAACATCAAGGAGGCTCTGAAGGATGCGGAGTGGGTCAATGCAATGCAGGAGGAGTTACATCAGTTTGAAAGAAATAAGGTTTGTCACCTGGTTCCAAGACCATTTGATGGAACTGTTATTGGGACCAGGTGGGTCTTCAGGAACAAGTTAAATGAACAAGGAGTCACCATCAGAAACAAGGTTCGATTGGTTGTCCAAGGTTATAACCAGGAGGAAGGAATTGATTATGATGAAACCTTCACTCCTGCAGCTAGAATGGAAGCTATTTGTATGGTGATTGCTTTTGTCTCCTTCATGGAATTCAAGTTGTTTCAAATGGATGTCAAAAGTGTCTTCTTGAATGGATACTTAAAGGAAGAAGTGTATGTGAGAAAACCTCTGGGATTTGAAGACATTGATCAACCTCACCATGTGTACAAGATGGACAAGGCACTGTATGGGTTAAAGCAGGCTCCTCGAGCTTGGTGTGAGAGATTGTCCAAGTTTCTTCTTAACAATGGGTTCAAGAGAGGAAAAATTGATAACACTCTTTTTCTCAAGACAAGAGGAAGAAATCTACTCATTGTTCAGGCATATGTTGATTACATTATCTTTGGAGCTACACTCAATTCACTATGTGAGGATTTTGCAAAGCTTATGGGAAGTGAATTTGAGATGAGCATGATGGGAGAGCTCATTTTCTTTCTGGGTTTGCAAGTCAAGCAGGACAAGGCTGGAACTACGATTTGCCAGCAGAAATACATCAAAGATCTGCTCACAAAATTTCATATGGACAATGCCAAGCCGATTGATACACCCATAGGGACTGCCTCTAAATTAGACAATGATAAACCTAGTCCACCAGTGAATGAAACCATGTACAGAGGCATCATTGGTTCACTTCTCTACCTAATAGCTAGCAGGACATATATCGTATTCAGTGTGGGGATGTGTGCTCATTTTCAAGCTTGTCCCAAGGAATCTCATTTGAAACTGCTAAGAGAATTCTCAGATATCTTAAGGGAACCACTGATCTAGTCCTCTTTTACCCATGTGGAGGTTCATTTGAACCTTTTGGCTACTCTGATGCTGACTATGCTGGGTACCTGGTTGATAGGAAAAGAACCTCCGGAATGGCTCATTTCCTAGGTCCCTCACTGGTTTCCTGGGGATCAAGGAAGCAAAATTCAGTGGCACACTCTACAGCTGAAGCAGAATATGTAGCTGTTGCTTCATGTTGTGCTCAATTACTGTGGATTAGGAAGCAGCTGAAGGACTATGGAGTCTTGACTGAATGTGTGCCTTTGATGTGTGACAACACCACTGATCTAAACATGGCAAAGAATCCAGTGCAACACAAGCGAACCAAGCACATCGACATCAGACATCACTTTCTGTGAAACAATGTTGAAAAGGGAAATATTCGTGTGGAATTTTGCAGAACAGAAGATCAGATTGCAGACATCTTTATTAAAGCCCTGAACAGGGACCAGTTCG
This sequence comes from Datura wrightii, assembly GCA_035772735.1. NCBI lineage: Eukaryota > Viridiplantae > Streptophyta > Magnoliopsida > Solanales > Solanaceae > Datura > Datura wrightii. The sequence goes on from JASDFA010000001.1 coordinate 13,921,200, forward strand.
AGAGAAACAGATTAAGGCTGGGCTTAATCAAAATGAATTAATTTTCTTTTTCTCTTTCTAAAGTTTTGACTCCTGTCTTGGCTATGATCAGAATGCAGGTATCCTTGTCAGTTTGTTATTGATGTGTCTAACTCAGTTTCACACCTTCCCAGGTATACACGCATGGTGGATGTGAGAAAGGCTGGAAGTTGACAAGACAGGGACTATGCACAGCTTATTCAATCTCATAAGGGGACCAGGTCCTACCAAGCCAGTATTACTTCCTCACTTATGAATAAACCATGAGAATGATCTAAGAACTGTTTTTCCCGTTTTCCCCCTTCCAGTAACCAGTCATAAAGTCACTTTCCCTCTCACCTTTTCAGTCCAAACTTCTCCCTAATTAGACACGTCCTACCTCTCTCTTTAAAACTCCTCAACTGCTACCTCTCTTCTCTCACTTTTAGCTCCTCTCTGTAAAAGTAGTCAAGCCCTTCTCTCTCTCTCCTTCTCACCATTTTCGTCTAACCAAACTCCTCCACCTCTTTACAAAATGTTATACCCCGTAGAATTCTCAGCACCTAGATGACCTATTCGCACATTGGTTAAGCATATTTGAAGGCCATACGTGCTGGAGAAAGGCCCAGGAAAAGATCGGACGAGAAACCTGTCGAACCATCGTGGAAAGAGCCGAGGCAGAGCCCCTCCGCGATGGCAGCGTGTCACGGAGGAGAGGCCTCCGTGTTGGCTCCGTGACACGTTGGCCTTGGCTAGGCCCAAGTATATAAAGCCCACTTCGGGTTTAAATCATTTAAACACTTAAGAAATTTCCAGGAAACAGAGAGAGAAATCAGAGAAAGGAGAAGAACGAAGGAGGGATTATAATTTTCGACCGATTACGCTGCTAAACGTTGTCCAAACTCAAATTAACTCCAGATACTGAGGTATTTAGCAGCAGAGAGCATTCCTACGGATTCAATTTCGTGAAATACGGCCGACGAATCGTCAAGCCACCGAGCTAAGGTAAGTGGAATTGCTCTAAATTAGTGTCTATGTGTTCCTAGCTGTGAAGTGAATATTTCTCCCTTCTGGACCTCTGAAAAATAGCGAGTTTTTGGCCGTCTTTCAATAAGCCTAAGTTTAGGCTATAAAAGATATCGAAAGTGACATTGCCTTTTAAAATAAAGTTGTATTTTGTATTAATTGACATATTTATGAATGCAGTTGGGAGAAAATAGTTGAAGTACCGGCCGAGTCTCGTTTGACAGACGAATAGTTCAAGGATAAGGTATGTAAAACTAGTTTCCTCGGCAAGTTAAGTAATCTCGGTACAATACAGTAATTCAAAGGCCAGTAAAATGTTCAGAAGTCATGTGTTACGTTTATTACGAATGTTGGTACGAAATTAGGAGCATCGAGCTATAACCTGCATGGAACTTACTAGTACGACATAGATTTTCATACAAGTGTTAGAAACTGCACAGCATGCTCAGTATGTAATATAATACGAAATGTTAGGATATCATTGTATTCAGTTAAAGCCCAGTAAAGCAATGTAATATCTGTAAGACATCTCAGAAATAGAACGACAAGTTCAAGTGAAGCTAGAAAGAATATTAGAACTAGTAAATCATGTTACTATAGAAACTCAGTATACAGCATGGTTTTCAGCAGAAATACTATATCCTGTTCAGTATTAGCCCCAGAACAGTCTGGCAGGAGACTATATTCATATATATATATTTACCAGCCTCAGCACGTATTAAATACGTACAGATTACTATTACTAGTTCAGCATGTAATATATACGATACTTTACTACTATTAGCTTCAGTATGTGGGATATGCAGATAGTATTACTAGTTGAGACCGTTGTATTGTTTTGGGGTTGGATTACCTAGCATCCATGACCGCCCCAGGGTTAATAGCTGTATCGACTCGTCCGCCAGAGGACAAGGATACGTCACTCTACAGAGTGGCATGCCGTCCCACAACGGACGAAGATGGGATGCCAGTTTTCCCCATATTATGCCTTGGTCGGCTTTTACACACCCCTGTCGAGCGGATACGCCCGAGTGTTGATTCAGGAGTCCTTCGGACTCAGATGCAGTTATAGTCAGGGGCTCAGCGAGCCCAAGTGCATACCCAGGGGATCGGCAGGACGCTTACAGGGTTATAGGAGATGGGATGACCGGGGTAGGGGTGTAGATTCCGTGCTGGTTGTACCTCCCGGCTTATGGGGGCCGGGTAAGGTTTGTGTGTGCTATGTTATGTTATGTTATGTTATGCCATGTTACGTTAGATACGAGTAGATCAGTAGTAGAGTGATACGTCTCCAGGTACGACTCCTATTCCTTCCAGTATAAATGAGAGAAGGTATGACTTACATTATCAGACAGTTAATCTAATTCTTCTTACTTCAGTTTCATCAGTTACATTGTTATTTTCAGATTTTGCTTTCAGTTATTGCTTTACATACTCAATACCAGCGGTACTGACGCCCGATGGGGCGCTGCATTACTTGCCTGCAGGTACTCATAGACGAGCAGGCGATACCACGTGATACCTGTCAGCGATCGAGTATTCAGCTCCTGTCATCCGGAGACTGAATTCCAGAGGTGTATTTCAGTTTCTTTTGTTGTATAGTACGGGTAGGTAGGGGCCCTGTCCCGATCATTTCTATTGCTATTCCTAGAGGCTTGCAGTCTGTATATGCTTCCCTGTGGTCAGTTGAGCCGGTCGTGAGAGGCCGCGCAGTTGTACAGCTGTTAGTACTTTTTCTTTCTTTTATATTGGCCGTGTGGGGCCATAATTTGCCAGTAGTGGTGACCTTGCCGATCACGTAGCCTTCTAGTATTTCATGATTGAGTTAGAGATAACTAGACAGCATGGTGGCCTTGTCGGCCCGCATAGGATTCCCTAAGTTGACATGTTTCTGGTCAGCTGTCAGTACAGGTACAGAAGGCTATGGGCCAATGGGCCGGGGGCTGTGTTTACAGCCGTTATATAGCCCTTTGTTTCCAGAAATGTGAGTTAGAGCCAGCCAGACACCAGATGTGCCCAGGCTTAGCAGTCCAGCAGTTCAGGTCCGAGTAGGGCACCAGGTGCCAGTCATACCCCCGAAGGCGGGGTGTGACAAACTTGGTATCAGAGCAGGTCGTATCCCAGGGAGTCTGCAAGCCGTGCTAAGTAGAGTCCTGTCCATGGATGTGTTGTGCACCACATACTATGGGTAGGAGGCTGCAAGGCATGATAGGATGGTTGTCTTTTATTCTTATTCAGTCGTGCTGTAGAGCGGTACAGTATAGGGTTGAGTCCCTAAAAGCTTACCATATTCTTTGGTTACAGATAATGTCAGACCAGCGCCATCCTATCACAGGTCGGAGCTTAGATGTTGCAGCAGGGGAAGGCACCAGCAGGATGCCTCACCCTCGTTTAGAAACAGCCCGATCAGAGGGAACTACAGAGGCATCGTCCCAGCCTCCTCAGCAGTCTCCACCACGTCAGGAGCCACTTGGGGCGACATTACCTTCAGCAGTCCCTGTACTAACACCTTCCGACCAGGAGGTTAGGAGTGCTGTAGTTATGTTAGCACAGATGATGGCTGCTCAGCGTCAGCCAATGCCGTCTACGGTTGCAGAATTATCAGGAGGGCCCGGTAGTTCGAGGGTCCGAGAGTTCATGGCCCTAAATTCCCCACAGTTTACAGGTATGGATCGGACAGAGGACCCTCAGGATTTTCTGGATCAAATGCAGAGAATCTTCAGGGTTATGCATGCCACGTCTACCGAATCAGTTGAGTTGGCAGCATTCCGGTTACGGGATATCGCTGTGTTATGGTATGAAAGATGGGAAAGGTCCCGAGGGAGAGATGTTTCCCCTCCCACCCGGTCCAGCTTTTCAGGAGCCTTTTTGGATCATTATCTGCCGCGGGAGATTCGACAGGCCCGGGTAGATCAGTTCCTACATCTAGAGTAGAGGGCCATGAGTGTCCGGGAATATTCCTTGCGGTTTGATTCCTTAGCTCGGTATGCACCGGCCTTTGTTGATACCATTGCATCCAGAGTACACCGCTTCATCATGGGGTTGAATCCAGAATATGTTGAGACTTGTATTACAGCCACACTGCGAGAGGACATGGACATTGCTCGAGTTCAGGCATTTACCCAGAATATTGAGGGCATCAAACAGCGACAATGGGAGATCAGGAGGGTCAATCAGGAACAGCGTCGCCGGGACAGGCCAGTTGAGTTATAGAGGGAGGCCCGGGGAGGACCCAAGCCACGATTGTTAGACAGGCCGCCCAGGCCCCCGCCTCCGCCGCAGTCACAGGGGGGTAGATTCAGCCGTAGGGGGCAGTCAGAGACTGGTAGAGGCTCGCAGATGGCAGATTCACCATTACAGAGGAGGGCGGAGCAGAGTAGGTATACCCTACCACTTTGCCCTATATGGAATCGACGCCATCCAGGAGCATGCAGGTATGGTTCCACTACATGTTATATTTGTGGCCAAAAAGGCCATTTGATGAAAGATTGCCCAGCCAGAGGCCGAGAGGACCAAGATAGACAGGATAGGGCATCTGCAGGGTCACGAGTCACAACATCCTCGACTGGGCGCAGGCCCTCAGTTTCAGCAGGCAGGGGTCGGGGCAGATCAGGGGCCTCCAGTACAGGTGCGGGTCCAAGCCGCACATATGCCTTACTAGGGAGGCAAGATTCAGAAGCGTCGCCTGATGTTGTGACAGGTATGTTAACTATCTGCTCACACCCTGCTTATGTGTTGATTGATCCAGGGTCTACTTTGTCCTACATTACTCCATTTGTGGCACGAAAGTTTAGTATTGCACCAGAATCATTGCAGCAGCCCTTCTTAGTATCCACGCCCGTCGGTGACTCTATCACAGCTAGCCGAATCTACCGCGGGTGTACAGTAGAGGTTGCTGATCGTCAGACCACAGTAGATTTGGTCGAGTTAGAAATGATAGACTTCGATGCTATAATGGGTATGGACTGGTTAGTACCGTGTTTTGCCAACGTTGAATGTTGGACCAAGACGGTCCGATTCCACTTCCCGGGAGAAGCAGTGCGGGAGTGGAAGGGCAGCACCGCTACGTCAAAAGGTAGGTTTATTTCCTACCTTCAGGCTAGAAAGTTGATATCTAAGGGATGTATTTACCATCTGGTCAGAGTCCAGGATGTCCAAGCAGGATCTCCGACACTCCAGTCTGTTTCGGTAGAAAACGAATTTCCTGATGTATTCCCAGATGAGTTACCTGGTATTCCCCCAGAAAGGGAGATAGATTTTGCTATTGACTTTTTACCAGGCACTCAGCCGATATCAATTCCTCCCTATCGTATGGCTCCTACAGAACTCAGAGAATTAAAGGAGCAGTTGAAAGATTTGTTGGATAAAGGTTTCATCAGGCCGAGTACTTCACCGTGGGGTGCGCCAGTTTTATTTGTGAGAAAGAAAGATGGCTCGCTACGAATGTGTATAGATTACCGGCAACTAAACAAAGTTACGGTAAAGAACAAGTACCCGCTCCCCAGAATTGACGACTTATTTGATCAGTTACAGGGAGCCAGATACTTTTCTAAGATTGACTTGCGGTCCGGATATCACCAGGTCCGAGTACATGAGAGAGATATTCCTAAGACAGCGTTCAGGACCCGATATGGACATTTTGAATTTTTAGTTATGTCCTTCGGGTTAACGAATGCCCCAGCAGTCTTTATGGACCTGATGAACAGTATTTTCAGACCTTTCCTGGACTTGTTTGTGATAGTGTTCATTGATGACATTCTGGTGTATTCTCGCTCTGAAGCAGATCATCAGACTCATTTGTGGACGGTGCTCCAGATTCTCAGGGACCGTCAGTTGTATGCTAAATTTTCTAAGTGTGAATTCTGGCTTAACTCAGTGGCCTTTTTAGGGCATATCGTGTCGGATGCTGGTATACAGGTAGACAAGCAGAAAATAGAAGCAGTTAAGTCATGGCCTAGGCCTACCACCCCGACTGAAGTTCGTAGCTTCCTGGGGTTGGCAGGATATTACAGGAGGTTCATTGAAGGGTTCTCGACCATTGCAGCACCTCTGACCAAATTGACACAGAAAGCAGCAAAGTTTCAATGGACAGAGGCATGTGAGCAGAGCTTCTAGGAACTGAAAGACAGATTAACCTCCGCCCCAGTATTAGCATTGGCGGAAGGCACAGAAGGTTATTCAGTCTATTGTGACGCGTCAGGTGTCGGGTTAGGTTGTGTGTTGATGCAGCATGGTAGAGTAATTGCATATGCTTCCAGGCAGCTGAGGAAACATGAAAAGAATTATCCTACCCACGACCTGGAATTGGCCGCAGTAATCCACGCCTTAAAGATGTGGAGGCATTACCTGTACGGCGTCCATGTTGATATTTACACAGATCATAAGAGCTTACAATACATTTTTACTCAGAGGGAGTTGAATCTACGGCAACGTCGCTGGTTGGAGCTGTTAAAAGATTATGATGTGAATATTCTATACCACCCCGGAAAAGCTAATGTTGTAGTAGATGCCCTGAGCCGTAAGTCAATGGGGAGTTTGGTGTATTTGCGACCTGAGAAGCGGAAGTTAGCCAAAGAAATTCATCAGTTAGCTGGTTTAGCCGTTCGAGTAATGGAAATAGAAAATAATAGAGCAGTAATTCAGAATTCTGTTGTGTCATCATTAGTTACAGAGGTAAAAGAACGATAGTACGAGGATCCTGATTTAGTCCAACTCAGAGATAGAATTCAGAGAGGTAAGAAATCAGATTTTCAGATAACTGAGGATGATGTGCTACGCTGTAAGGGCCGCCTCTGTGTCCCGAATGCTTCAGGGCTTCGCGGCTGGATCATGCATGAGGTACATTATGCTCGCTATTCCCTCCATCCAGGAGCGACCAAAATGTACCACGACATCAGAGACATCTACTGGTGGCCAGGTATGAAAGCTGAGATAGCCGAATTTGTATCTAGATGTTCTAATTGTCAGCAGGTGAAAGCAGAGCACCAGAAACCGGGCAGTTTGACGCAAGATATAACAGTGCCTATGTGGAAATGGGAAGCGATAAACATGGATTTTATAACAGGGTTACCCTGTACCAGACGCAGTAATGATTCCATTTGGGTAATAGTTGACAGGCTGACAAAATCAGCTCATTTCCTGCCAGTGAAGGCTACCTTCTCGGCTGAGGATTATGCCGAATTATATATCAGAGAAATAGTTAGATTACATGGAGTGCCAGTATCCATCATTTCAGATAGGGGAGCACAGTTCACAGCTAGATTCTGGCAGTCGTTTCAGAAAGGTTTGGGAACACAGATTAACTTGAGCACAGCATTCCACCCTCAGACAGATGGGCAGGCTGAACGAACAATTCAGACGCTCGAAGATATGCTACGAGCGTGTGTGCTAGATTTTGGGGGTAGCTGGGATGAGCATCTTTCGTTAATTGAATTTGCTTATAATAACATCTACCATTCAGCTATTCAGACGGCGCCTTTCGAGGCATTATACGGGCGAAAATGCAGGTCGTCGATTGGTTGGTTTGAAATAGGAGAATCAGCATTGGTTGTCCCAGACATTGTTCGGCAGTCAGAGGAAAAGATAAAGCTTATCCGAGAACGTTTACTGACTGCTCAGAGCCGCCAGAAGTCTTATGCAGACATGCGGCGCAGAAATCTATAATTTGCGGTAAATGACTGGGTATATCTGAAAGTGTCCCCGATGAAAGGGGTAATGAGATTTGGCAAGAAAGGCAAGCTTAGACCGAGATTCATTGGGCCATATCAGATTCGGCGAAGAATAGGCCGAGTTGCATATGAATTGAACTTGCCTCCAGAGTTAGCATCTGTTCACCCAGTATTCCACGTCTCTATGTTAAGGAAGTTCGTAGGGGACCCTTCTACAGTAGTTCCAGTTCAGGATGTCCAAGTCACAGAAGAGTTAGCATATGAAGAGGTTCCCGTAGCTATCTTAGACAGACAGATTCGCAGGTTGAGGACTAAAGATGTTGCATCTGTCAAAGTATTGTGGCGTAACAGGAACCGTGAGGAAATGACGTGGGAAACTGAAGAAGATATGAAAGCCAGATACCCTCACTTATTTCAAACATAATCAGGCGACAGGTATGTCCGTATTATTACTTATGCAGTACCTTATAGTTGTATGTGTGTGAATGAGAAAGATTGATACTTAGTAATCCAGTGGATCCTAGAATATTATGTGCAGTGCCTGTGTTGGACTTTTCTGCATTTCAGGTTTTTGCTATAGTCCATATTACAGGGGAAACTCTGCCGAAATTTTTCTAGAAAAGTAAGTAAGTAAGTAGTCCTCTAGATAACAGTATACATTCGAGGACGAATGTTCTTAAGGGGGGAGAATGTTATACCCCGTAGAATTCCCGGCACCTAGATGACCTATTCGCACGTTGGTTAAGCATATTTGAAGGCCATACATGCTGGAGAAAGGCCCGGAAAAAGATCGAACGAGAAACCTGTCGAACCATCGCGGAAGGAGACGAGGCAGAGCCCCTCCGCGATGGCAGCGTGTCACGGAGGAGAGGCCTCCGCGTTGGCTCCGTGACACGTTGGCCTTGGCCAGGCCCAAGTATATAAAGCCCACTTCGGGTTTAAATCATTTAAACACTTAAGAAATTTCCAGGAAATAGAGAGAGAAATCAGAGAAAGGAGAAGAATGAAGGAGGGATTATAATTTTCGACCGATTACGCTGCTAAACGTTGTCCAAACTCAAATTAACTCCAGATACTGAGGTATTTAGCAGCACAGAGCATTCCTACGGATTCAGTTTCATGAAATACGGCCGACGAATCGTCGAGCCACCGAGCTAAGGTAAGTGGAATTGCTCTAAATTAGTGTCTATGTGTTCCTAGCTGTGAAGTGAATATTTCTCCCTTCTGGACCTCTGAAAAATAACGAGTTTTTGGTCGTCTTTCGATAAGCCTAAGTTTAGGCTATAAACGATATCGAAAGTGACGTTGCCTTTTAAAATAAAGTTGTATTTTGTATTAATTGACATATTTATGAATGCAGTTGGGAGAAAATAGTTGAAGTACCGGCCGAGTCTCGTTTGACAGATGAATAGTTCAAGGATAAGGTATTTAAAGCTAGTTTTCTCGGCAAGTTAAGTAATCTCGGTACAATACAGTAATTTAAAGGACAGTAAAATGTTCAGAAGTCATGTGTTACGTTTATTATGAATGTTGGTACGATATTAGGAGCATCGAGCTATAACCTGCATGGAACTTACTAGTACGACATAGATTTTCATACAAGTGTTAGAAACTGCACAGCATGCTCAGTTTGTAATATAATACGAAATGTTAGGATATCATTGTATTCAGTTAAAGCCCAGTAAAGCAATGTAATATCTGTAAGACATCTCAGAAATAGAACGACAAGTTCAAGTGAAGCTAGAAAGCATATTACAACTTGTAAATCATGTTACTATAGAAACTCAGTATACAACATGGTTTTCAGCAGAGATACTATATCCTGTTCAGTATTATCCCCAGAATAGTCTGGCAGGAGACTATATTCATATATATATATTTACCAGCCTCAGCACGTATTAAATACGTACAGATTACTATTACTAGTTCAGCATGTAATATATACGATACTTTACTACTATTAGCTTCAGTATGTGGGATATGCAGATAGTATTACTAGTTGAGACCGTTGTATTGTTTTGGGGTTGGATTACCTAGCATCCATGACCGCCCCAGGGTTAATAGCTGTATCAACTCGTCCGCCAGAGGACGAGGATACGTCACCCTACAGAGTGGCATGCCGTCCCACAGGGGACGAAGATGGGATGTCAGTTTTCCCCATATTATGCCTTGGTCGGCTTTTACACACCCCTGTCGAGCAGATACGCCCGGGTGTTGATTCAGGAGTCCTTCGGACTCATATGCAGTTATAGTCAGGGGCTCAGCGAGCCCAAGTGCATACCCAGGGGATCGGCAGGACGCTTACAGGGTTATAGGAGATGGGATGACCGGGGTAGGGGTGTAGATTCCGTGCTGGTTGTACCTTCCGGCTTATGGGGGCCGGGTAAGGTTTGTGTGTGCTATGTTATGTTATGTTATGTTATGCCATGTTACGTTAGATACGAGTAGATCAGTTGTAGAGTGATACGTCTCCAGGTACGACTCCTATTCCTTCCAGTATAAATGAGAGAAGGTATGACTTACATTATCAGACAGTTAATCTAATTCTTCTTACTTCAGTTTCATCTATTACATTGTTGTTTTCAGATTTTGCTTTCAGTTATTGTTTTACATACTCAGTACCAGCGGTACTGACGCCCGGTGGAGCGCTGCATTACTTGCCTACAGGTACTCATAGATGAGCAGGTGATACCACGTAATACCTGTCAGCGATCGAGTATTCAGCTCCTGTCATCCGGAGACTGAATTCCAGAGGTGTATTTCAGTTTCTTTTGTTGTATAGTACGGGTAGGTCGGGGCCCTGTCCCGATCATTTCTATTGCTATTCCTAGAGGCTTGCAGTCTGTATATGCTTCCCTGTGGTCAGTTGAGCCGGTCGTGAGAGGCCGCGCAGTTGTACAGCTGTTAGTACTTTTTCTTTCTTTTATGTTGGCCGTGTGGGGCCATAATTTGCCAGTAGTGGTGACCTTGCCTGTCACGTAGCCTTCTAGTATTTCATGATTGAGTTACAGATAACTAGACAGCATGGTGGCCTTGTCGGCCCGCATAGGATTCCCTAAGTTGACATGTTTCTGGTCATCTGTCAGTACAGGTACAGAAGGCTATGGGCCAATGGGCCGGGGGCTGTGTTTACAGCCGTTATATAGCCCTTTATTTCTAGAAATATGAGTTAGAGCCAGCCAGGCACCACATGTGCCCAGGCTTAGCAGTCCAGCAGTTTAGGTCCGAGTAGGGCACCAGGTGCCAGTCATACCCCCCAAGGCGGGGTGTGACAAACTTGGTATCAGAGCAGGTCGTATCCCAGGGAGTCTGCAAGCCGTGCTAAGTAGAGTCCTGTCCATGGATGTGTTGTGCACCACATACTATGGGTAGGAGGCTGCAAGGCATGATAGGATGGTTGTCTTTTATTCTTATTCAGTCGTGCTGTAGAGCGGTACAGTATAGGGTTGAGTCCCTAAAAGCTTACCATATTCTTTGGTTACTAATAATGTCAGACCAGCGCCATCCTATCACAGGTCGGAGCTTAGATGTTGCAGTAGGGGAAGGCACCAGCAGGATGCCTCACCCTCATTTAGAAACAGCCCGATCAGAGGGCACTACAGAGGCATCGTCCAGCCTCCTCAGCAGTCTCCACCACGTCAGGAGCCACTTGGGGCGACATTACCTTCAGCAGTCCCTGTACCGACACCTTCCGACTAGGAGGTTAGGAGTGCTGTAGTTATGTTAGCACAGATGATGGCTGCTCAACGTCAGCCAATGCCGTCTACGGTTGCAGAATTATCAGGAGGGCCCGGTAGTTCGAGGGTCCGAGAGTTCTTAGCCCCGAATCCCCCATAGTTTACAGGTACGGTTCGGACAGAGGACCCTCAGGATTTTTTGGATCAAATGTAGAGAATCTTCAGGGTTATGCATGCCACGTCTACCGAATCAGTTGAGTTGGCAGCATTCCGGTTACGGGATATCGCTGTGTTATGGTATGAAAGCTGGGAAAGGTCCCGAGGGAGAGATGTTTCCCCTCCCACTTGGTCCAGCTTTTGAGGAGCCTTTCTGGATCATTATCTGCCGCGGGAGATTCGACAGGCCCGGGTAGATCAGTTCCTACATCTAGAGCAGGGGGCCATGAGTGTCCGGGAATATTCCTTGCGGTTTGATTCCTTAGCCCGGTATGCACCGGCCTTTGTTGATACCATGGCATCCAGAGTACACCGCTTCATCATGGGGTTGAATCCAGAATATGTTGAGACTTGTATTACAGCCACACTGCGAGAGGACATGGACATTGCTCGAGCTTAGGCATTTACCCAGAATATTGAGGGCATCAGACAGCGACAACGGGAGATCAGGAGGGTCAATCAGGAATAGCGTCGCCGGGACAGGCCAGTTGAGTTACAGAGGGAGGCCCGGGGAGGACACAGGCCATGATTGTTAGACAGGCCGCCCAGGCCCCCGCCTCCGCCGCAGTGGCAGGGGGGTAGATTCAGCCGCAGGGGGCAGTCAGAGACTGGTAGAGGCTCGCAGATGGCAGATTCACCATTACAGAGGAGGGCGGAGCAGAGTAGGTATACCCTACCACTTTGCCCTATATGCAGTCGACGCCATATTGGAGCATGCAGGTATGGTTCCACTACATGTTATATTTGTGGCCAAGAAAGCCATTTGATGAAAGATTGGCCAGCCAGAGACCGAGAGGACCAAGATAGACAGGATAGGGCATCTGCAGGGTCACGAGCCACAACATCCTCGACTGGGCGCAGGCCCTCAGTTTCAGTAGGCAGGGGTTGGGGCAAATCAGGGGCCTCCAGTACAGGTGCGGGTCCAAGCCGCACATATGCCTTACCAGGGAGGCAAGATTCAGAAGCGTCGCCTGATGTTGTGACAGGTATGTTAACTATCTGCTCACACCCTGCTTATGTGTTGATTGATCCAGGGTCTACTTTGTCCTACATTACTCCATTTGTGGCACGAAAGTTTAGTATTGCACCAGAATCATTGCAGCAGCCCTTCTTAGTATCCACGCCCGTCGGTGACTCTATCACAGCTGGCCGAATCTACCGCGGGTGTACAATAGAGGTTGCTGATCGTCAGACCACAGTAGATTTGGTCGAGTTAGAAATGATAGACTTCGATGCCATAATGGGTATGGACTGGTTAGTACCGTGTTTTGCCAACGTTGAATGTTGGACCAAGACGGTCCGATTCCACTTCCCGGGAGAAGCAGTGCGGGAGTGGACGGGCAGCACCGCTACGCCAAAAGGTAGGTTTATTTCCTACCTTCAGGCGAGAAAGTTGATATCTAAGGGATGTATTTACCATCTGGTCAGAGTCCAGGATGTCCAAGCAGGATCTCCGACACTCCAGTCTGTTCCGGTAGTAAACGAATTTCCCGATGTATTCCCAGATGAGTTACCTGGTATTCCCCCAAAAAGGGAGATAGATTTTGCTATTGACTTGTTACCAGGCACTCAGCCGATATCAATTTCTCCCTATCGTATGGCTCCTGCAGAACTCAGAGAATTAAAGGAGTAGTTGAAAGATTTTTTGGATAAAGGTTTCATCAGGCCGAGTACTTCACCGTGGGGTGTGCCAGTTTTATTTATGAGAAAGAAAGATGGCTCGCTCCGAATGTGTATAGATTACCAGCAACTAAACAATGTTACGGTAAAGAACAAGTACCCGCTCCCCAGAATTGACGACTTATTTGATCAGTTACAGGGAGCCAGATACTTTTCTAAGATTGACTTGCGGTCCGGATATCACCAGGTCCGAGTACATGAGAGAGATATTCCTAAGACAGCGTTCAGGACCCGATATGGACATTTTGAATTTTTAGTTATGTCCTTCGGGTTAACGAATGCCCCAGCAGTCTTTATGGACCTGATGAACAGTATTTTCAGACCTTTCCTGGACTTGTTTGTGATAGTGTTCATTGATGACATTCTGGTGTATTCTCGCTCTGAAGCAGATCATCAGACTCATTTGTGGATGGTGCTCCAGATTCTCAGGGACCGTCAGTTGTATGCTAAATTTTCTAAGTGTGAATTCTGGCTTAACTCAGTGGCCTTTTTAGGGCATATCGTGTCGGATGCTGGTATACAGGTAGACAAGCAGAAAATAGAAGCAGTTAAGTCATGGCCTAGGCCTACCACCCCGACTGAAGTTCGTAGCTTCTTGGGGTTGGCAGGATATTACAGGAGGTTCATTGAAGGGTTCTCGACCATTGCAGCACCTCTGACCAAATTGACACAGAAAGCAGCAAAGTTTCAATGGACAGAGGCATGTGAGCAGAGCTTCTAGGAACTGAAAGACAGATTAACCTCCGCCCCAGTATTAGCATTGGCGGAAGGCACAGAAGGTTATTCAGTCTATTGTGACGCGTCAGGTGTCGGGTTAGGTTGTGTGTTGATGCAGCATGGTAGAGTAATTGCATATGCTTCCAGGCAGCTGAGGAAACATGAAAAGAATTATCCTACCCACGACCTGGAATTGGCCGCAGTAATCCACGCCTTAAAGATGTGGAGGCATTACCTGTACGGCGTCCATGTTGATATTTACACAGATCATAAGAGCTTACAATACATTTTTACTCAGAGGGAGTTGAATCTACGGCAACGTCGCTGGTTGGAGCTGTTAAAAGATTATGATGTGAATATTCTATACCACCCCGGAAAAGCTAATGTTGTAGTAGATGCCCTGAGCCGTAAGTCAATGGGGAGTTTGGCGTATTTGCGACCTGAGAAGCGGAAGTTAGCCAAAGAAATTCATCAGTTAGCTGGTTTAGCCGTTCGAGTAATGGAAATAGAAAATAATAGAGCAGTAATTCAGAATTCTGTTGTGTCATCATTAGTTACAGAGGTAAAAGAACGATAGTACGAGGATCCTGATTTAGTCCAACTCAGAGATAGAATTCAGAGAGGTAAGAAATTAGATTTTCAAATAACTGAGGATGATGTGCTACGCTGTAAGGGCCGCCTCTGTGTCCCGAATGCTTCAGGGCTTCGCGGCTGGATCATGCATGAGGTACATTATGCTCGCTATTCCCTCCATCCAGGAGCGACCAAAATGTACCACGACATCAGAGACATCTACTGGTGGCCAGGTATGAAAGCTGAGATAGCCGAATTTGTATCTAGATGTTCTAATTGTCAGCAGGTGAAAGCAGAGCACCAGAAACCGGGCAGTTTGACGCAAGATATAACAGTGCCTATGTGGAAATGGGAAGCGATAAACATGGATTTTATAACAGGGTTACCCCGTACCAGACGCAGTAATGATTCCATTTGGGTAATAGTTGACAGGCTGACAAAATCAGCTCATTTCCTGCCAGTGAAGGCTACCTTCTCGGCTGAGGATTATGCCGAATTATATATCAGAGAAATAGTTAGATTACATGGAGTGCCGGTATCCATAATTTCAGATAGGGGAGCACAGTTCACAGCTAGATTCTGGCAGTCCTTTCAGAAAGGTTTGGGAACACAGATTAACTTGAGCACAGCATTCCACCCTCAGACAGATGGGCAGGCTGAACGTATAATTCAGACGCTCGAAGATATGCTACGAGCGTGTGTGCTAGATTTTTGGGGTAGCTGGGATGAGCATATTTCGTTAATTGAATTTGCTTATAATAACATCTACCATTCAGCTATTCAGACGGCGCCTTTCGAGGCATTATACGGGCGAAAATACAGGTCACCGATTGGTTGGTTTGAAATAGGAGAATCAGCATTGGTTGGCCGCCCAGACATTGTTCAGCAGTCAGAGGAAAAGATAAAGCTTATCCGAGAACATTTACTGACTGCTCAGAGCCGCCAGAAGTCTTATGCAGACATGCGGTGCAGAAATCTAGAATTTGCGGTAAATGACTGGGTATATCTGAAAGTGTCCCCGATGAAAGGGGTAATGAGATTTGGCAAGAAAGGCAAGCTTAGACCGAGATTCATTGGGCCATATCAGATTCGGCGAAGAATAGGCCGAGTTGCATACGAATTGAACTTGCCTCCAGAGTTAGCAACTGTTCACCCAGTATTCCACGTCTCTATGTTAAGGAAGTTCGTAGGGGACCCTTCTACAGTAGTTCCAGTTCAGGATGTCCAGGTCACAGAAGAGTTAGCATATGAAGAGGTTCCCGTAGCTATCTTAGACAGACAGATTCGCAGGTTGAGGACTAAAGATGTTGCATCTGTCAAAGTATTGTGAGGTAACAGGAACCGTGAGGAAATGACGTGGGAAGCTGAAGAAGATATGAAAGCCAGATACCCTCACTTATTTCAGGCCTAGTCAGGCGACAGGTATGTCCGTATTATTACTTATGCAGTACCTTATAGTTGTATGTGTGTGAATGAGAAAGATTGATACTTAGTAATCCAGTGGATCCTAGAATATTATGTGCAGTGCCTGTGTTGGACTTTTCTGCATTTCAGGTTTTTGCTATAGTCCATATTACAGGGGAAACTTTGCCAAAATTTTTCTAGAAAAGTAAGTAAGTGGTCCGCTAGATAACAGTATACATTCGAGGACGAATGTTCTTAAGGGGGGGAGAATGTTATACCCCGTAGAATTACCGGCACCTAGATGACCTATTCGCACGTTGGTTAAGCATATTTGAAGGCCATACATGCTGGAGAAAGGCCCGGGAAAAGATCGGACGAGAAACCTGTCGAACCATCGCGGAAGGAGCTGAGGCAGAGCCCCTCCGCGATGGCAGCGTGTCACGGAGGAGAGGCCTCCGCGTTGGCTCCGTGACACGTTGGCCTTGGCCAGGCCCAAGTATATAAAGCCCACTTCAGGTTTAAATCATTTAAACACTTAAGAAATTTCCAGGAAACAGAGAGAGAAATCAGAGAAAGGAGAAGAACGAAGGAGGGATTATAATTTTCTACCGATTATGCTGCTAAACGTTGTCCAAACTCAAATTAACTCTAGATACTGAGGTATTTAGCAGCAGAGAGCATTCCTACGGATTCAGTTTCGTGAAATACGGCCGACGAATCGTCGAGCCACCGAGCTAAGGTAAGTGGAATTGCCCTAAATTAGTGTTTGTGTTCCTAGCTGTGAAGTGAATATTTCTCCCTTCTAGACCTCTGAAAAATAGCGAGTTTTTGGCCGTCTTTCGATAAGCCTAAGTTTAGGCTATAAACGATATCGAAAGTGACGTTGCCTTTTAAAATAAAGTTGTATTTTGTATTAATTGACATATTTATGAATGCAGTTGGGAGAAAATAGTTGAAGTACCGGCCGAGTCTCGTTTGACAGACGAATAGTTCAAGGATAAGGTATCTAAAGCTAGTTTCCTCGGCAAGTTAAGTAATCTCGGTACAATACAGTAATTCAAAGGCCAGTAAAATGTTCAGAAGTCATGTGTTACGTTTATTACAAATGTTGGTACGATATTAGGAGCATCGAGCTATAACCTGCGTGGAACTTACTAGTACGACATAGATTTTCATACAAGTGTTAGAAACTGCACAGCATGCTCAGTATGCAATATAATACGAAATATTAGGATATCATTGTATTCAGTTAAAGCCCAGTAAAGCAATGTAATATCTATAAGACATCTCAGAAATAGAACGACAAGTTCATGTGAAGCTAGAAAGCATATTAGAACTAGTAAATCATGTTACTATAGAAACTCAGCATACAGCATAGTTTTCAGCAGAAATACTATATCCTGTTCAGTATTAGCCCCAGAACAGTCTGGCAGGAGACTATATTCATATATATATATATTTACCATCCTCAGCACGTATTAAATACGTACAGATTACTATTACTAGTTCAGCATGTAATATATACGATACTTTACTACTATTAGCTTCAGTATGTGGGATATGCAGATAATATTACTAGTTGAGACCGTTGTATTGTTTTGGGGTTGGATTACCTAGCATCCATGACCGCCCCAGGGTTAATAGCTGTATCGACTCGTCCGCCAGAGGACGAGGATACGTCACTCTACAGAGTGGCATGCCGTCCCATAGGGGACGAAGATGGGATGTCAGTTTTCCCCATATTATGCCTTGGTCGGCTTTTACACACCCCTGTCGCGTGGATACGCCCGGGTGTTGATTCAGGAGTACTTTGGACTCAGATGCATTTATAGTCAAGGGCTCAGCGAGCCCAAGTGCATACCCAGGGGATCGACAGGACGCTTACAGGGTTATAGGTGATGGGATGACCGGGGTAGGGGTGTAGATTCCGTGTTGGTTGTACCTTCCGGCTTATGGGGGCCGGGTAAGGTTTGTGTGTGCTATGTTATGTTATGTTATGTTATGCCATGTTACGTTAGATACGAGTAGATCAGTAGTAGAGTGATACGTCTCCAGGTACGACTTCTATTCCTTCCAGTATAAATGAGAAAAGGTATGACTTACATTATCAGACAGTTAATCTAATTCTTCTTACTTCAATTTCATCAGTTACATTGTTGTTTTCAGATTTTGCTTTCAGTTATTGCTTTACATACTCAGTACCAGCGGTACTGACGCCCGGTGAAGCGCTGCATTACTTGCCTGCAAGTACTCATAGACGAGCAGGCGATACCACGTGATACCTGTCAGCGATCGAGTATTCAGCTCCTGTCATCCGGAGACTGAATTCCAGAGGTGTATTTCAGTTTCTTTTGTTGTATAGTATGGGTAGGTCGGGGCCCTGTCCCGATCATTTCTATTGCTATTCCTAGAGGCTTGCAGTCTGTATATGCTTCCCTGTGGTCAGTTGAGCCGGTCGTGAGAGGCCGCGCAGTTGTACAGCTGTTAGTACTTTTTCTTTCTTTTATATTGGCTGTGTGGGGCCATAATTTGCCAGTAGTAGTGACCTTGCCGGTCACGTAGCCTTCTAGTATTTCATGATTGAGTTATAGATAACTAGACAGCATGGTGGCCTTGTCGGCCCGCATAGGATTCCCTAAGTTGACATGTTTCTGGTCAGCTGTTAGTACAGGTACAGAAGGCTATGGGCCAATGGGCCGGGGGCTGTGTTTACAGCCGTTATATAGCCCTTTGTTTCCAGAAATGTGAGTTAGAGCCAGCCAGGCACCAGATGTGCCCAGGCTTAGCAGTTCAGCAGTTCAGGTCCGAGTAGGGCACTAGGTGCCAATCATACCCCCCAAGGCGGGGTGTGACACAAAATGTCTCACTCTCCTTCATCCTCAAAACAACCTGAGAACCAGGTCGGGTCTTCACCTACGATACCGGAGATAGTGGAGACCACACCATCATCGGTTCCCTTCGTGAACCCCTTCTCCACTCCTTCCGTTCTCCCCTCTTCTCCGATAGCCGACCTAAATATCGCTCTTACAGTAAACTCTGAACCATCAGGGCCTTCAGATGTTTCAACTAAGGCCGACCTCAAAAACCCTCTCTCATCCACTCCTCTCGCATCCCTCCCCCCATTGAATATTATACCCCCTTCTCTCTTTGAAACGAGGACCCCTCCTTTCTGACCTATGGTGGGTAGTTCTACAAGAGATGAAACTCTCCAAGAACCAGGTTCCCCTATTTTTTCTTCATCCATACCTCAGTCACAAGTGTGAAACCCTACTTCAGAAAATGCTACAGACCTAGTTCCTTGAACTTCCTCTCCTCCTACCTCTCCTCCCGTTGTTGTTTCATTCCCGAAATGGGATGGAACCCCCCAAGAGTTGCACATCCTCTCCAACCCAGATGACGTCCAGGAGAGTGACGACAATGAAGATGAACAGCCCCTTGCCTAGAAAGTTCAAAAGGTCAGTTCTTGTGCCCCTCAGAGCCTGTCTAAGGACCAGGTTCGTCCTCCACACACTAGAGCTTCCACATGGAAGCTCATGATTGATGCACTGAAGGAAAGCCAGGCTCATATAGCAAAAATAAGAAAACTAAAAAGAAAAATGGTAGTTGATGAGGATGACATATAGCCGGATGTGGTGATGGACCAGGAGGATAGTGATTTGCTCCAAAGGGATGCCAATGCCAAAGGGAAGGCACCAATGTCTTGTGTAAAGCCGAAAGAAAAAAGAAAAACTATTTCTTCCCACAAAGAAAAGACTCAACCTATTGCAAAAGGAAAAGCACTGGTTCCTCAGAAGAAGAAGAAGCCAACTCAAGCAGGTTCGGAGGAGGCAGTGAGCACCCATGCTGAAGACTCTCCTTCTTTGTCTCCAATCAAAATCTTCCATTGAGTTGTCAAGGGAGGACAGGCAAATCATTATACGAATCAAAAGGTGTTGAAAGGCAGAGTTTTTGATCCGAAAATTTTAGATATGGATGGAATGGCCGAGCTGGTGGAAATGGTCAACTTCCAAGGTTGGAGACATCTATTCGTCCCTCCAGTCCCTGCCTTACATGAGGCTGAGGTTAGGGAGTTCTACCATGAGCTGGAATTTGCTGAAAACGGCACTGAGATTTTCAGTAAGGTGCATGGAGTCACCTTCATGATCAATAAGCAAATACTCATCTCCATTCTTAAGGTACCTAGTCGAGGGATCCGGTCTGTTGATGGAGAATGTGCATGGAGACGGTTCATTTCTCTGATTTCCAAACTTGAAAATGTCACAGAGGAAACGGTGCTGAAGAAACAAATGAAGGGAGAGTATTAATTGTTGTTTGAGTTTATTAACAAGGTGCTCCTCCCACGAGCAGAAAAGAGGACAGTTGCTGGGATTGCGGACCTATTCTTAATGGAGGCCCTAAGTACGTTTCAACACATAAACACACCGGTGTGATGATAGAACACATGCACAAAATAATGCATGTAAAGGACGGCAAACACGGCCTTGCCTACGGGTTTTTGCTGAATAGGGTCTTCGAATTCTTTAATATTGAATGCGGGCTGGGGATAATAGGGTCCAAGAAGCAGATGTTCACCCTCTCAACACTAGAAGAATGCGAGTGTGTGATGAGACGAGGGGCTGTAAAGAGCCAATCGCTGGTGTCGGATTTGATTTCTTCTCAAGAGAAGTCCAATATGGAGATTGAGAGGCTCACTGCTCTTCTTTCCTAGAAGGAGGCTGAGATAGTTCATTTGAAGGCTCACCCGGTGGAGGAACTTGGTACCATCTTAGCCCTCAAAGAAGAGAATGAAGCACTGAAGGCTAATGTCAAGAACTTGACCAAGAAACTGCTTCATGCCCGTGAAACCTTCAATGACCGCATCTTATCCCTTTTACCCAAATTGTTCAGCCCTCAATGATGCCTCTCCCCTGCCCCCTCTCCCTCTCTAATCCTTGACTGTTGTCTTCACTTACCTCACTCTTGTTCTCCCATGTTGATAGACAATTCTTGTTTAATTCTCGTTTGTTAGTTCTAAGTGATGATGTAACATTCACTTTCCTGAGTGAAATTGGTTGTTGCATGGTCCCTATTGTCTACTTTCTTGCTTTCTTTTATTTTCATTCGTGTTAGTGTTGCCCCAGTGGCCATGAGTTAACATATCTCTGCATTCTTGACTTGGTTTACTATCGTTTCTTTTTTATGATGCCAAAGGGGGAAGATACTTTGAGGGGATTATAGTAGACAGAGGGAAGGATTATAAGGAATTGTGAATCTCTTAGAGGCTTGGTGTGATGCTAGTCAGGGGGAATACTGTGTGAAGCTCGTTTTGTGAAATATGCAGGGTTGGTTGTCATCATAAAAAAGGGGGAAATTGTTAGATTGCTGATTTTGATAATGTCAACCCCATATAGGGACCAGATCTCTTGTGTCGATGTTGATACTAATTTAAACTGGGAAGGAAAACATTTACAGCTGTAAAAGTGCTTTTTGGCAGTGAGTTGGTGAGTGCAGCAGTGCAGCAGCGAAGCATAGCAACAACCCAGGTCAAGTAGGTCATATGTACTTGACCAATGAGAGAGTTTTCTTGTTGGAGTGAGCAATAATTTTTCCTTTTGCCTCTTGGACAACAAATAGGCGCACACTCTCAACAAATCAGCCATTCAGAAATATACCTTTACCAAGCATATTCTCTACTTAAAAAGGGCAACGATTGTTCCTCATCTGGCCGTGAAGATTGATGCTAATGCGTTCATGACTTGAGGCTTCCATTAGAGTTGTAAGGAATGTGTTGTAATAGATAGAAAAACTTGACTTTTGTGTAAGCTTGTTTTTCTTGTTTTTCTTGTTTTTAAAAGGTTTATATTCTTGTTTCCGTCATCTAGAGTTAGTTGATATTTTGGCTAGAGTTAGCCTTGTATTTCCAGTTGAGTTTAGCTGGTGTAGATGACAATGGAGTCATTGTTTTGAAGTCTTGTAGTAGAGTTATTACAAGTAGGAGATTAGGAGGTTAATCTCTTAGTATTGCTAGAGTCTATAATCTTTGTTGCTCAGATCTAGTAGAGTGGTTTAAGAAATCCTACGAGGTAGGTCGTGGTTTTTTCTTCCCTTGAGCAAGGAGGTTTCCATGTAAACATCGTGTGTCACATTTCTTACTACTTTATTCACTTGTGTGTCTCTGTTCTGTGCAACCTGATAGAAGGACCTGGTCCTGAGTACGGTGGTCGACCCATATAACTTATCATCTCTTTTTTATGAAAATGAAAATGCTTATAAATAACATAATTTTAGCTCATGGAGGTATTTTTCCCCGGTATAATTGTCAATAGAAGTATCATTGCATTGTACTATGAATTAGCTCTAACCACAAAAAGAAACTTGAAAGAAAATTTTCGTTGATCTCCAATTTGCTCTGACTGTTAACGTCGAAGAGAGAATATTCTACCCACAATTTTTATTTGCTCTCTAAAATGTAAGAATTTACTTTGTAACTTAAATTTCACAATATGAGAAAGAAACATAATGTCACGACCCGAACATAGGCCCAGATAGAGACACGGGACAAGAAACCCCGAGAGACTCCAAGTCGACCCATGGCATGAACATAGTGGCTAAGAGCATACAACAAGTGAAAAATGATATAATAAAACATGCTTAAGCGGAAGTCTACATATATATATATATATATATATCAATATAAAATAGAGTCGACAATAACAAGATGATTTCTATACAATGTCTGAAAAAGCCTCTAACATAACTGATGAGCTGATGGGACAACATCCCCAACTAGCTTGAAAAAGTCTGTAACTGAAAGAACGTAACCATGGGTAACTGAATGTGCTCGAAGGATGAAGACTCACCAACACTGGCTACATAGGACTGAGGAGAAAGCAAGACTAGTGATGCGGCTGAGATTGATCCCTTGGACCTATATCATGAAACGATACAACATAGAGTATGTAGTCAGTACTTGGAATGTATTGAGTATACAAGGTAAGTAAAAATGGACAGTTAAAATACATAAGAGTTCATAAGAGTCGGACAACATGATCATGAAGTTAATATCATAATGTAAACATAAGGCTCAAGGATTTCAAACCTTTCATAATCCAATCATAATCATAGTTATAAAAGAAATTTTATACAACATAACTTGAGCCAAAGTAACATAAAAATATCCATGCATAAATCATGAGGAACAATGGGAGAACTCGTCTTAACCGATACCATCATGATAGAGCTTACATGATGCTCCACTATTTCGCCCAAGTGGTCAGGACCGCCCCAGACTTGCAAGCAAGGGACATGCACTATGGTGATATAACAGGAATCCATTAATATATGTATATACCTACGGTGACACGTAGTTCAGAGACCACGGGGTTTACCTGAATGCCAGGTCTATCCGGTGCTAGACACTGTTCTAAAAAATATGCATATTAGGCTCATATCGTAGTCGTGAATCATTCGTGAAGTTCATGGCCAAATAAATCATAACATACTTGATCATACTTGAAATACATGATTAGCCATGCGTAAGGGCCCGTGAGTCGGCCAATAGTCATAAATTCATAAATCATGAAGAACATGCATACTTGTGAAAATACATATACTTGATATTCATAAATTCATAACGAGTACTTGAGAGAAATCATATCAATAATCATAAATCATAATTTAGGGCTTAAGAAGATCATGATCATAATGGAATCATGACTTGACTTTTCATGAAACTTACATAATTGGGCATAATTTAATCAAAATTTAAATCTATGAATTAATAATCAAAATAGATATAAAATCTGCCCATAGATCTTAAAACATGATTTGATACATGAAGAGAATTGATCGATAGATAGATCATAGAGAATTCAACAAAAATTGGAATAAACCCCATATTATCATGAACTTGAATCTAGAATTGCAATACATGGAATTGAGAGAAATTTTGTGCATGAGAGTGAAAGGAACTCTCATTCATAGCCTCACATACCTAGGTAAATCTAATTTACACTCCCTCTTGAAAAGCTGAAAGGAAATTGAAGAAAAATTGGAGAATTCCTCAAGCTTGATCTCCAGGGAAGAACTCTAACTTGCATGCACAGAATGATAAGGCTTAGAATAGGTTTAACACTCTTAATACACTTCTAACTAAGCTTAAAATAACGTAATTTAGGACCTTAGATATTAAAAATTACAAAAATACCCTTAATGAAAAGTTTGAAAATTTTGCACTACCAGTGACCACGATCGATACCATGAGTCGTCCTTTGATACCACGACTCGTGGTATCTACCCGTTACTTCCTTCCATCATTTCTTACCTTCTCTTTTCCTGTGACGACGACTCGCCAGCATGAGTCGTTACTCCACACAACGATTCGTTACTTCCTCCCATTACTGCTTCTGATGAAACTTGCATCTGGACTTCCCACGAGCCATACCATGACTACCTTCATCCAACGAGTCGTGGGTTCCATCCATTACCTAGACTGGGAGAATTTCCCGCTTCTTCCCACTGACACTTACCACGACTCGTTGTTCCTCACAAGAGTCGTACTACAACTCGTATCATCCAACTCTTGCACCCTGGTGACTACCAACGACCCCAACCTATGACTCATTACATCGTCCTACGGGTCATACCATGGACCCATTACCTCTGAGTATCTTTCTACAGAATCTAACCACGGGTGGCTCCCACGGGTCATTAGACCCTCCAATGACTCGTACCACGAGTTGTATTGAGTAATATCTCAGATTTTTCTGCTTCTTCTCATTTCAAATTCTCGAGTCTAGTCCTAGGTACTTCCGGAGTATTACACATAAATATGAAGATTATGATTGAAATTTTCACACAAAAAAAGAACCTCTATTAGCAAAAGAAAAGATTACCTATTAGATATCTTAATCTCCACTTTACATCAGTTTAACTTGTTCCTTAACTCAATTTCTTTAATGTTCCAACATTAAATATAAAGATTTTTTTTATTGATTTTTAACAAAACTGCATAACACGATATAAGATTTTATCAAGATACCTATATATACAAACAATAACAAATCTCTTCAGGACATTAATGAGTAATACAGAATGAGCATGAGAAATAAGACTGGAAACATTAATATAATTAAACCAGATAAGTGCGCTACAAAAAGAAAATGTTAACCAACATTAGAAAAATGAACTTTTTCTAAGCATACAACAACAACATACCCAGTATAATCGGAGAATTTCATTGTTATAACAACTTTATCAAGCTTCCATTCAAAACCAGAAAATACAGATGGATATGAGAAGAACCACCTGTAGAATGAAATTTATTGTAAGGAAATAAGCTCTTGTGGCACTAAGAACAGCGACAAAGCGCTGCTGCTGAAACTCAAACAGAAAAATACCAAGACAGTGACCAAAATCAAATCTCATTTTTTTTTCACTTGAAGAAATTTCAAATTCTTTTAGGTGAAGAAGAAGATAGTTATGAAAAAATTACGTTTACTTCCTTACAGATTTATGCAATGAAATGGATAATAATCTACTAAACATTTTTAAAAAGACTTAAACACTATAAAGGCAAAGAGGCTGCCGTTTCTACACATGAGATATATTTCACCATAACTGATGTTGCTATATTTAAATTTAAATCAAGTGTTGTGAATTTTTTTTAAAAAACATAAGAAGATAATCAAACTAAACATTTGGTATAATATTAGAAATGCATAATTAAAGTACTTCGGAAAACTTTGTTGTAGTGAATTTGATCATCAAAATGATATCAACATATTTTGGTAAACCAATGTAGAACAACTACTACTAAAGAAAGGTTAATTTTTTCCCCAAAATTCAACTTTTTCAAAATTAAGAAATAAAGGATATTATTTCATACTAGTGAATTTATCAGTAAACGTGTGGTCATTAAAGAAAATCAAAATATGATTAAGTTTTTTTAATTAAAAGGATCAATCTTTATTCATTGATCAATTTGATCTTTTCTCTGCTCTTCAATTAACACTATTTGTTGTTCTAATCATATTGAAATAAGAAAAGATAACATAATAGCTATTGCTATAAGAAAATTTTGTGATGTATATAAATAATCATTATACGTACAAATACCTTTTATTTAATTAAGTTGGGTAGATGAAACTCCTTTTAATTGAGTGCATTAATAATCATTTAAGTTGTTTTCTTTCCTCTTTTGCACACATGATTGTTACTTATTTAATATGCGATTTTTATTTTTTTCTAATCACAGACAAAAGATTGCTTAACTTTTAAAGTATATATTTATAAATCAACTTTTCTCTTAAAATGTTCGTTCTTTTAATAGGATCGCGCCTACCCATATCAATTAGTATACAAAACTGTAATATAGAACCTTTGAAGACTTTAAGGAGAGATTATAAATCATAAGTTAAAATTGATAACATTCGATGAGGCTTCATCCTATTTTGAACAACTGATTTTTGGGTTTGATTAATTAGCATATTCAATTTCTCGATTAAAAGAAAAGGATTTTGTTAATTAATTGCTTTAGAGAATTTATATTCAATCTTAAAAACAAATTTTAAAAAGTTGTGCACGTGTATTGAGTGTGGCAGAATTTATTACATTGAGATTATAGCAATCCTACTAATATTGACCAAGGATAGACACTACACTAAACAACATGATTGATATATAAATAAAAGGAACATAAGCTGTTTTGGGACGGAGAAAGCTCTGCAAGTGAGAGAAAGTTATTTCGATTCTGACCCAATGAAGAGTTTTGCTTGCTGTGTTCAGACGGTATTAATTTTTATCTTCTCTATTGTTTTAGACTTCTAGTACTGCATTTTATTCCTTAAAAATCATGGTTGTATTAACAGATGGATCATTTGTTGTTTCTGCTTTGATTGTTCCCGTAACATCCATTTCAGGGTCTTGGTTATCATGTTGCCTATCTGGCTAAAACATTACTTCATTAACAAATGACTGTTTTGTTTAAGCAGATCTTTTTTTTTCTTTTTAAAGAGAACAAAAAAGCTTCATCATTTGGCAGATTGATGCCAATGGTGATCAAAGTATTTGAAAGAATTTCCATCATATCTTGGCTATGTGACGGCCAGATAAAAAAATCTGAGAAAAAACTAGCACTAATGGCTGCAGCTTCTCTCTCTCACGCTCTCTTCTCCTAGACAACCTCAATGGAGGTTTGGCCATCTTCATGACTCCAGCTGCGGAAGCTGAGGTAAATAATCAACCAGATACGAAAACTTATGCAACACTACTCAATATCATATATGCATAAAATGACCTATAAGGGTGAAACAAGTTTAATATAATCTCTACTTGTTATTGTGTAAAGCCCTAAAAATTATGAGTAATTTTCAATTTGGGCCCTCATAACTTTGACCAATTTCTTGAGATTCAATTTGATGTTTGATGTCTTAGGGTGTTGCGAAGAGATCATGTATGATTTGGTCTCATGGGGCATTTCAAGAAAAAACATATCAAATTAGGTTTGAGAGATTTATGAGATAAGGCAGATCATTATGTATTATCACATTTATTGTGTTCATTGACCAGTCCTTTATGTTTGTCTTTGAGACAAAAACATAATGACGAACTCAAGTTATGATAAAAGAGATTGTGAGATATTAATGTTATAAATGATCTAGCATACTGTAATCTACTCCAAGTTTCATTAATCGAGATGTTATACATTCATAATAGATGTATAGAAATAGAGCTCTCGAAGCATATATAATATGAGTTATATATTATTATGTTCAAAAATAAATGAAGAGATATACATGTTGGGTTATTCTTGAAAGGACGTTGTGTCCTTTAGCTGCTTTTGCATCTACAGGTTCTACTTGTTTTGTAGCAGCGTGCATAACGTTTCATTTGAGCCTATGACACTTGCGCCTATTCTTGAAAATACAAAGGTAGTCAAGAGAATTTGCAAAAGGGAGGTGGACCATAAAATAAAATTGAACCTTAATAAGTTGTTTACATCATTTATTTTTGACATCTTAATATGTCATTTCATCTGTTCTTTTTGTTAGTATTATTTTTCTAAACTTAAACTTTTAGTTGATATTTTCATATACTTTGTAGGATTTAGTAGTTGCTAGGGAATACTCTGTGTAGGGAGAAGATGGAATGCGTGAATGAAGAATGTGATAGATGCGAGGACCCCAACCTATTGATTCATGGGAAGAGGGTTGTTTCTTTCTTTAAAGTAATGATTGATGAACGTTGCTAAGAAGTTCTGGTTAAGTGTTATTCTTTATAGACACTTGCTTTCCCGACTAAGTTTAAAATACATGTTTTTAATGTATATTTGCAATTAGTTATTCTTGTAGTCAATTATCTACTTGTTGATGACATCCTTTTGCATAATATTTCAAAGACTAACTTTTAATTTTTACTCTAGTCTTTTTTCCTCATTAATGTATGTAGTGAAATTTTGCGAAAGAATATTAAAAGAACCGGTTACATTTCGGGGATGTGAACTTTTCACTAGGTTCAAGATCATACTTCATACCATTTTCACCAGAATCCTAAGTCTAATTAGTCTTTTCCAAGGCCACAACACCAAAGCGAACTGGTAGGCTTAAATAAAACATTCTCTTTTTCTCCTAAAGAAAATCTTTCAAACACTTCTACAAAATTAAATACAGGCCGGATTTAAATATATACCAAGTAGATGTATGGAAAGTGTTATCTGTAGGAAAGAATAGGAAGAGAATATTTTTCTTAAAGAATGCTCAAGCTGTATTGGGCTACTTAAGACCACTTGATATGATTACAATTATCAATTATATCTCTATTTATACTACTAAAAAAACCAATTCAAAAATTTTGCACAAATAACTAGATACATGTATCACGATTCACTAGATATATGTATCACAAACTCCAAAAGATTTCTTGAAATAATGAAGGACTCCTACAAAATATAAAAGTCAAGGATAGTGTCCTTGTAAATGCATTAATTCCAACACTCCCGCCTAATGCATTTTCTTGACAACTCCGATGTGTTCTCGAAGATAGCAAAACTTTTCTCTAGGGAGTGCTTTGGTGAAGATGTCAACAAGTTGTTCTCCTGTCTTTTTGTGATTGTATTGGAGCACTTCTCTCCAACTTCTAGTTTCTTATTTGTGTTGGAGCACTTCTCTCCAACATTCAATTGTTGATGCAATTTTCATCAACGGTCAATTGTTGAAGCACTTCTCTTCAACCTTCAAGCACTTCTCTCCAACTTAATTTTAATTTTGTTGAAGCACTTCTCTCTAACTCCTTTTTTTTGAGTTGTGTTGGAGCACTTATTTTCAACTTCCAATAGTTGATACACTTCTCATCAACATTATATTGTTGAATCACTTCTCTTTAACCTTTAATTATTGATTAAATTGTAATCAACTTCTAAATTCTTTTTTTGTATGTCAATATCGTATCTCCAATCATGTGATTGGTGCAGCTACCATCAACATACCATCATTGTATTTTTCTGAAGCATCAAATTTGAGAAGCGAAGAAAAGGTTTTCTTCCTTTTCTTCCTCCTTTTCTTCATAGAAATTTGCTTGTTCTCTTTGCTTGTGCCTACAATCCTTCTCAATATGACCAAACTTTTTACAAAAGTTACATTGGGCTTGCTTTTGTGCCGACATTTTTCTGTATTATGATTAGTCTTTTTGTAAATTTTACAAAAAAGACTAGTACTTTTCTGACCTTTTTCTTCAACCTTCTTAGTAGAGCCATCATGATTCTGCTTCTTTTTTGGATTGTACTACTTTTTTTGTTAATTTTTTGAGAAATTTTGAGAATTCTCATTAGTTCTGGACTGGAAAGCCGACTCTTTGGGTTGATCTTCACGAAAAGATCTTCGCTTCTAGTGTGCACAAAACAATCCAACTAGCTCTTTGATGGAAAGCCTAGAAAGATCTTTTGTCTCCTCAGTGATAGAAATAATATACTCATACTTTTTTGTGACACTAATTAGAATTTTTTCCACAACTTGTTGGTTAGAAATTTCATCACCATGATTTCTCATTTCATTAACAATATTCATGACTCTTGTGCAATATTCATCTATTTTTTTAGCTTCTATCTTTAATTTTTGAAACTCTCTTCTAAGAGTTTGAAGATTGATAGTGCGTATCTTTTCGTCACCATACACCTCAGATTCCAGAGACTATAGTCTCACAAGTAGCAATTTTTACAAAAAATGCTCTTAAGACTCCCATTTGAATTTTGCTCAAAGCTTTTGCATCTTGACGATGCTTAGCATCAAGATTTTTCATCTCTGCGACTGAAAGTTTACCATCGTCTTCTGGCTCTTCATATCCGTTTGTAACAATAGTCCACCAACCTTCACCTTTCATATAAGTTCTCATTCTTATCTTCCAGTATTTAAAGTCATTTCCATCAAAAAATGGAGTAAGAACAACTGAAGAATCAACACCTTCATTTGTTTTAGATGCCATAATTTTTTTCTTCACCTAACTCTAGATTAAGAATTAAAACTGCTCTTTGTACCAATTTGTAGGAAAGAATAGGAGGAGAGTATCTTTTTTAGAGAATGCTCAAGTTGTATTAGGCTACTTAAGGCCACTTGATACAATTACAATCATCAATTACATCTCTATTTATACTACTCAAAAAATCAATTCAAAAGTCTTGCACAAATAACTAGATACATGTATCACAATTCTCTAGATACATATAGCACAAACTCCCAAAAGATTTCTTGAAATAATAAAGGACTCCTAGAAAACATAAAAGTCAAGGATAGTGTCCTTGTGAATGCATTAGTTCCAACATTATCTTAGTTTAGTTTGATCCTCTTCTATTAAACTTCACTAAAATATCTGTTCTTAGACAGAATATATGCCACTAGTTGAGCATGATTCTTTTCCATAAACTCATCCTTTTTGTGGTTGTTCCAAACCTATTTAGTCAAATACTATCTGTCTGATCTTCCTTTCAACCATTTGTCCATTCTCAAGACATTTTCAACAACTTGAATTTCCTAATATAAGTTATCTTTCAGGTATGTCTCTATGCACTCGATATATGTTAGCCAATTGTTGCAGTAGAACTCATGCCAAATATCTATGAGTTCCTAAAAACATCGGTTTTCAAAGGATTACCTGTTCTAAAAGAAATCTTCAATGAGATATTTCTTCTACAAGGTGTAATAAGTATCTCCTCTAAAATCACTCTGCTTGAAGACCACTTTCCAGTTTTCAAAGATCTTAGCACAAAGATGAAATGCTTCTTTGTGAAATGGATCATAAATCATTCATTAAGCGTCCAAACAAAGATGTGGTATTTGCATATTTGTGAAGCTTACTTTTTAGTGAACTGCAAAGTGGTCTCCAGCAAGATACTTCTTGCATAAATGCATTAGTTACTCTAACCTTCTCTTTGCTGTATCAAATGAAAGGGATGCTTTGGCATTTGTATTCTAAACAATATAATTTCACCAAAAGACTTGCAAGGATGTGATCGTAAACTTGTTTCTTTAACTTAGAATTTTAGTTATGTATCAATATGTGGTATTTCTTAGTTTTAATTAATTTCTGCAATCTATTTTCAGTTTTCCCCCGCAATGTTTGCTCAATCAGTTTCGCATCTGACTGATCAGGAAACTTATCTGGAGGACTCATGTGGATTGCGATGGAGGGTAACAGTGTATATCCATAATGGTTCACTTGCTATCCGACAGGGATGGGCTAAATTTACATCAGAACATGGTGTTCATGTGGGCAACTTCTTGGCTTTCCACTATGTTCCGGACGGTAAGCACTTCATTATTCAAATATTTGGAACAAGCGCTTGTGAAAAGATCAATTTCTATAGTGACATTAACAAAAGAAAAAACCCAGAAGCAAGTACCTAAGTCACATACAAGCCAAATATTGCTGACACTGGGAAGGGACAATTAGTACCTTCACCTAAATATGTGGATGAATTATTATGTATGATTGATTGAAATGCTCAATATGATCAAGATTACTGAAGATTGTGCTTGCACCTGTCAAATTTTGAAAAGCCAGAAGGCAAACCTCTTGTAGAGGCAGCCGGGAAAACCTTGCAGAATGCAAATGTAACCTATAAGAAGTGACCCTTTTCAATTATGGTAGATATGGGTGCACTACTAACAATAAATGCATGTATTTTATGTTTTATCAAATGAAAGTGATGCTTTCCTATCAACATGCTTTGACATTTGTATTACAAACAATTGTACCATCCAGAACTCAAAAGACTTCCAAGGATGTGGCCCTAAACTTGTTTCTTTAGCTTAGCATTTGAGTTATGTACCTATATGTGGTATTTCTTAGTTTTATTTAATTTCTGAAATTTCTTTTCAGTTTTCCCCCCAAAGTTTGCTCAATCAATTTCACACCCGACTGATCAGAAAACTTATCTGGAGGATTCAAGTTGATGGTGATGGAGGGTAACAGTGTGTAACCATAATGGTTCACTTGCTGTTTTCAGATGGTACTATTTTTTTCTTCTCCCTTATTTTCAATTTGAAATTCTGCATTTTTTTCTTTGATTTTTTGCCATGATTTGCAAAAATGTAGAAAAATACTAACAACTGATTTGCAAAATTCATCGCTGCATTTATATATATTTTTAAAAGCCTGGGTGGGCACGTGTATTAAGTGTGCCAAAATTTATAACATAGAGATTATCATAATCCAACCATATATTGACAAATAAAAGGAACAAAATGGCTGTTTTTGGGACAACACGATGGAGAAAGCTCTGTTACTTGAATTGAAAGTGAGAAAAGGTGGTTTCGATTCTGAACCAACAAAGAGTTTTGCTTTCTGTTTTCAGACGATATTAATTTTTTCTTCTCTATTGTTTTAGACTTGTAGTTGTGCATCTTTTCCCTTTGATTTTTATCCATGATTTGCAAAAATGTAAAAAAATGCTAATAGCTACTTTAACGCATGGTTGTGTATCTATATGTGGTATTTCTTAGTTTTATTTAATTTATCCAATTTCTTTTCAGTTTTTCCCCCCAAAGCTTTGGTTCGTCAGTTACACACCTGACTGATCAGGAAACTTATTTGGAGGACTCAAGTGGATAGCGATGGAGGGTAATAGTGTGTAACCATAATGGTTCACTTGCTATCTTCTGGAATTGTATAACTGTCAAAAGTGAGTGATTTGTTCATCGGAACTGTTATAGTCCGACAGGAATGGTATAAATTTTCATCAGAACATGGTCTGAATGTGGAAAACTTCTTGATTTTCCCTATGTTTTGGGTAAGCACTTCATTGTTCAAATATTCAGAACAAGCAGTTGTGAAATGATCAAGTTTTGCAGTGACATTTACAAAGGAAAAAAAAGCAAGGACTTATTCAAAAGCAACTACTCTGGTCACCTACAAGCCAAATATTACCAACTTCGCAACAAACTTTGATACTGACACTAGGAAGGGACAATTATTACCTTCAGCTATATATGTGGATGAATCATTTTGTATGATCAATACAAAGGCTCAGTATGATCAAGAAGATAGCAGGTTGTGCGAGCAACTGTCAAGT
Source organism: Datura wrightii (assembly GCA_035772735.1). Taxonomy (NCBI): domain Eukaryota; kingdom Viridiplantae; phylum Streptophyta; class Magnoliopsida; order Solanales; family Solanaceae; genus Datura; species Datura wrightii. The sequence goes on from JASDFA010000001.1 coordinate 13,954,697, forward strand.
TTTGAAATGCCAGAAGGAAAACCTCTTGCAAAAGGAACTAGCGGTCCTTTAAAAGGTGAAAAGGAAATGATAATCATGTTGAAACAATTCTAAAATCACTAACTGAACCACATCCTTTAAATGGTGACAACTTCAATTCAGAACCACTGTTTTCAGTGTTTGAGGTTGGAATCACGAAAAATGATACGATTAGTAAACCAGTCTATTTTCATATGACATAGTCCTAGTGATTCCATATTTGTTGGTTTACTAACTATATCAGTTGTCGTGATTCCAACCTCAAACTTTGGCAACAGTGGTTCTGAATTAAAGTTGTCACCATTTGAAGGATGTGGTTCAGTTAGTGATTTTAGAATTGTTTCAACATGATTACCATTTCCTTTTCACCTTTTGAAGGACCGCTAGTTCCTTTTGCAAGAGGTTTGCCTTCTGGCATTTCAAAACTTGACAGTTGCTCGCACAACCTGCTGTCTTCTAGATCATATTGAGCCTCTCTATTGTTCATACAAAATGATTCATCCATATATATATCTGAAGGTACTAATTGTCCCTTCCCAGTGTCAGTATCAAAGTTTGTTGCGAAGTTGGTAATATTTAGCTTGTATATGACCAGAGTAGTTGCTTTTGAATAACTCCTTGCTTTTTTTTCCTTTGTCAATGTCACTGCAAAACTTGATCATTTTACAACCGCTTGTTCTGAATATTTGAACAATGAAGTGCTTATCCGGAACATAGTGGAAAACCAAGAAGTTTCCCACATTCAGACCAAGTTCTGATGAAAATTTATGTCATCCCTATCGGATAGCAAGTGAACTATTATGGTTACACACTGTTACCCTCCATCACCGTCCACTTGAGTCCTCCAGATAAGTTTCCTGATCAGTCAGGTGTGTAACTGATCGACCAAACTTTTGGGGGAAAAACTGAAAAGAAATTGCATAAATTAAATAAAACTAAGAAATACCACATATAGATACACAACCATGTGTTAATGCAGCTATTAGCATTTTTTTTACATTTTTGTAAATCATGGATAAAAATCAAAGAAAAAAGATGCACAACTACAAGTTTAAAACAACCGAGAAGAAAAAATTAATACTATCTGAAAACAGCAGGCAAAACTCTTTGTTGGGTCAAAATTGAAATCACCTTTTCTCCCTTTCGTTCAAGCAGCAGAGCTTTCTCCGTCGCACTGTCCCAAAAATAGCCATTTTGTTCCTTTTATTTGTCCATATATGGTAGGATTATGATAATTTCTATGTAATAAATTTTGGCACACTCAATACATGTGCCCGCCAAACCTTTTAAAAGAATATATAAATGTAGCGATGATTTTTGCAAATCAACTATTAGCATTTTTCTACATTTTTGCAAATTGGCAAAATATCAAATAAAAAATGTAGAATTATAAATTGAAAACAACGGAGAAGCAAAAAAATAATACCTTTGGAAAACTGCAAGCAAAACTCTTTGTTGGGTCAGAATCTAAATCACTTTTTCTCACTTGCAGAGCTTTTTCCGTCCCAAAAAAAAACTTTGTTTCTTTTATTTATATATCCATCATGTAGTGTAGTGTCTATTATGAGTCAATCTTAGTGGGATTACAATAATCTCTATATTATAAATTCTTACACACCCAATACACGTGCACAACTTTTTTAAAATTTATTTTAAGGTCGAATATAAATTCTCTAAAGTAATTAATTAACAAAATGTCACTTTTTTTAATCTAGAAACTGAATATGCGTATTAGTCAAACTTAGTAATCAATCATACAAAATAGGATGAAGCGTCATCTCCAAAGGGGAAGGTGTTAAATAAACAAATTTCACTAAGTAGTGATAATGGAAATTTAGCTGACTTAATTATGACCAAATATATTAACTTATTTCAGAAAAAAAAAATTCAGACTTGCTTGAGATACAAAATATCTTCATAAACACTATATATATATTACTTTTCATGAAAGACCTATTCATCTATTAAGCATTTAGATCATTGTTGATGAATCTAACAAGATATTTATGTTCTTCCAATTAGGGTTGGCAAAGTGAGTAAAATTTATGGTTATCTGTTCGATTCAATCCATTTTAAATGATTTGGGTATCCAATTATTTAAAAATGGGTCAAATATGGATCAATCCATATTATTCATCATAAATATCATATAATATGAATAATCCATGGGTATCTACCAATTGCACTCACCTTAAAGAATATAAGGGAGTAGGAACCTATAAAATGTACATTTATAAGGGTGTGTTTGGTACGAAGAAAAATATTTTTTAATTTTCTCTTATTGGCTAATTAAAATATATTTTTTTGCAAACTGACTTATTTTCCTCTAATTAAAGAACAATCACTTCCCTAGATAAAGTTAGAAAAATATTTTTCAAAACATTCTTTAAACCTCACCACTCCGAATGAGTTCTAATCTGACACCTCTCCCTTGACCCCTAACCACGACACCTCTCCCCAATCCCCGGCCCGACAACCCCGACACCTCTCCCTCGACCACCGACCATGACATCTCTCCCTTGATCCTCGATCCCGACCTGACTTTTGATCCTGACTTCTGATCCTGACACAAAACACGTCCCTTGACTGGACACTCGACCTCGACCTTGACCCTGAACATCGACCCGACACCCAACCCTAACCACGACCTAAATTTCAACCTCGACCCGACCTTGACCCCGAACCGACACTCAACCCCAACCTAATTTTTGACCCTGACCCACCTCTCCCCTAACCATAGACCATAACCCCTCTCCCCAGACCCTCGATATGAAGCCCAACCCTGACCTAACTTTCGACCCTGACACAACACCCGGCCCCAACCTTGACCTAACGTTCGACCCCGACACCCAACCTTAATTCAACTTTTGACCCCTACCTCGACCCATGACCTTGACCCCAAACCCGACCCAAACTCCAAACCCGACCCCAGCCCAACACCATACCAGACATGACTCCCGACCCCAACATGACTTGAATTCTGACCCCGGTTAGACACCTAACCCTAAACCTGACTCCGACCAAACACCTAACCCCGAACCTAACCCCATCCTAGAATCGACTTTCGACTCCCAACCCTGACCACAACCCGGCACCCAACCCTTGACACTAACACCCGACACTGGCCTGACTTGACTTTTGACCCTAACCTCGATCCCTACCGACCCCAACTTGAAACCTGACCCTGATTCGACCTCAACCTTGACGCACTACTCAACACCAAACACCCACCTCGAGCTGACTTTTAACACCTGACATCGACCTCAACCCAGCACTCGACCCCCGATCCCGACATTTGACCCCAACTCGACACTCGACCCTGACTTGACTTGAATTCCAACCCCAACCCCAACCCCACACATGCCCCGAAACTCGACCCTTGCCCTCACCTGACTCGAAACTCGACCCCAACCTGGAACTTGACCCCGACCTGACAACCAACCCTGATTCAACTTTGACCCCGACCTCAACTAGTGATCCGACTCCTGACGTCGACCTGACTCTCGATCCTAACCTCAACTTGAGACCCTACTTTGACCCCTGACTGTGACTTTCAGTCTCAAATCTGACACCGACTTGAGACCCCACTTTCGACCTCGATCCCGACCCGAGACCTAACTCCGGACCCCAACTCAGAATCACTTATTTTAGGAAAAAATATTTTTATGATAACACGAATATATTTCTTTCATACCAAACACACCCTAAAAGTAGAAAAAGCTAAAGAATTTTTTTTAATCTGCGAGTACTTATTTCTTTTCATAATAAGAAGCAATAAATAATACGGATATCCATATTATCCATTGGTTTACCCATTTTTTTATCCATATCAAATATGAATGAGTCAGATATTTTATCCATTTTCACCTAACTCATTTTTCACTTACCTATATCCAAATCGATCCGCCCGTTTGTTGTCCCTGTTTGGGACATAAAATAATTTTTTAATGATCGAGAAATTTTCAAGGGGTGCCCCTATATTCTTCTCCATTTAAACATAAGACTTTTTTTTTATAATGGAAGGGTAAAATACTTAGGTCGGGGGGGGGGGTAGGGAGAGTACTTATGTAAAACAATGATTATAAATGTGGTGAATATGGATCGAACACATGACCTTCAGATCTTCAGTCTGACGCTCTCGCAACTGAGCTATCCCCTCTTGTGTCTTTATAAAGTTAAATCCCTCTTATTCAATAATAATTTTTGGGGTGTGGCACATCTCTTAAGAAAGATATTTAAAGACACAACCAATATTACCCTTTTGATTCTTTCCAAACTCTTTCTAAAAGTAGAGATGTCATATTTGGTTTTTAGAAGTAGTTGAAAACTCCATAAAAAGAAGGGTAATTTTGGAAAAAAATAATTAATACATTCTTGAACTTTGAAAAATTTATTCATTTTGGATGATAAAAAAAATGCCAACAATTTATTTACATTGGACTAGAGGGAGTAGCTATTTAAGTTCATTTGATTTGTGAACAAGTTATACTGAAATTATATGTGGGGCTTATAATACGGGAACTAAATAATAATGGGATTATTAAGTGGAATTTTTTTTATAGATGTTTGGTTCATCAAACTTAAAATGAGATATCGCGGGTGCATATAGTATAAAATCAGAGGCAGAGCCAGGATTTCAAGCTTATACGTTCAGAAATTTTGAGTTAATGAGTTTTACACTGATTATTTGTACATATTTAATAGATTTTTTAAGCCAAATACAAAATTTGCATCAAAATTATTGGGTTACATGGAACTCGGAAGCTTTACTCTAGCTCTACCCCTATGTAGAAGATATGTTTGTATTACATACACTTGATAAACTTTTATTTTCAATTTTAACATTGATATTCTTAAAAACTTCAGGAGCATAGTTTTGGATCGGGGCAAATGTGTCATTTTATTATTTTTTTCCAGAAATTAGTAATTCTCCGAATAGTCATATAGAGTGTGATGTTGAAATAAAACTTATCAAATAACAATATAAATAATCCAGAGATTGTTTATACCTGTTTACCCCTAAATCTATGGTTTAGAGTAACAATTGAATTTGTCTTAGGTCCAATTAGAGCATGAACCGGAAGCCCAAACATGGATGGACCTGCTTGTTACCATGTAAGATATGATACCTGAATCTAGCTCAACCTCAAAATGTAGCTCATGAATTCGTAGAGTACCAATACTATAAAGGTTGTTTTATTGCGCGTCCAATGATTACTTAATCGACCACTATTTTTTAATTCTTCCAGGAAAATAGTCATGATGTGTTGTACTCCCTCCATTTCAAAATAAGCGGTATTTTAGCCTTTTGATTTTGTTTCAAAATAAGTTGTGTTTTACATAATCAAGAAGACATTAAAGATATTTTTTCAATTTAACCCTTACTTAAATGGAAAGAGTTTTACATAATCAAGAAAATCCTAAAGAGTTACATATTTTTAAAGATATTTATTAATAATAAATGGATGCAAATATATTTTTCTTTTTATAAATGAGTAATTTTCATAAGGGGTGTGCCTAACCTAAAAACACCACTTATTTTGAAATGGAGGGAGTATACTATTTCATGAAGAGCACCAAACCAGGGGGAATAGACCTAACCCCTGATATACTTTTTTTTTAAAACAAATATGGGTCGAGCCCATTTTATTCATAAATCAAATTACAAATAGGTCTAGGTTATGATATAACCTAGCCCAAGCATTCCTATATGTCAATCCGATCATTCAGACCAGATTCTTACAGAACATCAATCGACACCTGAGCTAGAGTTTCCAAATCCAACATGATGCCTACATTCATCAATCTGCAGTTCGAACTTCTTCATCTCTGGGTGATAAATCGGCCTCCGTTGCTAGTGACAGTAAAGCAACTCAAAGAGGTGGTTTTCTTTCTCCCTTATCTTCTTCTCCTCGAGTCGTTTGATATAACTTTTTATCTCTTCTAAGCAAGTGGTTATCTGGTAGGAAGATTACTCTGAGGTACAAGTCGTATATCACCTGATGAAGACACCTTTAAAGTTCAAATGGAGAAAAACAAGTCGCCCTAATCTCCTTCGGACCGTTTGTGTTCACTTGGTATGAAAATATTTGGATCTGACCAAGTTGCCTTTTTGATGGAAAGAACTCCTTTTTGTTTTGATGCCCTAGTATAGACTAGGAAGAATGTCACAGTAGCCCTTGTAAATGCAACACTTGTTGTAAATACTCTTAACTATGATGGTATACTTTGAATGTGAATGTTTCCTTTAGCACGACTCCCTTATTCTTCTTATTTTAACCCTCAAATATGGAATCTGAATTTTTTCTATGTTGAGAATCTTCTTTCATGTAGTAGGTAGTTGATTAAAACTTGTAAATATGTGTCTACCATTGCAACCGAGTGCATAATTAGCTAAAGAATATGCTAATTGATTCATTTCTCTGAACGTGTGCCTAATTTTCGTAGTTAATTGATTCAAAATGTCATGTATCCCATCCATTCTATCTGCCACATCCCATGGGGTTTCCCACTCCTTCAATAACATATTTTTTAGACTGAGTGAATCAGTCTCTAAAATAATGTTATAGTTTAGGAAAATGCAATGTTTCAGAGCACACCATATAGCTATCACTTCTGCTTGTATATTTGTAGACTCTCCAATAGCCATAGCTTCTGCATAAATTAAGTTCCCTTCAGAATTCCTGATGCAAAAATCATATGCACTCTCCCCTAGGTTATCTCTGCATGCATCATTAGTGTTGTGTTTGACCCACTGTCCCTATGAAAATTTCCTTCTAACAATTCTATAATAAAGTCTTGGTTGGTAAGCTTGAAGAGAGGCTACCATCTCTCCCCAATGTGTTGGACTTTTAATCCATGGATAACTAAGCTTTAGAAACTGATAAACAGTTCGATTGCATAGCTTAACCATACTATGAAAATTCACATCTTTCCCATGCCTCCTTGAATTCCTCCTCTTCCAAAGTTCCCACAAAAGAATAGGTAGTATAGCCTTATATATCCTCTTCTGTTTACTAGGACCATCCCACCAACTAATAATGACTTGCTGCAAATTTCTTCCATCAATACTTATACCTGCACATTTAGCAAAATACATCCACAGCTTATTGATTATGGAAGATGTTAGAAATGAGTGTGTCATTGTTTCCTACTAGTAGTTGCTGTCACAACAATGGCATCTGGAAGCAAATTGCATCCTCAATCTCATGTGACTATCGACAGTAGCAATTCTCCCCTTCAATACTCTCCATAAGAAAAAACAAATTTTAAAAGGCATCCCCTCTAACCATACATTAGAAAGCCAGCCAACCTCCTCCCTCTTTCTCCTCATTAATTGATAGGCAGAATGGACTGAAAAGTACCTTAAGAATTACCCATCCACCATACTCTATCCAGATATACTGGTGGAGAGATAAACTCCACAATATGAGATGTCATCTCTTCAGAAACCATGCTTCGCAACTTATCCCTTTTCCAGTCTCCATTATGATATACACACACAGATTGCAAGCAAAAAGAATGATAAACACTATGCATTACACGTTCTCACAAAAGCAAATTATACACCTAACTTAGAAGGAAAATTGGTTTTATCATATCTAAATTTGATACTAGGAAGCTTCATTTTGTCCAAAGACTATACTAAGGAAAATATGCTACTTTTTCCAGCTATATACTAGTCCCTATGGACGTAGCTTAAAGTTTAAGTAAGTTTTAATTATATAAATTAAGTTTATAATTTAGAAGCAAATTCATGATTAGAATTTCTTAATAAAGAAGCTAACATATTTTGTTTCTTTTTTAAGTGAAGTTGGCATTTTCGAAGAAGGAAACAATTGTGTTAAGCAACAAAGAAAGGGGGGGGGGGGGGGAAACCTTTTTGAGAAGGAATTGAATTATTTTCAATTCCTAAAGTCAAACCACTAATAAGAGAGGAAAATACCTTCTCAAGAAGGAACTAAATTTATTTTATGAAAAATACATTTACAAGTAGTGTTTTAAAATATGTTTTGGGGCGAGCTCTAGGGAAAGTTTCGGGGAGGAACGTAGTAAAAATATATCGAAGCGACTTATAGAGATGAAAGTATTGTGAGGCGTAAGCCTCATCAGTCTGTGTGTATGCTTAGGTGTTAGATGAGTTTTTATTTTGGGTCATAAGTCTAGAAAACATCTCCTAAATAAATTAAATTACTAAAGAAGTCCTAAATTAATCCTAAAAAACATAAAATTCAACTTATTATTAAATTTGTATAAGTTCAAAAACTTAAAAATGTAAATATTTTTTTTCTTAGCCCTAATTTTTATTTTTTCTATTCGTCTTTCACTGGATAAAGGAGAAAAATGATTAATGTGCAAACTGCGAAGCAAAAGTGAATCATCCTTCGTCACTTGCTCTAGTTTGATCCTTCTGATTATAAGTTCCTTCCTTGTGCTGTTTTTTACAAGTTAATTTATAAATTTCTACTCAATTTCTTAAAAAGTCTAATTAATCTTTTGAGATGAGTAGTTCTGATTATTTTCTTTAGTCAATTATTGATTTTGATTAACATTTTAAGATGAAATAGTTTTGTGTATATTTTCACTTATTTTATATTTTCTTGAATTTTCTATGCAATTTTATCTTTTTTATTTAATTTATAAAAATATCAAAAATTAAAAGTCCGCGAGGCTTATATCTCAGCGCCTCGAGGCTTACACCTGTGGGGAAGAAAGTATCGTGAGACATAAGCCCCATCAATATGGGCATATGCTTAGATGTTGGACGAGTTTTTATTTTGGGGCGTTCACCCAAAAAACCTCTCCTAACTTAATTAAAATCTCTAAAAACAATACTTAAATTACCAAAAACAAAAGTTTCAACTTATTATTAAATTTTAAGAGGTTCAAAAACTTTAAAATCTAAATATTTTTTATTCTTAGCCCTAGTTTTTATTCTTTTCTTCCTTTGCCAGGTTAAAGGGGAAATGATTGATATGCAAACTGCAAAGCAAAAACGCATTATCCTTCATCACTTACTCTGGTTTGATGCTTTCGATTGAAGATTTCTTCTCTGTGTTTCTTTTTTTACAAGTTAATTTATATATTTCTACTCATTTTTTTTAAAAAGTCTAATTAATCTTTTGAGACGAGCAATTCTAATTATTTTTCTTTAGTCAATTTTTGATTTTGATTAATGTTTTAAGATGAAGTAGTTCTATGTAGATTTCTACTTATTTTATATTTCTTGAATTTTCTATAATTTCTATCTAATTTTATCTTTTTATTATTTATTTTTATTACATAAACTTATAAAAATATTAGAAATTAAAGATTTACGGGGGCTTATGCTTCAACGCCTCAAGGCTTACACCTCGCTTCGATCAGGTAAAATGCCTCGTCTCATGTCCGTGCTTTTTTAAAACACTGTTTACAAGAAGGAATTAAATTGTTTTCATTCCTAAAGATATCATAACGTAAATAAAGAAGAAAAATACGTTTAAAAAGGAATGATATTGTCTTTAAAATATAAAGATATTCCTAAAAGAATACGAGTACAACTTTTCGTCCTCTTGAATTTCAAAATGACTAAAAGTTGTAGGGAGCTAAATGTACGTTAACACCAAAAATGGAGTTTTGTATCGGTAAAGATATGTCAAGAGCGAAGACTATTTGATCAAACACGTGGAAGCGTACATAAAAAAGACCATAGTCAATCGATGAATTGGTCAACATCGATCAAGCCAACGATTAGTTAGATCATCTAAGAGTTACCAATCATATATGCCTAATTAGCATGGAATAATAGGAACCTGACTGGAATGATCCATCCAGAAAAGTTGAGAGTGTTCGAACCACGGATAACTCAAATAATGGACAGGTTCTGAGATTTTAAGAATTTCATGTAATTCCATTAATTCCCAGGATCTTAGTCATGTCACATTGAAACGGCCGAAAATCATGAAAAATAAGATATTATTAGCTAACATATAAAATCTTTTACTTTTCCACAATTATATCTATCAGATTTTCACCTAATTACACCCGACTCTTACGATTATTCTCTATCCATCTTTAACTATTGTTCTTCTACAACTCACCTGATCTGAGTTGGGAGAATCAACAAAAATATTTCTATCCTTTATTTTTATTTCCTTCATAAAAGTATGTTGTTACTGTGTGTGTGTTTTTTTTTTTTTGTGTATATATATATATATAAGTTTTCTAATGCTTCAGAAGGAAAAACTTAAAGGGTCTAAATAACAAAAATGAAATTTGTTAAATTCCTGTAACCTAATTTCACCAACAAAAAAAAGGGGGAAGAATTAATATTCTCATATACATGGATGAACTAAACCCAAGGAATTTAAAATGTTAAATTTTTATATAGATCCAGAAGAAGGTGTTAAGTATCCTCGCGATTATTTTATTAATTTATTTTGGCTTTAAAAAATTCAATAAGATATATTCAATGAAATGCAAATATTTTTTTCGAGAGCGACTTCCGTTTTTAGATTGATATTTTGGGGCATGAAAAAAGAGACACATTTGTTGAAAGCGAGTAAACAAGCAAGCAATCAAAGGACCTAGGATTTTCCTTACAACTCAAAGCGAAGACCTGAAATTGATTTGGTTAAAAATTAATCCAAATAGAAAAAACTAAAATTGAACTAAAGCAGTTCGTCGTTAATGAACTCTAATTGCAGAATAGGGAGAGAACAAGAAGAGATGAAGAGATCTTTATGTGAAATGTATTGAGCTTTAACTTTACCATGTTAGATTTTTTTTCTAATAAAGTGGCAATCAATCTTTATGTGTTTGGTCCTCTCATGATAGACTGGATTGACAGCAATTTGCAAGGCTAACTTGCTGTCACTAAATACTTCTATAGGTAGAGTGATCTTGACTTCTAATTCTATCAATAATCCAAGTAACCAAGTAAGCTCAGGCACAGTAGTTTCTACATTCTGCTTCAGCAGAGCTTCTGAAAATAGTAGTTTGTTTCTTATATTTTCAATATACCAATGAGTCACCAAGTTTGATTAGGAAACCTGTGATAGACCTTCTTGTGTGTGAGAATGCTGCCGAATCAGCATCACAATATGCAGTTATGTTTGGATAGGATTACTGGACATAAGAGCACCTTGTCCAGGTTGTGATTTAATGTACCTAACAACTTTCATGTTATTTTCATATGGGACTTCTTTGGTTGTTGTGAGTACCGACTTAGTGTTTGAGCATTATAATTAATGTCAGGTCTAGTACCTGTGAGATACAATAGTTTTCCTACTAATCTCTGATAGGCACTCACATCAGACAGTAGGGGGTTTCCTTTGTTGTTGCTTGTATACTCATCATACTTTTTAGTTATCAGTTTGATATTAGTATCCATGAGAGTAGTAAATGGATTAGAACCTACAAGTCCAAGTTTAGATATTAGCTCAAATGAGTACTTCCTTTGGCTCATCAAAATTCCTTCTTTAGATCTGACAAACTCTATCCCAAGAAAGTATTTTAATTCTCCTAAGTCCTTCATCTTGAATGCTTGTTGTAGTGCTTGCTTTGTTTCTTCAATTTGTTTCAGACTGTCTCTAGTCACTACCATATCATCCACATAGATTAGTATCATTACTATCCCAAACTCAGACATCTTTATATAAAGAGAATGATCATATTGGCTTTGATTGAACTTAAGCTTTTGTAGAGCCTTTGACAGTTTGGCATTCTACTGTCTTGGTACTTGTTTCAATCCATCTAGGAATTTAATGAGCCTACATACAGGTTTGCATTTTATTCCCCTTGACTCAGAATTCCCTGTGGTAGTTCTATGTATATCTCATCATGGAGATCACCTTGTAAGAAGCTAAGGCATTGTACATATCTATTTGGTGTATGTGCCAATGACTAAATACTGCTAAGGCCAACACTATCCTAACGATGATCATTTTTACCACAAGAGAGAAGGTATCCTAATAGTCAATGCGTTCTTGTTGACTATAGCCTTTAGCTACTAGTATAGCCTTGAACCTTTCCATCTCTCTTGATGCTTTATATTTGATCTTGTAAATCCATTTGCAGCCAATTAGTCTTTTTCCCTCTGGTAGATTTACTGTATCCAATGTGAGGTTGCTTTGAAGTGTAACTATTTCTGACTGCATTGCTTCAATCCTCTTTGGATCTTTGATAGCTTCTGAACAATTTCTAGGTTCTATAATAGTAGAAAAAGAACATAAGTAATTTTGATAGTGAGCAATAGTTTGTTATAGGATAAGTAGTTTGAGATAGGATAAGGTGTGTCCTGATTCTGTCTTAAAAACACAAAGTCTTTGATCCATATTGGTATTTGCTTGTTCTTATTGGATCTTCTAGATGGTGCATGATCTTTTACTGCAACATGTGGAAACTGAACATGCTCCCGACCTTGAATGAGATATTCATGTGATACTTGGGGAGCATGATCAACCTGCTCAATTCCATTAGTATCTATATTGAAATTTTCAATATCATATTCCATAGGATTTTCAGCAGCATTAGACATGGAATATTGTATATTGAAAAAAAGAGAGACTCAATAGAATGAGTCATAAATGGAAAAACATCCTCTTTGAACACTATATTTCTATTAACAAAGAATGATTTAATACTAATGTCATATAGAACATCTCCTTTTTGAGTCTCAGAGTATCCCATAAAGACAACTGTTCTAGTTCTAGGTTCCATTTTATTAGTTTTAACATAACACAGACACCCGAACACTCTCATATGCAGTAAGAAGGGCTTCCTATTATATAATTTTTCATATGGAGACATGCCTATCAGAGAGGAAGGAAGTATGTTGATAATACATATAACAGTTCAAACACAATGGCCCCAAAAACTTATTGGAATTTTAGGTTGAAACCTAAGAGCTTTTGTGACTTCCAAAATGTGTTGGCATTTCCTCTTAGCTACACCATGTTGCTGAAGGAAATATGCACAAGACCTTTGATGGATAACATCAAAATTGGTGAAAATGTTAGTGTAGATATCATTTACAAACTCAGTGCCATTGTCAGTTCTACATATCTTAACAGTTTTATTAAATTGAGTCTGAACTAGCATTAAAAACTATTGAATTGTTATACAAGCATCAGATTTTAATTTAAGAAGATAAACCCAAGTTATTCTTGTATAGTCATCCACAATAGTAAAAAAAATACTTATTTCTATTAACTGTGGGAGTTTTATAGGGACCCCAATGTCCATGTGAATCATATCAAATGCACTACTGCTTTAATATTGCCAGAAGGAAATGGAAATCTAAATTTTTTGCACTAGGACACACTCTACACTTATTTATGACTCCAGCTATGGACTCAGACTTGCTAGATAGTAGCTCATTGAGTACAATAATTGATACATGCCCAAGTCTTCTATGTCACAAGCTTATATCTAGTTCATTCATAAAAGTTAAATGCTGAGAACTGTTAGCAGCTAAGTTGACTTCATGAGTAGATTGATCAATTTTCTGATTGAGTAGGTATAGGTCATCTTCTACTCTACCAATCTCCTTCACCTTCCCACTTGAGAGATCCTGAAAAATGCAAAATCGGAAAAAAAGAAGACTCCACAGTGTAATTCCAGTAGATGAAGACGAGTTCTGTGATCAGGAACCTCGTGTAGCTATGATACCATGAACTAAATCAGTTCATTATTGATGAACTCTAATCGCAGAATAGGGAGAGAACAAGAAGAGAGAAAGAGATCAAGTAGTTTGTATGATTCGAAAAAGTGTATTTTACAATGCCAAGTATGACTCTATTTTATAGACATCACAACGATCAACTTGTAACTAACTTAATATCTAGTGACTACCTCTAACTAGTTTAGTTAATCAAGTAACTAACATTAACTAACTCTAGCAACCATTAGCCTTAAGTTCAGGCTTCATATTCCTTCTTCAACAAAAAATTATATTTTTTTAGGTTTAGTTAAACTTTTAAATATTGATAATATTTGATTTGATTTTGATTAAAAAAATTAAAGAAGAGAACTAAACCGAATCGATATATTATGTATACAATTTTTGTAATCATATATATACATAACATATTAATTTAGATAAATAATTTTAAATTTCTTATATATTTTTCACCAAAAAAATTATGTTGGCTTGCAATTATGCTATCACTTATTGAGTGAAACATGTCTGATTGGTGTTTAAGCAGATTTGACTTATTTATATCGGTGGTTGTTCTAACTTTCTTGAATCTGTTCAAGTTTCATTTGCAGGTTTATTTTGAATTCTAACTAATTATCTGTAGCTTTTTAAATTAGATCAAAATTACCATAAATTTATAAAGTTTAAGTTATATATATATATATATATATATATATATATATATATATATATATATATATATATATATATATATATATATATTATTTTTTCCCTTTCTTTCAAGAATATTAGCTTTGTAGTATTTTAATTTACAAAAAATTATCATAATACTCCTTGCATTTACATTTGAAGCCTCCAATTTTAATTAAGATAGTACATAGTTAAATATATTTGACTTATTTTAAATATATTTTAATGAAATAATATTACATTTACCTAACAAAATTTTTAAGAAAAGCTTAAATATGCCATTAAACTTTTAAAAATAGCTCAAGTATATCATCAATAGTTGAGCTTATTTATGTCATTGTTGTGATACATTTGGTGCATTCGTGCCATTAATTATTAACTGAGCCCTACTACTACCAGATTTTGCCATGTAGCATTGTCTAAGCCCTTTATTACTTACTAACCCATCCCCTTTTATAAATGAAACACGTGAGTCATTTCTGAAAGTTTAGTGGTATATTTGAATCTTTGTTAACCCCTTTTAACATATGCCTCTCTTAGGTAATAAAATTAACTTATATTATTTTTTGGGTGAAAATTATTTTCATCCCCCAATTTTACTTTAAAAATCAAACTCACCCCCTCAACTTTAAACAATAGACATTCCCTTCCCCCCCCCCCCCCCCCCCCCCCTATCCTAATTGACTTTTTAAAATGTCTATTCTACCCTTCAATCCTCCATGTATATAATACTTTCTTATATTATATATAATATTTATTTTTTAATATAGATATTTATAGTTTCTTATTTAAATTCACTAACATTATAAGTAAAACAATACTTTTATGAATTTGTCACAAAATCAAATGCTATTTAGTATTTTTTATTATTGATATTAAAATATTATATGCATTAAATATGTATACATGTATGTGCATGCATGTGTGTGTATTTATGTTTCTCCTTTTTCTTATCCTCTATTGTCTATATAAATAAATAAAATTTGATTGTTATTAACAAAATATTTTGTAACATATAACTTTAAATTAATTTACATTATAAATAAATAATTTTAAAATTTATTTTTATTTTATTTAATTTGTTTGTATTTGGTACATTGAAATATATTTATAAAATTATTATTATGTTTTATTTTCACTTGTATAAATAAATATTAGAGTTTTAATTATTATTAGTAAAATTATTTTTTATTCTGCTAATTTACTTTATTATAGAATGTCATTAACATACTCAATTAGTATTTTTTAATTTTATTTTTTTCTCAAAAGTTAATATTTATTAAAAAATTATTTCATAAGATTAAAGGTTGGTTCTTCGCTTTCCTTATAGAATGAAAGTTGCTATGAAGCCTCTCTCCTTAGAGTCAAGTGGCTGAATGCCCCTACTACTTATATATATATATGTATGTATGTATGTATGTATATATGTTATAATTTTTAAAAAAAATGAAAGGAAGAAGACAAATTTGATAATGTAAGGGTAAAACAGACATTTTTAAAAGTCAATTAGGATTAAGGGGGAAGAATATCTATTGTTCAAAGTTGAGGGGAGAGTTTGATTTTTAAAGCAAACTTGGGAGGTGAAAATCATTTTCACCTATTATTTTTCTGCTTATCATTGATGCATGGCATTCAACCTTTTAGAATCATATTCATATATAAACCTCCCTCTTTTTAATTTAATGTAATAAACTTATAATTTTATATATTAAATTTATAAGGAAAAATTTCTCCCTTATACTAGTAGAATTATTATTTTTATGTGAAAAACTATACTCTCTTGTTTAATTGGGTTATGAATATAATCTTATAGTATATCATTCACAATTTTTAGATATTTTAAGATTTTTTACAAAAAATTTAAAAAAAAAACACATAAAATTTACTAAAGAAAAAAAAGAGATGAGTTTAAAAGAGAGTACCCTAGTGAAAGTATAGTTGGGTATGAAAAGTACATGAGTGTGTGAATTAAGAGTATGCATGTGTTTTTATAGTGGAATTTTAGGATATTACAGTGGCTGGATTGTGATGATGGCTTGGAAAAATGACTTAATATTTATTTTAAGGAAAAAAAAAGATAGGTTTAAAATAGAGTACACTAATGAGGTATAGCTGGACATAAAAGTACATATAAATGTGTGAATTAAGAGTATATGTCTTTTTATGGTAAAATTTGGGGAGTTAATAGTGGTTGGAGCATGATAAGAGATTGGAAAAAGACTCAAATATGCTACTGGATTTTTAGAAATGGCTCACATATGGCACTCGTAAAAAGTGATGGGGCTGGTAAGTAATGAAGGGCTTAGATAGTGCCACGTGACAAAATTTAGTAGTAGTATGGCTCCATTAGTAATTAGTGGCATGATTGAACCATATGGTGTCACGATGATGACATCAATAAGCCCAACTATTAACGGATGAAATAAATTAGTCAGTTTTAAATGCTCGATGCCATATTTGAGTTTTTTTCTAAAATTTTTATCACTTTATTTGTTTGTTTAATGTCAAGAAATAATAATAGAAATAAAAAGAGAGTATACATTTATGTATGGTTAAAAATCGAACAACAAAATCAAAATCAATAACAATCAAACCAATAAACATATATTCTGCATATTTGATTTGATTTTAATTAATAATGTAAAAACCAACTAAATTATTTTGATTTTAAGTAAGAACCCAAATTGAATTGTAAACACCCCTAGACTCGAACATATGTAGAGCTGAAAGGTTCAATTGAATATTGTACCATATGATAAAAATAGAACAAAATTGGAATAATTCTTATTACAAAGGCGATTTGAAATATTATATTAAATTTCTGTCATAAATTTCTGACTCTGCTACTGTAGTGATAAATAGGCCTGGGCATCGAGCCGAGCAAGCCAAGCCCGAGCTGAGCCTAACCGAGCCGAGCCTTATCGAGCTTTAAATAGTACTAAGTTGAGCCTAGCCGAGTCTGAGCTGACTCTTTTTTATCTAGACTTTTTTATATTTTTTATAAATTTTATTTACCTAATTAATACTTATAGATCTCAAGACATTTTCTCAATAATTCAAAAAAATTATACCCACCTTAATAAAAGGATATCAAAGGATTATAAGTTGACAAATAATATTTTTTTTTGGTAATTGTAGGAAGAAAAATAAAGAGACGAATAATATTATATTTTTTAAAAATTGAAATAAAACATAACCACATTTGACAACAACCAAATCAATGAATACGTATTATTTTTGATTTGACTTGATTTTGATAATTGAAAACTTAATTTGATTTTGATTATAATAAAAAATTGACCCAAATCGAACTATGAACACTCATACTGATATAGTAAGCTTAAGTTGCATTGTGGTTAAGAATTTACTAACATTGGATAAATATTAATTATATAATATTAAATTAATAAAATATGTTAAGTTAATTTTCTAATGTACTTCGTAATTGAGTTTAATGAAAAGATATTATTTCTTAAATCGAGCCAGCTCAATCGAGCCCGAGCTTTGACCGAGCTGAACTTTTTTCCAAAACGAAGCGAATCGAGCCGAACTAAATACATGTGAGCCGAGCCGAGCTCCGAACTAGCTTGGCTCTTTGCACAGGCCTAGTGATAAACTTAACCATTCCTTTGGAATTTTGTCCTGGAATATTCTGAAAACAGTATCAGAATTCCTCACTGAAGTCCCTATTTCTCGATTCTCTTAATATGCAGAGATGCATATAGTTAAGTCAGTAGAAGGCAATTGATGCTTTATTCTCGACGATGAACCAAATTCCCCTTCACAAAATCGACTTCTTCTTGGTTCTTCGTCCATGTTGGAAAATCAAATTCATCTCCGGCGATTCTCTTTCGCGAGAGGGAATTAAAATCTCTATTCAAAATCAGAGCTTCTTCTTCATCTATCAACTCTTCGATTTGCATTTTCACAGAGAAATTACTGGATGATTTTTGGTTTCGCGAGATCAAATCGACATCTCTGTACAGAATTACAGGATTCTTTATCATCTAAGGACAACGTGAGTGAATGCGGCGGCGGTGATTGTTCATGCGCCATGTCTGATGGTTTGTTGAATCTGAAGAAGAAGAAGAAAAGAAAAACAGAGTATAATGAGAATAGTTTCTTTGAAGCCTCTTTTTTGTAGAGCTTAAATTTCTGTTTTTTTTTACCCTTCCTATTTTGAATTGGAGAAGGAGAATAGAATTCCTATTCCAGATCAAAATTGGAACTGGAGAATAGCAGGATTAAACCTTCCGGTTCCGAATGAAATATGGAATAAACAATAAGGGTTTGTTTGGTAAGCTGAGAAAAAAAAGTCTTCAGTTAAAAAAGGCATAATATATAAACATGCCCTCTAACCATTTATTCACCAAAACATGGCTTTTCCTCTCTTCTCAGTTCTCATCTCATTCATACTGTGGCATATTTGGCTAAATTGTAATCGCAACTTATTTAACCATCAATGACATCTATGTTTACTACAAGAAGTCTGAGTATTTTGACTGCGTCCTTCCAAGTTGTATGAAACAACAATCTGATATAAATAAAAGGATGAGATCGAGCCATCCTCATTGACTGGATAATTGCTTTTGAATGTGAATCTTATCAATAGACGTTGCTCATATCTTTCTTCTTGATAGAACTATATCTGGTTCAGGATGAAATGCTTAGATTCCCACCATCAAGGGTAGCAGCTGAAGCAAGCTTTATAGTAGGCACAATGCTGAATTAGCAGCTTTTGGAATGCTCGAGATTTATGGCTTCTTTCCATCAAAATGCAGCACGTGGAAAGCATATAAATGATTCAACTGGTTCAGATAGTCATTTTTGGGAACCAATCTTATTGGTCTCAAATATTTGTTATGCCAGCTAAAGTTTTGAAGATGATAGAAGCTTATTGCAGGAGTTATATTTGGTCAGGGGCTAATACCATCACCAAGAGAGCTTTAGTATCTTGGGACAAGGTATGCTCTCCTAAGGTTGTTGGGGACTCAGTTTGGTGAAGCTAAAGCTGTTATAACAAGGCTGCTATTACCAAGGTGTGCTGGGAATTGGCCAATAGGAAGGATAAACTTTGGATTAGGTGGATCCATTGTTATTATATAAAGGACCAGGAGCTAACTACTATGAACCATCCCACAGCAAGCTTGCTGGATGGTTCGAAAGATAATGCAAGCTAGAGGCAATATGGCTGTCGTACCTCCAAATAGGAGTAATGTCGTCAAGAATGTTTATCTGACATGGTGATGTACCTAAAGTCTCATGGAAAGGGCTACTGTATCATAACCAGGCCAGACCTAAAGCTATATTCACCATATGGTTGCAAGTGCAGGGAAGACTGCTTACAGCTGACAGAGTATTGAAATGGGGCATCCATATTGATAACATGTGTAGTCTCTACAAAGCTGCAGTGGAGACTAGAGACTATTTGTTTGCAGAATCTATATGTACACAGTATATCTGGAACAAGTTACTTAGGTGGGTGAATCTTCAATATTTCAGGTTATACTTCATGGGCAGATATGATGCAATGGATTCTTAAGAAGACCAAAGGAAGGGTCCCTTGGCACAGCTGCTGAAACTAGTTTACACTGAGTTTACACATAGTGTTTGCTAGAGAGAAATGTAAGAGTTTTTGAAAAAAGAGAATAGCAACATGAGATATTAGCTAGGTAGATTGCTTGCACCACTTGTCTCAGGGCTGCAGTTTCGATTAGGGCAGTGCTAAGCAATTGTAAGTACTAGTGGCAAGGCCTAGTGGGTGAGACATACCTGGGTAGTGTTTAAAGTCTGGTTGGCTGAGATTTTCTTTTGAGTAAGCAGTATGTGTTATCCTGCTCTGTTGTAATTCTTGCATTTGATGATTAATAAAATATCTAATTACCAAAAAAATAAAAATAAAGGGAAAAAGTTCAAATATGCTATCGAACTTTAGGAAAAGGTTCATCCATGCTATTCGTTAAAAGTTGGGCTCATTTATGCTACTGTCGTTATTCTGAGGGGTCATCTATGCTATTATTTTTTAACAGAACCAAAACATGATTTTTGAAAACTAGATTGGATATGTGGTAGAATTTTAGTGGACCAAGTCAATTAAAAAATCCACCTATTAAACTTCCCATCCAACCTAAATCTACCCGATCTATGACCATTAAAACCCACAAATTTTTTAACCTGACCCACGATAAAACCACACCCCTCATCCAATTTACATGTCGTTAATACTACTCCAAACACCTATACCCCTATCATCTTCGTCTTCCTTTTTTCAGACTGCTTCTTCTTCAAAATTTATGATCAAGGAGATTTAAAATTCTGAAATTAGGAATTATATATATAGTAGTATATCTCTGTTTTTAAAATGTGAATGAGAATAGTTTAGATGGGGTTTCGGACCTTTGCTCAATAAGAAAAGGTTGATTGGTGGAATGGTTTGACCATGTGATACCTATATCTGCAAATGCATCCATAAATGTGCATTTTGCTGATACTAGCAAGAAAAACCTTTTGCAACTGAGACCATGAAGATAGAGGGAAAAGGAGAAATCAATCGTTATCTGAATGTTATAGCAGTGAACAATCTTCCATGAAGATGACAATTATTTTGGCCACTTCAAAATCTTATGTTCCATTTTATTTGACCTGCTAGGTGTTTATGAAGAAGAAATGGTTTGAAAAAAAGGAAAAAAAAGATGATGGGGTTTAGGTATTTGGAGGAGTATTAATGGGCATGTAAATTGGATGAAGGGTGGGGTTTTATTCTAGGTCAGATTAAAAAATTTGTGGGTTTTAATGGTGATAGGTTGGGTAGATTTAGGTTGGATAGATAGTTTAATAAGTGAGTTTTTTAATCGACTTGACCCACTTAAATGCTGCCACGTGTCCAATTTGGTTTTGAAAAATTATTTTTGAGTCTGTTAAAAAATAATGGCATAGATGACACCCTTAGAGTAATGGTAGTGACATAAATAAGCCAATTTTCAACGGATGACATGAATGAACCTTTTTTGAAAGTTTGATTACATATTTGAGCTTTTTCTC
The DNA here is from genome assembly GCA_035772735.1 of Datura wrightii. Classification (NCBI taxonomy): domain Eukaryota; kingdom Viridiplantae; phylum Streptophyta; class Magnoliopsida; order Solanales; family Solanaceae; genus Datura; species Datura wrightii. Next base: position 13,976,085 of record JASDFA010000001.1, read on the forward strand.
ATAAATAAATGATGCAACTGCATGCTTATTTGTTTATTTGGTTTCATCGTTCATGTACATTGATACATTGCTGGTATTTCTCGCAATCTAGTTTTTCACATCTATTCTTTTTGGGGTGAAACATTAAATGCTATTTTATTGAGATTCTATTACATAGCATAATTTTCCCAGGATACATAGTATGTAGACAACTGTTTTCAAAAGAAGAAACTGCGAGTTATTAGGAGGTACATCATATAATATTAAACTTCCAAAACATCCAAGTTGCATTTTTAGCTAAATAACTTTAAATATGTAGGTCCAAAGTTGGCCACTAGCAGTGTGAATCTGGACTAGTTAGCACAGTGGGTATCCAAAATTGGATCTTTAAAACCAGGAAAAGAAACAAAAAGAGGCTAGAAAATATAAAGCTTGGCTTGAGATCGGCAGAGTCGATTAAACTGGAAAGAGAGGACAGAATCAGGAATAAATGCATGTCTACCCCTTAGGGAACTTGTCTTGCACAAAGTAAAACAAAACAATGATTTTATAGCGGAAGTCTCTGGTACCGAAATGGTACTATCAATGAATTAGATGCATCATTCATTTTAAGAAAACCTTTTCATAAATTTGGTGGAGGATCTTGGCAAATCTACCCGTTTCTCAGCCAATCGAGATAAATATTGGGACAAACTGTTCATTGAACATCTATTGCACGTTCTTCTCTTTGATATGATAATGAACTTCTCCGAAACTGTTGCATTCTTTAGCAAAAGTTTCAAAAGGTTGAAGAACATGACAAAGCAATGATTTTGTAGAAGTCTCTGGTACAGAAATGGTCCTATCAAGGAATTAGATACATCATTTATTCTCAAAAAAACCTTTTCAATATGAAATTTACTACCTAACTGTTTGAATTTGAACTAAAGTTGACAGGTTAATTGCAGTACCTTGAATATTTGTAGCACTACTTCAAATTATTAGTCATGAAATGGTACTCGTTATTGAAATATTTAAGTCCTCTTTGAATTTTGTGAATTGCACAATGAATGCCATTTCTAAACAAAACCACAAACAACACTTTATGAGTTTTCCATTTAAAGCATATATTTTAGTACTATATCCATGTACTCCATCTCCTGAAAAAACTGAATGCATCCAAGCAAAAATATGGAGTTTGAGTTGATAATACTTTAGATTTGTAGTGTTGCATTTCGTTCTGTTCGATACTGGATACTATTATTTTTTTTTGAAACTCGTATAGTTACGCGATTGTGAATTATAAGTATAAGGATATTTCAAACAAGAAGAGCCCTAAATTGGTCAAGGGTCACTTGATTGTCCAATATGCTTATCAGAATTTGAGCATGGAGAGAAAGGGGAGAGAGCTGAACATATATATATATATATATCCACTTTGTAGGAGTGTGATTATATCAAAGGAAGAGTATCAAAAACCAGAAGATGAAGGAAAAAGAAAGAAGAGAACGCAGGGGTATAATATCATTGAATGTGCAGCAAAAAGAACTAATGAGAAACCGAGCTGCCATAACATTTCGTATGCCATAAGGGTAACTCCAAAAGAACAGTAATTATATATGAAGAATTTAACGATGAATGATTGCATGAGAAGTTTATCATAAACTATATTATCCAGTCAAGTTACCCTAACTTGGATTTGACATTTCAGCATTAACCAGTCAACATCATTAGTGAATGTACAAATATGCATTCTCTATTTATTATGCTTGGATTATAGAGACTTGAATTGGAAAATAAAAATTAAAAAGATAAGCACATATTCAAAAAACATTCCTAAAAAATATGGTTATCGTCGGTTGTTAAGTTCTTTGAAATTAAAAGTTAACGGCTGATTTGGTCGTTAGAGGTTCTTTAGTGCCCACATAAATTTCTCCCGCTATACTCCCTTTTAGAGCCCAAAATCCTTAAATGGCAATAACAAATTCGGTCATTATAAGTTACCATGGTTGATTTTGACAGTTCAGCATTAACCAGTCAACATCATCAGTGAATCTACAAATTTACATTATCTATTTATTATGTTTGGGTTATAGGAACTTGAACTGGAAAATAAGAATTAAAAAGATAAACACATATTCAAAAAAAATTCCTAAAAAATTTGGTCATCGTCGATCGTTAAAAGCTTTGAAATTAAAAGTTAATAATCGGATTTGGTTGTTAGAGATTTCCTATAACGAAATAAATTTTGACCGCTATGTTCCTTTTTAATAATCAAATTTCCCATGGTTGATTATCATTCTAGTCGTTGATTATCAAATTTCCCATGGGTGATTATCATTCTTCTTTAACGGCAACTGTGTAGCAACAATTATTATGGCTGCTAAATCCAATCCGAAAATGGCAAATTATGCCCTTCAAAATGTACATTTTTGTGGCCGGTAAATTTAATTAAACTGCCACTAAAAGTGACAATTTATAACGATAATTATTTGTGGCAATTGTAATGGCTACGATAAAATGTCCTAAAAAACATAATATATCTATTTATGTCTCACAAATAAAGAAAGTACTAATCCAAAACATTAATGTAACCTCAACTAAAAACACATATTGTTTTAACTAAATGACTAATATCATTATATAATAAATCATATCGAAAACCACAAATGATAGTTTTCAAATAATTTTCACAACTCTTCATCATATTGATATCTTTCAAATGCTAAATTTTCAAACAACAGATGATATGACCTGAAATAATAATATAATTTTGTCAATGAATAAAATATAATGTAAAAATACACGCATGTTAATTTCTAAATAATTATACAAATCTGAATTCTTCCAATATGCCCATCAGTGAGCTTATAAACTAATATTTTTTTAGCATCATCATGTAGGAAATCATATCGAAGGTAGATGGACGTAATATGTGCTTAAACAAGCTAGACTAAATAGAAAATCATGCATCAATTCTTTTACAAAATTACTTTATATTTTAGAGCAATTTTTCTGTGGAATATATACAATTATAATGTTTTTTTGAAGACCATTATTTCCCCTTTTAAGGGAGAAAAATAATTCATACAACAATTTATTATGTCATGTTAGTTTTTAGCAGCTGAAATATTCACTATGAATTTGTTGACAATTTTTTTTATTATTTAAAATAACGTTTTTCATATAAATTCCAAATATAATTTGATTGCGAAGTGATGAGTATAAATAATTCAGCCAATAACATCAGCAACACGTGAAAACTAATGCTTTGTATTACATACTTTTGTTGGTACTGACACCATGAACATGCGGAAGAGAGGTTCATTTACTTGTGGTGTTAAAAGGTCATAGAAACTCCAAGCACTGAAATTAGAGTAGTTGTGTCATCTCCGCCAATCAGCAATCTACAAAAAGATAACAACAAAGTTATCAAATAGGACAAATCTGTTTTCTGGTGACCTTCTGTGCTATTAGGAAGTAACAACTAATAATAACAAACATTTGTGTTACTATTTGAGAAATCATGAAGCCAGTAAAAAAATTTCAGATCATATATATATATATATATATATATAATGGTGTTTTTGGTAAGAACGCAACAACTAACCATGCCTAGTATGCGTAACCACACGATGCATGGGCAATATTTAAGAAAGATAATCATAAAATTTATTTGTCCGTGGAAAATAGTACACAATACTCTTCTTTTAATTAGTTTTATCTTATCATGCAATAAGTTAATTTATATACCACGGATTGTAAGATATAAATTTAAAAGAATCAATAATTATCTATTTATATATATAGCGGACTATCAAAACTTTCTTTCTAATTATGAAAGAAACCATAAGAATGTGAAAAGGATTTCATTTGTTGTAAATAACTTATATAAGCATAAAGTAGGTAAATGCTTCTAGTCCTTAAATGACAGATCTCATATTACCTTCAAAGAAGTGTCTTTATACATACATGCTTTTTAAAGTTAATTAAGAAATGTAAGAAAGTGTTTTTTTATATGAAAGAAAACTGGAGCTAGAGAGCAATTTTATATATTGTGAATGAATCCAAGTAATATTAAGATGCTACTTTGTGTTATATGCTTCTATCTTTCTGAAACATCAACAAGCTTCAGAGTTTTTTGACCCCGATCTGGGCATAAGCAGCCATAAGAAAACCACGACAAAGAGATACTAGCACTAACTTCACTCAAATGTCATCATCCTAAAGTACAACAACTACAGATTATTTGCTAAAACAGAACAGAAGGGACCTTGATCCTCTTTCTTCCAAGTAAAAGCAAACAATGAGAGAGAGAGAAAGAAAATCAGGTGTCCATCATAGAATCTTGATGCTATTGACCAAAGAAAGCAAGATAAAGCATTTCAAGATCCCTATTATTGTAAGAAAACATGTGGTTTGCCACTCTTGAAAGTTCCAAGGAAACGAAAATTCAAAACACATATTTGTTTCTAATATGCTGAGACAAAAATAACTTTCAGCATGGTCATGCTAAGCGAACTCTTGGTAAATAGTCACCAAATTTGTTGATGATCTTGGGCTGTCTAACAATTTCTTAGCCAACTGTGATAAATGCTTGGACGTACAGTTCTCTGAACAAGTGCAATATTTTCTTGTCTTTGCTACAATAACAAGCTTCTGCAAAGCCACCGTATTCCTTAGTAGAAATTTTGAAATTTCGAAAAGCTTACAGAGCCCCTCTTCAGACCATTCCTTCAAACATCTTGTTTCATAGCCGATAATTTTGACGTTCTTGAGATTGGGAAACACAATGTTTGGAGTCCAATTACTTGGAAAATTGATGTTATCTGCTTCGGCGAAATAGCTTTGCATAAGCAGGCAGGGGGTATCACGACACTGGAACAAAGAATAACATCAGGATCAAGAGGCCTATCAGAAGTATTCTACAGAAGGCAAACTAAATGATCTCAAAGTAGAATAATTCTCAAAATCCATAAACCTGAACAGTCCTATCAGAAATAAACCAAGCGAAAAGAGATCTACTGGACAGAAAGCAACTATTCTGACCATTTATTTTTAGTTCTACAAAGACATCATATTCTTAATGATATTATATTTTCATTCTCCTTAAGAAACTCCTTTGAAGAAAGGGTTTTTTTTTCGAAAAGAAGATAATCGAGATAAATTATGACCTCAGCTTTGATGTGTATGTTGAATGACTCCAAAAGAGGCGAGGTTTGCAAAAGACTGGCTATCCCATACAGATTATACTCCGATACCTGCAACTTTAGATTTAGACATTTGCATCTTAATTCTGGAAGCATTACTCCTTCAAGTTGCAACATGAACACAGCCTGGTGAAATAATCCCAAAAAAATTAGTAAATAATAGAGAAAGAAAAAGTAATGCACAACTAAAGGATAGTGCTATGACAAATCTAACCATCTAAACACATCAAGGAAGAACAGTGTGCAAAAATGTAGTTTCTAAAATAGTCTATTGCCAGTAAACAAAGTATATATATAGAAAGATGATATAAAAAGTAACAAAAGATTAAGACAAGATCCTTCTGTATACATTATTAATTTCATTCCGCTGAAACTCTCATGTTTACAAAAGTTCAAAATTGTATGATATTATGTTAAAAATCAAATAGAGTATAAGGTCTTTGACATAGAAACAAACCTCTGCAAACCAACTTCCAATTATTAGCTCAGTCACATGACTCAACTTTTCAAGATAGTCCAGAACAAGGTTTCTGATATCTTGATGATGATTACGACAACTGTCTTCCTCAATATCTTCCTCCCAGCCGTCAGTGATACAACTAATGTTAAAAGTAAGGCTGGCAGTAACTAAAGAGGAGACATTTACTATCCTACACTTGACATCAAAAAGTTCTCCTGAAATATCCAAATGCCGAAGATATGGGGAAAAAATTTTCAAAGAATCATATCCTCCAAATAGAGGCTGCGAAGGGCTTATCAATGTTAGTCTCTTTAGATTTGAAAAAGTAATTTCTAGACGACGACAAACCTCACAAAATGACAACTCCATAGTTTCCAAAGCAGGACAACTTGACAGTAGCATCACAATATCATCATCGTCTAACTCTGTTGAGTACAGAGTTCGGCTCTTTAGAGAGTTCCAAGCTATGACCAATTCTTCATCAAATACCCAATGGCTCAAATGCAACGTAATCAATGAGGAACAAGTGTACATAGATAGAGGCAATTCAATAGAGGGATAGTCAGCACATGGATAGGAATGTAACACAACATCTTCCACTTTGTTTTCCACAGCAAAACTGAGCCATTGGCTGATTTTTGATTCAAGTTCCCATTCAGTGTGATAAAAGTCGAGTTGAAATTTTTTGATTTTGGAACAACTTGAATGAGTTAAAATGTGATCCACAAAGGATACGAAGTTTTCAACTTTGTTGTAATTTCTATCAATGAAAAGGAAAATATCAATACAAGTCCAGAGATAACGCCACCTCTTTGAGAGAACACATGATGTGACGGCATCTTCCGCCGGCAAAAGAGGGAGAATTTGTACTAAAAGTGCGTCCAGCAACTGACTGATTTTGTCGTCGTCATCTACAACTTTTTCATTTTGCTTCTTCCCATTTTTCAACTCACTGGAAGCCATGATTTTGAAATAAAACGACTGATTGATAGTGCCTCTTTGTTCTGGTCTCTTTGATGTTAAAATGCTTTAACAGTTCGTATTAACAAGTGGAGTATTAACTTGGGTTTATGTTCTCTATTTATATATATATATAGAGGGGGGGGGGGGGGGAGTATTTAACCTGTTAAGTTACCCAACTAGGATTTGACAGTTCAGCATTAACCGGTCAACATCATTAGTGAAGCTACAAATTTTTCCTTAAAGAATGAGAAAGAAAAAGAAAGTTATTAAAAGAGTTTTTACATTGCTAATGTATTTTAACGTACACTAATAGGCTATTAATATCTTTTTAGGTAATAATATTAAATTTGTTAGGAATGCTGATGAGGTATATGGTGTTGTAGATTAACTTAATCTGATGAGATAAAATAATTTATACATAATAGTTTAAGTTTTAGTGAATAGAATTATTTCATATTTTTCTTAATACACTATACCAAGTATTCGTAAGAAAATATTTAAAATAAAATAGGTAATATTTAATAAATAACTGAATGTGTATGTAAATTAATCTACCGTTTGTGTTTAAATTCAAAAATTATATCATTCTTTTTATGCATAAAACTCGAGTTATCATTGATATCAGTAGATTATAAGTTAAATAATCCACTGTTTGATTTAAAGCAAGAAAAATGGATCTCTTTTTGTGTGTATTGGGTATTACAAAATTATTAGTAGTAATTTTTTCTTATACACTCGTTCATTTTTTGTTTACAATCTTTACTCTAATAATAGGAGGAATATTAATTTGTCTCTCTTTGGTATTTTTCCAACCAACATATAGTGGAATTACACCAAGGATGAAAAGGCTGTTATTTGATTAATTTTCATAAATTGAAACATACAATAAAGGTATCAAAATTAATCAAATCATGAAAGGTTATTGCTTGATTATTTCTTAACAATTGACAAATATAGTAAAATTATTATTTATTAACATTTTATGAATCAAAGGAATCTCAAGAATTTTTCGTAATGAAAATATATCATAATGCGAAAAAGGAAAAGAGACATACCGTACCGATATTAAAATCTAATAAATTGAATATTTGTTATTTGATAATTTCGATATTTTAAATGTGTCAAAAAATTATAAAAATATTTGAAACGTGTAAGGTAGGAATCTAAGTTTTGATAAATTGTGACATTGTTTTTATTATTTAGACTACTAGTGAACTCGTCCCGCTTCCCGCAATTTTTAAGAATCTCATCTTATGTTAAAAAAGAAAATTCAAGATATTTAAATTATTTTTAATATGTAAATTCATATAGATTAGATTTTGAGTCTTAATGTATTTTATTATTAACACTTTATTTCTTTATTTTTGGAGTTAATAATATCATATTTTTTATATGAAAATTTTGATTTCTCTTGACAATTAAGCTTGCTAGCATCGAAGGTGGAGAATAATATTTTTCTCTTTTTCTAACTTGATTAATTCAAGATATTATTTTGTTATTACTTTGTTAATTAATAACGTATAATGAAATCTCTATTTTTTAATATAATAATCATATTCACTAAAAATAAATGAATATAGATAAATGAAGTAAGAGAATCTAGAAAGAGCCAAAAAGGAATTATACTAAGTTCAAAAGGGTGAAATGAAATTGGGAAACAAAATGCAAGAGGAAAAAAAAAATTAAGAACATTAATTAAGAATCCTCTTAAATTTGAGAGTGGATTCTGGGAGTTTGAATGTAATTAACTACCTTCACATACAGTTAGAAATAAAAAAAAATAGATTAAGCAATTATTTTTTTTTTAAAAAATAAATACAAAAATAATTATCCAACTAAATAAAATTTAGTAGAAAATAAAGGTATAAGGAATTCTTACCATGCATGAAGATGCTTGTCAAATTATATGGATAAAAAATTAAGATACAAAAACTCATTCAATTAAGATTAAGTATATAGAGTAGTCATTCAAGGTGGAGTTATTAAAAAAATTAATAATAATCTCGTGGGTTTTCTAAATGGAATTAGAGATGGGGAAAAAGAAGAGTAAAGGAGGGTGCTGTAATTAGAAAATTATAATTAAAGTGACTTTTAAACTTTTTAATATGACGCATAAATAGGAAAAAGTAATGAAAATATCAAAAATTTGAGAAAAAAGATAAATGTAAATGTTGGAAAAAGAGAGGTGTCATATTATTATGTTATTTTATTACATAATAAATAATCACTAAATTAAGAACAATAATTTTTGGGCTTCTTAAACTAAAAAAGAGATGAATAATTAAGAGAATGTGATTAAAAAATAAGGCTTAAGTTTTCTAATAAATCATAGAAATAAGAAAAATTACGAAGAATATAAAAAATTTGAGAAAAAAGCTAAATGTCATTTTTGGCTTTAGAGGCGTGTCACATCCGTTATACTTCGTAAGTTTCTATCGTTTAACCAATGCGTGCGTACGTATGTTGAGAGTTTTGGAGTACGATGCATGTGAGGAAGGGCCCAGGGAATGAACATACAAGCATGGTATCGAGCTAGCAGGTGGGAAAAGGCCGGAGGTAGGCCGCACGGGATACCACATCACGGACTTCCCTCCCCCGCGTTGAGCGGCGCGTCGCGCCCGTAAAGCGGCGCGTCGCGCCCGTAAAGCGGCGCGATGGGGGGAGCGCCACGGACCCTGCCCAACTGTCTCAAGTATATATAAGTTTAAGTGTGGATTGTCATATCATTTAAAAAACATTCCATTAGCAGAGAGCGGGTAAGATGAAGAGTCCATGAGGGTTTTCACTTTTAGAAGCCGATTTACACCGTCAAATCATCTCCAAACATCAATTCTTCCCTGGAGATGATTCCTAGACCTGCGAAGAATGTCCCTTCGGAGTTATTTCTTGAAAAATCACTCGGAGTACTAGAATCCTGCGGAATAAAAGTTATCGGAATCACCTCTAATCGAGTCCTAAGCGGCTACAAGTGATAGGTAGCATTTCTACCTTCTAAAATTTATGCCGAATTGGATGAAGTTTGATTTGTAGTTAATTTTTTAAAAGATATTGTTATTAGTCGTTCTTATTATTGAAAATAGCCTTATTCTCTCAGGGTAAAAGCTATAATTTGGTGGAATCACCGTCTTCAGGATGGAACTATTTGGGTGAACGGAAATCGGCATTTGAGGTATGTTAAGGCTAACCTCTCCGATAAGTTATTCTCATCATATAATTGATACAACCTATACCATCGTAAGTAAATTGAGCATATGTATATTGTGATTAGCTGCTAACAATAGATGATGAGTATATATGCTGTGGTTAGCTGCTGCAAGATGAAGTTAGATTGCATCATAGTATCCTTTTTTCGGAAAGAGTACATTAGGTGTGACTAATGCTAGGAGCGTCATAGAGGCCCCCTTGTACTTTTGTTCACAATATTAGTGAGATTCTGATGTTTTATTGTCGTACCAAAGCTTGAGAAGCTTGTGGTTAGCTGGTGGGCCTAATTTGGTAAGTTGGACAGCATAGGGCGTTGCTGGGGAATACAACCTTTAGTTGACACCTATAATGACAGTAAAAGCTTGCCCAGAGGTCGTTGGCATACCTTGATGCCTCCAGGTCCAGGATCTTTATAGGGCGGTTGTATCTTTGAGTTGATGGCACCAAGGTTGCCCAATGAACTGAGCGACAACTTGCCATATAATTGGCTATTGTCAGTAACCATTAGTCTCAGTCGACTTATTGCTTATTGTATAGGTCGCTCAGGGAACCACCCCAGATGTTAGAAATCTGATAGACTAGGTGACGTCCTAAGGGGAAAACCGTGTCAGGGATTAGATGTGGGGCCAATTCCCCATGCTACTTTTATAGATGCCGAGGTACATGTTGCCATGAAGAGCTAGGTCCAGATATACCTGCCAGAGGGGCCACTGGACAGACCAAGTTAACATCTAAGGGGACTAGAACCATAGTATCACAGTGTTACCTTCAGGTTAAGAGTTATAGTAAGCTGCCTGGGGGAATTTAGGGCTGACTTCTTAGGAGCATGTCCGGTTAGTAGTATCCCTACAGTTGTTCTAAGCAAATGAACTAAATAGTAGGTCACCTACGACCTTACTGTTCAATTATGATCTATCATTGTCCCAGCATGACCTTTCGACTATCGCTTAGGTCACCTAGACCTCGTCCTTTTTTTTGTCTAAGTCGAAAGAGGTTGTAATCACTACCAGGACCCTCTGATCAGGTGTAGGCATACGGGGTGTGCCTGTTGATAGCTATATAGACTATTCTAGAAGAGAGTAGTGGTTGCGTTAGGCCGAAGGGGCCAGATACGCCTTTTGAGTGATTAGATTTGTAGATTGTAGCGTAGTATCCCTGGTCGAGGTAGATCGTGTTTCGTACTGCTTCTCGCCATAATAGCTAAGAGGATGCTAGTTGTATGAACTACTTAGGGAGCTATAAACTGTTTACAGAGCTATGATGCTGCTAATACTTACGAAGCTATGATGCTGTATTACTTATGGAGCTACTAAATAGCTTGCTGAGCTATATATTGTATATAAGGACTAAAGCAGAGCCTACGGGTCCATATTAAAGTCTATCCACTTATGGAATTCTTCTACACCGTAGCGGCATTATAGACCCTTCGTAGAGCCTCGTGTGCTCGGGGTGCAGTCACAGGGGAGAAAAAGCCCGAACTCAGTTATAAGAGCCAGAAGGTTCTGGTATAGTCTCAAGAGACCAGGTATGTTCAATCACAGTTACTTGCAGGGTCTCATGGGTACCAACAGGGGTATATAGACTGATTGACGCCTATCGGGGCTTATGGGGGCCCAAGTAGATTATCTCTGTGATGATTGTACCTGCCAGGCTTATGGGGGTCAGGTTAGGTTCTTATGTGTATACTTGCTTTCTAATGTAGCTTAAGAATGTATAGTCATGCAATTTTTGCTCTTATTCGTATAGTGATTTACTAGATGCAGGTTATGGGTAATAAAGCTTACAGGTTAACTCCTGCCCTTGTTTCTGATTACTTTCAGATCTTTATCCACTTCTATTCAGCTTTTATTACTGCCTTACATATTTGATATATATTGTACTGATGCCCACGCGTGGGGCGCTGCATACTTTCTTGCAGGTTTAGACAGACAGGTTTCGGGACCTCCTAGCAGTTATTCAGAGTCAGCAGATTGGCTAGCTCCTTTCATTCGGAGTTGTTAGGTTGTATAGGTTTACCTGTCTTTTATTGTAAAGTATTTGGGTAGGCCGAGGCTTTATCCCGACCAATATTCTCACTCTAAGAGTCTTGCAGACACCAATTATCAATTAGTTGTTCGTATTGTCCATGTGGGGCCTATATTTGTTATGTTTTATATGTTAGCTGTGTGGGGCCTAGTGTAACTTTCAGTTAGCAGCCTTGTCAGCTGTAGTTGATATATAACTGCCTGCTTTTTCTTCTGTTATGACTTAGACAGCCTGGTGGTCTTGTTGGCCCACATAGAACCCCTTTATTATCTTGTTGCTGGGTTAGCTGTTTTCTTCTACAGGTGTGCTATGTGGCCTTGTCATCCCGAGGTTGTGTTTACAGTCGAGATATAGCTAGTTGTTTTCTTGATTCTGTATTGCTGGCAGGCACTAGAGGTGTGTATGCCCAGCTAGGTCAGCCCAGGTCCCAATGTGGCATTAGGTGCTAGTCATCTCCCAAGATGAGGCATGGCAACATCGCTTCTTCTAAGCCTAACTTTAATATATACATCTAGATTAGTGATTTTTATTATTATGAGTAAAATAAATATATAAATCTTGATACCTAAATTTATTTTTTATTTTTTATTCTACCGAAGAAAATGAGAATTGTAGATATAAGGGTATAAGGTAGAACTTACATGGGCATAAATTTGATGCATTTATGTATTTGATTGGAAAAAAGAATAAATACAGAGAAGAGGAAAACAAAAAAAAATCATATTTTACTTATTTGTTAGCTTCAACTCTCAAGACTTCTTTGAGTGCATCTATGTGGAATAAAAAAAATAAAAGTCCAAACAATTACCACTCATGAGAAGAAGTTGAGAAGATCAAATTTTCAAAAATTGACCACCCAAAAAATTTTAAAATTATATACTAGTACTAACTCATAAGAGTGATAATTACCTCCCAATTAACAAAATTAATAAATAAAAAAAATACAATTATGGAGATTTAGAGTGACACCAAGGCAATAAAATTGTTATTGCAAAATGAGTATTTCGTATAAATATTGTTATTCTTACATTTAAGTGATTCTTATCTTAAACAATTTCATTCGGGTCTGAATATTTAATTTATCAAAAATTATAGAATAATTTATTTTTCATTTCCGTGCTCTTAATCTTAAAATGTGTTGTTTCTCCGCTTCAATTTCTTGACCCAGCATATCTAGTTATCAACACTTGCAAAAAAAAGTTAAAAGATATTACTCTTACAGTTAAGTGATTCTTATCTTAAACAACCTCATTCAGGTTTGGATATTCAATTTTATCAAATATTGTAGAATAATTTATTATTCATTTCCTTGCTCTCAATCCTAAAATCTGTTGTTTCTCCGCTCCACTTTCTTAACCCAGCATATCTAGTTATTTACACCTGCAAAAAAAGTTATAAGATATTACTCTTAACTCTTTTGAATTATGATTTTAGTTACTTCATCTAAATTCAGAATTCAATTATATCAAATATTTTCACTTTCCTATTTTTCCCTCCATTCTCCAAACCCTAAAGATTACAAAAGTATGTAGAAGAATAAATAAGAGTACAATTGAATATCTCATATTTTCCTTGCTTAGTAAAAGTATGCAACCAATGAATATAATTATTGTTATTATCAAACATACAAAATAATAATAATAATAATTTAAGAGAGCTAGAGAAGAATTACTTATAACTTCTTATTATCAATTTATTTGCCTTCTTTATTTCTTTCCGATCCATGCATATAAGTTATAATTAAATTAAATAAATATCAAAAACTCGAAAGAAGATTATGATGATTGAGAAGAAAAATCAAAAAATACTTTAAAGTTGATATTGTCTTCTCATCTCTCGTAATACTCTATAATAGAAAAGTCTAACTAAACTGTTATAATTCTTGCATCTTTCTTTCAGCTAAATCATCGCAGATCAGTGAATCACATTTACCACAAATTTGAGTGGGGCTTCATAAGGCCACTACATATTTATAAGAATTTAAGTACAACGAGTTTCATGTTCATATTTCTGTCTTTGTAAATTCTCAATGCATTATATAGGTGAATTAATTATTTCATAATAAAAATTGCAATAAGCGCATAATAATTGCTAAAAGAACATAATATATATATTTAGATCTAACAAACAAAGGAAGTACTAATTCAAAAACATCAACTAAAACATATTGTTTTAAGTAAATGACTAATGTCATTATATAATAAATCATATTGAAAACCACACAAATGATGATCTTCAAATAATTTTTCACAACTCTTCATCATATTGATATCTTCCAAATGCTAAATTTTCGAACAAAAAATGATATGACCTGAAATAATAATATACATGCGTCAATAAATAAAATATAATATAAAAAATACATGGCAAGCTAACTTCTAAATAATTTTTTCCTTTTCTCAACATTGGCATACTTATCTTGGGTTATACAAATCTGAATTTTTCCAATATGCCCATCGAAATGAGCTGATAAACTAATACTTTTTTAGTATCATCACGTAGGAATTCACATCGAAGGTAGATGGACGTAGTACCTGCTTAAACAACCTAGAGTGAATAAAAACTCATGCATCAATTCTTTTATAAAATCACTTTATATTTTAGGACGATTTTTCCATGAAATATATACAATTGTAATATTTTTTGAACACCATATGTCCCCCTTCTCATGGACAAAAATAATTCGTACAACAATTTACTATCACGTGTTAGTTTTCAGCAGCTGAAATATTCACTACAAATTTGTCCATAATTTTCTTTATTAAATTTAATACACCATGCTCCAAAATAGACAGGAGAATACATATAATTGCGTACACATGATGTGGACTAACTGCAATAATTTAAAAAGAATGGCAGAAACATTTAGGAAACGATAAAAAGTTAAATTAATCCCATCTCTACAAGGATTAGGAAAGTTAAATAATCCCACTTCTACAAGGTTTAGGCTTATGCAATAAATTATAAATAACTTACCATACCTATGTCTCAAATGCAATTTCATCTCGTTTTGGCAGCTAAGAGCCCAGCACAATGGCAGTGATCTTCGTCCCGTTTACCAATTATTATTTTTCCGTTATAAAAAATGCCTCTAAAATTTGTCGCGTTCAACCAGTACACCCCCAATAGAGTGATGCCCCTGTCTATATCAGTCGGTCGTTTCCTCTGTTGGGGTTCATCAAGATCAACACCGACGGAAGTTTCATGCCAAATTTAGGGTTAGCGGGATTAGAGGTGTTGCAAGGGATGATAAGGGTAGGTGGTTCGGTGGATTTTTGATCGACTCGATATGAAGCAACGTCGAGCCTTCCGGAAGAACTGTGGGTCAAACACGGCGGTCTAACCCTAGCAAAAAACTACAAGTTAAAGAATATTGTAATCATCGAGACTGACCCGAGTGATGCCTTGAGGATGTTGAGCGTGAGAGACAACGCCGACTGTCACCTTGATCGCGTCGGGATAGAGCACAGTCGATCTCTCCTGTCCGAGCTTGAGATATCCATAACGCATACTCTGAAACAAGAAAATAACTGTGCGGATCATCACCTCATGAAAATAGGAAGAATGCAGCAAGTAGACCTGATAATTCTACATCGTCCGCTACATTCCATGCACCAGTAGCTTCTAGCGGACATGACTCATGTAGCGTATCCTGGCATTTACGGTAGTGTAGTATAGCATAAAAAATAGTATAAAGTTGTAAACATTTATAAATGTTTAAAAGAATATACTGATATTGATGTTTTTATTTATGTTAATTAGTGTCCCAATTAGATGATGTTATGATGTTCATATCGTTAATGTAGTCCCTTAATTATGAGTGGACTATTACTGCTAAACATAGAATTAGAATGCGATCATTTTGGTATCGTCTTCATTTTGTTATTTTCCTTTTTGTAGTTATTTATATACTAGTTTCTGGACGTATATCCACATTAAATAATTAAATATAGAGTTGCGATAAGTATAAATTTAAAATGATTGAACTGACATTTTGGTTATCTTAGTTGCTAATTATGTTTTGATAATGATTAAGTATAAAGCATGACAAGATCATTTAAATAAAATAAAAACAAAAAAATTTTCAACACTAACGCATAAAAGTGCAAGAATTACATAAAATACAAGTTACCATAATAGACATAAATATAAGCCATGAGCCAAGACTAAATTTAATCTGCAGATTTGAGGCTGCTTCTATCAAGTTTAGGGACATTTACAAATCCAAAATGCCAACAACAACAAAACAAGAAGGTAAATCAGAAAATATCTGAAAAATTATCAGAAAGAAGAAGAAAGAATGTAACAACTTCATATTACCTATTAAAAGGTGTAGAGTATGATTACGTCACAAAGCCATATATTTTTCATATTGAGTCTTCTTAATAGTACAGATCTTCACTAGATGATTATGTATAAATATTATTACAACCGGTAGAAGTTTAGAGGATGAAATGATTGGAAGGTGAAAAGATCATATATGAAATAATAATTAAAAAAATATAAAAGTGTAACCTACAATAATTACTGATAGGTGAAACAATCCCCCTCATTTACTCGGTTCAATGAATGACTTTATATATATATATATATATAGATATTTGATGGTAAAATATTACTATTTAATAAGATATTTTGTTATATTTTAATTTACTACAGGGGAAAAATGGTAATCCAACTTTTAAGATAGGGATTTCCACTTTTAATTAGTATAATATATAATAATAATAATAATAATAATAATAATTATTATTATTATTATTATTAATTATATTTATGTATTATTATTTATATATTTATATTTATTTCTTATCATTATTATTAAATATTATTATTTATTTATTTTAACTTTTTACTTTTTGGCTTCCCACTTGTATAGCAATAAATATATTAATATGATATGAGACGATAAAATATTAATATTTAATTATATTTTAATTAAATTTTAATTTAATGAATAGGTAAAATGGTAATCTGATTTTCAACTTAGAGCTTTCCACTTATATAATAATATGATGATTGAAAAATTAAAAAAATTATGCAAAGAAAGTGTGAAATTTTGAAATATATTTTTGTGGCCACTAATTAAGTAGAAGAAGCCAGAATGATTAAATTTGAAAACGGTGTTGCAGTTGAGGTAATCAACTGGAGATACTTCAAGCATTGAGTCACTTTGTACTTGAAATTTGCGAAAACATAGCGCAAATAGGAAATTAATTTAAATAGAAGTTTGTTCGATATCCTTGTTTCCGAAGTCAAATGAAAGGTGTTGCACCAAAGTCACAAAGCAGTGATTATATAGTACGAAAAAATTTCAATGATTTCCTCTCAAGATGACTCTTGGAATTGATAGCTAAGGTAGAAGCAAATGCTATTAAAAACACGTTTATTTTTACAACATAATATATATATTCCATGAAATTAGTCGGAAGTAAAATAATATATCCATGGAATTAATTGAACTAATATATCTGTAGTAATTAGACTCTCACTCTGTTATTTGTGAATCAATTTTGTTGTATATGAAACATTTGATTTTTCCTTGTGAGTAGCAGTAGCATGTAAGTTGAAGCTAAACTGATAATAAGAATATCCATTTTCGATTTGACTACCAAATTCAACCTCAAGAACAATTTAGGAGAAAGAAAATTTAGTATAGAAGGAGAAAGAGAGACTTGTACTTTTGAGATCTTTGATTATTTTTGTTATTAAAATGACTTTTAAATTATACCTAAGAAAGGAGGGTGGGAGTGCGGGGGGTGGGGGGTGAATTGGGTCTACTCCAGTTTCTACCTAATTAAAATCTTAACTTAAATTTCCTTTCGACGACAGGAAGAAACTTTAACCTTGTTCCTTTGGACAGTGACTTAAATAATAAAATGTGAAAAGTAAAATAAGAGACAAGGATTTTTACGTGGAAAACCATTCAGACTCGAATGAGTGTAAAAACCACGACCTACTCCCTAGTAGGATTTCAATTTCAACTTCACTAAAACACCGAGCCAAATTTTGGATTACCTTCCACAATCCAAGGACCTACCCCTAAGCCCATACAAAGTTCCTAACCTGTATAAACTACCCTTAGTTTAAAACAGAAATAACTTTAGAACAAAAAATTACAAATACTTGAAATACAGAAATAAAATAGACTCTTTTCAAGTTCACAACTTCACCAGAAGTTGACTCTGACACCTAGATTGTAACAGACACGGAACAGAACTAGGAAACTTTCTCTAGCACCAGTCAACTCTCTTCAAATTTGAATGTCATTGAAAGCTCAGATGCTTTGATATGTTGAAGATTATATGTGAGTGAATGATTCATCTCTAGCATGAAATCTTCCTTTTATAGACTGCTAGAGTGAACATCTTCTATATCAAGTAGGACAAGGAGTCCTCTTCTTATCAGCTTTGATTTTTCGCTTCTGGTAGGACAAGGAGGCCACATCTTATCCGAAGATCTTTAGACTTCTTTTTTGAATTCTACAGCCATTTACACGATATCACCAAATATTTTCTTTCTTTATCAGAAAATATTTCTTTCCTTATCAACAGTAATTTCTTTCCTTGTAGAGTTCTTGTTAAATTCAACCTCTTTTTAGAGCTGAATCAACTCACAATATGGAATAATTAATATAAAGTTAATTAGCAGCAATTTCATCATGTCAGAGATTATTTTATTTTCTAGGAAACTATTTATTTTTATTACTTAAAAATTGACTGAGCACATTTTATTTTTCATTATTAAAATCATTTCCAATAAATTCTCCCTTTCTGATGATGACAAACAAAATGTGCTTCCTCCCTTGTTACCAGACCTGACAGAACTAGCAAACTAACAAATAGGAAATTGATTTAAATAGAAGTTTGCTCGATATCTTCATTTCCAAAGTCAAATGAAAGGTGTTGCACCAAAGTCACAAAGCAGTGATTATATAGTACGAAAAAATTTCAATGATTTCCTCTCAAGATGACTCTTGGAATTGATAGCTAAGGGATAAGCAAACATTATTAGAAACACGTGTATTTTTGCGACATAATATATATATTCCATGAAATTAGTCGGAAGTAAAATAATATATCCATGGATAGTCGAACTAATATATGTGTAGCAATTAGACTCTCCCTCGGTTGTTTGTGAATCAATTTTGTTGCATATGAAAACCTTTGATATTTCCTTGTGAGTAGCAGTAGCATGTAAAGTTGAAGTTAAAGTGATAATAAGAATATCCATTTCTGAATTGACCTCAAGAATAATTTTGGAGAAAGAAAGTTTGGTAGAGAAGGAGAAAGAGAGACTTCATACTTTTGAGATATTTGATTATTCTTCATGTGGTTGAGATTCATCAAGTCTTTCTCAATTTGCAGCCACCTAAGGTGAGAACTATCTAGGTATGACAGGCTTTCAGATCTTCACGGGGGATTAACTCCTGCTGGTGGCAAGAAACGCGATGCTATTTTAAACATCTCTAATTCTGATTCATTGTCCAATCACAAGGTTGCGACAAGTAGCAAATGAGCATTAGCAACCAACAGTAGAGGTAACAAGCCACTAGTCCCAGTTGCACCAAATAGAAATGAATCAGAAGGTTGCATTCTTATTGATGCAGAAGAATATGAGTTCACTGTTTATTCTGTCGTGCCAATGATTGTGCAAATACAGAAGAGTAAATGATAGAGGAAATTGATAGGTTATACCCGGAGATAGAGATGAAGATGTAGAAGAGTTGTCAATTGTGGACATAGTCACTGCTTGTAAAAAGAACCGACTTGTAGTTGCAGAGTATATCAATGCCATCTATGTTTACTACAAGTCTAAGAATTTCGGCTGCGTCCTTTCAAGCTTATTGGCTTGTACCGAAAGTCCAGCACTTCTATTATCGACTATACTGCCAAATGGCACCTATGAACCATGGCTCCAGGATGCCTAAAAAGCATACAAATGATGCAGCTATGTGTTTTATTTGTTTATTTGATACATTGCTAGTATTTCTCGCTATCAAGTTTTTAACATCTAATTTTTTTCTTTTTTTGGTAAGAACTAAATGCTACTTTATTGACCTACATGTCTTCCTAAATAGTGATGTCGCTAATCACCTCCGGGATACCTTTGGGGGTTGCCTGGGCATCAAAATCAATAGGAATTCCATTAGCAGTCTGTTGGTGGATTGGTGGAACACTAAAGCCAGCAACGCTGTCTACCAGACGGTCATTCATATTACCCCAATGGTTATTTGTTGTGAAGTTTGAAAATACAGATGCGCCTACAAATATGGAGATAAAGAAAAATGTGGAAGAGGGTGATGGAAAATCATTCATGGTGGAACATTAAATTGGTTCTCAGCATGACGTTCCCCAATTGCAATCTGGGAAACTCATGAAGAAGATGTGCAACAAAGCTAAAAGACTAAAACCACTTAAAAAGTGGAACATTACTTTGTGGGAAAAACCTCCGGAAAACTTTGTAAAGCTCAATAGTGATGGGAAATATACTCAAAATAGGGCAAGCATGGGGGGGGGGTTGTTGGAGATCACACGGGGAGATTAATCATGGATTTTTCTTGTCACGCCCCGCCTGGGGAGGCATGGCTGGCACCTGGTGCCCTACTAAGACCTAGACTACTGGATTAACTGAGCCTAAGCACTTCTGGTACCAGGATGGCTCTAATTCTGGATTCAAGAAAATGACGGGCTATATAACGACTGTAAATACAGCCTCCGGCCGACAAGGCCTATAGCCACCTGTAGGAAAATAACAGCTAACCAGAACAACTGAACATACGGGAACCTATGCGGGCCGACAAGACAACCATGCTTACTAGTTCATCTGAGAAATGAAAACAAGTACCAAGCTACTATGTGATCGACAAGGTCACCACTACCAACTGAATAAGGCCCCACACGGCCGATGCATACAACTGAAACACACAAATGGCCCCACACGGACTACACAGCTAACCACAGGGAATATATACAATCTGCAAGCCTCTAAGAATAGCAAGTTGGTCGGGATAGGGCCTCGGCATACCCATACTGTACAAATAAAAAGGAAGTCAATCTTTGTCTTTCGAGCTCCGGACGAAAGGAGCTGAAGGCGCTGTACGCTGGCTGGAACTACGAGGGATCTGCTCCTCGTCTATGAGTACCTGCAGGCAAGTAATGCAGTGCCCCAAAATGGGCTTCAGTACCACTGGTACAGAGTATGCAAAGCAATAACTGAAAATAGTTGAAAGCAAACAATAATACTGATAGATACTGAAGTAATAGGAGACGGGCTGAGACTGACTGAAAAGAGCGTACTGAAGAGAGTAAGAGTCATACCTGATAACATGGCAGTCTACTTTCTATTTATTAATAACTAACACAACATAGCATACAAGAACCTTACCAGCCCCCATAAGTCGTAAGGTACCAACCAGCACACAATCTATATACCCCTACCCAGGTCATACCATCCACCTAGTAACTATGAGCATCCAGCTGGCCCCCTGGGTATGCAACTTGGGCTTGCTGGGCCCCTGACTATAGTTGTATCTGAGTCCGGAGGACTCCTGAAATTTGAAATCTGTAATCTGAAATCTGAAATCTCCACCCCGGGCGCAAGCGCTCGACAGGGGGTGTGGTATAGTGCTGATCAGCCTGCTATGGGGAATTTGCATCCCATCTTCGTTTGTTGGTGGACGGCATGACACTCCGTAGAGCGACGTATCCGCACCCTCTGGCGGGCGACTCGACACAGTTGTTAACCCTAGGGCGGTCAAGGATGCTCTAAGGGTGCCCAACACAGAACAATCATGTCTCCACATATAGAAATAGGCATATGTAATGTTACACCCCGTAAATTCCCGGCACCTAGATGACCTATTCGCACGTTGGTTAAGCATATTTGAAGGCCATACGTGCTAGAGAAAGGCCCGAGAAAAAGACCGGATGAGAAACCCGTCGAACCATCGCGGAAGGAGCCAGGCAGAGCCCCTCCGCGATGGCAGCGTGTCACGGAGGTGAAGCCTCCGCGATGGCTCCGTGACACGTTGCCCAGGTTCAGACTCAAGTATATAAAGCCCCCACTTCGGTTTAATATCATTTAACTCATAAAAATTTCCATAACTCGCAGCAAAACAGAGGAAGACGAAGGAAGGGTTATAATTTCCGTCCGATTACGCTACTAAATGCTGCCCAAACTCAAATTAATCCCAGATACCGAAGTATTTAGCAGCAGAGAGCATTCCTACGGATTCAGTTTCGTAAAATACGGCCGACGAATCATCGAGACACCGAGCTAAGGTAAGTGGAATTGCTCTAAATTAGTGTCTATGTGTTCCTAGCTGAGAAGTGAATATTTCTCCCTTCTGGGCCGCTGAAAAATAGCGAGTGTCTGGCCGTCTTTCGATAAGCCTAAGTTTAGGCTATAAACTATATCGAAAGTGACGTTGCCTTTTGAAATAAAGTTGTATTTAGTGTTAATTGATATGTTTATGAATGCAGTTGGGAGAAAACAGTTGGAGTACCGGCTGAGCCTCGTCCGACAGACGAATAGCTCAAGATAAGGTATGTAAAGTTAGTTTCCTTCGGCAAGTTAAGTGATATCAGTATAGTGTAATAAATTACAGACCAGTAGAATGTTCAGAAGTCGAGTATTGCGTTATTATGAATATTGGTACGATGTGAGAAACATTGGGTTGTAATGTGTATGAAACCTATCAGTATGATATAGATTCTAACGCAAGTGTTAGAGATTG
Source organism: Datura wrightii (assembly GCA_035772735.1). Classification (NCBI taxonomy): domain Eukaryota; kingdom Viridiplantae; phylum Streptophyta; class Magnoliopsida; order Solanales; family Solanaceae; genus Datura; species Datura wrightii. The sequence continues at coordinate 13,998,643 of JASDFA010000001.1, forward strand.
CCCAGTATACTCAGTATGTGATGTGATATGCCATGTTAAGATATTGTTGTGTTCAGTTGGAACCCCGTGAAGTAGTACCGTATCCGTAAAGCACTTTAGAAATAGAATAGAAGACTAAAATGAAGTTTAGAAAGTATGTCAGGAATAGTAAATCATGTTACTATAGAAAATCAGTATATAGCATAGTTCAGCAGAAAGACTATATTCGTACACATATATATAGTACTTCCAGCCTCAGCATGTATTAAGCATGTACATATTTCTATCACTAGTCCAGCATTTAGCGTATACAGAAACCTAGTAAACAACAGAGTTTTCAGCAGAAACATTTTCTTGTATAGCATTTGCCCCAGTACAGTCTGGCAGGGGATTATGTTCATATTTATATATATTCACCTGCCTCAGCACGTAACAGATACGTACAGATTACTATCATTAGTTCAGTATGTAATATATATACGGTACTTTACCCCTAGTAGCCTCAGCATGTGAGATACACAGATAGTATTACCAGTTGAGACCGTTGTATTGTTTGGGGTTGGATTACCTAGCATCCATGACAGCCCAGGGTTAATAGCTGTATCGACTCATCTGCCAGAGGACGAGGATACGTCACTCTACGGAGTGGCATGCCGTCCCGCCAGGGGACGAAGATGGGATGCCAGTTTTTCCCCATATTTGTGCCTTGATCGGCCCTTACACACCCCAGTCGAGCGGATACGCCCGGGTGCAGATTCAAGAGTCCTCCAGACTCAGATGCAGTTATAGTCAGGGGCTCAGCGAGCCCAAGTGCATACCCAGGGGACCGGCGGGATGCTTGCGGCCATTATAGGAGATGGGATGACCAGGGTAGGGGTATAGATTCTGTGCTGGTTGTACCTCCCGGCTTATGGGGGCCGGGTAAGGTTTGTGTGTGCTATGTTATGTTATTTCATGTTGTGCTATGTTATGTTAGATACAAGTAGATCAGCAGTAGCACGATACATTTCCAGGTATGACTCTTATCCCTTCCAGTAAAGATTAAGAGGAGGTAAAGTTTACATTATCAGACAGTTAAGTTATTCCTTCTACTTCAGTTTCATCGGTCATATCATTGCTTTCAGATTTTGTCTTCAGTTATTGCTTTACATACTCAGTACCAGCGGTACTGACGCCCAGTGGGGCGCTGCATTACTTGCCTGCAGGTACCCATAGACAAGAAGGCGACACCACGTGATCCCCATCAGCGGTTGAGTATTCAGCTCCTGTCATCCGGAGACTGAATTTCTAGAGGTGTAGTTCAGTTCCTTTTGTTGTACAGTGCGGGTAGGTCGGGGCCCTGTCCCGATCATTTCTATTATTCTTCTTAGAGGCTTGCAGTCTGTTTATGTTCCCTGTGGTCAGATGAGCCGGTCGTGTGAGGCCGTGCAGTTGTATAGCTGTTAGTATTCCTTCCTTCTATTATGATGGTCGTGTGGGGCCATAGTTGTCAGTAGTGGTGACCTTGCCGGTCATGTAGCTTTTAATACGTTATGATTGAGTTGCAGATAACTAGACAGCATGGTGGCCTTGTCGGCCCGCATAGGCCCCCCCTGAATTAATATGTTTCTGGTCAGCTGCTAGTACAGGTACAGAAGGCTATAGGCCGATGGGCCGGGGGATGTAATTACAGCCGTTATATAGCCCTTTGTTTCCAGAAATGTGAGTCAGAGCCAGCCACGCACTAGATGTGCCCAGGCTTAACAGTCCAGTAGGTTAGGTCCTAGTAGGGCACCAGGTGCCAGTCATACCCCCCAAGGCGGGGTGTGACAGTTGTGAGTAAGAATTGAACCTGAGACTTTGGTTAATATTCATTAGGAATGCTCCGCAGGAATGCTCCCGGCAGCTTTATACTTTGCTACCCGAAGTTAATTCGAGTTTGGACTGCGTTTGATGGTGTAAAAGGAAGGAAATTTAATCAAACCTTTCGTTCCCCTCTATTTATATTCGTTTACTAGAAATTATATAGAGGTAAAATGATTTAAAACGAAGTGGGAGCCTTATATACTTGGGGCCTTCAAGTCGCATTTGTCGAATGCGATTTATAAGTCGCATTTGCCTTGCGACGCTCCGACTTGGTGCTTGTCCGTCTCTCCGCGGGCCCTTTTCTCACACGTATGGCATTTTAAAACTCTTAACCAACATGCGAATAGGCCAACTAAGTGTCAAGAACTTACTGGGTGTAACATTTCTGCTCTAGTAGCAACCTCATAGAGGCTCAGGCTGCCAGCTTTGGAACTTTTGGTACTTGACTCATGGTTTCCACAATTGTATAATTGGAAATGGACTCCTTGACTATTGCAAATATGCTTAAGACAGGCTTTACTTCTAACTTAAATCTCAGGCAAACCATTGAAGATATTCTCTCCGCCATGGAACAACTCAATTGCCAGGTCATATATTTCTACAGGGAAGCCAATCAAGTTGCCGATGGTCTGGCCAAAAATTCTACTGAGTTGGATGATGAATGTTTGTACTCTCGCTGGAATGAAAGTGTGGCAGTGCCAACACGCAAAAGAGGCCTGTAGATTCAAAAAAAACTCAGCTTACAAAAAATAAAAAAACTTTGTCATACCTAATTCTAATACTAGGTACCTGCATATTGTCAAGATGATAGGGACCTATGGTGTAGAGATAGTTCTAGATACCAAAAAAAATCTAGACTATTCTACCCTCTAGCACGAATTTCTAGGTGTTTAGAATCTCTAGACTTTTCTTAAATACAAAGATATTACTCCATAACCTCTTAGAAACTCTTCTAAATATATATATCTATGATGTTTATTCTTTCAAAAAATAACTTTAATTTTTCACACTCTCCCTTAAAGTTATTTTTTAGAAGCTAATCCACGCTTGTCGCATAAGAACACAAATGAAACTTTGATCCGTGCCTTGGTGAATATCTCAACACTTTTTGCCTGACTCCTCTTGCTTCTTCAAATGAAGAAAGTTTTTCGTCATTGATTGGCCCTGCAAAGAAATAAGAATACGTATTGACAAAATTTTCATCTCTGTAGCGGGATGACTTGACAATAGTCCTCTTTGACTTTTCAAACCACGTGAATCATCTTTATGTTGAGTTTCATGTTCTTGAGTTTTCAGGCTCCCATTTTCTCTTAGCTCCCTAACAGTTGTATTATCGGGAGAAATACATATGATGAACAAGTTTGGAACTCTAGGATTCAAAATGTTAGTACATGCTCCTTTTGATGCAACTCTACACAAGAAAATTTCATTAGTATTAGCCTCCTCATTTGAGTCGGTGATGATTTGATCATCGATTTTCCGTGAAGCCTTAGATCCACTACTAGATTTCCTTTTCAGCTCCTTGATAGGCTGTTTGTCAGCTTCAAAGCTTCCGAAGATCATACTGTCCATCTCTCCATCTGAAATTAAGCTTCATCCATTTGATATTTTTCTTCTTCATCTACTTTCAGTATTTGCTGTAATTAGTGATTGGTTTTTATATGACAGATGATTGAACAGAGACTTCAACTTCTACTATATCTCCCTCAATGTTTCCTTCGGAATAGTCATCATTAGCATATACAGTTTCAAGATTTGCTTCTTTGATTTCCTCCATAATTCTACAATGTCACCATTTTGAACCTCATCAGAATATTTTTGCTTCTTGTTAATGATAAAATTCCCTTTGTTCTCTAAGTGATGAACTATATTATCTGATCCTGAAATGATCCATTCTCTTTCAAAATGGATGGAAGCCATGACATCTACTGCTCGAGTCTTGGTTACGAAGCACTATCCCCAGTCTTCTTCTTCTGTGGCTTTATTAATTTGAGCCATATTGCTCTCCCTAGCTCGGCAATATCTTCTTATTTTCCTATTTTGCCACACTAATAGCATTTGAGAGGATCTTTATCACGATTATTATAAGACTCTTCCTTCTTTCCTGGTGAGCTTGAACCATTGAGAGTACGATGACCTATCTCTTGTGTTTCATTTAAAGTTCCTCTTGTTTGCTACAAGAGAATTTCCTTCTCCTTTTTTATCGATACCCCTGCCATCTATTTAGCTAGTATCTCCTGTGATGACAACAGATTCTCAAACTCCTACAAGGATGGTTGTTGAGACCATTCTAGAATAGATGTAACAAATGAAATATATACTAACTTCAATCCACAAATAATAATTCTTTTCATTCATGCTTCAGAGATAGCCTCATATGGATTTCATAACAAGATCTCGGAACATAAGGTCTTAATCTTCAAAAATAACTTAGCAATAGAAAGCTTACCTTGTGTGGTGTTAGCTAATTCATTCTCTAATATTTGTAGTCGAGCTTCATTCTTTTTGTTGAACAACTGGGCTAGGATCCTCCATATTTCACGAGCTAATTATTTACACCTTATAATATGTTCAAATAAATTGGAGGAGATGGACCTCTTCAAAATGAACTCCGCCTTCGCATTAATCGACTTGCACTTCTTGCTTGTGCTACTATTTTTCGGTCCGTCAACAGGAGAACTTGTGTTACTTTCATTAACAACATCCCACAAATTCTCACCCACAAGGTATGATTCCATACATGTCTTTCATACTTTGTAAATTGATTGGTTCAACAACGTCAGTCCCAGTCCATTAGCACGACCCCTTAAATCCATCCAAACAACTAGTCGAATCTACCACTAACCCAATCTTGAAATGAAATTCAAAAGTCAACATATGACTATGACTCTGATACCATGTAGATAATAGTAGAAAAATACAAATCGAGAAACCTTCTGCTAGCTCAACATCGTTAACTAAGATCGGAAGATTCAACTAAAGAAGAAGAAGCTATGAAAGTAAAATGAGAATTTTGAGTGGAGAACGTGTTATAGAAGAAAACTCTCTTGAATTGTCTTGATTTTTAGTTGGTTACAAATGACTAAGGTCACCCCTATTTATACTTGTGTAGGGATGATTCTAGATTAAAAAAAAATATAGATTATTCTACCCCCTATTACAAATATCCGAGTGTTTAAAATTTCTAGACTTTTCTTGAATACAAAAATATCAAAGATATTACTCCATAACTTTCTAGAAACTCTTCTAAATATCTATGTTCATTTTATCAAAAAATAACTTTAATTTTTCACAGAAATTATGCGGATAATTATTGTCCTTGCGACGTCGTGAAAGGTGAAGCTGCTCTTTTGTGTACTCGTAAGCCTAGAAATACGGCCCATGATAGTGTGCATCTCTAAGGATGGTAACGGTTAACCCATAGTTATGCCTATCCAACCTTCATTATATTATTTTGCATGTGACTTCTATTGGTCCCTTGAGACTAATTGCTTAATTTAGAAAAAATAACACTTGTAATAATCTTATGTGACACATAAGATTTACTATGTAGGACTTCTTTTATGACGGTTGTTTATGGGCTAATGTTCATACATCTCAACTAATTTCATTGAATATTGATCACCTACCAACAACAACATGTACCAGATAATTGTATCCACTAAGGTTTAGTTTCATTCGGCCATGATGCAAAATATGATATAGATTTCTGCAGTTGGGAATAATAAAACATTTAATGTGACAGGACAAAAGTTCAATATTTCTGAACTAAAGATGTTTCAATTCAACGGAATCTAGCAAATCGGACTGAAAAACTGCTAGTCTCCTTGAGTTTATCTCAACATGTCGAACATCTAGTCTAGAAGAGTTCGATCCAGAAGATAGAAAAATCAAATAATCAATGCAGTTAGAAAATACCTCTTTATTTTAAATCACATTCAAATTTTCCTTCATCTCAAATGAAAGTGACTACAAATCATGGGATAAAGGAGAATGCACAAATCATAAGCATCAAGTAGTTGCAATGAGATTAATGTTGTACTATCTAGTCAAATAATTTGTTGGCCCAACTTCCTGCAGTAATTCTAAAAGAACTATCAACGTTAAAGAAAATAAACTTGAGATGTTCATAGATTTTACACTTGAAATTTGTATAATGCAAATTTTATTTATCTCAGAGTATACACATTATTGTAGCTATCATGTTAGAACATTACTATTTTGAGAAATCATGGAGCCACTAAAAAAAATTTCAGATCATATATATAAAATGGTGCTTTTGGTAAGAAAGCAACAACTAACAATATGCCTAGCATGCGCAATCACGTGATGCATGGACGATATTTAAGAAAGATAATCATTACAACACAAGTTTCCAAATAATCTTAGGTACTACATATATATATATATCTTGGAAGAAAAACATTTTCAGCAATAAAAATTCTTTCTTACCTACTCTGAAATGTGTTATATGCTTCTATCTTTGTCAAACATCAACAAGCTTCAGAGTTTGTCGACGTTGATCCAGACACAAGAAGCCATAAGAAAACCACAACTAAGAGATATAATAGCTACATATTATTTGCTAAAACAGAACAGTAAGGACCTCTTTCTTCCAAATAAAAGCAAACAATGAGAATAGAAAGAAAACCATGTCTCTATCATAGAATCTTGATGCTATTGACAACGAAAGAAAAAATAAAGCATTTCAAGAGCCTAATTATTGTAAGAAAATGTGTGGTTTTCCGCTCTTGACAGTTTCAGGAAAACAAAGTTGCAAGAAAATTCAAAACACATATTTGTTTCTAATATACGGAAACAAAATAACTTTCAGTCTGGTCATGCTAAGCTAACTCTTGGTAAATAATCACAAAATTTGTCGATGATCTTGGGTTGTTTAACAATTTCTTAGCCAACTGTGATAAATGCTTGGACACACAGTTCTCAAAACAAGTGCAGCATTTTCTTGTCTTTGCTACAAGAACAAGCTTCTGCAAAGCCACTGCATTCTGTAGTAGAAATTTTGAAAGTTCAAAAATCTTACAAAGGCCCTCTTCTGACCGCTCCTTCAAACATCTTGCTTCATAGCCGACAATATTGACGTTCTTGAGATTGGGAAACACAGTGTTTGGAATCCAACTTGGCAAATTGATGTTATCTACTTCATCAAAATAGCTTTGCTCAAGCTGGCAGGGGATATCGCGACACTGGAACAAAGAATAAAATCAGAATCAAGAGTGGGTCTACAAAATATTTCACAGAAGACAAACTAAATGATCTCAAAGTAGAATAGTTCTCAAAACTCATAAACCTTGAACAGTTCTCAGCAAATGATTATAATATTTTTTCGGAGACATAATATTCTTAATGATATTATATTTTCATTTGTCCTTAAGAAACTACTTTGAAGGGAACGGGGAGTTCGAAAAAAAACATAATCAAGATAAATTAAATTATGACCTCAGCTTTGATGTGTATGTTGAGAGACTCCAAAAGAGGCGAGGTTTGCAAAAGACTGGCTATCCCATACAGATTATACTCCGATACCTGCAGCTTTAGATTTAGACATTTGCATCTTAATTCTGGAAGCATTATTCCTTCTAGTTGCAACATGAACACGACCTGGTGAAATAATCCCAAAGAAATTAGTAAATAATAGAGAAAGAAAAAGTAATGCACAACAAAAGGATAGTGCTATGACAAATCTAACCATCTAAACACTTCAAGGAAGAACAGTGTGCAAAAATTCAGTTTCTAAAATAGTCTATTGCCAGTAAAGAAAGCATATATATAAAAAGATGATAAAAGGTAACAAAGGATGAAGACAAGATCCTTCTGTATACATTATTAATTTCCTTCCACTGAAACTCTCATGTTTACAAAAGTTCAAAATTGTTTGATATTATGCTAAAAATCAATTAAATAGAGTATAAGGTCTCTTGATATAGAAACAAACCTCTGCAAACCAACTTCCAATTATTAGCTCAGTCGCATGACTCAACTTTTCAAGATAGTCCAGAACAAGATTTTTGATATCTTGATGATGATCATGACAACTGTCTTCCTCAATATCATCTTCCTCCCAGCCGTCAGCGATACAACAAATGTTAAAAGTGAGGCTGGCAGTAACTAAAGAGGAGACATTTACTAGCCTACACTTGAAATCAAAAAGTTCTCCCGAAATATCCAAATGCTGAAGATATGGGGCAAAAATTTCCAAACAATCATATCCTCCAAACAGAGGCTGCGAAGGGCTTATCAACGTTAGACTCTTTAGATTTGAGCAAGTAATTTCTAGACGATGACAACCCTCACAAAATAACAACTCCATAGTTTCCAAAGCAGGACAACTTGACAGTAGCATCACAACATCGTCATCTTCTAACTCTGTTGAGTGCAGAGTTAGGCTCTTTAGAGAGTTCCAAGCTATGGGCAATCTTTCATCAAACACCCAATGGCTCAAATACAATGTAACCAATGAAGAACAAGTATACATAGATAGAGGCAATTCATAAGAGGGATCGTCATCACATGGATAGGAATCCAACACAACATCTTCCACTTTGTTTTCCACAGCAAAACTGAGCCATTGGCTGATTTTCGATTCAAGTTTCCATTCAGTGTGATGAAAATAGAGTTGGAATTTTTTGATTTTGGAACAAGTCAAATGAGTTAAAACGTGGTCGACAAAGGATATGAATTTTTCAACTTTGTTGTAATTTCTATCCCTGAAAATGAAACTATGAATACAAGTCCAGAGATAACGCCACCTCTTTGAGAGAACACATGATCTGACAGCATCTTCCGCCGGCAAAAGAGAGAGAATTTGTACCAAAAGCGCGTCTGGCAACTGACTGATTCTGTCGTCGTCATCTACTGCTTTTTCCTTTTGCTTCTTTGTTGGATTTCTCAACTCACTGGAAGCCATGATGGAATAAAATGACTAATCGATTGTGCCTCTTTGTTCTGGTCTCTTTGGTGCTAAAATGCTTTGACAGTTCAGCATTAACAAGTGGAGTATTAACTTGAGTTTATGTTATCTATTTATTTATATATAGAGAGAGAGAGAGGTATTTAACTTGTTAAGTTACCCTAACTAGTATTTGACAGTTCAGCATTAACCGGTCAATATCATTAGTGAATCTACAAATTTTTCCTTAAAAGAATGAGAGAAAAAGGAAGTTATTAAAGAGTTTTTACATTGGTAATGTATTTTAACTTACACTAATAGGCTATTAATATCTTTTTAGGTAATAATATTAAATTTGTTAGGAATGCTGATGAGGCATATGGTGTTGTGGATTAACTAAATCTGATGAGATAAAATAATTTATACATAATAGTTTAAGTTTTAGTGAATAGAATTATTTCATATTTTTCTTAATACACTATACCAAGTATTCGTAAGAAAATATTTAAAATAAAATAGGTAATATTTAATAAAATAACTTAAATGAGTGTGTAAATTAATCTGAATACCATTCGTGTTTAAATTTAAAAACTATATCATTCTTTTTATGCACAATAGAGTTATCACAATTAATTAAATCATGAAATATTGTTGCTTGATTATTTCTTAACAATTGAAAAATATAGTTAAATTTGTATTTATTAACATTTAATGAATCTCAAGAATTTTTCATAATGAAAACATACCATAATGCGAAAAATGAAAAGAAACATACCGTACTGACATTAAAATCTAATAAATCGAATATTGCTTACTTGATAATTTTGATATTTTAAACGTGTCAAAAATTTATAAAAATATTTGAAACGTGTAAGGTAGGAATCAAGGTTTTGATAAATTGTGACATTGTTTTTATTATTTAGACTACTAGTGAACTTGTCCCGCCTCCTGCAATTATTAAGAATCTCATCTTATGTAAAAAAGATTTTTCAAGATATTTAAATTATTTTTAATATAAAATTCATATAGATTAGACTTCGAGTCTTAATGTATTTTATTATTAACACTTTATTTCTTTATTTTTGGAGTCAATAATATCATTCTTTTTATATGAAAATTTTGTTTTCTATTGAAAATTAAGCTTGCTAGCATCGGAGGTGGAGAATAATAGTTTTCTCTTTTTATAACTCGATTAATTCAAGATATTTTTTTCATTACTTTGTTAATTAATAATGTAGAATGAAATCTTTATTTTTTAATATAATAATCATTTTCACTAAAGATAAATGAATGTAAATAAATGAAGTAAGAAATTCTAGAAAGAGCCAAAAAGGAATTACATTAATTTTGAAAGGGTGAAATGAAATTGAAAGGAATTACATTAATTTTGAAAGGGTGAAATAAAATTGGAAAAAAAAATGCAAGATAAAAAAATTAAGAACATTAATTAAGAATCCTCTTAAATTGAGAGTGGATTCTGGAAATTTGAATGTAATTAACTATCTTCACATACAGTTAGAAATAAAAAAATAGATTAAACAATCAATTTCTCTTTAAAAATAAATACAAAAATAATTATTCAACTAAATAAAATTTAGTAGAAAATGAAGGTATAAGGAATTCATACCGTGCATGAAGATGCTTATCAGGTTATGTGGATTAAAAATTAAGATATAAAAACTCATTTTATTAAGATTAAATATATAGAGTAGTCATTCAAGGTGGAGTTATTAAAAAAAATAATAATAATCTTGTGGGTTTTTGAAATGGAATTAGAGATGGGGAATAAAGAAGAGTAAAGGAGGGTGTTGTAATTAGAAAATTATAATTAAAGTGACTTTTAAACTTTTTAATATGACACATAAATAGGAAAAAGTAATGAAAATATCAACAATTTGAGCAAAAAAATAGATGTTGGACAAAGAGAGGTGTCATATTATTATGTTATTTTATCATAATAAATAATCACTAAATTAATAACAATAACTTTTGGGCTTTCTAAACTGAAAAAGAGACGAATAATTAAGAGAATGTGATTAAAAAATAAGCTTTAGATTTTTTAATAAATCATAGAAATAAGAAAAATGACGAAGAATATCAAAAATTTTAGAAAAAAACTAAATGTCATTTTTGCTTTAGAGGCATGCCACATCTGTTACACTCCGTAAGTTTCTATCGTTTAACTGGCGCGTGCGTACATATGTTGAGAGTTTTGGAATACGACGCTTGCGAGGAAGGACCCTGGGAATGAACATACGAGCACGGTATTGAGCTAGCGGGTGAAAAAAGGCCGGAGGCAGGCTGCACGAGACACCGCGTCACGGACCTCGCTCCCCCGCATTCAGCGGCGCGATGGGGGGCGCGCCACGGACCCTGCCCAACCGCCTCAAGTATATATAAGTTTAAGTGTGGATTGTCATATCATTTAAAAAACATTCCATTAGTAGAGAGCGGGTAAGGCGATGAGTCCATGAGGGTTTTCACTTTTAGAAGAAGATTTACACCGTAAAATCACCTCCAAACGTCAATTCTTCTCAGGTAATGATTCTTGGACCTATGAAGAATGTCTCTATGGAGTTATTTCTTGAAAATTCTCCCGGAGTACCGGAATCTCGCCGAGTAAAAGTTATCGGAATCACTTCTAATCGAGTCCGAAGCAGCTACAAGTGATAGATAAGCATTTCTACCTTCTAAACTTTTGGCCGAATTGGTGAAGTTTGATTTGTAGTTAATGTTTTTGAAAGATATTGTTATTAGTCATTTCTATTATTGAAAATAGCCTTATTCTCTTAGAGTAAAGGCTATAATTTGGTGGAATCACCGGCTTCAAGATGGAACTATTTGGGTAAATGGAAGGTATGTTAAGGCTAACCTCTTCGGCAAGTTATTATTGTCGTATAATTGATACGACCTATACCATCGTAAGTAAATTGAGAATATGTATATTGTGATTAGCTACTACCAGTAGATGATGAGTATATATATTGTGGTTAGCTGCTGCAACACGAAGTTAGATTGCATCATAGTAACCCTTGTCGGGAAAGAGTACATTAGGTGTGACTAATGCTAGGAGTGTCATAGAGACCCCCCTGTTCTTTTGTTCACAATATTAATGGATTCTGATGTTTTTCTTTCGTACTAAGGCCTCAGAAGCTTGTGGTTAGCTGGTGGGCCTAATTTGGTAAGTTGGACAACATAGGGTGTTGTCGGGTGATATAACCTTTAGTTGACACCTATAATAATAGTAAAATCTCACCTTGAGGCCGTTGGCGTACCTTGATGCCTCCACGGCCAGGATCTTGATAGGGTGGTTGTATTTTCGAGTTGATGGCACCAGGGTTGTCCAATAAACTGAGCGAAAGCTTGCCATATGATTGGCTATTGTTAGTAACCATTTGTCACAGTCGACTTATTGCTTGTTGTATAGGTCGCTCAGGGAACCACCCCAGATGTTAGAAATATGATAGACTAAGTGACGTCCTAAGGGGGAAATCGTGTAAGGGATTAGATGTGGGTCTAATGCCCCAGGCTACTTTTATATATGCCCAGGTACATGTTGCCATGAAGGGCTAGGTACAGATATACCTGCCAAAGGGGCCATATGCAATCTAGACAGACTAAGTTAATATCTGAACGGACTAGAACCATAGTATCACAGTGTTACCTTCAGGCTAAGAGTTATTGTTAACTGATTGGAGGAAGTTAGGGCTGACTGCTTAGGAGCATGTCCGATTAGTAGCAGCCCAACAGTTGTTCTAACCAAAGGAACTAAATAGTAGGTCGCCTGCGACCTTACTGTTTGCTTATGAGTTATCATTGTCCCAGCATGACCTTCAGACTATCGCTTAGGTCACCCAGGCCTCGTCCTTTTTTTGTCTAAGTCGAAAGAGGTTGTAATCATTGCCAGTACCCTCTGGTCAGGTGTAGGCATACGTGGTGTGCCTGTTGGCAGCTATATAGACTATTCTAGAAGCGAGTAGCGGTCCCGTTAGGCCGAAGGGGCCAGATACGGGGTTTGAGTGATTAGACAGGGGCAATAATTAATGTTGTATGAAAGATTGTGAAATTGCGAGATTCTCACCCCAGCCTGTTGGTGTTTGCAAAGTTTCATACCTCAGCCCTACCGTAGCATGATATGGCTATTTTCCGCCTCCCAGCCTTTTCTCAGCAGAACAAGGAGCGTAAATATTGACGCTATGTTGCCAAAAGTAAATAGTAAAGGAAGGCTGGATCCGTTGATTCTAGGGGAGGTATAAGAAAAGTGGTCAAGACTCCTATTACTTAATTAAGCCATCTAGACCCTCGCTATAGTAAAGATCAAGATGACAGGCAGGATTGTTAAGAGCAGCCAAGTACATGAGAGAGTACATAAGCAATATACCCCCAGTAATAGTAAGGCTTAGGTCAGAAATAGACTAATTCCGCCAGAGTGTACTGATGAGGGTAGTGAATACCTGAAAAGTAATGGCCACGACCCCCAGCTTATTATGTTAAGGGATAGACAGAGTATATGATAGGAACCAGCCCGAGTACGGGTCAGATCAACGTAGGTTAATAGACTTAACCAGTAATATCCTTACCAGTACGGTGCATGGGGCACGAACCCTGGCTTTTAGCCTATAGAAGTAAGGGCAAGACATGAACATCTAGTTTTAAAGGAGAACAAAACCACACCTAGGTTGTAGTGGGCTGATAGAGCTTGGAATCGCCGCTGAAGGTCGAGATATAAGCAACCGATTGACACTTAGAGAATAGTGAGACTATAACCCAGAGTACTGCAATATTACCACTAGTTGCAAAGGTGAAGGAGTGACAGTATGGAGACCCTAGCCTAGTATAGCCCAGAGACAGGGCCCAGTGGAAGGAATCATCGACTTTCGAGATAGCACGGGGTGGAGTCTTGAGGCACAGAGGTCGAGTCTGCGTTCCAAATGTGGAAGGGCTTCGTTAGTAGGCTGTGGAAAATGTACACTATGTCCGCTATTCTCTTCATCCAGATTCCACGAAAACGTATCCGGTTATACCAAACCAAAGAGATCTAATGGGGGCACGGGAAAAAAGAGGCATTGTTGAGATATTACACGGTACTCCAGTTGCCAGCAAGTAAAGGCCGAACATCAGGACCGTGACGGGATAACTCAGGAGATAGTTATGCCTGCGTGAAAGTCGAAAGTAGTCAGTACGAATATAGCTACATGGCTACCTCGTACTAGGTGTAAATTTGACACTATTTGAGTCATTGTTGAAAGGCTACTGAGATCAACTCATTTCTTGCCGGTCAGAATCACGTTTCAGTTACAGGTTACACCGAGTTAAATACTAAAGCAATAGTCTAGCTACATGGTGTCCTTGTGTCTATTATAGTCTGACAGAGGGGTACAACTCACAGCTAGGTTTTGGAAAATGGGTCAGAACAAATTGGGAAGTAAGTTAATCTGAGTACAACTTCCCTTCCCCAGGTAAAGGGCCAAGGAGAGCACACGATTTAGGTGCTCATAGATATATTGCAGGTGGAAATGTAGGTCACCTATATGACGGAATGAAGTAGATAAGTTAGGGTTAATTAAACCTAACATAACACATCAGTTAGAAGAAAAATAAAGCATTTCAAGAGCCTAATTATTGTAAGAAAACGTGTGGTTTTCTGCTCTTGACAGTTCCAGGGAAACAAAGTTGCAAGAAAATTCAAAACACATATTTGTTTCTAATATACGGAAATAAAATAACTTCCAGTCTGGTCATGCTAAGCTAACTCTTGGTAAATAATCACAAAATTTGTCGATGATCTTGGGATGTTTAACAATTTCTTAGCCAACTGTGATAAATGCTTGGACACACAGTTCTCAAAACAAGTGCAGCATTTTCTTGTCTTTGCTACAAGAACAAGCTTCTGCAAAGCCACTGCATTCTGTAGTAGAAATTTTGAAAGTTCAAAAATCTTACATAGGCCCTCTTCTGACCGCTCCTTCAAACATCTTGCTTCATAGCCAATAATATTGACGTTCTTGAGATTGGGAAACACAGTGTTTGGAATCCAACCTGGCAAATTGATGTTATCTACTTCATCGAAATAGGTTTGCTCAAGCTGGCAGGGGATACTAATAGGCTATTAATATCTTTTTAGGTAATAATATTAAATTTGTTAGGAATGTTGATGTGGCATATGGTGTTGTAGATTAACTAAATCTGATGAGATAAAATAATTTATACATAATAGTTTAAGTTTTAGTGAATAGAATTATTTCATATTTTTCTTAATACACTATACCAAATATTCGTAAGAAAATATCTAAAATAAAATAGGTAATATTTAATAAAATAACTTAAATGAGTGTGTAAATTAATCTGAATACCATTCGTGTTTAAATTCAAAAACTATATCATTCTTTTTATGCATAATTAATCAAATCATGAAAGATTGTTGCTTGATTATTTCTTAACAATTGACAAATATAGTTAAATTTGTATTTATTAACATTTAATGAATCTCAAGAATTTTTCGTAATGAAAACATACCATAATGCGAAAAATGAAAAGAAACATACCGTACTGACATTAAAATCTAATAAATCGAATATTGGTTACTTGATAATTTCGATATTTTAAACGTGTCAAAAAATTATAAAAATATTTGAAACATGTAAGGTAGGAATCAAGGTTTTGTTAAATTGTGACATTGTTTTTATTATTTAGACTACTAGTGAACTTGTCCAGCGTCCTGCAATTTTTAAGAATCTCATCTTATGTAAAAAAGATTCTTCAAGATATTTAAATTATTTTTAATATAAAATTCATATAGATTAGACTTCGAGTCTTAATGTATTTTATTATTAACACTTTATTTCTTTATTTTTGGAGTCAATAATATCATTCTTTTTATATGAAAATTTTGTTTTCTATTGACAATTAAGCTTGCTAGCATCGGAGGTGGAGAATAATATTTTTCTTTTTTTTTCTAACTCGATTAATTCAAAATATTTTTTTCATTACTTTGTTAATTAATAATATAGAATGAAATCTCTATTTTTAATATAATAATCATTTTCACTAAAGATAAATGAATGTAAATAAATGAAGTAAGAAATTCTAGAAAGAGCCAAAAAGGAATTACATAAATTTTGAAAGGGTGAAATGAAATTGGAAAAAAAATGCAAGATAAAAAAATTAAGAACATTAATTAAGAATCCTCTTAAATTGAGAGTGGATTCTGGGAATTTGAATGTAATTAACTATCTTCACATACAGTTAGAAATAAAAAAAATAGATTAAACAATTAATTTTTCTTTAAAAATAAATACAAAAGTAATTATCCAACTAAATAAAATTTAGTAGAAAATAAAGATATAAGGAATTCTTACCGTGCATGAAGATGCTTGTCAGGTTATGTGGATTAAAAATTAAGATATGAAAACTCATTTTATTAAGATTAAATATATAGAGTAGTCATTCAAGGTGGAGTTATTAAAAAAAAAAATAATCTTGTGAGTTTTTGAAATGGAATTAGAGATGGGGAATAAAGAAGAGTAAAGGAGGGTGCTGTAACTAGAAAATTATAATTAAAGTGACTTTTAAACTTTTTAATATGACACATAAATAGGAAAAAGTAATGAAAATATCAAAAATTTGAGCAAAAAAATAAATGTTGGACAAAGAGAGGTATCATATTATTATGTCATTTTATCATAATAAATAATCACTAAATTAATAACAATAACTTTTGGGCTTTCTAAACTGAAGAAGAGATGAATAGTTAAGAGAATGTGATTAAAAAAATAAGCTTTAGGTTTTTAATAAATCATAGAAATAAGAAAAATGACAAAGAATATCAAAAATTTGAGAAAAAAGCTAAATGTCATTTTTGCTTTAGAGGCATGCCACATCTGTTACACTCCATAAGTTTCTATCGTTTAACCAGCGCGTGCGTAATATGTTGAGAGTTTTGGAATACGATGCTTGCGAGGAAGGACCCGGGGAATGAACATACAAGCACGGTATTGAGCTAGCGGGTGAAAAAAGGCCGGAGGCAGGCTGCACGAGACACCGCGTCACAGACCTCGCTCCCCCACATTGAGCGACGCGATGGGGGGCGCTCCACGAACCCTGCCTAACCGCCTCAATATATATAAGTTTAAGTGTGGATTGTCATATCATTTAAAAAATATTCCATTAGTAGAGAGCGGGTAAGGCGATGAGTCCTTGAGGGTTTTCACTTTTAGAAGAAGATTTACACCGTAAAATCACCTCCAAACGTCAATTCTTCTCAGGTAATGATTCCTGAACCTACGAAAAATGTCCCTATGGAGTTATTTCTTGAAAATTCTCTTGGAGTACCGGAATCCTGCTGAGTAAAAGTTATCGGAATCACTTCTAATCGAGTCCTAAGCGGCTACAAGTGATAGGTAAGCATTTCTACCTTCTAAACTTTTGGCCGAATTGGATGAAGTTTGATTTGTAGTTAATGTTTTTGAAAGATATTGTGATTAGTCATTCCTATTATTGAAAATAGCCTTATTCTCTCAGAGTAAAGGCTATAATTTGGTGGAATCACCGGCTTCAAGATGGAACTATTTGGGTAAACGGAAATTAGCTTCGAGGCATGTTAAGGCTAACCTCTTCGGCAAGTTATTCTTGTCGTATAATTGATAAGACCTGTACCATCGTAAGTAAATTGAGAATATGTATATTGTGATTAGCTACTACCAGTAGATGATGAGTATATATATTGTGGTTAGCTGCTGCGACACAAATTTAGATTGCATCATAGTAACCCTTGTCAAGAAAGAGTACATTAGGTGTGACTAATGCTAGAAGCGTCATAGAGACCCCCCTGTTCTTTTGTTCACAATATTAATGGGATTCTGATGTTTTGCTTTCGTACTAAGGCCTGAGAAGCTTGTGGTTAGCTGGTGGGCCTAATTTGGTAAGTTGGACAACATAGGGTGTTGCCGGGTGATATAACCTTTAGTTGACACCTATAATAACAGTAAAAGCTCACCTTGAGGCCGTTGGCGTACCTTGATGCCTCCATTGCCAGGATCTTGATAGGGTGGTTGTATTTTCGAGTTGATGGCACCAGGGTTGCCCAATAAACTGAGTGAAAGCTTGCCATATGATTGGCTATTGTCAGTAACCATTAGTCTCAGTCGACTTATTGCTTGTTGTATAGGTCGCTCAGGGAACCACCCCAGATGTTAGAAATATGATAGACTAAGTGACGTCCTAAGGGAGAAATCGTGTGAGGGATTAGATGTGGGGCTAATGCCCCAGGCTACTTTTATAGATTCCCATGTACATGTTGCCGTGAAGGGTTAGGTCCAGATATACCTGCTAAAGGGGCCATATGCAATCTGGACAGACCAAGTTAATATCTAAAGGGACTAGAACCATAGTATCACAGTGTTACCTTCAGGCTAAGAGTTATAGTTAGCTGACTGGAGGAAGTTAGGGCTGACTGCTTAGGAGCATGTCCGATTAGTAGAAGCCCTACAGTTGTTCTAACCAAAGGAACTAAATAGTAGGTCACCTTCGTCCTTATTGTTCTCTTATGAGCTATCAGTGTCCCAGCATAACCTTTAGACTATCGCTTAGGTCACCCAAGCCTCGTCCTTTTTCCGTCTAAGTCGAAAGAGGTTGTAATTATTGCCAGGACCCTTTGGTCAGGGTGTAGGCATATGGGGTGTGCCTGGTGGCAGCTATATAGACTATTCTAGAAGCGAGCTGCGATCCCGTTAGGTCGAAGGGGCCAGATACGGGGTTTGAGTGATTAGATTTGTAGATTATAGCATTGTATCCCTGGTCAGGGTAGATCGTGTTTTGTACTGCCTCTCACCATGAATAACTAAGAGGTTGCTAGTTGTACGAACTGCTTACGGAGCTATAAACTGTTTACAGAGCTACGATGCTGCTAATACTTATGGAGTTATGATGTTGTATTGCTTATGAAGCTACTGAATCTTTTACGGAGCCATATATTGTATATAAGGACTAAAGTATAGCCTACGGGTCTATATTGAAGTCTATTCACTTATGAAATTCTTATATGCCATAGCGACATTATAGACCCTTCGTAGAGCCTCGTGTGCCCGGGATACAATCATAGGGGCGAGAAAGCCCGAACTCAGTTACAGGATCCCAGAAGGTTCCGTTATAGTCTCAAGAGACCAGGTATGTTCAATTAGATTTACTTGTAGGGTCTCAGGGTTATCAATATGGGTAGATAGACTGATTGGTGCCTGCCGAGGCTTATGGGGCCCTAGGTAGATTATCTCTGTGATGATGTGTCACACCCCGCCTTGGGGGGGGGTATGACTGGCACCTGGTGCCCTACTAGGACCTGAACTGCTAGACTGCTGAGCCTGAGCACATCTGGTGCCTGACTGGCTCTAACTCAGATTCAAGGAAACAACGGGCTATATGACGGCTGTAAATACAGCCTCCGACCGACTAGGCCTATAGCCACCTGTACCTGTGCTGACAGCTAACCAGAAATATATTAATATAGGGAAACCTATGCGGGCCGACAAGGCCACCATGCTGTCTAATTATCTGTAACTCAACAATGAAATACTGGAAAGCTACGTGACCGGCAAGGTCACCACTACTGTCAAACTATGGCCCCACTCGGCCAATATAAAGGAGATAAAAGTACTAACAGCTATACAACTGCGCGGCCTCACACGACCGGCTAGACTAACAATAGGGAAATATATACAGACTGCAAGCCTCTAGGAATAGCAATAGAAATGATCGGGATAGGGCCCCGACCTAACCGTACTATACAACAAAAGAAAATGAAATACACCTCTGGGATTCAGTCTCCGGATGACGGGAGCTGAATACTCAATCGCTGACCGGAATCACGATGGATCGCCTGCTCGTCTATGAGTACCTGCAGGCAAGTAATGCAGCGCCCCATCGGGTGTCAGTACCGCTGGTACTGAGTATGTAAAGCAATAACTGAAAGAAATATTTGAAAAACAACAATACAACTCATGAAATTGAAGTAGAAAGGAATGGATTAACTGTCTGATAATGTAAATCATACCTTCTCTTAATTATACTGGAAGGAGTAGGAGTCATACCTGGAGATTTATCGTTCTACTGTCAATCTACTCGTATCTACTGTAACATGGCATAACATATCATAACATAACATAGCATACACAAACCTTACCCGGCCCCCATAAGCCGGGAGGTACAACCAGCACAGAATCTATACCCCTACCCAGGTCATCCCATCTCCTATGATAGCTATAAGTATCCTGCCGGTCCCCTGGGTATGCACTTGGGCTCGCTGAGCCCCTGACTATAACTGCATCTGAGTCCGGAGGACTCCTGAATCAACACCCGGGCGTATCCGCTTGACAGGGGTGTATAAGGGCCGATCAAGGCACAATATGGGGAAAACTGGCATCCCATCTTAGTCCCCTGTGGGACGACATGCCACTCCGTAGAGCGACATATCCTCATCCTCTGGCGGACGAGTCGATACAGCTATCAACCCTGGGGCGGTCATGGGTGCTAGGTAGTCCAACCCCAAGACAATACAATGGACTCAACTAGTAATACTATCTGCATATCTCATATACTGAAGCGAATAATAGTAAGGTGTTTGTACATACTATATGCCGAGCTAGTAATAGTAATATGTGCATACTTAATACATGCTGAGACTGATAATAGTATATATGTATAATATATAATCTTCTTTCATACTGTACTGAGTCTAATGCTGAACAAGATATAGTCTTTCTGCTGAAAACCATGTTGTATACTGAGTTTCTATAGTAACATGATTTGTTGTTTCTAACATGCTTTCTAAACTTCATTTTAACCTACCATTCTACTTCTGAGATGCCCTACAGATATTACATTGCTTTACTGGGTTTCAACTGAATACGATGATATCCTAACATTCTGTACTACATCACATACTGAGCATGTTGTGAAATTCCTAATACTTGTATTAGAATCTATATCGTGCTAGCAAGTTTGGCGCTAAATATAACATGATGCTTCTAATATCGTACCAACATTCGTAATAAACACAACACATAACTTTTGATTATTCTACTGACCTTTAATTTACTTTACTATGCCGAGCTTGCTAACTTGCCGAGGAAACTAACTTTACATACCTTATCCTCGAGCTATCCGTCTGTCGGACGAGGCTCAGCCAGTACTTCAACTATTTTCTCCCAACTGCATTCATAAATATGTCAATTAATACTAAATACAGCTTTATTTTAAAGAGCAACGTCACTTTCGATATAATTTATAGCCTAAACTTAGGCTTATCAAAAGACGGTCGAAAACTCGCTATTTCTCAGAGGTCCAGAAGGGAGAAATACTCACTTCACAGCTAGAAACACATAGACATTAGTTTGGAGCAATTCTACTTACCTTAGCTCAGTAGCTCGACGATTCGTCGGCCGTATTTCACCAAACTAAATCTGTAGGAATGCTCTCTGCTGCTAAATACCTCCGTATCTGAGGTTAATTTGAGTTTGGACAACGTTTAGCAGTGTAATAGGATGAAAATTATATTACCCCCTTCGTTCTTTTCTCTTCTCTATTGTTTCCTCTCTGTTTCACTGGAAATTATAAGTTTAGAATGATTTAAAACCAAAGTGGGGCTTTATATACTTGGGCCTGGACAAGGCCAACGTGTCACGGAGCCAACGCGGAGGCTCCACCTCCGTGACACGCTGCCATCGCGGAGGGGCTCTGCCTCGACTCCTTCCGCGATGGTTCGACAGGTTTCTCGTCCGATCTTTTCCCGGGCCTTTCTCTAGTACGTATGACCTTCAAATATGCTTAACCAACGTGCGAATAGGTCATCTAGGTGCCGGAAATCCTACGGGGTATAACATTCTCCCCCCTTAAGAACATTCGTCCTCGAATGTACACTGCTATCTAGAGGACTACTTAACTTACTTGTTTAGAAAAATTTCGCCAGAGTCTCCCCTGTAATATGGACTATACCAAAAACCTGAAATGCAAAAAAGTCCAATACAGGTACTATACACAATACTTTAGGATTCACTGGATGGCTAAGTATCAATCTTTCTCACTTATACATATACAACCATAAGATACTACATAAGCAATAATACGGACATACCTGTCGCCTGACTAGGCCTGGAATAGGTGAGGGTATCTAGCTTTCATATCTTCTTTAGCTTCCCACGTCATTTCCTCTCAGTTCCTGTTACGCCACAATACTTTGACAGACGCAACATCTTTAGTTATCAACCTGCGAATCTGTCTGTCTAAAATAGCTACTGGAACCTCTTCATATGCTAACTCTTCTGTGACCTGGACATCCTGAACGGGAACTACTGTAGAAAGGTCTCCTACGAACTTCCTCAACATAGAGACATTGAATACTGGGTGAATAGATGCTAACTCCGTGGCAAGTTCAATTCGTATGCAACTCGGCCTATTCTTCGCCGAATCTGATATGGCCCAATGAATCTCGGGCTAAGCTTGCCTTTCTTGCCAAATCTCATCACCTCTTTCATCAGAGACACTTTCAGATATACCCAGTCATTTATCGCAAATTCTAGATTTCTGCGCCGCATATCTGCATAAGACTTCTGGCGACTCTGAGCAGTCAGTAAACGTTTTCGGATAAGCTTTATCTTTTCCTATGGCTGCCGAACAATGTCTGGGCCAACCAATGCTGATTCTCCTATTTCAAACCAGCCCACCGGCGATCTACATTTTTGCCCATATAATGCTTCAAAGGGCGCCATCTGGATAGCTGAATGATAACTGTTATTATAAGCAAATTCAATCAACGAAAGATGCTCATCCCAGCTACCCCCAAAATCTAGCACACACGCTCGTAGCATATCTTCGAGCGTTTGGATAGTCCGCTCAACTTGCCCATCTGTCTGGGGGTGGAATGTTGTGCTCAAATTGATCTGCGTTTCCAAACCCCTCTGGAACGACTGCCAGAATCTAGCTGTAAACTGTGCTCCCCTATCTAAAATGATGGATACCGGCACTCCATGCAATCTAACTATTTCTCTGATATATAATTTGACATAATCCTCAGCCGAGAAGGTAGCCTTCACTGGCAGGAAATGAACTGATTTTTGTCAGCCTGTCAACTATTACCCAAATGGAATCATTTCTGCGTCTGGTACGGGGTAACCCTGTTACAAAATCCATGTTTATCGTTTCCCATTTCCACGTAGGCACCGTTATATCTTGCGTCAAACCGCCAGGCTTCTGGTGCTCCGCTTTCACCTGCTGACAGTTAGAACATCTAGATACAAATTCAGCTATCTCAGCTTTCATACCTGGCCACCAGTAGATGTCTCTGATGTCGTGGTACATTTTCGTCGCTCCTGGATGGAGGGAATAGCGAGCGTAATGTACCTCATGCATGATCCGCCCACGAAGCCCTGAAACATTTGGGACACAGAGGCGGCCCTTACAACGTAGCACATCATCCTCAGTCATTTGGAAATCTGTCTCCCTACCTTTCTGAATTCTATCTCTGAGCTGGACTAAATCAGGGTCCTCGTACTGTCGTTCTTTTACCTCTGTAACTAATGATGACATAGCAGAATTCTGAATTACTGCTCTATTATTTTCTGTTTCCATTACTTGAACGGCTAAACCAGCTAACTGATGAATTTCTTTGGCTAACTCCCGCTTCTCAGGTCGCAAATACGCCAAACTCCCCATAGACTTACGGCTTAGGGCATCTGCCACTACATTAGCTTTTTCGGGGTGGTATAGAATATTCACATCATAATCTTTTAACAGCTCCAACCAGCGACGTTGCCGCAGATTCAACTCCCTCTGAGTGAAGATGTACTGTAGGCTCTTGTGATCTGTGAAAATATCAACATGGACGCCGTACAGGTAATGCCTCCACATCTTCAAGGCGTGGATCACTGCGGCTAATTCCAGGTCGTGGGTAGGGTAATTCTTTTCGTGTTTCCTCAGCTGTCTGGAAGCATATGCAATCACTCTACCATGCTGCATCAACACACAACCTAACCCGACACCTGACGCGTCGCAATAGACCGAATAACCTTCTGTGCCTTCCGGCTATGCTAACACTGGGGCAGAGGTTAATCTATCTTTCAGTTCCTGGAAGCTCTGCTCGCATGCCTCTGTCCATTGAAACTTTGCTGCTTTCTGTGTCAATTTGGTTAGAGGTGCCGCAATGGTCGAGAACCCTTCAACGAACCTCCTGTAATATCCTGCCAATCCCAGAAAACTACGAACTTCAGTCGGAGTGGTAGGCCTAGGCCATGAGTTAACTACTTCTATTTTCTGCTTGTCTACCTGTATACCAGCATCCGACACGATATGCCCTAAAAAGGCCACTGAGTTAAGCTAGAATTCACACTTAGAAAATTTAGCATACAACTGGCGGTCCCTGAGGATCTGGAGCACTGTCCGCAAATGAGTCCGGTGATCTGCTTCAGAGCGAGAATACACCAGAATGTCATCAATGAATACTATCACGAACAAGTCCAGGAAAGGTCTGAAAATACTGTTCATCAGGTCCATGAAGACTACCGGGGCATTCGTTAACCCGAAGGACATGACTAGAAATTCAAAATGTCAATATCGGGTCTTGAACGCTGTTTTAGGAATATCTCTCTCACGTACTCGAACCTGGTGATATCCGGACCGCAAGTCAATCTTAGAAAAGTATCTGGCTCTCTGCAACTGATCAAATAAGTCATCAATTCTGGGAAGCGGATACTTGTTCTTTACTGTTACTTTGTTTAATTGCCGATAATCTATGCACATTCGGAGCGAGCCATCTTTCTTCCTCACAAATAAAACTGGCGCACCCCACGGTGAAGTACTCGGCTTGATAAAACCTTTATCCAATAAATCTTTCAACTGCTCCTTTAATTCTCTGAGTTCTGCAGGAGCCATACGATAGGGAGGAATTGATATCGACTGAGTGTCTGGTAACAAGTCAATAGCAAAATCTATCTCCCTTTCTGGGGGAATACCAGGTAACTCATCAGGAAACACATCAGGGAATTCATTCACTACCAGAACAGACTGGAGTGTCGGAGATCCTGCTTGGACATCCTGAACTCTGACTAGATGGTAAATGCATCCCTTAGATATCAACTTTCTCGCCTGAAGGTAGGAAATAAACCTACCTTTTGGCGTAGCGGTGCTGCCCTTCCACTCTCGCACTGCTTCTCTTGGGAAGTGGAATCGGACCGTCTTGGTCCAACATTCAACGTTGGCAAAGCACGGTACTAACCAATCCATACCCATTATGGCATCGAAGTCTATCATTTCTAACTCGACCAGATCTACTGTGGTCTGATGGTCAGCAACCTCTACTGTACACCCTCGGTAAATTTTGCTAGCCACAATAGAGTCACCGACGAGCGTGGATACTAAAAAGGGCTGCTGCAATAATTCTGGTGCAATACTAAACTTTCGTGCCACAAATGGAGGAATGTAGGACAAAGCAGACCCTGGATCAATCAATACATAAGCAGGGTGTGAGCAGATAGTTAACATACCTGTCACAACATTAGGTGACGCTTCTGAATCTTGACTCCCTGGTAAGGCATATGTGCGACTTGGACCCGCACCTGTACTAGAGGCCTCTGATCTGCCCCGACCCCTGTCTGTTGAAACTGAGGGCCTGCGCCCTGCCGAGGATGCTGTGGCTCGTGACCCTGCAGATGCCCTATCCTGTCTATCCCGGTCCTCTCGACCTCTGGCTGGGCAATCTTTCATCAAATGGCCTTCTTGGCCACAAATATAACATGCGGTGGAGTCATACCTGCATGCTCCAGGATGGCATCAACTGCACATAGGGCAAAGTGGTAGGGTATACCTACTCTGCTCCGCCCTCCTCTGTAATGGTGAATCTGCCATCTGTGAGCCTCTACCAGTCTCTGACTGCCCCCTGCGGCTGTGGCGGAGGCGGGGGCCTGGGCGGCCTATCTAACAATCGTGGCCTGGGTCCTCCCCGGGCCTCCCTCTGTAACTCAACTGGCCTGTCCCGGCGGCGTTATTCCTGATTGACCCTTCTGATCTCCCGATGCCGCTGTCTGATGCCCTCAATATTCTGGGCAAATGCCTGAACTTGAGCAATGTCAATGTCCTCTCGCAGTGTGGCCGTAATGCAAGTCTCAACATATTCTGGGTTCAACCCCATGATAAAGCGGTGTATTCTAGATGCCATGGTATCAACAAAGGCCGGTGCATACCGGGCTAAAGAATCAAACCGCAAGGAATATTCCCGAACACTCATGGCCCCCTGCTCCAGATGTAGGAACTGGTCTACCCAGGCTTGTCGAATCTCTCGCGGCAGATAATGATCCAGAAAAGCTCCTGAGAAGCTGGACCAGGTCGGAGGGGAAACATCTCTCCCTCGGGACCTTTCCCAGCTTTCATACCACAACACGGCGATGTCCCGTAACCGAAATGCTGCCAACTCAACTGATTCTGTAGGCGTGGCATGCATAACCCTGAAGATTCTCTGCATTTGATCCAGAAAATCCTGAGGGTCCTCTGTCCGGTCCGTACCTGTAATTTGTGGGGGATTCAGAGCCAAGAACTCTCGGACCCTCGAACTACCGGGCCCTCCTGACGACTCCGCAACTGTAGACGACATCGGCTGACACTGAGCATCCATCATCTGTGCTAACATAACTACAGCACTCCTAACCTCCTGATCGGAAGGTGTCGGTATGGGGACTATTGGCGGTAGTGTCACCCCAAGTGGATCCTAATGTGGTGGAGACTGCTGAGAAGGCTGGGACGATGCCTCTGTAGTGCCCTCTGATCGAACTGTCTTTAAACGAGGGTGAGGCATCCTGTTGGTGCCTTCCCCTGCTGCAATATCTAAACTCTGGCCTGTGATAGGATGTCGTTGTTCTGACATTATCTGTAACCAAAGAATACAGTAAGTTTTTAGGGACTCAACCCTATATTGTACCACTCTACAGCACGACTGAATAAGAATAAAAGACAACCATCCTATCATGCCTTGCAGCCTCCTACCCATGGTATGTGGTGCACAACACATCCATGGACAGGACTCTACTTAGCACGGCTTGCAGACTCCCTGGGATACAACCTGCTCTGATAACAAGTTTGTCACACCCCGCCTTGGGGGGGGGGGGTATGACTGGCACCTGGTGCCCTACTAGGACCTGAACTGCTAGACTGCTGAGCCTGAGCACATCTGGTGCCTGGCTGGCTCTAACTCAGATTCAAGGAAACAACGGGCTATATAACGGCTGTAAATACAGCCTCCAGCCGACTAGGCCTATAGCCACCTGTACCTGTGCTGACAGCTAACCAGAAACATATTAATATAGGGAAACCTATGCGGGCCGACAAGGCCACCATGCTGTCTAATTATCTGTAACTCAACAATGAAATACTGGAAAGCTACGTGACCGGCAAGGTCACCACTACTGTCAAACAATGGCCCCACTCGGCCAACATAAAGGAGATAAAAGTACTAACAGCTATACAACTGCGCGGCCTCACACGACCGGCTCAATTGACAACAGGGAAATATATACAGACTACAAGCCTCTAGGAATAGCAATAGAAATGATCGGGACAGGGCCCCGACCTACCCGTACTGTACAACAAAAGAAAATGAAATACACCTCTGGGATTCAGTCTCCGGATGACGGGAGCTGAATACTCAATCGCTGACCGGAATCACGACGGATCGCATGCTCGTCTATGAGTACCTGCAGGCAAGTAATGCAGCGCCCCACCGGGCGTCAGTACCGCTGGTGCTGAGTATGTAAAGCAATAACTGAAAGAAATATCTGAAAAACAACAATACAACTGATGAAACTGAAGTAGAAAGGAATGGATTAACTGTCTGATAATGTAAATCATACCTTCTCTTAATTATACTGGAAGGACTAGGAGTCATACCTGGAGATTTATCGTTCTACTGTCGATCTACTCGTATCTACTATAACATGGCATAACCTATCATAACATAACATAGCATACACAAACCTTACCCGGCCCCCATAAGCCGGGAGGTACAACCAGCACAGAATCTATACCCCCACCCCGGTCATCCCATCTCCTATAATAGCTATAAGCATCCTGCCGGTCCCCTGGGTATGCACTTGGGCTAGCTGAGCCCCTGACTATAACTGCATCTGAGTCCGGAGGACTCCTGAATCAACACCCGGGTGTATCCGCTCAACAGGGGTGTATAAGGGCCGATCAAGGCACAGTATGGGGAAAACTGGCATCCCATCTTCGTCCCCTGTGGGACGGCATGCCACTCCATAGAGCGACGTATCCTCGTCCTCTGGCGGATGAGTCGATACAGCTATCAACCCTGGGGCGGTCATAGGTGCTAGGTAGTCCAACCCCAAGACAATACAATGGTCTCAACTAGTAATCCTATCTGCATATCTCATATACTGAAGTGAATAATAGTAAGGTGTTTGTACATACTATATGCTGAGCTAGTAATAGTAATATGTGCATACTTAATACATGCTGAGACTGATAATAGTATATATGTATAATATATAATCTTCTGTCATACTGTACTGAGTCTAATGCTGAACAAGATATAGTCTTTCTGCTGAAAACCATGCTGTATACTGAGTTTCTATAGTAACATGATTTGCTGTTTCTAACATGCTTTCTAAACTTCGTTTTAACCTACCGTTCTACTTCTGAGATGCCCTACAGATATTACATTTCTTTATCGGGTTTCAATTGAATACGATGATATCCTAACATTCTGTACTACATCACATACTGAGCATGTTGTGAAATTCCTAATACTTGTATTAGAATCTATATCGTGCTAGCAAGTTTGGCGCTAAATATAACATGATGCTTCTAATATCGTACCAACATTCGTAATAAACACAACACATAACTTCTAATTATTCTACTGGCCTTTAATTTACTTTACTATGCCGAGCTTGCTAACTTGCCGAGGAAACTAACTTTACATACCTTATCCTCGAGCTATCCATCTGTCGGACGAGGCTCGGCCAGTACTTCAACTATTTTCTCCCAACTGCATTAATAAATATGTCAATTAATACTAAATACAGCTTTATTTTAAAGAGCAACTTCACTTTCAATATAATTTATAGCCTAAACTTAGGCTTATCGAAAGACGATCGAAAACTCGCTATTTCTCAGAAGTCCAGAAGGGAGAAATACTCACTTCACAGCTAGAAACACATAGACATTAGTTTGGAGCAATTCTACTTACCTTAGCTCGGTAGCTCGACGATTCATCGGCCGTATTTCACGAAACTAAATCCGTAGGAATGCTCTCTGCTGCTAAATACCTCGGTATCTGAGGTTAATTTGAGTGTGGACAACATTTAGCAGCGTAATCGGATGAAAATTATATTACCCCCTTCGTTCTTTTCTCTTCTCTATTGTTTCCTCTCTGTTTCACTGGAAATTATAAGTTTAAAATGATTTAAAACTGAAGTGGGGCTTTATATACTTGGGCCTGGACAAGGCCAATGTGTCACGGAGCCAACGCGGAGGCTCCACCTCCGTGACACGCTGCCATCGCGGAGGGGCTCTGCCTCGGCTCCTTCCGCGATGGTTCGACAGGTTTCTTGTCCGATCTTTTCCCAGGCCTTTCTCTAGCACGTATGGCCTTCAAATATGCTTAACCAACGTGCGAATAGGTCATCTAGGTGCCGGAAATCCTACGGGGTATAACATGATGGACCTGCCAGGATTATGGGGGCCAGGTTAGGTTCTTATGTGTATACTTGCTTTGTATTGTATCTTATGAATGTATTGTCATGCAGTTTATGCTCTTATTCGGGTAGTGGTTTACTAGATGCAGGTTATGGGTAATAAAGCTTACAGGTTAACTCCTGCCCTTGTTTCTGATTAATTTCAAATCTTTATCCGTTTCTATTAAGCTTTTATTACTTCCTTACATATTTGGTATATATTGTACTGACGCCCATCCATGGGGTGCTGCAAACTTGCCTGTAGGTTTAGACAGATAGGTTTCGAGACCTCTTAGCAGTTATTAGAGTTAGCAGATTGGCTAGCTCCTTTCATTCAGAGTTGTCAAGTTGTAGAGGTTTACCTGTCTTTTATTGTAAAGTACTTGGGTAGGTTGAGGCATTGTCCCGACTAATATCATCAATCTAAGAGGCTTGCAGACTATAGTTATCAGTTAATTATTCGTATTGGCCGTGTGGGGCCTATATTTGTTATGTTTTGTATGTTAGCCGTGTGGGGCCTATTGTAGCTTTCAGTTAGCAACCTTATCGTCTATAGTTGATATGTAACTGCCAGCTTTTCCTTCTGTTATGACTTAGACAGCATGATGGTCTTGTCGACCCACATAGGATCCCTTTATTGTAATGTTTGCTGGGTTAGCTATTTTCTTCTACAGGTGTGCTATGTGGCCTTGTCATCCTGAAGTTGTGTTTACAACCAATATATAACTAGTTTTTTTCTTGATTCTATATTGCTGGCAGGCACCAGAGGTGCGTATGCCTAGCTAGGTCAGCTCAGATCCTAGCGTGGCATTAGGTGCTAGTCATGCCTCCCAAGGTGGGGCATGACAAACTTGGTATGAGAGCAACGTCGTATCCTAGGGAGTCTGCAAGCCGTGTCTAGTAGATTCTTGTTTATAGATGTGTTGTGCTCCATATTTTATAAGAAGGAGGCTACGAGGCATGATATTATTGTTACCCCTCCTTCTTCTTAGGTCATGTTATTGAGTAAAGCTGTATTGGTTGAGTCCCCAAGCTTTCATTGTTATGTCTGTCTAGAATAATGTTTGATATAAGACTGAGTCAAATACAACAGCAAGAGGGGGTACCAGCGCAGTGCCACAGTTGGAGGACAACCCAGCCTAAAGGTGAAAGGGGACATCTTTTAGTCTCCCTAGCATCCTCCGGGGGCACCAAAAACCTCATAAGGTAATTGACATGCCAGTATCGTACCCAGCCATTCCTACACCCTCGGAATAGGAGGTCAGGAGTGTAATACATATTTGTTGGCTTACTTAGTAGATACTCAGAATTAGACAGGGGCAACAATTAATGTTGTATGAAAGATTGTCAAATTGCAAGATTCTTACCCCAGCCCTTTGGAGTTTGCAAAGTTTCATACCTCAGCCCTACCGTAGCATGATATGGCTATTTTCCGCCTCCCAGCCTTTTCTCAGCACAACAGGGAGCGTAAATATTGACGCTATGTTGCCAAAAGTAAATAGTAAAGGAAGGCTGGATCTGTTGATTCTTAGGGGAGGTATAACAAAAGTGGTCAAGACTTCTATTACTTAATTAAGCCACCTAGACCCTCACTATAGTAAGGATCAAGATGACAGGCAAGATTGTTAAGAGCAGCCAAGTACATGCGAGAGTCCATAAGCAATAGACCCCCAATAATAGTAAGGCTTAGGTCAGAAATAGACTAATTCCGCCGGAGTGTGCTGATGAGGGTGGTGAATACCTGAAGAGTAATGGATACGGCCCACAACTTATTATGTTAAGGGATAGACAGAGTATATGATAGGAACCAGCCCGTGTACAGGCCAGATCAACATAGGTTAATAGACTTGACCAGTAATATCCTTACTAGTACGGTGCATGGGGCACGAACCCTGGCTTTTAGCCTATAGAAGTAAGGGAAAGACATGAGCATCTAGTTTTAAAGGAGAACAGAACCAAACCTAGGTTGTAGTGGGATGATACAGCTTGGAATCGCCGCTGAAGGTCGAGATATAAGCAACAGGCTGGCACTTAGAGGATAGTGAGACTATAACCCAGAGTACTACAATATTACCACTAGTTGCAAAGGCGAAGGAGTGACGGTATGGAGACCCTAGCCTAGTATAGCCCAGAGACAGGGCCCAGTAGAAGGAATCATCGACTTTTGAGATAGCAGGGGGTGGAGTCTTGAGGCACAGAGGTAGAGTCTGCGTTCCAAATGTGGCAGGGCTTCGTTAGTAGGCTGTGGAAAATGTAGGTTATTGCTACACCCCATAAGTTCCTAACGTTTGTTGTCCTATTATACGTTAGTAAAGAGTTTTAGAGTACAATACATACGAGAAAGGGCCTGGGAAAAAGGTCGAACGAGCACGGAGTCAAGCTTTCAAGGGAGAGGGACGAACCAGCTGCCCAAAGGGGCAACGTGTCATGGACCCCTCCCCGGCGCATTGGGCTCCATGGCACGCCAATGTTTTGGCACGATGGGATCTGTGCCAGGACCCCCTTTCCACCGCCCAAATGTTACATATATTAAGTTGCTTTCGTTGTTTCATTTTATATATATGTACCTTCGAGCAGAGAGAGTAAAGGTCGAGGGAATTGAGGAATTTTCATCCGTTTATGCTACAAAATGCCATCCAAATTCAAATTAACTTTGGATATCAAAGTTTAAGGTCATAGGGAGCATTACTACAGAGTCAGTTTCATAAAATTCGCCTGGAAAATCATAACCCCATCGAGTCAAAGTTATCGGAATGACTCCAAACTAGTTTCTATACAATCATAGGCTTCAATACGATTCCAGTTAGGAAGGGCTATTGAATACCAGTTGAAACTCGCTAGTTACTAAGGAAACGACAATCGAGGTATGTTAAGGCAAATTCCTTTGGCAAGTTAGCTTTTTTAGTATTGTAATACAGTTTGAGTCCCAGTAAAAGAGTTAAAGGCATATCTATTGTGATTAGATGAGTCCTGTTATATTGAGTTCTGTTATATTGAAGCCGCGAAGGCCATATTGGGTTCTGTGTCACTGAGGCCGCGAGGGCCATACTGAGTTCCATTGTACGGAGGCCGCGAGGGCCATATCGAATCCTATTTTAATAAGGATGCGAGGGCCATAGCGAGTTCCATTAGATTGAGGTTGTGAGGGCCATAGTGAGTCCCACAAGATTGAGGCCGC
This sequence comes from Datura wrightii, assembly GCA_035772735.1. Taxonomy (NCBI): domain Eukaryota; kingdom Viridiplantae; phylum Streptophyta; class Magnoliopsida; order Solanales; family Solanaceae; genus Datura; species Datura wrightii. Next base: position 14,031,281 of record JASDFA010000001.1, read on the forward strand.
GAGGGCCATAGTGAGTTTTATTAAATCGAGGCTGCAAGGGCCGTTTTGAGTTACCGTATACTACAATCATTAGCAACTAGATAGTAGAACATATATTGTTTATACCTACCGAGGCTTATGGGGGCCCAAGGTAGGTTATTCTTGTATGGGTTGTACCTTCTAGGCTTATGAGGGCCCGGTTAGGTTCTTGTTTGTATATATGTGTACCTTGTTAATTAAGTACTACAGATAGCGAGACTGTTCAGGTTAAACTCTTGCCTTTCTGTATGACTATCTCAGTTCTTCATCTCTCTTTCAGTTATTACTTTATTGCCTTACATATTCGGTACATATTGTAATGGGCCCTTCGTGGCGCTGCATTACTTGCCTGCAGGTGTGGATAGGCACAGACCAGGACCTTCGTATCTTCCAGCGAGGGTTAGCAGCACAGTTAGCTCCCTTCCTCCGGAGCTAATAGTTAGAAGGTATATTTTTTTTATTCTTCAGTTTATGGGTAGGTCGGGGCCCTGTCTCGACCACTATTCTACTCCTAGAGGCTTGTAAATGTACAATACCCTATGGTTAGTCTGTTGTTGGCAGCGTGGGGCCCAGATGTATATTTCATTTTGTGATGATGGTCGTGTGGGGCCTTGTTTAACTGTTGAGTAGTGGCCTTGTCGGCTATAACATGTGTAAGTCGCTTGATTTTCATTATAGTCATAACTAGACAGCATGGTGGTATTGTCGGCCGCATAGGACTCCCTATCATTATCTATTTCCGGGTAGCTATTTTATTTTACAGGTGGCTATGCAGCCTTGTCGTCCAGGGGCTATGTTTATAACCGAGATATAGCCCGTTGTTTTCTTTGTTTGGGAAGTAAGTTTGCACCAGAAATGCATAAGTCCAGTCAGATCAGTCGAGACCCTAGTAGGGCACCAGATGTCAGTCATACCCCCAAGGAGGGGTGTGACAAACTTGATATCAGAGCAGGTGATCTTGCGCAAATTTATATGCCCAAGTGATACTCAAAAGTACCATTTTCGCCTTGTTTATCTATCAATGTGTATACATTCTCATGTAATTGGTAATAAAATGTGAATTTATACTAACCAACATGATTAGCATTATTTTGCAGGTAAAAGGTGATTTTGGGAAGCTAAAATGCATGTTGGATGACATCGGAGTTGGACTTGGATGCGAGCAGGGGAAAAGGCATTGGACAGCATGAATTAAAGGGGCTCCGCGATGGAGCCGTGTCACGCTGCCATCGCGGAGGCATTCTGCCTGGATGGGAAAATTCACCCAAATTCCAGTGGAGGTCCGCGTTTGCTCCGTGGCACGGAGCCAGTGCTCCGCGATGCACGCCGTGCCACGTTGAGCCTAAATTCTCGGACCCCCAGTTCCAGTGAGGGTCCGCGTTCGTGGCGTGTCACGGAGGCAGTGCTCCGCGATGCACTCCGTGACATGTTGCTTGTTATTCCGGGAAAAATTCCCAGCAGTATAAATAGAACACTTAGGTTCATTTTTTAATATTCTGACTTGGTGGAGCAAGGACGTGGGTTACAGGCAGTTGAGGGACGAAAAGTTCAGGGTTTTTTCTCTCTTTCTTTCTTCTTTAATTCAATTGCTTGTATGATTAACACTCATTTTAAGATGATTAATCCACAAATGAGTGGCTAATTCCTCTCCTTGCTGAGGTTATGAACAATTGTAATGAAATTTGATCATTGATTCTTTGGTTTTCCATCTTTTCTTCCATGTTGTTCTATTAATTCTTGTTCTTACTGCATTAGTGTGTGGCCTACATTAATGTACATCTAAAAAGTCTGGTTTCACTCAAGAGAGCACGAAATTGGAAAGTTGTGAATTAATAGGATATGTTCTTTACTTGATTTGGGAAAATTGAGTCTTGATTTGCTTTCAGGATAGAAATATACCTGAAAGTCGTATTAGTCAATTTAGGAACCGAAATTGTATAGCTAGGACATGAATTGCATTTGATCACAGAAATGTAGACGGATGGTTCATGATTCTTAAGTGAGGTTAAATACGAGAGTTTTAATCTCTTGGCAAATGTTCTTGGCTAGCAACTGGAGGAAAAGATTAACCAAAGTATGATGATAATTAGTTTCATTATATGTTCGTTTAACGTCAGCATGCTTTCATTCATAGTTCAGATTCAAAGTAGATAATTGTTCTTAGTTTTAGTATAAAATTTATAAAACAAACTATCAACTTTTTGGTTACACTGTTGTCTGCATTTTTAGAAGTAAAGTATAGTACACTTGAGCAACTTGCACTTAATTCAAGTCTCTGTGGGATCGATACTTGGCTTACTAAAGCCACTTACTACTTGTTCGACCACGTGCACTTGCATGTCGTTTTATATACCCCAAAACAAAACGAACAAGTTTTTGGCGCCGCTGCCGGGGACTTGGCAATTGTTGAAGGTTTTTTAAGTGTTAATTTACTGTATTTTTATTTTCTTAGTGTTGACAACTTGGTCTTAGCCTGTATTTTGCAGACTTAATTGCTGTTGAACACTGGCAAGAGACAAGGAGCTGGTGGAATCATATATAGAGCCAGAAAGAATATTTCACAGTAAACGAAGAGAGAAGCTCTACAAAGAAAGCTGCAGTTGCTCAGACAGACGATCATGGAGCAACAACAGAATCCACCAGTAGTACGGGCAGTGTTAGTGCCCGAAGAAGCAGCAGCATGGCCGGTTCGCGAGGTGGCAATCCCACATGCCAATAATGTTACATCAAGTATCCGCAAACCAGAGCCCGGAGGGAGATTTGAACTTAAACAAAATATGGTGCAATTGTTGCACACAAGCGGGCAATTTACCGGTCTCCCTCATGAAGATCCACAGCAGCATCTCCAAAATTTTTTGGAGATAAGTGACACTTACATACCCGCTGGAGTGTCACCAGACTATGTTCGGCTTACATTATTTCCATTCTCATTATTAGGAGAAGCCAAGAGGTGGTTGAAAGCTGAGCCACCGAATTCTATCTCTACGTGGGATGATCTTGCACGGAAGTTCTTGATAAGATTTTTTCCCTCTAGTAAAACAGCAAGACTTAGAAGTCAGATTCTATGTTTCAAACAGAGGGAGGGAGAAAATTTATATCAGGCCTGGGAGAGATTTAAATCCATGTTGCGGGACTGTCCTCATCATCATCAGTCCAATGATGTGTTGGTGCACACATTTATTGAGGGTTTGGAACCCCACACCAAAATATTGCTAGATTCAGCAGCTGGAGGGCAAGCGCTGGAGAAGACTTATGAGGAGCTGTATACCTTGTTGAACTGAATTTCACAGGGCAATCCAGAATGGAATGTTGATTCATCACGAGGTGGGACAAGGAAAGCAGCAGGAGTGCTTGAAGTGGATGGGTTTACAGCTATCGCTGCACAGACAGCTGCATTGCAAAATCAACTGAACAATCACTTCAGCAACATGACATTGAGCCACCCTCAAGCCCCAGTTAATGCAGTCCAGTAGATGTGGTGTGAAGTGTGTGGAAGCAGTGAGCACTCAGCTGAGTGTTGTGGAGCCAATCTTGACTCGGTAAACTTTGTGGGTAATGCACAAAGGAATCACCAGCAGTATGGTAGTAGCTACAATTCAAATTGGAGGAACCATCCTAATTTCTCATGGGGTAGCAACAACCATCAGGGCCAAAGTTCGGGTCAGGGTGTGCAAAGGAATCAAGGAGGGCAGCAGAATTGTCAAGCTCAATTCAGGAACAACAATGCACCTCCTCCACCACCATCACCCAGCATTAAGGAGATGTTCAAGACCATGATAGCTAACCAAGCTCAATTGCAGGCTGACTATGTGAAATTGGCAGCTGAAGTGAAAAACAACCAGTTAGCTACCAAGGCACTTGAATATCAGTTTGGGCAATTTGCTAGTGCCCAAAATACAATGCCTAGAGGAGGACTGCCAAGCGACACGGATCCAAATCCCAAGTAGGTAAATGCAGTGACCACAAGGAGTGATTTGCAGTTGAAAGAGGTGGAACCAGAAAGACCACCTCAACAGTCGGGAGCAACAGAAGTTGAGAGGGAGCACAGTTCTGAGAGGGGAAAAACCAAGGAAGCTGAATCAGAAAGACCTCCACCCTCGTTCCCTCAACGACTAAAGAAACACAAAGAGGAGGCGTGTTTCAAGAAATTCATGGAGGTGCTGAAACAGGTACATGTTAACTTACCTCTTGTTGATGTCTTGCAGGGAGTGCCGAAATATGCGAAATATATAAAGGATATCGTGGCAAACAAAAGTCGGTTGAGTGAGTATGCTACGGTGGCTCTAACAGAGGAGTGCACTCCCTGGATCCAAAATAGACTGCCCAGAAAACTAAAAGACCCTGGGAGTTTTACTATCCAGCTTACTATTGGGCAGAGCATCCGAGCTCGTGGATTGTGTGACTTGGGAGCGAGCATAAATTTGATGCCGTCTTCGGTATTCAAAAAGTTGGGTCTAGGGAGTCCTAGACCCACAACGGTAATCTTGCAGTTGGCGAATCGATCCTTAGCTAAGCCGGATGGCATTGTTGAGGACGTTCTGGTGCAAGTTGGCTCCCTAATTTTCCTGGTAGATTTTGTCATGCTGGATTTTGAACCAGACGCAGAAGTCCCATTTATTTTGGGGCGTCCCTTCTTGGCAACCGGGAAAGCACTAATCGACGTAGCTGCGGGGCAGCTAACAATGCGAGTACATGACAAGGTAGAGGTGTTCGATGTGTACAAGGCACCTAAGCTCCCGATGGTGCATGAAGAACTCTCGGTGATCAATGTGATTGATCAAGGTGATAATAAGCAGATGAAGGATTCCTCAGAGTTAATGGGAAAACCACCGGAAAGGTGTAAGCACTACTGGGGGGAGGACAGTTATCGAGAGAAATCGTCCATCACCCTAGCGGACAATTGAGCCTAAATGACGTCGAGCCGCGACGGTAAACCAGGCGCTGCACAGGAGGCAACCCGTGAAATTTTTTTCTTTCATTTTGTAAAGTGTAACTAGATTTTTCTTTTCTTTTTCTTGATTTATTACAAAATTTTTCGTTTTAGTTTTTGTTTATTTGTATTTAAAGTGAACCCTATAATTCTAACCAATTTTGTATAGTGAGCTGAGTTTCAGGTCAAACGGAGGAAAATGTGCACGGAATCACGAAGGAAAAGTCGAGGTAAAATGGCTAGCCGGCAAGATAAAGGAAAAGGCGCGTCAACTTCAGGCGCCGGAAGGAAACGAATCAGACTGGGCACAGCAGTCCCAGCTGCACCAGCAGTTCCACGCGGCCAACGCCGCCAGTACGGAACAAGATGGGTGACCGATGAGGGGAAAAAGTGGTACGCCAAGCACAAAGAAAATAAATATTTCCCCGAGGAGCACATAGCACGGGAATCATTGGCATAGGAGTTCCCTAGAATGGTCCACCGGATTGAGGCAGCTGGGCTCAAGTTCATCTTTGAGGAGCCCAAAGAATGCAATCTGCACTTGGTTCGGGAGTTCTATGCCAATTGGAACCCGACGATCAGGAGTCACACCATCAAGATCAGAGGGCAAATAGTCACTCTGGAGCCCCACCACCTCAATGCCATCATAGGAGCGCGGGACACAGACGCCCACGTCCTCCGATAGCTGAACATTACCCCACTGTATGTGGATCAGACGCACATTGTGTGGGACACGATCGACAGCTAGATGGAGCAGACACAAAGAGAGGGGCTACCACCAGACTTTGCCCTATTCACAGATGAACAGGGAAGCCCGAATCTAGCTGAAGATAGTCTGCTCATGCCTCATCCCGGGGGTACATATGACTGATGTAACTCGGGATCGTGTTTGCCTGGTGTACGCCCTGATGAAAGGGCTGGAGATCAATGTCGGTGCGGTTATTATATCCGCCATGAAGAGAGCCCGGTTGCACCAGGGTCACAGGTATGGCTTTGGTTGACTAATCACCACCTTCCTTAGGGGCCTCGATGTTGAGGAGGAGGCCCTGGACTATATCCCGCAGTTGGAGCGGCGGGCCTTAGACGTTACTAAAACTAAGGCTCTCGACACCACCCATGGGCCAGTGCTTACACTTGGCGAGCGACATGCTCGTGATGACCAGTATATGGCTCGGATGTATGGAATGCAGATGCTCCAGCTAAGGATAGGTGGGAGGCCGGCGACAGAGGAGGAGCTATGGCAGCTCGAGCTAGACTACCCTTTTGGCGAAAACGCCAGGGCTCTATGCCGAGTGGGGTCAGCATTTGTAGAGCCCACAGATGATGATGTCCCCACAGACGAGGAGACACGTCGGGAGGACTCTGATGTGGAGTTCGATGATGACGATGGAGGAGACTCGGATATGGGAGATGAAGCAGCAATACCCGACGAAGAAGTGGAATACTTTGACTGATCAGGGAGTTCCACCACCCGATTTTGTGCTATTTGAATTTTTGTGAACACTGGGGATAATGTTCGAGCTAAGTGTAGGGTGGGAGTAGTTAGGTGTTGGGCTGGGCTGTTTTGCATGTATGCTCTATTTTGCTGTCGTGTATGTGAAAATGTGTTGTCCCTGTGAGTTGTGAATTTTCAAGTTATTGTTCTGTATTGGTAAATATTTGTTGAATTGATGTGTGTTGCTGAATGTTGCTAGCTGATTCTGATTCTGTACATATTTTTGTTATCGAAATGATCGATATTTTTTAAAAAAAATTTTTGAAATATTTTGTACATATTTAAAATATTTTGTAAATAATTTTTCTATCGAAATGATCGATATTTTCAACAATTTTTACTTTTTGGGTTTCTCGACGTTTGTTTTCGGTTCTTTTACCGAGAATGGTCCCATTGAATCGAAGTCATAGTTAGTGACCGTTCCCTATGATGGATGGATGACGGTCGTCTTAAGGGAAATGTAGTCGTTAGGAGTAGTTTTTTTTTTCAATTAATTTTCTTTTTTTTTGGTGGATTGCATCCCGAAACCTGTAGTTACTTTATGGTTGCGAAATTCCGGTTGCGTGTTGTACATGATATTCAAAATGCAAAGGTGATTCGTATGAAAGCATGCAAATTGGTAAATATGTTGAGATACCTAGGCTGTAGAATTCGATTCAGTGTGATTGAGGCTTAATTTTGAATTCATGTAATTAGCTGATTGAAGAGTCTGTGAATACATCTTGAATTGAGCATGTGCAAAAAGTGTGAAGTGAGGTGTTGATATTCCATGCTATTGTGAAGTGTCTAGAACTTGCCTGGTGTGTGTACAAAACGAAATGAAGGAGGGGTATTGTAGGAAAGGATGTAGGCATTTCTTTGTTTTAACCGAGAGTTTCTAGTTTTTTTTTCCTTGTCATACCCCCCTTTCTGTGATTGTATACCCTAGTCATCCCTTTGAGCCTTTAGCCTATTATTTCTTTCTTTTGTCCAAAAAGTGTAAACCGAGCTTAATTCCTTCTTTTCATTAGCCGTAAAGTCTATACAAAACTCTTAAGCGCTTAAGAAGAGAAAATCATTTCCCCAAAGTGTCAAAGAGTGAGAATGGTGAAAAGAAAAAGAAAAGCAGAGTGATAGAAGGAAAGAAAAGGTTGAAGGTGCACTTATTATAAATAAACGATAATGAAGGTGCATGAATAACCTTTGTTGTTGTGTCAAGTGTGTTTAATGAAATGGGCCATACTAAATAAAATCATCAAGAATGGGATGATGAAAAAAAAAGGGAAACAATGTCCATGAGTTGATGGGATGTGTTGAAAAGGCGCTTAAGAATGCTAGTGGCTATTATTGGCTAATCTAATATTTACTAGTTCCGTAGCTTCCATTACAACCCGTTAAAGTCCTACGTGATCTTACATCGCACTTCTTTATATTAGTGGAGTAATACACTAAGGGCAAGCTTATGCGTTACGACATGATGCATGTGAATTCTTTTGGGAGAGAGAGTGAAATTGTGTGTACATGCCCCTGTTTGAATGTTTGTGAGTCATATGAGCAAAAAGGGGAAGACTCTCTTGTGTTGTGAGGGGACATGTTTGATGAAAGATTAATTTTCGTGTCAGATATCTGGATCAGCTGATTTGCATGAGTTTGCCGATATCGAGAGTTGATTCTTAAAGTCTAGGAGGTCTTAATGTATTGAAGGTCATTGCATTGATAAGACCATGCATATTTTCTTGATGATTTGCTGTATTGAATAATCGGTATAACCGTAGCTTAAATTGTCGAACCAAAGTAGCGAGGTTGGGATGTAAATTGCATGAATTGTATGTTTGTTGTTCGAGGACGAACAAGGATTTAAGTGTGGGGTAAGTGATCTTGGGCAAATTTATATGCCCAAGTGATACTCAAAAGTACCATTTTCGCCTTGTTTATCTATCAATGTGTATACATTCTCATGTAATTGGTAATAAAATGTGAATTTTTACTAACCAACATGATTAGCATTATTTTATAGGTAAAAGGTGATTTTGGGAAGCTAAAATGCATGTTGGATGACATCGGAGTTGGACTTGGATACGAGCAGGGGAAAAGGCATTGGACAGCATGAATTAAAGGGGCTCCGTGATGGAGCCGTGTCACGCTGCCATCGCGGAGGCATTCTGCCTGGATGGGAAAATTCACCCAAATTCCAGTGGAGGTCCGCGTTTGCTCCGTGGCACGGAGCCAGTGCTCCGCGATGCACGCCGTGCCACGTTGAGCCTAAATTCTTGGACCCCCAGTTCCAGTGAGGGTCCGCGTTCATGGCGTGTCACGGAGGCAGTGCTCTGCGATGCACTCCGTGACATGTTGCTTGTTATTCCGGGAAAAATTCCCAGCAGTATAAATAGAACACTTAGGTTCATTTTTTAATATTCTGACTTGGTGGAGCAAGGACGTGGGTTACAGGCAGTTGAGGGACGAAAAGTTCAGGGTTTTTTCTCTCTTTCTTTCTTCTTTAATTCAATTGCTTGTATGATTAACACTCATTTTAAGATGATTAATCCACAAATGAGTGGCTAATTCCTCTCCTTGCTGAGGTTATGAACAATTGTAATGAAATTTGATCATTGATTCTTTGGTTTTCCATCCTTTCTTCCATGTTGTTCTATTAATTCTTGTTCTTACTGCATTAGTGTGTGGCCTACATTAATGTACATCTAAAAAGTCCGGTTTCACTCGAGAGAGCACGAAATTGGAAAGTTGTGAATTAATAGGATATGTTCTTTACTTGATTTGGGAAAATTGAGTCTTGATTTGCTTTCAAGATAGAAATATACCTGAAAGTCGTATTAGTCAATTTAGGAACCGAAATTGTATAGCTAGGACATGAATTGCATTTGATCACAGAAATGTAGACGGATGGTTCATGATTCTTAAGTGAGGTTAAATACGAGAGTTTTCATCTCTTGGAAAATGTTCTTGGCTAGCAACTGGAGGAAAAGATTAACCAAAGTATGATGATAATTAGATTCATTACATGTTCGTTTAACCTCAGCATGCTTTCATTCATAGTTCAAATTCAAAGTAGATAATTGTTCTTAGTTTTAGTATAAAATTTATAAAACAAACTATCAACTTTTTGGTTACACTGTTGTCTGCATTTTTAGAAGTAAAGTATAGTACACTTGAGCAACTTGCAGTTAATCCAAGTCTCTGTGGGATCGATACTTGGCTTACTAAAGCCACTTACTACTTGTTCGACCACGTGCACTTGTGTGTCGTTTTATTTACCCCAAAACAAAACGAATAGCAGGTCGTATCATAGGGAATCTGCAAGCCATGTCAAGTAGAGTCTTGTCTATGGATATATTGTGCATCACATTCTATAGACAGGAGGTTACGATACATAATAGTGTGGTTACTCTTCTTTCTCCTCCAGTCGTGCCACAGAGCTGAGTTGTATAGGGTAATCCCCTAAGATTACGTTATTTATAGAGAAATGTCAGATGCACAACGGATTGCGACAGGTCGAGATTTAGATATGACGGTAGGAGAGGGCACCAGTAGAGGCCCCCAGTCAGAGTCGACCCAGTCTGAGGGCAACAGGGAGACACCCCCTCGATCTCCCCAGCACTCACCACCGCACTCATAGCCCACCAGGGCAATAGATACACCAGTACCACCCCCAGCTATTCCAGTACCATCGGATCAGGAGCTTAGAGGTGCATTTTATACGTGGGTTCAGATGATGGCTGCCCAGTTTAAGCCTCCGCTAGTAGTACCAGCTGCCGCTGAGCCCGCTGAGGGGCCTGGTAGCTGGAGGGTTTGTGAATTTCTCGCTCTAAGTCCCCCAAAGTTTACAGGGACCGATCGTAGGGAGGATCCCCAGAATTTTATAGATCAGTTGCATAGGATATTCAGGGTTATGCATGCCTCGTCTACCGAATCAGTTAAGCTAGCGGTATTCCGACTGCGAGCTGTAGCAGTTTTGTGATACGAGAGTTGGGAGAAGTCCCGAGGCAGAGATGCACCTCCACCTACATGTCCTATTTTCTCTGAGACTTTCTTAGATCATTACTTGCCCCGAGAGGTCCGGCAGGCCAGAGTAGAGCAGTTCTTGCACCTAGAGCAGGGCAGAATGAGCGTCAGAGAATATGCATTAAGGTTTGATTCCTTAGTCAGGTATGCGCCCTCGTTTGTTGACACCATGCCAGCCAGGGTGCATCGGTTCATTATGGGACTTGCGCCAGAGTATGTGGAGTCATGTATTACAACCACATTGCGAGAAGATATGGATATTTCATGAGTACAAGAATTTGCTCAGAATGTAGAGGAGCTCAGGCAGCGTCAGTACGCCATGGAGAGGTCAGGTTAGGAGCAGCGTTGGAGGGGTAGGCCCACAGACTTTGAGGTGGATTTTATAGGTGGACCCCAGCCTCGTTCATCTAATAGGCCGCCCAGACCCCCGTTCCAGCAGAGGTAGGGTAGCAGATCATATTGTCGTGGATAGTCAGGTCCCGATGAGAGTTCACGGGCATCAGGCTCACATCAGCAGAGAGGACCGGATCAGACAGAATTAGCAGTGCCACGATGCAGTACTTTCCACAGGCAGCACCTGGCGAGGTGCAGAGGTGGCTCCACAGCCTGCTATTCTTGCGGGCAGGAGGGGCATATGATGAAAAATTGTCCGATTAGACGCCAGAGCAACCAAAGTCAGCAAGACAGTTCTTCAGCAGGTTCGTATGCCCCAGCACCCTCTGCAGGGCGCGGACCCTCAGCTCCAGCTGGCAGGCGTCGAAGTAGATCCAGGGCATCCAGTTCAGGTAGCAGTCAGGACCGCACATATGCACTACCAGGGTAACAGGAGTCAGATTCGTCGTCAGATGTTGTGAAAGGTATATTAGATGTCTGTTCTCACTCAATTTATGCTTTGATAGATCCGGGCTCTAGCTTGTCATATGTTACTGCATTAGCAGCTCGAAAGTTTGATATAGTGTCAGAATTGCTTTAGCGACCTTTCTCAATATCTACACCTATAGGTGAATCTATTATTGCTAAAAGAATTTATCGGGGTTGTACAATAGAGATTGTGGGTCGTCAGACCTCAACAGATTTAGTAGAGCTAAAGATGATTGATTTTTATATAATTATGGATATGGATTGGTTGGCACCATGTTATGCTACGATAGAATATTGGACCAGAATCATCCGATTTCACTTCCCAAGGGAAGTGGTACGAGAATTGAGAGGTAGTACAGCCACGCCAAGGGGTAAGTACATATCCTATCTTATGGCAAAGAAGTTGATAGCAAACGGTTGTATCTACCATGTTGTTAGGCTCCAGGATATGCAAGCAGAGTCACCGACTCTTCAGTCCATCCCAGTGGTTAATGAGTTTCCAGATGTGTTCCCCGATGAACTCCCTGACATCCCTCCAAAAAGGGAACTTTTTTTCTCTATTGATTTGCAGCCAGATACTCAGCCTATATCTATCCCTCCATATCGAATGACTCTGACTGAATTGAGGGAATTGAAAGAACAACTTAAAGATTTGTTAGATAAGGCTTCATCAGGCCGAGTACATCACCGTGGGGTGCACCAGTTCTATTTGTGAGAAAGAAAGATGGATCTCTTCGTATGTGTATAGATTATTGGCAGTTGAATAAAGTGACTATAAAAAATAAATACCCACTTCCCAGGATAGATGATTTTTTTGATTAGCTGCAAGTGGCGAAGTATTTTTCTAAAATTGACCTAAGATCCGAATACTATCATGTTCGAGTGCGGGAAAAGGATATTCCGAAGACGGCTGGACCAGGTATGGTCGTTTCGAGTTTCTATTTATGTCTTTCGGGTTGACGAATGCCCCAGCAATATTCATGGACTTAGTGAACAGTGTCTTTCGGCCATACTTAGATTTGTTTGTGATTGTGTTTATTGACGATATTTTGGTGTACTTCCACTCAGAAGCAGAACACAAGGATCAATTGTGGACAGTACTTTAGACCCTCAAAGACCGCCAGTTATATGCGAAATTCTCTAAATGTGAGTTTTGGTTGAGTTCTGTAGCTTTCTTGGGCCACATTATATCAGAGGCTGGTATTCAAGTTGATTCACAGAAAATAAAGGCAGTAAAGACCTGGCCCAGACCTACCACTCCCATAGAAGTTCATAGTTTTCTGGGTCTAGCCGGGTATTACAGGAGGTTCGTGGAAGACTTTTCTACCCTATTGGCGCCCTTGACTAAATTGACTCAGAAGGCAACCAAATTTCAATGGACCGAGGCCTGTGAGTAGGGTTTCTAGGAATTGAAAAACAGGCTGATGTCGGCACCAGTGTTAGCATTGCCAAAAGGTTCATAGGGGTATGCCGTGTATTGTGACGCTTTAGGTGTCAGGTTGGGGTGTGTCCTGATGCAACACGGGAAGGTAATTGCTTGTGCCTCCAGACATCTTCGAAAGCACAAAAAGAACTATCCCACCCATGATCTAGAGTTAGCTGGAGTAATCATTCGTTAAAAATATGGAGGCATTACTTGTATGGTGTACATGTGGATATTTTCACGGATCATAAGAGCCTCCAATATATTTTCATGCAGAAAGAGTTGAATTTGCTACAGCACCGTTGGTTAAAGTTGCTAAAAGATTACGACGTAACATCTTGTATCATCCAGGGAAAGCTAATATTGTAGCAGATGCCCTCAGTAGCAGATCCATGGGGAGTTTAGCATATCTGAGGCTAGAAAAGGGGGAGATGGCTCGAGAGTTGCATCAATTAGCCAGTTTAGCAGTTTGGGTAATAGATTCAGGAGACAATGGGGCCATAATTCAGAATACATCAGTATCGTCCCTGGTGGTAGAGGTAAAAGAACAACAGTATGAGGACTCTCATCTAGCGCAGCTCAGAGATAAAGTTTGACAGGGCAAACTAGCGGCTTTTGAGGTGGATGAAGATGGGGAATTGAGGTACAGAGATCGCCTCTGCGTTCCAGATGCAGCAGGGCTCTGCCAGCAAATTATGGCAGAGGTACACTACTCTCGCTACTCTCTTCATCCTGGCTCTATGAAGATGTACCAGGACATAAAAGAGGTATATTGGTGGCCCAGAATGAAGAAAGATGTAGCCGCATTCATAGCCAGTGCCTAATTGTCAGCAGGTGAAGGCTGAGCACCAGAGACCTGGCGGATTAACTCAGGAGATGACTATACCAATGTGGAAGTGGGAAGCAGTTAATATGGACTTTGTGATAAGGTTACCCTGTACTATACGTAAATATGACTCTACTTGGGTTATCGTTGACAGACTGATGAAATCAGCTCACTTCCTACCAGTTCGGACTATATTTTCAGCTAAGACTATGCAAAGTTATATATTAAAGAGATAGTCCGGTTGCACGGTGTTCCAATATCTATTATTTCTGACAAAGGGGCACATTTTACAGCTATATTTTGGCAGTCATTTCAGAAAGATTTGGGGACGCAGGTTATCTGAGTTCAACCTTTCATCCCCAGACAGACGACTAGGCAGGGCATACCATTCAGAAACTCGAGGATATGTTACGAGCGTGTGTGTTAGACTTTGGAGGGAGCTGGGATAAGCATTTACCCCTTATTGAGTTTGCATATAATAATAGTTATCATTCTACCATACAGATGGCACCTTATGAGGCACTATATGGGCGGAAATACAGGTCCTCGGTTGGGTGGTTCAAAGTAGGAAAAGCAAGGTTAGTCAGGCCAGACCCAATACACCCGTCAGAAGAAAAAGTGAAACTTATTAGAGAACGGTTAGTAACAGCTCAGAGTCGTCAGAAATCCTCTTCCAATGTACAGCATAGAGACTTAGAATTCGATGTGAATGACTGGGTATTCCTTAAAGTGTCTCCAATGAAGGGCGTAATGAGATTTGGTAAGAAGGGCAAGCTTAGCCCGAGATTCATTGGGTCGTATCTGATCATCCGAAGAATAGGCCGAGTGGCATATGAATTAGAGTTGCCTCTAGAGTTAGAATCTCTCATCCAGTATTTCACGTATCTATGTTGCGAAGGTGTATAGGTGACCCGTCCCGAGTGGTACCAGTTGGAGATATTCAGGTCACTGAAGGACGAGCATACGAAGAGATTCTAGTGGCAATATTAGATCGGCAGGTTCACATGTTGAGAACTAAAGATGTGGCCTCCGTTAAAGTATTTTGGAGGAACAGAAATAAAGAAGATATGACTTGGGAAGCTGAGTATGACATGAGGTCTAGATATCCTCACTTGTTCCAAGATTGACTCGGATTATACAGTTAAGATGGTATTTTTATGTAGTTGTTATTTTATTATATTATGTTATCAGTACTGTCTGGTTGGCTATCTCTTAGCTGTGGAAGAGTTATTATAGTGTTGTGTGAGATATTTGTGTTGGACTTTTTTGCGTTTCAAGGTTTTCAAATAGTCCATATTACCAGGGAGACTCTACCGAAAATTTTCCAAGATAATAGTTGAAGGAGTTAAACTCCTGTAGACGACATTCGAGGATAAATGTTCCTAAGGGGGGGAGGATGTTACACCCCGTAAGTTCCTAATGTTTACTTGGCCTATTCGTACGTTAGTCAAGAGTTTTAGAGTACGACGCATACAAGAAAGGGCCCGGGGAAAAGGTCGAATGAGCGCGAAGTCAAGCTTGCAAGGAAGAGGGCCGAACTAGTTGCCCGAAGGGGCAACATGTCATGGACCCCTCCCTGGCGCGTTGGGCTCCGTGGAATGCCCGTGTTTTGGAGCGACCACCCAAATGTTATATATATTAAGTTGCTTTCATTATTTCATTTTATCTATATGTACCTTCGGGCAGAGAGAGTAAAGGATGAGGGAATTAAGGATTTTTCATCTGTTTAGGCTACGAAACGCCGTTCGAATTCAAATTAACTTCGGGTATCGAAGTTTAAGGTTGTAGGGAGCATTACTACGGAGTCAGTTTTGTAAAATTTGCCTGACAAATCATAACCCCGTCGAGTTAAAGTTGTCAAAATGACTCTAAACTAGTTTTTATACGATCATAGGTTTCAATATGATTCCAGTTAGGAAGGGCTATTGAATACCAGTTGAAACTCGTCAGTTACTAAGGAAACGACAATCGAGGTATGTTAAGGCAAATTCCTTTGGCAAGTTAGCTTCTTTAGTATTGTAATATAGTTTGAGTCCCAGTAAAAGAGTTAAAGGCATATCTATTGTGATTATATGAGTCCTGTTATATTGAGTTTTGTTATATTGAAGCCGCGAAGGCCATATTGGGTTCTGTGTCACTGAGGCCATTAGAGCCATACTGAGTTCCATTGTACGGAGGCTGCGAGGGCCATATCGAGTCCTATTCTACTGAGGTCGCGAGGGCCATAGCGTGTTCCATTAGATTGAGGCTGTGAGGGCCATAGTGAGTCCCACCAGAGTGAGGCTGCGAGGGCCATAGTGAGTTCTATTAAATCGAGGCTGTGGGGGCCACTTTGAGTTACCGTATACTACAATCATTAGCAACTAGATAGTAGAACATATATTGTTTGTACCTGCCGAGGCTTATGGGGGCCCAGGTAGGTTATTCTTATATGGGTTGTACCTTCCAGGCTTATGGGGGCCCGGTTAGGTTCTTGTTTGTATATATGTGTACCTTGTTGACTAAGTACTACAGATAGCGAGACTGTTCAAGTTAAACTCTTGCCTTTATGTATGACTATCTTAGTTCTTCATCTCTCTTTCAGTTATTACTTTATTGCCTTACATATTCGGTACATATTGTACTGACGCCCTTCGTGGCCACTGCATTACTTGCCTGCAGGTGTGGATAGGCACAGACCAGGACCTTCGTAGCTTCCAGCCAGGGTTAGCAGCACAATTAGCTCCTTTCCTTCGGAGCTAATAGCTAGAAGTTCTATTTTTTTATTGTTCAGTTTATGGGTAGGTCGGGGCCCTATCTCGACCACTATTCTACTCCTAGAGGCTTGCAAATGTACAATACATTGTGGTTAGTTTGTTATTGTCCGTGTGGGGCCCAAATGTATATTTCATTGTGTAATGATGGCTATGTGAGGCCTTGTTTAGCTATTGAGTAGTGGCCTTGTCGGCTATAGCATGTGTAAGTTGCTTGATTTTCATTACATTCATAACTAGACAGCATGGTGGTCTTGTCGGCCCGCATAGGACTCCCTATCATTATTTGTTTCTAGGTAGCTATTTTATTTTACAGGGGGCTATGCGGCCTTGTCGGCCGGGGGCTGTGTTTACAGCTGAGATATAGCCCATTATTTTCTTGATTTGAGAAGTTTGCACCAGAAGTGCATAAGTCCAGTCAGATTAGTCGAGACTCTAGTAGTGCACCAGGTGCCATTCATACCCCCCAAGGAGGGGCATGACACTTATATACATATATATATTCATAGAGCTTTGCACAAATGACTTCCATATGATATATGGGTATCGGTTTTGTGGAAAAAATAGCTTCCCATTTTGGAACACATGTTAGTCATCAGTAGTTAGTTAAGTATAGGAAGAACTCAAGCCTCATCTGTTTGCACTTAATGGAGGTTTGAATCTGAATAGTTCAGACCTTAAACCATTAAGTGTTTTTGTTTTCATTAAGATTTAAACACTTATTTTGTCTGAATAGGTCTTAATCATTAAGATCTAGAACAAAGTCTTAATATCATTAAGATGTGTGTTTGTATGGATAACTTTCATCATCCCTCTGTCCACAACCACCAGCCACCACCATTAATCACTTCTATCATCACAACCACAACTACTATTACCATTGGCAACCATCAGCCACCACCACCAATAACCACCTCTGCCACCATTATATCACCAACCACTCCTAACATCACAATAACTACTGACAATCACCACTGCTGCTAACTATTATTTTTAGTCATTACTATACATATCACCTCTACTATTATAATTGTATGCACTGCTGCCGCCACCATCACCACTACCGTCATTACCACTACCGCCACCTCCACCATCATTATAACTCGCTACCACCATTGCAGTCAATCCCTATTACCAATCACCTTTCTAATCACAACTAGCACCACCACCAACTACTACAACACATTATCGACCACCACACATTCTTCAGCTACCACTAACAATATCGCCAACTATTAATATATATATCAACCAACTTCATCATCATAACCATCACTACCAATTGTCACCATCACGCCAGTCACTACAACACCAACCATTCCATCATCATAACTATCATCACCACTATTACTAATAATTATTTCACTACAATTACTAGTCACTAACACTAATTATTACCACGATCATCACTGCAACTCATCTCCACCATCACTTACAAACACAAATATTTTATTTTCTTGTCAGATAATAAATTTATTTTATTAAATTAATATTTTTAATATTTAATTACTTTTTTATTTAAAAAATATATTTAATATATTTATAAATAAATAAAGTATGCACATTAATATGTTGAAAAATAAATCGTCTTAATCGTTCAATATTCAGATTCAAAGATAATATTTTAGCTAATCAAAAATCATATATGCATTTAGATTTAAATGTTTTAATCTTAACGAAAATAAATGAGGCGTCCGTGTAGAGAATCCCACTCCTAATATTTCAGAGACAAAAAATGGATAAAATTTAGAGAAAACAAGGTGAGGCCCCAAAAACCCGAAATCATGGCTACAAACTATTCCAGCAGAAATGGCGGGTTGAAGAATGGAGTTGAAGAAACCCTAGACGACCATATCAGTTTGTTGCTGTACACGCTCTTGGTACAAATTCTCTCTTTTTTCCCACCAAAGATGTCGTCGCATCATGCCTTCTCTCTAAAAGGTGGAGTTATCTCTGGACTTCAATTGATAGTTTCCTTTTCATTAAGAGTAATTTCGAGTCGGTAAACTTCATATCCTTTGTAGACCATGTTTTAACTCATTCCACTTGTTCCAAAATCAAAACCTCTTATTGGAACTGTAAGATGCAAATTAGCCAATGGATTAGTTTTGTTATGCAAAGAAAGGTGGAAGATGTTTTTTTGTGTTCTTGTGATGTTGATTTCACTTGCATATTGCCTCTTACTATCTACACTAGTTCCTTATTGATTACGTTGGATTTGAGCCTCCGAGTATTTGATAAAGGACTTGTCATAGCTTGGAACTATCTAAAGAGCCTAAAGCTGGATATCATACAGTTAAGATGAGGATATTGTGAACTTACTCTCAGGTTTTCCTTCATTGGAAACTTTAAAGTTGTCATTATTCTCTTGGGGGGGGGGGGCACCATCTTGAAGTTACTTCTACAACTTTAAAGAGACTAACATTGGCTGGCCATGTGAATCCGTGTGATGGATATGAGGAGATTTTGGAAATTATTGCCCCACATATTTAGCATTTGGATATTTCAGGAGATCTTGGAAATCTCAAATGTAAGCTAGTAAATGTATCTTCTTTGGTTATTAATTAACTTTTGTCACTATAAAGCTATAAATTAACTGGTCAGAGTAGCTGCTTTCCATATGATAAACGGGTAGTAGAAAGCAAAAGTCTTGGTGAACAACGGGACCTCTTTTAGCTTGGTTTATGGAGTATTTCTGTTATGAACATAGCTAGCCTATGGAAGGACATGAATGGAAAATTTGCAAAGTATGTTGGGGACCCAGGATAATATACGTGTCAAAAGATTAGTGGGAAAGGGGTTAATATACTTGTTATATATAGGCAACCTGTGTAGTGAGTAGGGCATACAAATAGTGAGTCTTTCCTTTATTTTGGCTTAGCTCTTGTTGGAGCACTGTGGAACCTCCCTCCATTCTTGTTTTCCTCTTTATGTTTGTTCCTTGTTCTTAGGATTGTTCATCCTTGAAACCTCAGTAGAGACAAAAATAATAGGTGATTTCTTTTCATCTTTCCTAGCCTTGATAAACAGAGTTACCTGATATCTGTTGTTGATGGGAGGTGGCAGGTATCACGTGAAAATATTTGAGGTGCACGCAAGCTGGCCCGGACACCACGGTTATAAAAAAAAAAGATTGTTCATCCTTAGAATTCATAGAAATTGCCTCTATCTTCTTAAGTAAATATGGATCCATTACAATTTCTTACACGAATTAGATATTGTAATCATTTGCTGAGAACTGTTCAAGATTTGTGGGTTTTGAAAATTGTTCTATATCAGACACTACTGCTGTGAAATCAAAAAATTTATTTTCTTTTGTGGAATATTCCCATTTGGTCTTGATTATATTCTTTGTTACAGTTGACTGATTTCCACTGCAAATATGAGCTAAGTTATTTCCATGAAGGAGATAATATCAATTTGCCGGATTGGATTTCTAACATTGTGTTTCCCAATCTCAAGAATGTTAAGCTTGTCGGCTGCACAGAGACATGTCCGAAGGAGTACTGGTGTGAAGGGGGTGATAAGCTATGCAAACTTTCAAAGTTTCTTATAAAGAATGCAGTGGCTTTGTAGTGTGCATCCTCATACCTCAAAACATTTATGAACTGTATTTTATTTCTTCTTTCATCTTCTAGTTTTTGATACCTTTCCAACATTCCTTCAAAATATAGCCACACTCTTACAGAGTGGACAAGTTGCTTTTCTATCCCCTTGCATTAGCTATTTCTTCGAGCAACTTTCATAGAAGAACAAGTTTGCATCTTTCTCCCTCGATAAGCATATTGCACATTAAAGTGAATATATGTACATATGCTGTAATAAATTTGTCTTGTTTATTGTTTTTACCCTTTCCCTGCTGACTATATTGATTGAATCCAGACTTAACTAAGCTTAGAATATGAAACAGAGACTTCTTAGAAGACATTTGCAGGTTATTAGGTATACATGAATTAGTGGCTGCAAGTTAAACTTTTGTGCGCAAATACATACGTTCCTTGATTTTTGGACTGAGTAGGAATAGGTATTGTAGAAGGGGTATACAGTAGTGGAAAATGGGCGGATTGGGTCAAATTTGGTTTGGTTAAAAATGGATCAACATAATATGGGTATTCCGTCCATATTTAATATGGGTAAAAATTGGTTGGGTAACAAACGAGTTGGGTAAAAGACATGTTTACCCATATTTTCATGAGCAAATAGTACTTACTTTAGTATTCAATATCTGAAAAATACTTTAGTTTTTTTAAAGTGAGAAATATTAAAAATATTTTATTTAGTTTATTTAGTTTTATCGTATCATAAAGTCGACCCCCGACCCCGATCGCTGACTTTGACTCCTGACTGCCGACTTCCAATCTCAACCCCGACCTCGATCTTAACTCCCACCTCGACTCCCAATTCTAAATCCCGACCTCGATCTCGACCCGGACCCCCGACCTCAACCCTAACCCCGACCTCCGAATCTGACTTCCAACTCTCAACCTCGACCTCGACCCCCGACCCCTACTCCTGACCTCGATCTCGACCCCGATCTCTACCCCGATCTCGACTCCAGACCTCAAACCCGACCCCGACTCTGAATTCCAACCTTAATCTCGACCCAGACCCTGACCCTCGACTCCGACCCTCGACTCCCAACCTCAACTCTAACCCCGACCTAGACTCCCTACCTTAACCCTGATACTGACACCAACCTCGACCCCGACACCCGACTCTGAATCTCGACCTCGATCTCAACCCAAACCCCCAACCTCGAACCTGACTCCGACCCCCGACTCCGACTCCCAATTTTCTACCTAGACCCCGACCCCTGACTCTGACTCCCGACCCTCGACTCTAAATCCTGACCTCGACCCTGCCAAGCCCAACCCTCGATTCTGACTCCGACTCCGATATAGAAGTTATAGAATTTTTGTGATTCATGAATTTTGAAGTGAATAAAAGTTGAAAGCTTAACCAATTAAGCTAAACCATATTTTATCCATGAATACCCATATTTCTATGGGTTGAATATAAGTTTAAACTCAAATTTTACCCATCTAAAAAGTCACTCATCCAACCCATTAAATATGGATGAATTGGACGGGTTATCAAAATATAGGCTTATTTTGTCGGTACTAGGTACACTTGATGCCTCGTAAAACAGCTGGGCAATTGAACTTTAGAACCTTTGGAGGAAGGAAAAGTTTGATAACAGTTTGAAGGCACGTGAGGAAGAAAGCTGAGGAATGCATTGAGCTAAAGGCATAAATTGTTGTGTTCGCTGTAAAATTTGAGGGAAGAGAGTTGAAAAGTTTCTTTCCCAATGGTAGCCATTCCGAACAAACACCATCTGAACAAGTGTCTTTACACCCCTTCACGTCAGATTTTTGGCTATAAATAAAGGCCCTTTTGCCTTTATTTTTGGATAGAGAATTTTCGAACATTCTGCATATTTTCAAACAAACAATATCGAGTCTATTATGTGATTTGTTACTGCTCTTAGAGTTCGACGAAGTTATTGTGTTTGAGATACTACTACACCATTAACAGGTATATCCATTTTATCTTGGGAGGAAGTAATCCAAAACCTCGAGTACAGTGAGGGGATTAAATTTCTTAAGAATACATGGTGAATTCTGTGAGACTCAGATATTATTTATTTTCTTTATTTTACATATTTGAACATCGTACAACAACAAGCTTAAGGAATTTAATTTTTTTTTGTGTTCATCTATTTTCTGGTTTTGAAGATTAAAACCTTTCTGGTTTTCTACTCCATTGTTGGAGATTAAAATCTTCCGATTTTATACTCCCATTGAGATTAAAATCCTTGTAATTTTCTACTCGTTGTGATTGATAGTTTGAAGATTTAAAAACTTCATGAAGTAAATCTGATTGTTGATAATTTGGTTTGAAGAATTAGAAACTTCACCGATTATTTAGTTTAGTTCTGTCAAAAATTTTTCGATTTGAAGAAAAATAGAATCTTCATCGATTGCTAACTTTGCAGTTATTGTTTAACATATATGTCAGGAACAACTGACCCCATGCTTGCCCCTACAAGCAATGAAATCTCTTCCGCCCATGTTGTGCAAGCATCGACTCCAGCAGAAAAGCCCAGAAAGTTTTCTGGCATCGACTTCAAACATTGGCAACAGAAAATCTTCTTCTATCTGACCATGTTATGTCTGTAAGAGGATACTCAGGTTCTGCTGGAATCAACTCCGGAAAATGAACGGTTCTTGGTGATTGAGGCTTGGAAGCACTCAAATTTTTTATACAAGAACTATATTCCTAGCGGATTAGAGGATGATCTGTATAATGTATACAACAATGTGGAGACTTCTAAAGAACTTTGGGATGTACTAGAGAAGAAGTACAAAACGGAAGATGCCAGTTTAAAGAAATTTATTGCAATCAAGTTTCTTGACTACAAAATGATAGACAACAAGCCTACCATCACACAAGTCCAAGAACTACAAGTGATAATTCACTATCTCCTTACTAAAGATATAATTCATACTAATGCTTTTATCAAAAGTATTAATTATGGTGCTAATAAAAATTGTTCATTGAAGGTTTGATCATCAATGAAACTTTTAAAGTTGCACCCACGATTGAAAATTTGCCTCCTTCATAGAGGGACTTTAAGAATTATTTAAAGCACAAGCGCAAGGAGATGAAACTTGAAGATCTTATCATTCGATTGAGAATCGAAGAAGATAACAGAGTTGCTAAAAAGAAGGTAAGGGGACACTCAACACTTATGGGAGCAAATGTTGTTGAGACTACTCCAACTAATCCCAAAAAAGAGGAAGAAGCCTTCTGGACCAAACAATTTTCCTAGCAAGAAGAAATTTAAATGAAATTGCCACAACTGTGGATAGATTGGACACAAGGTTACTGAATGTCGTGCTCCAAAGCAAGGAAAGCAAAAGGAACAAGCTAACATGGTTCAAAGAACTATGGAGATTGATGACTTGTGCTCTATGGTGTATGAATGCAACTTAGTGGGAAGCCCCACAAATTGGTGGCTTAACTCTCGAGCCACTCGACATGTTTGTGCTGTCAGAGAAGCATTTGCTTTCTATGTCCTGCTGGACCCAATGAGACCATGTATATGGAAAACTCTGCAATAGCCAAGATTGAAGGCGATGTGAAATATTTCTGAAAATGACATCTGGCAAGGTGGTGACTATCAATAGTGTCTGTCACGTTTGAGAAATGAGGAAGAATTTAGTTTCTGCTGGCCTTCTCATCAAGAACGGATTTAAGTGCATTCTTATTTCAAATCATACTGTAGTAAGTAAGAATGTTGTGTATGTAGGAAAAGGTTACCTAACTGAGGGCCTTTTCAAACTGAATGTAATTGTTGTTGAAAGCAATAAAATTACAGCTTCTTCTTACTTGATTGAGTCAAATGATTTATGGCATTTTCGTTTTGGGACATGTCAATTATAAAACCTTACGTAAAATGATCAATTTGAAATTATTGCCAAAGTTGAATGCAATTAATCAAAATGTCAAATCTGTATTGAATGTAAGTATGTGAAACATCCTTATAAGTCAGTTGAAAGGAATTCAATTCCCTTAGACTTAATTCACACAAATATTTGTGATATAAAGTCAATATCATCTCACGGTGGAAAGAAGTATTTCATAACTTTTATTGATGATAGTACGCGGTACTGCTATGTTTACTTACTCAAAAGTAAAGACAAAGCAATTGAAGTATTCAAGCAATATAAAAGTGAAGTTGAAACACAACTTAACAAAAGGATCAAAATGATAAGGAGTGATAGGAGCGACGAATATGAATCTCTTTTTGAAGAAATATATTTAGAATATGACATTATTCATCAAAAAGCCTTCCCCTTACTCGCTACAATCTAATGGGATTGCGAAAAAAATAAAATATTAAAAGAGATGATGAACGCTTTGTTGATAAGTTCTGGTTTACCCCAAAACTTGTGGGGGGAAGCTATCCTTACAGCTAGCAGAATACTCAATCGATTACCCCATAACAAAACACAGTCTATTCCATACGAAAAATGGAAAGGAAGAAAGTCTAACCTTGAATACATGAAAGTGTGGGGGTGTTTGGCTAAGTACAAGTTCCTAAATCCAAAAGGGTTAAGATAAGACCTAAAATTGTATTTTCATAGGATATGCTACAAATAGTAAAGCATATCGATTTCTGGTTCATAAATTAGAAAATCCTGACATTCATGTTAATACGGTAATGGAATCAGACAATGCTGAATTCTTTGAATTATATATCTTTATAAACAGAATTGTCAGTCGTCTAGCGAAGAATCTAAATGACCTCAGGAAGAGATAAAGAAAAGTGTTCCTAATGAGGAGAATCCAAGACGTAGCAAACGTCAAAGGACTTCTTCTTTCTTTGGACCATATTTTCTAACATTTTTGTTGGAAAATGAGTCTTGAACGTTTCAAGAAGCTATGACTTCTTCGGAATCTCAATATTGGAAAGAGGCAGTAAATAGTGAAATTGAATCCATAATGAATAACCATACATGGGAATTTATTGACCTTCCTCCAGGGAACAAACCATTAGGTTGTAAATGGATTTTCAAAAGGAAAGTTAAAGATGATGGCACTATTGATAAATACAAAGCAAGACTTGTAGTCAAAGAGTTTAGACAAAAAGAAGGTCTTGATTACTTTGCTACATACTCGCCGGTAATCAGAATTACATCCATCCGGGTATTAATAGCGTTAGCCACCGTATACGGTCTTGAAATCCATGAAATGGATGTGAAAACAACCTTCTTAAATGGAGATTTGGAGGAAAAAAATTTACATGGAACAACCTGAAGGGTTTGTAGTTCTTGAAAATGAAAAGAAGGTGTGTCGATTTATAAAGTCTTTGTACGGACTAAAACAAGCACCCAAACAATGACATGTAAAATTTGACCAAACTATGTTGTCAAATGATTTCAATATTAAAGAATGTGATAAATGTGTTTACATTAAGAACAATCAAAATCAAGTCGTCATTGTTTGCCTATATGTGGATGACATGTTGATAATGAGTAATGACATTACTGACATAAATGCTACCAAGCGCATTCTTGCTAGTAAATTTGAGATGAAAGACTTAGGAGTTGCTGATTTGATATTGGGCATTAAGATCCACAAAACTCCCGAAGGTCTAGCATTGTCTCAGTCTCATTATATCTGAACAATACTTGAAAAATTTAAGAATTTGGATTTCAAAATTGCAAAGACACCAATTGATATGAATCTTGCTCTTTCTAAGAACAAAGGTGAAAGTAAGTCTCAGTTGGACTATGCAAGAGTATAGGAAAGTCTGATGCACATCATGAATTGTACACGACCAGATATAGTTTGTGCGATAAGTAAACTTAGTCGATACATAAGTAATCCCAATCAGAGTCATTGGATGGCTATGAAACGATTTTTGGGGTATTTAAAACATACTCAAAGCTTTGCTTTGCATTATAACAAGTATCCAGGAGTTGTTGAAGGATATTGTGATGTAAATTGGATCACTGGATCAACTGAAACTAAATTCACAAGTGGATATATGTTTATCATTGGTGGAGGAGTAGTGTCTCGGAAGTCATCCAAACAAACATGTATTGCTCGCTCTACAATAGAGTCTGAATTCATAGCTTTAGACAAGGTTGGTGAAGAAACTGAATGGCTTAGGAATTTCCCAGAGGACATTCCATTCTGGCCCAAATTATTGGCACCAATATATATACATTTTGATAGCCAAGTGGCAATCGATAGGGCTGTGTAATGTATAACGGGAAGTCTCGTCACATACGACAGAAACATAACACCGTTAGACAACTACTCTCTAGTAAAATTATCACAATTGACTATGTAAAATCAAGAGATAATGTGTCGAATCCACTTACAAAAGGTTTAACTACAGAGGTGGTTGAAAGATCATTAAAGGGAATGAGACTATGGCCGAGGACAAGTCATGGTGGCGGTAACTCTACCTAGAAGACTGGAGATCCCAAGATCTAGGTTCAAAAAAATCAAACAAAGTCATTAATGACGATTCAACATTGTCAAAATAACTTTTGGTTCATTCTCATGATGAGACAATGTTTAGTAACAAGGATAAAGCATTAAAGGTTTTTTTTAATGATTTCTAAGTTTGACATGGGGGTATGTCAAATGGTGTATCTACGGGATAACACATTTAGGAATCACCTATATAAGTGTAAAGTGTAAGCCCCTTCAAGGAAAATTCTGTAAGGTCAATTCTCCACACACTTATGAAACCAGACAGTGTTCATGGCTGAAAAGAATAAAACAATGAGAACCTAAGATGGTTAAAGGATTAATTGTGTGACTTATGTTGTCTAGGTATACATTAAATCTCGATGATTCAAAGATATCAAATCTACCGATTGACTGAGTATATCCGATATATGTTCACTACGGAACGTTTAAGGGGAAACCTACTTATCCAGCTGCAATTAGTTCTTACTGATAAATCAAACAGTCTTTCATGCATTAAAATTTTTATATAGCCATTCCCCCTTCATGTGGGGGATTGTTGGAGTTAGGTGTTGGGTGTGAATTGGAAAATGGAGAGAAATAAATTGGAGAGAAGAGAAAGTTGAAAAGTTTCTTTCCCAATGGTGGCCATTCTAAACAGGTGACCATCTGAACAGGTGTCTCACACCCCTTCACTTCAAATCTTTGGCTATAAATAAAGGCCTTTCTCCTTCATTTTTGGATAGAGAATTTTCGAACATTCTGCAAATTTTCAAACAAATAAAATTGAGTCTTTTGTGTGATTTGTTACTGGTCTTAGAGTTCGACGAAGTTATTGGTGTTTGAGGTACTACTACACCTCTAACAGGTATATCCGTTTTATCCTAGGAGGAAGTAATCCAAAACCTGAAGTACAGTGAGGGGATTAAATTTCTTAAGGACATACGTGAATTCTATGGACTCGGATATATTCATTTTCTTTGTTTTACATATTTGAACACAGGACAACAACAAAAACTATGGCCGTTTTTCTTCTAAGGCAACGTTGAATCATGGATGAAGATACTCTGCTTACAGACACCTGAGGAGAAGGCACATAAACAGGCTGTAAGAACTATTGTCCCGCCAGCAGTGGAGTTGTAAAAATCATGTTCATTAGACGCGTGAGATGCTTAAATCGTATATACTTCTAGAAAACCATAAGTCGAGAATGATCAACTTATGCAGAATTGTCTTATGTTATCAAAATTGTCAATGCATTTAGGGATCATTTCCATGAAGGGCTTAGAAAACAAGTTCTAGCTCAGAAAAATTATGGTGTTGCCCCTCAATCTCAACTACTAAGTTATAATTTATTTTATTATTTTAAAAAAAAATAGTTTTCAAGAATGTGAACTTTATTTTTTCATATTCCTTTCAAATATTTTTGGATTATTAATCAGATTAATTTATAATTTATTTATTTTTACGTAGTTTTCAAAAAATGTCAACTTTATTTTTGAAAAATTAAAAAATTCTCTAAATATATAATCAACATTAAAAGTGATAGCGCAACCTTAAAAGACTCTTTGGATCCATTCTATTCTCGAAGGCGAATTTTAATCGAAGCAAATTAGCCCCGGTTCTCTTTTTAGTGTTCACGTATCAAGTGACAAGTGTGCACGCTCTAAATCAGTAAAAATAAGCCCTCAGGTCTTGTTTTGTCTTTACTGGCACCAAGGATAGAGTCACAGTGATTCAACACTCAATTTAAGCAAAATGACCATCGAAGCTTCAGTGGTGATTTTAAGATTTTTCTTAAGGAGGTTCGAAAAATAAAAACATAGTGATTGAATTTGAATTTGGTATTTTAAAGTAAATTTTGAATCTCTTAAACCACTAAATCAATCTTTAGTCTTGTTTTCAGCCGAATGAAGTTGAAACTAAAGAATGAGAATGAGAAGAAGCGCCCCAGCTCCGGACCGAAAGCACGACACGAATGGCAAACGCGTCAGCGCAGGTTTTTTATTATTAATTATATTTTTTAAAAATATAAACTTATCCATATTAATTATATTTTTAAAAATTTAAATTTAACTATTAATATTTCAATAATTATTTAATAATATGCGTAAAATAAAAATAAAAAGATAGTAACTCTTTTTGATTTATTAAAATGAATAAGTAAATGAGAAGTTATATTTTTAGTGTACTTGACTAGTGAAGTTATATTTATCTTCATCCCGTTTACCAACTGGCAGACCAATTATTATTTTCTCGTTATAGACACAGACGCCCCAATGAGAAGGTGTGAGAGACTAGCGTTGGAGGGCCTGAGGAGAGGTAGAGGTAGGCCGAAGAAGTATTGGAGAGAGCTGATTAAGCAGGACATGATAAGTCTTCAGCTCACCGAGGACATGACCCTTGATAGGAGGATGTAGAGGTTGGCGACTAGGGTGACACGTTATTAGTTACGCATTTTGTTTTTCCTTACCATTAGTATTAGTATTAATTTCATATTTCATATCCTTAGTTTTCTATTATTACTTGCCGTCTCTTCTGCTTCGATTTTCTTACTATCTTCTTGTTGTTACTATTTATGTTCCCATATCTTCTTGTTGTTACTACTTATGTTCCCATATCTAGTTTATGTTTTCCTTGAGCCGGGGGTCTATC
The DNA here is from genome assembly GCA_035772735.1 of Datura wrightii. Taxonomy (NCBI): domain Eukaryota; kingdom Viridiplantae; phylum Streptophyta; class Magnoliopsida; order Solanales; family Solanaceae; genus Datura; species Datura wrightii. The sequence goes on from JASDFA010000001.1 coordinate 14,060,231, forward strand.
AAAAAACCTCTCTACATGCATCAAATTGGAGCAATACCTGCGTACAAACTATCCTCTCCAGATCTCACTTGTGGGATACACTAAGTATGTTGTTGTTAGTTAAAATACCTGTAGCAATGTTTTGGGTGAAAATAGTACTTGAGTCAAAATTTTTACTTACAATTAAAATATTTTCAATTAGCAACTATTGAATAGAAAAAAAAGATTTACTTGATTCTTTTTTTCACGTTTTGTGTGATCTAATTCAAAAAACTGTGAAGTGGTAGATGCCATTGAAATCTTGGTCTACTCATGGCTCTTCAAATTCAAGGATTAATAATGTTGTTGAGAAGATGGATAAAGATTTTTCTACTGAAGGTAGGTTGCAGAAAACACTCTGCTGTTGTGGGGGAATTTAGTAACACTGTGCTAACAGTGAGGAAGAATGGAAACTTGCCCCAGATAATGATGAATACAAACTTAACCATACTGTTTATTTGAAATTTGGGATTCAATCCCTGCTTTCATTTCTTTAGTTTCTTCTGTATAAATGGATAATTTCTCGTGTTATTCTTACTTTTGAATCGATGCTACTATGTTTTTGAAAAATTACTGAAGATGAAGGAGAAAATAGATGCTATTGAAATCTTGGTCTACTCAAATTCAATGGATCAAAACTGGCATTTCTAATGCTGATATTTTGAAACTGTCTACGAGAATCTATCCAAGAAAATAAGGACGGTAGCTTTTTGCGAAAGGACAGGTAATTTTAATAACTTGATAGCACCAAGTTATGTGCAACTAAGCAAAAGCATCCCTGTTTGGCTATGCAGGGTACTAATGACAAGCATCACAAACCTGAGTGCACAAAGTTCCAAATGTTATCTTGATAATGAATGCTTGTCTTCGTCCTAATCAGAATCTTCATCAGGATTATCCTCCTCCATATCAGAATCTTGATAATAATCACCACAATTGTCTTCCTCATCATCAGAATCTTCATAATAATCACTGCAACTATCTTCCTCATCGTCAAAATCTTGATGATACTCATTGCAACTGTCTTCCTCCTCATCAGAATCTTGATCGGGATCATCCTGGAGGTCTTTGGCCATGGAGGATACATCTACAAGCCTACACTTGAAATCATGAAAATCATGTGAAAGCTCGAAATAACGAAAGATTCAGGGCAAAAATTTCAAAGGAACAATCACTTTCACTTCCATCATCATCCATCCAATAACCTTCCAATTTCAGGCTTTTTACTTTTAAATAATTAATGTCCAGGCGACGAAACCCCCAACCTTATGAAATAAAATAGTTCCCAAAGCAGGACAACCTGACAACAAGTTTCGGCATCCACTAGCACCATATCCTCCAAAGTATTGCTCTTCAGAGACTTCCACGCTATGACAATATTAGAACCAAGGAAATTTCCACTAGATGTAATGTTATCAACGATGAACAGGTGAAGAAAGATTCAGGAAATACACAAAGAGGATCAGAATAGACTATAACATATTCCAAAATTTTTTAACAACAAAACTAAGCCAATTTCTTTTTCTTTCCCTAAGGTAGTTTTTCTGGTTGGTGATGCTCAAAGAACATATCACATAAACAATGTTTTGGAAGAAGCCTGGATTATTGTCATTAGGATCATCAGTTATCACTCACGAAAAATTAGATTCACTATACTGGCCATAGTATATGAATTTTGACAACAAAGTAGGTCAAAGAAAAGACAGGATTTGGAGGACAAACACAATAAAACCTCCCACCCATTGGTAGCAAAGAAAAGGAGAGGTGTAAGAAAGGCTGTGATAGCAGGAAGGTACATACAAATACTTCCAAGTCGTATGCCAAGTGACTAACAAATGATAAAGTTATAACAGGAATCAGCAGAAAAAATGAGATTTCAAGGGGGGCGGGGGGAACTTTCTAGTGGTGATGGAAACAACTTGCTCTGAATTTTGTAGCAGACGCATTAACAAAAGGATAAAAATTCGGAAAAGATTTGGCCTTATAATGACCTAAACTTCAAAAAAAAATTCAACAGCATTATAAGCCTCAATTACAGACTGCTAAAATTTGAGGTAAACAAACAATGAAGACCTCTTTTTTCCAAGAAAAGAGCCAAAGAGGGAACCATTTTGTATTCAGAGGTTTGAAGCTATTGACAAAACAAAGAAGCAAAACATAACATTTAATGAGAGATATTATCATAAAAATTTAGTTTGTAGATCTACTCATCATAATACATAGAGCAAAACAAGTGTCGAAACTTGAAAGAAACTCGCAATGCACATATACAACAACTAAAGAGCAACAAACAAAAGCTTCACGAGAAACCAAGCTACTATACCATTTGATATACCATAACAGTAAGTTTCAAAAGAACAATAATTAATAACATAGAGAAGTTAAAGATTCATGATTGCACGAGGTTGATCAAAAACTTAATATAAGGGAACATCTTGTATCAAGGGACAAATATACTTGTAGTGTAGTCATAGAAAGCTCACTCTTGGAAGATAATCACAGAATTGGCAGAGGATCTCAGTTTATTAGTCAATCGCGATAAAAATAAGGACACACATTTGATTCCACATATCTCACATCTTCGTCCATTTGTACGATAATAAACTTCTCCAGACCGCTGCATTCCTTAATAAAAATTCTGAAAGTTTGAAAAGCTTCTTCATATATTCCCATTCGAGATGCTCCTTCATGCACATCCCAGAAGAGATGACAATCTTAACATTCTTTAGGTTGGGAAACACAATGCTTGATATATGACTGTGCAAACCAATACGATCACCTTTGACCAGTTAACTTCTCTCAAAATAGCACCTGGAATCATCAAAATGGAGACAAACAATATATTCAGCCAAAAGGAAACTGAACTAAGCGACAAAAACAATTTCACAGCATGTCAGGTATGGAAAATTTTCAAAACCAACAAATATTAATGGTACTTGGAAAATAATTATGATGGTCATGCATATCATAAATATTTGTGGCATAAGTATCCGCAATAAAAGAGTGATAGTGCAACAATCCCTTCTGTTTCAGAGCTCATTTGCCACAAAGAAAGCAACAAGACCAACCATATAAAAGTGTAGCTTTACAATTACAAAAGCAAAGCTCGGTGATAATTAAGGATATAATTGCATTCTCCTTCAAAAACAACTTGCAGGGAGGGGGGGGGGGGGGGGAGAGAGGTTGTTAAAACTTCATTAAATGAATAGACGTAAAAAGAAAATAAAAAGTTACAGGCTGATTTTCTATTTCTATGTTGAGTGTCTCCACAAGAGGCGAGGCTCGCAAAAGGCCAGCTGCCCCATACAAATTAAACTTTTCTAAATGCAACTCCAGCCCTAGATGTTGCATTCCAATTCTTGAATTGGCATCCCTTTGAACTGCAATATGCATAAGACTGGAGCAATAATCCCAAAGAAACAAAGTAAACATGGAGAAGCAATAACAACAAAAAGAAAGCATTTCATAGCAGAACGACTATGTTGTAACAACTCTAACCATCAACACACTCTAAACAACAATAATGATCAAATATTCTCGTTTCTAGATAGACTTTTTTCGGTATGATAAAAGAAATAACCGCTTCCAAAGTTGACAAAGGGATTGCAAAAAGGCACATAAAGTCAACTCACGTTTCTGTAATTTGTCTAGTTGAGTTGGTGAAATTTGTGCGAAGGTTCTCAATTGTATAATGTTGATATTCTGAAACTGTCTGGTAGAATCAATCTGAGAAAATAAGGACTCTAGTTTTTTTTACAAAGGACATGTTTTTAGTAACTTGACAGCACCAAGTTATGTACAACTAAGCAAAAGCATCCCTATTTGGAACTAATGACAAACATCACAAACCTGCGTGAACAAAGTTCCAAATGTTAACTTGGTTGCACAACTTAGCTTTTGAAGGTAATCTTGGATGAGGGTCTTAAAACCTTGATGATAATCACTGCAACTTTCTTCCTCTTCTTCATCCTTCTTCATCAGGATTATCCTGGAGGTCTTTGATACATGTAATGTCAAAAGTTATCTTAGCATTAACTAAGGAGAATACATCCATAAGACTACACTTGAAATCATGAAAATCATGTGAAAGCTCCAAATGATGAAGATGTGGGGCAAAAATTTCAAAGAAGTGATCACTTTCACTTCTACCATCATCATAGAAGTTAATTTCCAGTCGCCTAAAACCCCCGACCTTATGAAAAAAAAATAGTTTCCAACGCAGGACAGCCCGACAGTAAGTTCACAATTTTGGCATCCACTACCACCATATCTTCCAAAGTTATGCTCTTTAGAGACTTCCAGGATATGACAATATTAGAAACCAAGGAACTTTCTACGAGACGTAATGTTATCAATGACGAACGGGTGAAGAATGGATGAGGAAATTCACAAAAAGAATCAGAATAGACTATAACATGTTCCACATTTTTTTCAACAGCAAACATAAACCATCGGTTGATTTGGGACTTGTATTTATAAAGGCGATAGCAGTGGATCTCAAACTTTTTGATTTTGGAAGCAGTAGAATGAGACAATACATAGTCAACAAATGATCGAAAGCCTTTGTTTTTTCCCCAAGAGCGCCTAGGAGAGAAGATGAAGCTATCAACTGAATTCCAGAGATAATGCCACTTTTTAGAGAGAATACATGTTCTGAATGCTTCCTCTGTCGGCAAAAGAGAGAGAATCTGAACCAGCAGTGAGTCCGGCAACTGACTCAGGCGGTCGTCTAGGGTTTCTTCAGCCATGACTTTGAAAGTGGTTCTTCTTTTTGTGTTCTCCAACTCCCGCTTCGGTATTATATATGACCTTAAAAAAAAGTTTGGAAAATAGCGGGTTAGTCCTCGTTCCTTAATTTAGTTTAATTTTGGCGCCAAGTTATTCACCTTTGCGCATTTGACCTTCAGTTAAATAAGGTGTACTGTTTAGTCGCAATTATTAACTTCAGTTAATGCATTTCATTTATTTTCATTGAGATTAAGATGTCTGAATTTTAATGCGCTTTTGAATAATTAAAATACTGTCTCTAGATCTAAATACTAAATGATTAAGACTATATATTTTCAGCATCTGAATGTTCATAATTTATTTATTTATAAACATATTAAATATATAATTTAAATAAAACATAATTAAAATTTAAAAATACATTAATTTTAATAAAATAAATTTATTATCTAATACAAAATATATATTTATGTTCGCTAGTGATGGTGGAGATGGTTTGTAGTGGTGGTGGTGGTAATGATTAGTGTTAATGGCTAATAATGGTGGTAGTAATAGTTGTTAGTAATGGTGGTGGTGATAGTTGTGATGATGAAAGTGGTTGGTTTTGTAGTGACTGGCATGATGACGACAGCTGGTAGTGGTGGTTGTGATGAAGAAGTTGGTTGATGCTAGTAGTTGGCGGTGTTGATGGTGGTGACTGAAGAATGTGTGATGGTTTGACGATATGTTAGTGGTAGTTGGTAGCGATGCTAGTTGTGATGGTGGAGGTTGTTGGTAGGAGGGATTGGCCGCAGTGATGGTAGTGACTGATAGTGGTGGTTGAGGTGGTGGGGGCGGTGATAGCCGCGATAGTGGATATAATTATAATGATATAGTTGATATATGTGACAAAGACGGACAATAATGGTTGGCAGCGGTAGTGGCTAGTAGTTGTTGTGATGACAGGAGTAGTTGACGATGGTGATGATGGTTGACAATGGTGGATTAGGTGGTTGGCGGTTCGTGATGATAATAATGGTGGTAGTTGTGATAACAAAAATGGTTAATGATGGTAGCTTATTATTGTAGATAGAGTGGTGATGGAAATTATACACACAAACATACCTCTTAATGATATTAAAACTCTGTTCTAGATCTCAATGTTTTAAGGTCTTATCAAATCAAATAAATGCTTAAATATTAATAAAAATAAATACACTTAAGCCTCATTTGTTTGCATTTAATGGAGGTATGAATCTGAATGGTTCAAATCTTAGGCTATTAAGTGCATTTATTTTCATTAAGATTTAATCACTTATTTCATCTGAATAGGTTCTTAATCATTAAGATCTAGAACAGAGTCTTAATATTATTAAGAGGTATATTTGTGTGGATATTTTCATCATCATTCTATCCACAACCACCGGCCACCACCATTAACCACCTCTATCATCACAACTACTACCACCATTAGCATCGCCAACCACTAACCACCATTAACCACCTCTACTTTTGACACCATTATCAACCACCATTATTATTGCCAATCACCATGACATCACAACAACCACTGGCAACCACCATCGTTGTCAACTACTATTGTCACTCATTACTACACATATCACCTTCATCATTATAATTATATTCACTGCCATCACCGCCACCGCCGCCCGCTGTCACCGTCGCCGCTACCTCTACCACTACTATTTCTCACTACCATCACTGCGATTAATCCTTACTATCAACCACCTTCACCATCACAATTAGCACCACCGCCAACTACTGCCAACACATCATCAATCATCACATATTCTTTAGTCGCCACCAACACCGTCAAACCCCTAACATCAACCAACTTTACCGTCACAACCACCACTACCAACCATTACCATCATCAGCCACTACAACATCAACCACCCTCATCATCATAATTATTACCACCACCATTATTAGCAACTATCATTACCACAATTACTAGCCATTAACATCAAGCATTACCATGACCACCACTAATAAATCATCTCCGCCATCACTAGCGAATATAAATATTTTATTTTTTATCGGATAATAGATTTATTTTATTAAATTAATTTTTTCTAATATTTAATTACTTTTTTATTTGAATTATATATAATAAATTTAGAGATAAATAAAGCATGCACATTCATATGTTAAAAAACAAACAGTCTAAATCATTCAATGTTCAGATCTAGAAACAACATCTTAATCATTCAAACGTACATTTGATTCAGACGTCTTAATCTTAATGAAAACAAATAAAGCCTTAATGACCTCAGGTCTAAACCATTAAGATTCGAACTTTCATTAACTGCAAACAAATGAGGCAGTCAAACTACTTTATAACGACATCCTTCTATAACACACTATCTCACCTTAACATTCAAGTTTTTCTCGAAATCAAATTTTTTTTTATATTTTATCTTTTTATATCAGTTTTTTTTAACCTACAACAACAATCATTTTTATAAGAGTACACTCTTTGTAAAAATTAACCCCATAGCTATAACAATTATCTTTTTCTATTTTATGACATTAAATTCTTCTATAACAATTAAATGTTACTAAAGGTATATAATAGTCAGTTGCTATAATCGCCAAAAAAAAAAACAATAATATTGGGTTTGATCGACTACTAATGGAGCATTTACTTGGGTTTTCTCTCTTGTACTCAAATATATTTACAGGTCAATATGTTTGAGCTTCATGCTATCGTTAAAAATATATTTAAATTTATTAACTCTCTTGTTAGATTGTTGATTTTGATAATGTCAACCCCATACAGGGACCAGATCCCTTATGCCGATGTTGATACTAATTTGAACTGGGTGGGAAACTTTTACAGCTGTAAAAGTGCTTTTTGGCAGTGAGTTGGTGAGTGCAGCAGTGTGCGGCAGTGCAATAGCGAAGCATAGCAGTAGCCTAGGTCAAGTAGGTCATATGTACTTGACTAATGAGAGAGTTTTCTTGTTGGAGTGAGCAATACTTTTTCCTTTTGCCTCTTGGACAACAAATAGGCACATACTCTCAACAAATCAGCCATTCAGAAATATACCTTTACCAAGCATATTCTCTACTCAAAAAGGGCAACGATTGTTCCTCATCTGGCCGTGAAGATTGATGCTAATGCGTTCATGACTTGAGGTTGCCATTAGAGTTGTAAGGAATGTGTTGTAATAGATAGAAAAACTTGACTTTTTTGTAAGCTTGTTTTTCTTGTTTTTAAAAGGTTTATATTCTTGTTTCCGTTGCTAGAGCTAGTTGATATTTCGGCTAGAGTTAGCCTTGTATTTCCAGTTGAGTTTAACTGGTGTAGATGACAATGGAGTCATTGTGTTGAAGTCTTATAGTAGAGTTATTACAAGTGGGAGATTAGGAGGTTAATCTCTTCGTATTACTAGAGTCTGTAATCTTTGTTGCTCAGATCTAGTAGAGTGGTTTAAGAAATTCTACGAGGTAGGTTGTGGTTTTTTCTTCCCTTGAGCAAGGAGGTTTCCACGTAAACATCGTGTGTCACATTTCTTACTGCTTTATTCACTTGTGTGTCTCTATTCTGTGCAACCTGATAGAAGGACCTGGTCCTGAGTACGGTAGTCGACCCATATAACTTATCATCTCTTTTATATGAAAATGAAAATGCTTATAAATAACATAATTTTAGCTCATAGAGGTATTTTTCCCCGGTATAATTGTTAATAGAAGTATCATTGCATTGTACTATGAATTAGCTCTAACCACCCTGTGGCATAGGAGGCTGGGGCATGTGATGGAGGACGAAGCCACCCTGTGGCATAGGAGGCTGGGGCATGTGAGCTCTGTCCTTCTCAACAAACTAGTATCAAAGGATCTAGTTCGAGGACTTTCCAAGGTGAAATTTTCTCAGAGTCAATTATGTGATGCCTATGTCAAGGAGAAACATTCTAGATCCTCCTTCAAAAATAAAAAGGAAGTAAGCACCTCTAGACCCTTGGAACTACTGCACATGGACTTGTGTGGACCCATAAAAATTGCAAGTCGTGGAGGAAAGAAGCTTATCTTTGTGATTGTTGATGATTATTCAAGGTATACCTGGGCAATGTTTCTTCGCTCTAAGGATGAAACATTCCCCACCTTTGAATCATTCGCAAATCAAATTCAGGTGAAGCTGAACTGCAACATTGCAGGGATCAGGTCTGATCATGGGACTGAATTTGAAAATGTAAAATTTGAAGCCTTTTGTGCTGCTAAGGGAATCAGTCACAATTTCTCCGCTCCCAGGACTCCACAACAGAATGGAGTGGTTGATAGGAAGAATCGAACTCTTGCATATATTGCTAGAACTCCACTTATAGATGGAGGTGTAGCTATGTCCATTTGGGCAGAAGCAGTCAACACTGCTTGATATGTGGTAAACAGATGTCTAATTTGTCCTCTGCTAGGAAAAACTCCCTATGAGCTGCTAAACAAGAAGAAGCCAATGCTGAACTACCTCAGAGTCTTTGGATGCAAATGCTTTGTGCTGAACAATGGCAAAGACAACTTAGGAAAATTTGATCCCAAAAGTGATGAGGGAATTTTCCTGGGATATTCATCAAATAGCAAGGCATACCGAGTCTATAATAAGAGGACACAGTGTGTTGAGGAAAGTATCCATGTTAGTTTTGATGAAGGTGGGAAGCTGAAGGACACAGAAGTAATGGATGATGATGAACTTGAAGAACTGTGGCAGACCCAAAGAGATGCAGTTGATCGTGATCTATTTGAAAAGCATGAGCAAATGAAGAACTCCTTGCAGGATGGAGATAATGTTAGTCAAGATGAAGCAGTAGAACACACCAGCAAAGAAAATTCACAGAAGAAAGCTAGTGCAGAAAGCAGCCTAGAAGAGGGATCAGGTTCAGAAGCAAGAGAATCCTCTGTAAGGAGATCCAACTGGAAGCACAAATCCTCTCATCCTCTTAACAATTTAATCTCTCCACTGGACTCAGGGATGCAAACCAGATCTAAAACTCAAAATACATTTGCGTCATTAGCATTCATATCCCAGATTGAGCCTAAAAACATCAAGGAGGCTCTGAAGGATGCGGAGTGGGTCAATGCAATGCAGGAGGAGTTACATCAGTTTGAAAGAAATAAGGTCTAGCACCTGGTTCCAAGACCATCTGATAGAACTGTTATTGGGACCAGGTGGGTCTTCAGGAACAAGTTAAATGAACAAGGAGTCACCATCAGAAACAAGGTTCGGTTGGTTGTCCAAGGTTATAACCAGGAGGAAGGAATTGATTATGATGAAACCTTCGCTCTTGTAGCTAGAATGGAAGCTATTTGTATGCTGATTGCTTTTGCCTCCTTCATGGAATTCAACTTGTTTCAAATGGATGTCAAAAGTGTCTTCTTGAATGGATACTTAAAGGAAGAAGTGTATATGAGAAAACCTCTGGGATTTGAAGACATTGATCAATCTCACCATGTGTACAAGACGGACAAGGCACTGTATGGGTTAAAGCAGGCTCCTCAAGCTTGGTATGAGAGATTGTCCAAGTTTCTTCTTGACAAAGGGTTCAAGAGAGGAAAAATTGATAACACTCTTTTTCTCAAGACAAGAGGAAGAAATCTACTCATTGTTCAGGTATATGTTGATTACATTATCTTTGGAGCTACACTCAATTCACTATGTGAGGATTTTGCAAAGCTTATGGGAAGTGAATTCGAGATGAGCATGATGGGAGATTTCATTTTCTTTCTGGGTTTGCAAGTCAAGCAGGACAAGGCTGGCACTATGATCTGCTAGCAGAAATACATCAAAGATCTGCTCACAAAATTTCATATGGACAATGCCAAGCCGATTGATACACCCATAGGGACTGCCTCTAAATTAGACAATGATGAACCTAGTCCACCAGTGAATGAAACCATGTACAGAGGCATTATTGGTTCACTTCTCTACCTAACAGCTAGCAGGCCAGATATCGTATTCAGTGTGGGGATGTGTGCTCATTTTCAAGCTTGTCCCAAGGAATCTCATTTGAAAGCTGCTAAGAGAATTCTCAGATATCTTAAGGGAACCACTGATCTAGTCCTCTATTATCCATGTGGAGGTTCATTTGAACCTTTTGGCTACTCTGATGCTGACTATGCTGGGTACCTGGTTGATAGGAAAAGCACCTCCGGAATGGCTCATTTCCTAGGTCCCTCACTGGTTTCCTGGGGATCAAGGAAGCAAAATTCAGTGGCACACTCTACAGCTAAAGCAGAATATGTGGCTGCTGCTTCATGTTGTGCTCAATTACTGTGGATTAGGAAGCAGCTGGAGGACTTTGGAGTTTTGACTGAATGTGTGCCTTTGATGTGTGACAACACCATTGATCTAAACATGGCAAAGAATCCAGTGCAACATAAGCGAACCAAGCACATCGACATCAGACATCACTTTCTGAGAAACAATGTTGAAAAGGGAAATATTTGTGTGGAATTTTGCAGAATAGAAGATCAGATTGCAGACATCTTTACTAAAGCCCTGAACAGGGACCAGTTCGAGAGAAACAGATTAAGGTTGGGCTTAATCAAAATGAATTAATTTTCTTTTTCTCTTTCTAAAGTTTTGACTCCTGTCTTGGCTATGATCAGAATGCAGGTATCCTTGCTAGTTTAATATTGATGTGTCTAACTCAGTTTCACACCTTCCCAGGTATACACGCATGGTGGATGTGAGAAAGGCTGGAAGTTGACAAGACAGGGACTATGCACAGCTTATTCAATCTCATAAGGGGACCAGGTCCTACCAGGTCAGTATTACTTCCTCACTTATGAATAAACCATGAGAATGATCTAAGAACTGTTTTTCCCGCTTTCCCCCTTCCGGTAACCAATCAGAAAGTCACTTTCCCTCTCACCTTTTCAGTCTAAACTTCTCCCTGATTAGACACGTCCTACCTCTCTCTTTAAAACTCCTCAACTGCTACCTCTCTTCTCTCACCTTTTAGCTCCTCTTTGTAAAAGTAGTCAAGCTCTTCTCTCTCTTTCCCTCTCACCATTTTCGTCTAACCAAACTCCTCCACTTCTTTACAAAATGTCTCACTCTCCTTCATCCTCGAAACAACCTGAGAACCAGGTCGGGTCTTCACATACGATATCGGAGACAGTGGAGACCACACCATCATCGGTTCCCTTCGTGAACCCCTTCTCCATTCCTTCCGTTCTCCCCTCTTATCCGATAGCCGACCTAAATATCGCTCTTACAGTAAACTCTGAACCATAAGGGCCTTCAGATGCTTCAACTGAGGTCGACCTCGAAAACCCTCTCTCACCCACTCCTCTTGCATCCCTCCCCCCATTGAATATTATACCCCTTCTCTCTTCGAAATGAGGACCCCTCCTTTCGGACCTATGGTGGGTAGTTCTACAAGAGATGAAACTCTCCAAGAACCGGGTTCCCCTATTTTTTCTTCATCCATACCTTAGTCACAAGTGCGAAACCCTACTTCAGAAAATGCTACAAACCTAGTTCCTTTAACTTCCTCTCCTCCTACCTCTCCTCCCGCTGTTGTTTCATCCCCAAAATGGAATGGAACCCCCCAAGAGTTGCACATCCTCTCCAACCCAGATGACGGCCAGGAGAGTGACGACAATGAAGATGAACAGCCCCTTTCCTGGAAAGTTCGAAAGGTCAGTTCTTGTGCCCCTCAGAGCCTGTCCAAGGACCAGGTTCATCCTCCACACACCAGAGCTTCCACACGGAAGCTCATGATTGATGCACTGAAGGAAAGCCAGGCTCAGACAGCAAAAATAAGAAAACTAAAAAGAAAAATGGTAGTTGATGAGGATGACATATAGCCGGATGTGGTGGTGGACCAGGAGGAAAGTGATTTGCCCCAAAGGGATGCCAATGCCAAAGGGAAGGCACCAATGTCTTGTGTAAAGCCGAAAGAAAAAAGAAAAACTATTTCTTCCCACAAAGAGAAGACTCAACCTATTCCAAAAGGAAAAGCACCGGTTCCTCAAAAGAAGAATAAGCCAACTCAAGCAGGTTCGGAGGAGGCAGTGAGCACCCCTGCTGAAGACTCTCCTTCTTTGTCTCCAGGGAGGGCTCAGTGGACCAAGGGACCTGGTGCTTCTTCCATAGTAAAGTCAAAATCTTCCATTGAGTTGTCAAGGGAGGACAGGCAAATCATTATACGAAATCAAAAGGTGTTGAAAGGCAGAGTTTTTGATCCGGAAATTTTAGGTATGGATGGAATGGCCGAGCTGGTGGAAATGGTCAACTTCCAAGGTTGGAGACATCTATTCGTCCCTCCAGTCCCTGCCTTGCATGAGGCTGAGGTTAGGGAGTTCTACCATGAGCTGGAATTTGCTGAAAATGGCACTAAAATTTTCAGTAAGGTGCATGGAGTCACCTTCATGATCAATGAGCAAATACTTATCTCCATTCTTAAGGTACCTAGTCGAGGGATCCAGTCTATTGATGGAGAATGTGCACGGAGACAGTTCATTTCTCTGATTGCCAAACTTGAAAATGTCACAGAGGAAAGGGTGTTGAAGAAACAAATGAAGGGAGAGTATTAATTGTTGTTTGAGTTTATTAACAAGGCGCTCCTCCCACGAGCAGAAAAGAGGACAGTTGCTAGGATTGCGGACTTATTCTTAATGGAGGCCCTATGTACGTTTCAACACATAAACACATCGGTGTGATGATAGAACACATGCATAAAATAATGCATGTAAAGGACGGTAAACACAGGCTTGCCTACGTGTTTTTGCTGAATAGGGTCTTCGAATTCTTTAATATTGAATGCGGGCTGGGGATAATAGGGTCCAAGAAGCAGATGTTCACCCTCTCAACACTAGAAGAATGCGAGTGTGTGATGAGACGAGGGGGTGTAAAGAGCCAATCACTGGTGTCAGATTTGATTTCTTCTCAAGATAAGTCCAATATGGAGATTGAGAGGCTCACTGCTCTGCTTTCCTAGAAGGAGGCTAAGATAGGTCATTTGAAGGCTCACCCGGTGGAGGAACTTGGTACCATCTTAGCCTTTAAAGAAGAGAATGAAGCACTGAAGGCTAAGGTCAAGGACTTGACCAAGAAACTGCTTCATGCCCGTGAAACCTTCAATGACCGCATCTTAGCCCTTTTACCCAAATTGTTCAACCCTCAATGATGTCTCTCCCCTGCCCCCCTCTCCCTCTCTAATCCCTGACTGTTGTCTTCGCTTACCTCACTCTTGTTCTCCCATGTTGATAGACAGTTCTTGTTTAATTCTCGTTTGTTAGTTCTAAGTGATGATGTAATATTCACTTTCCTGAATGAAATTGGTTGTTGCATGGTCCCTATTGTCTACTTTCTTGCTTTTCTTTATTTTCATTCGTGTTAGTGTTGCCCCAGTGGCCATGAGTTAACATATTTCTGCATTCTTGACTTGGTTTACTATCGTTTCTTTTTTATGATGCCAAAAGGGGAAGATACTTTGAGGGGATTATAGTAGACAGAGGGAAGGATTATAAGGAATGGTGAATCTCTTAGAGGCTTGGTGTGATGCTAGCCAGGGGGAATACTGGTGATAAGGGGAATACTATGTGAAGCTCATTTTGTGAAATATGCAAGGTTGGTTGTCATCATCAAAAAGGGGAAAATTGTTAGATTGCTGGTTTTGATAATGTCAACCCCATATAGGGACCAGATCCCTAATGCCGATGTTGATACTAATTTGAACTGGGCGGGAAAACATTTACAGCTGTAAAAGTGCTTTTTGGCAGTGAGTTGGTGAGTGCAGCAGTGCAGCGGCGAAGCATAGCAGCAGCCCAGGTCAAGTAGGTCATATGTACTTGACCAATGAGAGAGTTTTCTTGTTGGAGTGAGCAATACTTTTTTCTTTTTCCTCTTGGACCACAAATAGGCACACACTCTCAACAAATCAGCCATTCAGAAATATACCTTTACCAAGCATATTCTCTACTCAAAAAGGGCAACGATTGTTCCTCATCTGGCCATGAAGATTGATGCTAATGCATTCATGACTTGAGGCTTCCATTAGAGTTGTAAGGAATGTGTTGTAATAGATAGAAAAACTTGACTTTTGTGTAAGCTTGTTTTTCTTGTTTTTAAAAGGTTTATATTCTTGTTTCCGTCAGCTAGAGTTAGTTGACATTTCGGCTAGAGTTAGCCTTGTATTTCCAGTTGAGTTTAGCTAGTGTATATGAAAATGGAGTCATTGTATTGAAGTCTTGTAGTAGAGTTATTACAAGTGGGAGATTAGGAGGTTAATCTCTAAGTATTACTAGAGTCTATAATCTTTGTTGCTCAGATCTAGTAGAGTGGTTTAAGAAATCCTACGAGGTAGGTCGTGGTTTTTTTCTTCCCTTGAGCAAGGAGGTTTCCATGTAAACATCGTGTGTCACATTTCTTACTACTTTATTCATTTATGTGTCTCTGTTCTGTGCAACCTGATAGAAGGACCTGGTCTTGAGTACGGTGGTCGACCCATATAACTTATCATCTCTTTTTTATGAAAATGAAAATGCTTATAAATAACATAATTTTAGCTCATAGAGGTATTTTTCCCCGGTATAATTGTCAATAGAAGTATCATTGGATTGTACTATGAATTAGCTCTAACACAAAAAGAAACTTGAAAGAAAATTTTTGTTGATCTCCAATTTGCTCTGACTGTTAACGTCGAAGAGAGAATATTCTACCACAATTTTTATTTGCTCTCTAAAATGTAAGAATTTACTTCATAACTTAAATTTCACAATATGAGAAAGAAACATAATGTCACGACCCGAACATAGGCCCAGATAGAGACACGGGACAAGAAACCCCGAGAGACTCCAAGTCGACCCATGGCATGAACATAGTGGCTAAGAGCATACAACAAGCGAAAATGATATAATAAAACATGCTTAAGCGGAAGTCTACACACACACACACACACACACACACACACACACACACACACATATATATATATATATATATCAACAATGACAAGATGATTTCTATACAATGTCTGAAAAAGCCTCTAACATAACTGATGAGCTGATGGTACAACATCCCCAACTAGCTTGAAAAAGTCTGTAACTGAAAGAACGTAACCATGGGTAACTGAATGTGCTCGAAGGATGAGGACTCACCAACACTGGCTACATAGGACTGAGGAGAAATCAAGACTAGTGATGCGGCTGAGATTGATCCCTCAGACCTATATCATGTAACGATACAACATAGAGTATGTAGTCAGTACTTGGAATGTATTGAGTATACAAGGTAAATTAAAATGGACAGTTAAAATACATAAGAGTTCATAAGAGTAGGACAACATGATCATGAAGTTAATATCATAATGTAAACATAAGGCTCAAGGATTTCAAACCTTTCATAATCCAATCATAATCATAGTTATAAAAGAAATTTTATACAACATAACTTGAGCCAAAGTAATATAAAAATATCCATGCATAAATCATGAGGAACAATGGGAGAACTCGTCTTAACAGATACCATCATGATAGAGCTTACATGATGCTCCACTATTTCGCCCAAGTTGTCAGGACCGCCCCAGACTTGCAAGCAAGGGACATGCACTATGGTGATATAATAGGAATCCATTAATATATGTATATACCTACGGTGACACGTAGTTCTGAGACCACGGGTTTTACCTGAATGCCGTGTCTATCCGGTGCTAGACACTATTCTAAAATATATGCACATTAGGCTCATATCGTAGTCGTGAATCATTCGTGAAGTTCATGGCCAAATAAATCATAACATATTTGATCATACTTGAAATACATGATTAGCCATGCGTAAGGGCCCGTGAGTCGGCCAATAGTCATAAATTCATAAATCATGAAGAACATGCATACTTGTGAGAATACAAATACTTGATATTCATAAATTCATGACGAGTGTTTGAGAGAAATCATATCAATAATCATAAATCATAATTTAGGGCTTAAGAAGATCATGATCATAATGGAATCATGACTTGACTTTTCATGAAACTTACATAATTGGGCATAATTTAATCAAAATTTAAATCTATGAATTAATAATCAAAATAGATATAAAATCTGCTCATAGATCTTAAAACATGATTTGATACATGAAGAGAATTGACCGGTAGATAGATCATAGAGAATTCAACAAAAATTGGAATAAACCCCATATTATCATGAACTTGAATCTAGAATTGAAATACATGGAATTGAGAGAAATTTTTTGCATGAGAGTGAAAGGAACTCTCATTCATAGCCTCACATACCTAGGTAAATCTAATTTACACTCCCTCTTGAAAAGCTGAAAGGAAATTGAAGAAAAAATGGAGAATTCCTCAAGCTTGATCTCCAAGGAAGAACTCTAACTTGCATGCACAAAATGATAAGGCTTAGAATAGGTTTAAAACTCTTAATACACTTTTAACTAAGCTTAAAATGACGTAATTTAGGACCTTAGATCTTAAAAATTACAAAAATACCCTTAATGAAAAGTTTGAAAATTTTGCACTGCCAGTGACCACGATCGATACCACGAGTCATGGTCTCGTGGTATCCACCCGTTACTTCCTTCCATCATTTCATACCTTCTCTGGTCCTGTGACGACGACTCGACAGCACGAGTCGTTACTCCACACAACGATTCGTTACTTCCTCCCATTACTGCTTCTGATGAAACCTGCATCTGGACTTCCCACGAGCCATACCATGACTACCTTCATCCAACGAGTCGTGGGTTCCATCCATTACCTCAACTGGGAGAATTTCATGCTTCTTCCCACTGACACTTACCACGACTCGTTGTTCCTCACAAGAGTTGTACTACAACTCGTACCATCCAACTCTTGCACCCTGGTGACTACCAACGACCTCAACCTATGACTCATTACATCGTCCTACGGGTCGTACCATGGACCCATTACCTCTAAGTCACTTTCTGCAGAATCTGACCACGGGTGGTTCCCAGGGGTCATTAGCCCCTCCAACGACTCGTACCACGAGTTGTACTGAGTAATATCTCAGATTTTTCTGCTTCTTCTCATTTCAAATTCTTGAGTCTAGTCCTAGGTACTTCCGGAGTATTACACATAAATATGAAGATTATGATTGAAATTTTCACACACAAAAAAGAACCTCTACTAGCAAAAGAAAAGATTACCTATTAGATATCTTAATCTCCACTTTACATCAGTATAACTTGTTCCTTAACTCAATTTCTTTAAAGTTCCTACATTAAATATAAAGATTTTTTTTTATTGATTTTTAACAAAACTGCATAACACGATATAAGATTTTATCAAGATACCTATATATACAAACAATAACAAATCTCTTCAGGACATTAAAGAGTAATACGGAAAGAGCATGAGAAATAAGACTGGAAACATTAATATAATTAAACCAGATAAGTGCGCTACAAAAAGAAAATGTTAACCAACATTAGAAAAATGAACTTTTTCTAAGCATACAACAACAACATACCCAGTATAATCGGAGAATTTCACTGTTATAACAACTTTATCAAGCTTCCATTCAAAACCAGAAAAAACAGATGGATATGAGAAGAACCACCTGTAGAATGAAATTGATTGTAAGGAAATAAGCTCTTGTGGCACTAAGAACAGCGACAAAGCGCTGCTGCTGAAACTCAAACAGAAAAATACCAAGACAGTGACCAAAATCAAATCTCATTTTTTTTTTCACTTGAAGAAATTTCAAATTCTTTTAGGTGAAGAAGAAGATAGTTATGAAAAAATTACGTTTACTTCCTTACAGATTTATGCAATGAAATGGATAATAATCTACTAAACATTTTTAAAAAGACTTAAACACTATAAAGGCAAAGAGGCGGCCGTTTCTACACATGAGATATATTTCACCATAACTGATGTTGCTCATATTTAAATTTAAATCACGTGTTGTGAATTTTTTTGAAAAAACATAAGAAGATTATCAAACTAAACATTTGGTATAATATTAGAAATGCATAATTAAAGTACTTCGGAAAACTTTGTTGTAGTGAATTTGATCATCAAAATGATATCAACATATTTTGGTAAACCAATGTAGAACAACTACTACTAAAGAAAGGTTAATTTTTCCCCCAAAATTCAACTTTTTCAAAATTAAGAAATAAAGGATATTATTTCATACTAGTGAATTTATCTGTATTCGTGTGGTCATTAAAGAAAATCAAAATATGATTAAGTTTTTTTAATTAAAAGGATCAATCTTTATTCATTGATCAATTTGATCTTTTCTCTGCTCTTCAATTAACACTATTTGTTGTTCTAATCATATTGAAATAAGAAAAGATAACATAATAGCTATTGCTATAAGAAAATTTTGTGATGTATATAAATAATCATTATATGTAGAAATACCTTTTATTTAATTAAGTTGGGTAGATGAAACTCCTTTTAATTGAGTGCATTAATAATCATTTAAGTTGTTTTCTTTCCTCTTTTGCACACATGATTGTTACTTATTTAATATGCGATTTTTATTTTTTTCTAATCACAGACAAAAGATTGCTTAACTTTTAAAGTATATATTTGTAAATCAACTTTTCTCTTAAAATGTTCGTTCTTTTAATAGGATCGCGCCTACCCATATCAATTAGTATACAAAACTGTAATATAGAACCTTTGAAGACTTTAAGGAGAGATTATAAATCATAAGTTAAAATTGATAACATTCGATGAGGCTTCATCCTATTTTGAACAACTGATTTTTGGATTTGATTAATAAGCATATTCAATTTCTCGGTTAAAAGAAAAGGATTTTGTTAATTAATTGCTTTAGAGAATTTATATTCAATCTTAAAAACAAATTTTAAAAGGTTGTGCACATGTATTGAGTGTGGCAGAATTTATTACATTGAGATTATAGCAATCCTACTAATATTGACCAAGGATAGACACTACACTAAACAACATGATTGATATATAAATAAAAGGAACATAAGCTATTTTTGGGACGGAGAAAGCTCTGCAAGTGAGAGAAGGTTATTTCGATTCTGACCCAACGAAGAGTTTTGCTTGCTGTGTTTAGACGATATTAATTTTTATCTTCTCTATTGTTTTAGACTTCTAGTAATGCATTTTATTACTTAAAAATCATGGTTGTATTAACAGATGGATCATTTGTTGTTTTTGCTTTGATTGTTGGGTTGTTCCCGTAATATCCATTTCAGGGTCTTGGTTATCATGTTGCCTATCTGGCTAAAACATTACTTCATTAACAAATGACTGTTTTGTTTAAGCAGATCTTTTTTTTTTTATTTTTAAAGAGAACAAAAAAGCTTCATCATTTGGCAGATTGATGCCAATGGTGATCAAAGTATTTGAAAGAATTTCCATCATATCTTGGCTATGTGACGACCACATAAAAAAATCTGAGAAAAAACTAGCACTAATGGTTGCAGCTTCTCTCTCTCACGCTCTCTTCTCCTAGACAACCTCAATGGAGGTTTGGCCATCTCCATGACTCCAACTGTGGAAGCTGAGGTAAATAATCCACCAGATACGCAAACTTATGCAACACTACTCAATATCATATATGCATAAAATGACCTATAAGGGAGAAACAAGTTTAATATAATCTCTACTTGTTATTGTGTAAAGCCCTAAAAATTATGAGTAATTTTCAATTTGGGCCCTCTTAACTTTGACCAATTTCTGGAGATTCAATTTGATGCTTGATGTCTTAGGGTGTTGCGAAGAGATCATGTATGATTTGGTCTAATGGGACATTTCTAGAAAAAACATATCAAATTAGGTTTGAGAGATTTATGAGATAAGGCATATCATTATGTATTATCACATTTATTGTGTTCATTGACCAGTCCTTTATGTCTGTCTTTGAGACAAAAACATAATGACGAACTCAAGTTATGATAAAAGAGATTGTGAGATATTAATGTTATAAATGATCTAGCATACTGTAATCTACTCCAAGTTTCATTAATCGAGATGTTATACATTCATAGTAGATGTATAGAAATAGAGCTCTCGAAGCATATATAATATGAGTTATATATTATTATGTTCAAAAATAAATGAAGAGATATACATGTTGGGTTATTCTTGAAAGGACGTTGTGTCCTTTAGCTGCTTTTGCATCTACAGGTTCTACTTGTTTTGTAGCAGCGTGCATAACGTTTCATTTGAGCCTATGACACTTGCGCCTATTCTTGAAAATACAAAGGTAGTCAAGAGAATTTGCAAAAGGGAGGTAGACCATAAAATTGAACCTTAATAAGTTGTTTACATCATTTATTTTTGACATCTTAATATGCCATTTCATCTGTTGTTTTTGTTAGTATTATTTTTCTAAACTTAGACTTTTAGTTGATATTTTCATATACTTTGTAGGATTTAGAAGTTTCTAGGGAATACTCTGTGTAGGGAGAAGATGGAATGCGTGAATGAAGAATGTGATAGATGCGAGGACCGCAACCTATTGATTCATGGGAAGAGGGTTGTTTCTTTCTTTAAAGTAATGATTGATGAACGTTGCTTAGAAGTTCTGGTTAAGTGTTATTCTCTATGTACACTTGCTTTCCCGACTAAGTTTAAAATACATGTTTTTAATGTATATTTGCAATTAGTTATTCTTGTAGTCAATTATCTACTTGTTGATGACATCCTTTTGCATAATATTTCAAAGACTAACTTCTAATTTTTACTCTAGTTTTTTTCCTCATTAATGTATGTAGTGAAACTTTGCGAAAGAATATTAAAAGAACCAGTTACATTTCGGGGATGTGAACTTTTCACTAGGTTCAAGATCATACTTCATGCCATTTTCACCAGAATCCTAAGTCTAATTAGTCTTTTCCAAAGCCACAACACCAAAGCGAACTGGTAGGCTTAAATAAAACATTCTCTTTTTCTCCTAAAGAAAATCTTTCAAACACTTCTAAAAAATTAAATACAGGCCGGATTTAAATATATACCAAGTAGATGTATGGAAAGTGTTATCTGTAGGAAAGAATAGGAAGAGAATGTTTTTCTTAAAGAATGCTCAAGCTGTATTGGGCTGTATTGGGCTACTTAAGACCACTTGATATGATTACAATCATCAATTATATCTCTATTTATACTACTAAAAAAACCAATTCAAAAATTTTGCACAAATAACTAGATACATGTATCACGATTCACTAGATACATGTATCACAAACTCCTAAAAGATTTCTTGAAATAATAAAGGACTCCTAGAAAATATAAAAGTCAAGGATAGTGTCCTTGTAAATGCATTAATTCCAACACTCCCGCTTAATGCATTTTCTTGACAACTCTGATGTGTTCTCGAAGATAGCAAAACTTTTCTCTAGGGAGTGCTTTGGTGAAGATGTCAACAAGTTTTTCTCCTGTCTTTTTGTGATTGTATTGGAGCACTTCTCTCCAACTTCTAGTTTCTTATTTGTGTTGGAGCACTTCTCTCCAACATTCAATTGTTGATGCACTTCTCATCAACGGTCAATTGTTGAAGCACTTCTCTTCAACCTTCAAGCACTTCTCTCCAACTTAATTTTAATTTTGTTGAAGCACTTCTCTCTAACTCCTTTTTTTTTATTGTGTTGGAGAACTTATTTCCAACTTTCAATAGTTGATACACTTCTCATCAATATTATATTGTTGAATCACTTCTCTTTAACCTTTAATTATTGATTAAATTGTAATCAACTTCTAAATTCTTTTTTTGTATGTCAATATCGTATCTCCAATCATGTGATTGGTGCAGCTGCCATCAACATACCATCATTGTATTTTGCTGAAGCATCAAATTTGAGAAGCGAAGAAAAGGTTTTCTTCCTTTTCTTCCTCCTTTTCTTCACAGAAATTTGCTTGTTCTCTTTGCTTGTGCCTGCAATCCTTCTCAATATGACCAAACTTTTTACAAAAGTTACATTAGGGCTTGCTTTTGTGCCAACATTTTTCTGTATTATGATTAGTCTTTTTGTAAATTTTAGAAAAAAGACTAGTACTTTTCTGACCTTTTTCTTCAACCTTCTTAGTAGAGCCATCATGATTCTGCTTCTTTTTTGGATTGTACTACTTTTTTTGTTAATTTTTTGAGAAATTTTGAGAATTCTCATTAGTTCTGGACTGGAAAGCCGACTCTTTGGGCTGATCTTCATGAAAAGATCTTCGCTTCTAGTGTGCACAAAACGATCCAACTAGCTCTTTGATGGAAAGCCTAGAAAGATCTTTTGTCTCCTCAGTAATAGCAATAATATACTCATACTTTTTTGTGACACTAATTAGAATTTTTTCCACAACTTGTTGGTTAGAAATTTCATCACCATGATTTCTCATTTCATTAACAATATTCATGACTCTTGTGCAATATTCATCTATTTTTTTAGATTCTATCTTTAATTTTTGAAACACTCTTCTAAGAGTTTGAAGATTTGATGGTGCGTATCTTTTCGTCACCATACACCTCAGATTCCAGAGACTATAGTCTCAAAAGTAGCAATTTTTACAAAAAATGCTCTTAAGACTCCCATTTGAATTTTGCTCAAAGCTTTTGCATCTTGACGACGCTTAGCATCAAGATTTTTCATCTCTGCGACTGAAAGTTTACCATCGTCTTCTGGCTCTTCATATTCGTTTGTGATAATAGTCCACCAACCTTCACCTTTTAAATAAGTTCTCATTCTTATCTTCCAGTATTTAAAGTCATTTCCATCAAAAAATGGAGTAAGAACAACTGAAGAATCAACACCTTCATTTGTTTTAGATGCCATATTTTTTTTCTTCACCTAACTCTAGATTAAGAATTAAAACTGCTCTTTATACCAATTTGTAGGAAAGAATAGGAAGAGAGTATCTTTTTTAGAGAATGCTCAAGTTGTATTAGGCTACTTAAGGCCACTTGATACAATTACAATCATCAATTACATCTCTATTTATACTACTCAAAAAATCAATTCAAAAGTCTTGTACAAATAACTAGATACATGTATCACAATTCTCTAGATACATATAGCACAAACTCCCAAAAGATTTCTTGAAATAATAAAGGACTCCTAGAAAACATAAAAGTCAAGGATAGTGTCCTTGTGAATGCATTAGTTCCAACATTATCTTCGTTTAGTTTGATCCTCTTCTATTAAACTTCACTAAAATATCTGTTCTTAGACTGAATATATGCCACTAGTTGAGCATGATTCTTTTCCATAAACTCATCCCTTTTGTGGTTGTTCCAAACCTATTTAGTCAAATACTATCTGTCTGATCTTCCTTTCAACCATTTGTCCATTCTCAAGACATTTTCAACAACTTGAATTTCCTAATATAAGTTATCTTTCAGGTATGTCTCTATGCACTTGATATATGTTAGCCAATTGTTGCAGTAGAACTCATGCCAAACATCTATGAGTTCCTAAAAACATCTTGTTTTCAAAGGATTACCTGTTCTAAAAGAAATCTTCAATGAGATATTTCTTCTACAATGTGTAATAAGTATCTCCTCTAAAATCACTCTGCTTGAAGACCACCTTCCAGTTTTCAAAGACCTTAGCACAAAAATGAAATGCTTCTTTGTGAAATGGATCATAAATCATTCATTAAGCGTCCAAACAAAGATGTGGTATTTGCATATTTGTGAAGCTTACTTTTTAGTGAACTGCAATGTGGTCTCTAGCAAGATACTTCTTGCATAAATGCATTAGTTACTCTAACCTTCTCTTTGCTGTATCAAATGAAAGGGATGCTTTGGCATTAGTATTCTAAACAATATAATTTCACCAAAAGACTTGCAAGGATGTGATCGTAAACTTGTTTCTTTAACTTAGCATTTTAGTTATGTATCAATATGTGGTATTTCTTAGTTTTAATTAATTTCTGCAATTTATTTTCAGTTTTCCCCCGCAATGTTTGCTCGATCAATTTCGCACCTGACTAATTAGGAAACTTATCTGGAGGACTCATGTGGATTGCGATGGAGGGTAACAGTGTATATCCATAATGGTTCACTTGCTATCCGACGGGGATGGCCTAAATTTACATCAGAACATGGTGTTCATGTGGGCAACTTCTTGGCTTTCCACTATGTTCCGGACGGTAAGCACTTCATTATTCAAATATTTGGAACAAGCGCTTGTGAAAAGATCAATTTCTATAGTGACATTAACAAAAGAAAAAAACCAGAAGCAAGTACCTAAGTCACATACAAGCCAAATATTGCTGACACTGGGAAGGGACAATTAGTACCTTCACCTAAATATGTGGATGAATTATTATGTATGATAGATAGAAATGCTCAATATGATCAAGATTACGGAAGATTGTGCTTGCACCTGTCAAATTTTGAAAAGCCAGAAGGCAAACCTCTTGTAGAGGCAGCGGGAAAACCTTGCAGAATGCAAATGTAACCTATAAGAAGTGACCCTTTTCAATTATGGTAGATATGGGTGCACTACTAACAATAAATGCATGTAGTTTATGTTTTATCAAATGAAAGTGATGCTTTCCTATCAAGATGCTTCGACATTTGTATTACAAACAATTGTACCATCCAGAACTCAAAAGACTTCCAAGGATGTGGCCCTAAACTTGTTTCTTTAGCTTAGCATTTGAGTTATGTACCTATATGTGGTATTTCTTAGTTATATTTAATTTCTGAAATTTCTTTTCAGTTTTCCCCCCAAAGTTTGCTCAATCAATTTCACACCCGACTAATCAGAAAACTTATCTAGAGGATTCAAGTTGACGGTGATGGAGGGTAACAGTGTGTAACCATAATGGTTCACTTGCTGTTTTCAGATGGTATTATTTTTTTCTTCTCCCTTATTTTCAATTTGAAATTCTGCATTTTTTTCTTTGATTTTTTGCCATGATTTGCAAAAATGTAGAAAAATACTGACAACTGATTTGCAAAAATCATCGCTGCATTTATATATATTTTTAAAAGGCTAGGTGGGCACGTGTATTAAGTGTGCCAAAATTTATAACATAGAGATTATCATAATCCAACCATATATTGACAAATAAAAGGAACAAAATGGCTTTTTTTGGGACAGCGCAATGGAGAAAGCTCTGTTACTTGAATTGAAAGTGAGAAAAGGTGGTTTCGATTCTGAACCAACAAAGAGTTTTGCTTTCTGTTTTCAGACGATATTAATTTTTTCTTCTCTATTGTTTTAGACTTGTAGTTGTGTATCTTTTCCCTTTGATTTTTATCCATGATTTGCAAAAATGTAAAAAGATGCTAATAGCTGCTTTAACGCATGGTTGTGTATCTATATGTGGTATTTCTTAGTTTTATTTAATTTATCCAATTTCTTTTCAGTTTTTCCCCCCAAAACTTTGGTCCATCAGTTACACACCTGATTGATCAGGAAATTTGGAGGACTCAAGTGGATAGCGATGGATGGTAATAGTGTGTAACCATAATGGTTCACTTGCTATCTTCTGGAATCGTATAACTGTCAAAAGTGAGTGACTGTTCATCGGAACTGTTATAGTCCGACAGGAATGGCATAAATTTTCATCAGAACATGGTCTGAATGTGGAAAGCTTCTTGATTTTTCACTATGTTCTGGGTAAGCACTTCATTGTTCAATATTCAGAACAAGCAGTTGTGAAATGATCAAGTTTTGCAGTGACATTTACAAAGGAAAAAAAAGCAAGGACTTATTCAAAAGCAACTACTCTGGTCACCTACAAGCCAAATATTACCAACTTCGCAACAAACTTTGATACTGACACTAGGAAGGGACAATTAGTACCTTCAGCTATATATGTGGATGAATCATTTTGTATGATCAATAGAGAGGCTCAGTATGATCAAGAAGATAGCAGGTTGTGCGAGCAACTGTCAAGTTTTCAAATGCCAGAAGGAAAACCTCTTGAAAAAGGAACTAGCGGTCCTTTAAAAGGTGAAAAGGAAATGATAATCATGTTGAAACAATTCTAAAATCACTAACTGAACCACATCCTTTAAATGGTGACAACTTCAATTCAAAACCACTGTTTCCAATGTTTGAGGTTGGAATCACGAAAAATGATACGATTAGTAAACCAATCTATTTTCATATGACATAGTCCTCGTGATTCCATATTTGTTGGTTTACTA
This sequence comes from Datura wrightii, assembly GCA_035772735.1. NCBI lineage: Eukaryota > Viridiplantae > Streptophyta > Magnoliopsida > Solanales > Solanaceae > Datura > Datura wrightii. Next base: position 14,087,036 of record JASDFA010000001.1, read on the forward strand.
ACTATATCAATTGTCATGATTCCAACCTCAAAATTTGGCAACAGTGGTTCTGAATTGAAGTTGTCACCATTAAAAGGATGTGGTTCAGTTAGTGATTTTAGAATTGTTTCAACATGATTATCATTTTCTTTTCACCTTTTAAAGGACCGCTTGTTCCTTTTGCAAGAGGTTTGCCTTCTGGCATTTCAAAACTTGACAGTTGCTCGCACAACCAGCTGTCTTCTTGATCATATTGAGCCTCTCTATTGTTCATACAAAATGATTCATCCACATATATATCTGAAGGTACTAATTGTCCCTTCCGAGTGTCAGTATCAAAGTTTGTTGCGAAGTTGGTAATATTTAGCTTGTATATGACCATACTAGTTGCTTTTGAATAAGTCCTTGCTTTTTTTTCCTTTGTCAATGTCACTGCAAAACTTGATCATTTTACAACCGCTTGTTCTGAATATTTGAACAATGAAGTGCTTACCCAGAACATAGTGGAAAACCAAGAAGTTTTCCACATTCAGACCATGTTCTGATGAAAATTTATGTCATCCCATAGGATAGCAAGTGAACTATTATGGTTACACACTGTTACCCTCCATCACCGTCCACTTGAATCCTCCAGATAAGTTTCCTGATCAGTCAGGTGTGTAACTGATCGACCAAACTTTTGGGGGGAAAAACTGAAAAGAAATTGCATAAATTAAATAAAACTAAGAAATATCACATATAGATACACAACCATGTGTTAATGCAACTATTAGCATTTTTTTACATTTTTGTAAATCATGGATAAAAATCAAAGAAAAAAGATGCACAACTACAAGTTTAAAACAACCGAGAAGAAAAAATTAATACTATCTGAAAACAGCAGGCAAAACTCTTTGTTGGGTCAAAATTGAAATCAACTTTTCTCCCTTTCGTTCAAGCAACAGAGCTTTCTCCGTCGCACTGTCCCAAAAATAGCCATTTTGTTCCTTTTATTTGTCCATATATGGTAGGATTATGATAATTTCTATGTAATAAATTTTGGCACACTCAATGCACGTGCCCGCCAAACCTTTTAAAAGAATATATAAATGTAGCGATGATTTTTGCAAATCAGCTATTAGCATTTTTCTACATTTTTGCAAATTGGCAAAATATCAAATAAAAAATGCAAAATTATAAATTGAAAACAACGGAGAAGCAAAAAAATAATACCTTTGGAAAACTGCAAGCAAAACTCTTTGTTGGGTCAGAATCTAAACCACTTTTTCTCACTTGCAGAGCTTTTTCCGTCCCAAAAAAATTTTTGTTTCTTTTATTTATATATCCATCATGTAGTGTAGTGTCTATCATGAGTCAATCTTAGTGGGATTACAATAATCTCTATATTATAAATTCTTACACACCCAATACACGTGCACAACTTTTTTAAAATTTATTTTAAGGTCGAATATAAATTCTCTAAAGTAATTAATTAACAAAATGTCACTTTTTTTAATCTAGAAATTGAATATGCGTATTAGTCAAACTTAGTAATCGATCATACAAAATAGGATGAAGCGTCGTCTCCAAAGGGGAAGGTGTAAAATAAACAAATTTCAGTAAGTAGTGATAATGGAAATTTAGCTGACTTAATTATGACCAAATATATTAACTTATTTCAGAAAAAAAAAATTCAGACTTGCTTGAGATACAAAATATCTTCATAAACACTATGTATGTATTACTTTTCATGAAAGACCTATTCATCTATTAAGCATTTAGATCATTGTTGATGAATCTAACAAGATATTTATATTCTTCCAATTAGGGTTGGCAAAGTGAGTAAAATTTATGGTTATCTGTTCGATTCAATCCATTTTAAATGATTTGGGTATCCAATTATTTAAAAATAGGTCAAATATGGATCAATCCATATTATTCATCATAAATATCATATAATATGAATAATCCATGGGTATCTACCAATTGCACTCACCTTAAAGAATATAAGGGAGTAGGAACCTATAAAATGTACATTTATAAGGGTGTGTTTGGTACGAAAAAAAATATTTTTTAATTTTCTCTTATTGGCTAATTAAAATATTTTTTTTGCAAACTGACTTATTTTCCTCTAATTAAAGAACAATCACTTCCCTAGATAAAGTTAGGAAAATATTTTTCAAAACATTCCTTAAACCTCACCACTCCGAAATGGGTTCTAATCTGACACCTCTCCCTTGACCCCTAACCACGACACCTCTCCCCAATCCCCGGCCCGACAACCCCGACACCTCTCCCTCGACCACCGACCATGACATCTCTCCCCTGATCCCCCGAACTGACTTCTGATCCTGACATAAAACACATCCCTTGACCGGACACTCGACCTCGACCTTGACCCCGAACATCGACCCGACACCCGACCCTAACCACGACCTAAATTTCAACCTGGACCCGACCTTGACCCCGAACCGACACTCAACCCCGACCCAATTTTTGACCCTGACCCACCTCTACCCTAACTGTAGACCATAACCCCTCTCCCCAGATCCTCGATATGAAGCCCAACCCTGACCTGACTTTCGACACTGACATGACACCCGACCCCAACCTTGGCCTAACGTTCGACCCCGACACCTAACCTTAATTCAACTTTTGACCCCTACCTCGACCCATGACCTTGACCCCAAACCCGACCCAGACTCCAAACCCGACCCCAGCCCAACACCATACCCGACATGACTCCCGACCCCAACATGACTTGAATTCTGACCCCGGTTAGACACCCAACCCTAAACCAGACTTCGACCAAACACCTAACCCCGAACCTAACCCCGTCCTAGAATTGACTTTCGACTCCCAACCCCGAGCACAACCCAACACCCAACCCTTGACACTGACACCCAACACTGGCCTGACTTGACTTTCGACCCTAACCCCGATCCCTACCGATCCCAACTTGAAACCTGACCCTGATTCGACAACCAACCCTGACCCAACATTCGACCTCAACCTTGACGCACTACTCGACACCGAACACCCACCTCGAGCTGACTTTTAACACCTGACATAGACCTCAACCCGACACTCAACCCCCGATCCCGACATTTGACCCCAACTCGACACTCGACCCTGACTTGACTTAACTTCCAACCCCAACCCCAACTCGACACATGCCCCGAAACTCGACCCTTGCCCGTCACCCGACTCGAAACTCGACCCCAACCTGGAACTTGACCTCGGCCTGACAACCAACCCTGATTCAACTTTGACCCCGACCTCGATCCTGAGCCGACTTTCCACACCCGACCTCAACTAGTGATCCGACTCCTGATGTCGACCTGACTCTCGATCCTAACCCCAACTTGAGACCCTACTTTGACCCCCGATTGTGACTTTCAGTCTCAAATCTGACACCGACTTGAGACCCCACTTTCGACCTCGATCCCGACCCGAGACCTAACTCTGGACCCCAACTCAGAATCACTTATTTTCAGAAAAAATATTTTTATGATAACACGAATATATTTCTTTCATACCAAACACACCCTAAAAGTAGAAAAGGCTAAAGAATTTTTTTTTAATCTGCGAGTACTTATTTCTTTTCATAATAAGAAGCAATAAATAATACGGATATCCATATTATCCATTGGTTTACCCATTTTTTTATCCATATCAAATATGAATGAGTCAAATATTTTATCCATTTTCACCTAACTCATTTTTCACTTAACTATATCCAAATCGATCCGCCCGTTTGTTGCCCCTGTTTGGGACATAAAATGATTTTTTAATGATCGAGAAATTTTCAAGGGGTGCCCCTATATTCTCTCCATTTAAACATAAGACCTTTTTTTTCTAATGGAAGGGTAAAATACTTAGGTCGGGGGGGGGGGGGGGAGGGAGTACTTATGTAAAACAATGATTATAAATGTGGTTAATGTGGATCGAACACGTGACCTTCAGATCTTCAGTCTGATGCTCTCGCAACTGATCTATCCCCGCTATGTCTTTATAAAGTTAAATCCCTCTTATTCAATAATAATTTTTGGGGTGTGGCACATCTCTTAAGAAGATATTTAAAGACACAACCAATATTACCCTTTTGATTTTTTCCAAACTCTTTCTAAAAGTAGAGATGTCATATTTGGTTTTTAGAAGTAGTTGAAAACTCCATTAAAAGATGGGTAATTTTGGAAAAGAATAATTAATACATTCTTGAACTTTGAAAAATTTATTCATTTTGGATGATAAAAAAAATGCCAACAATTTATTTACATTGGACTAGAGGGAGTAGTTATTTTAAGTTCATTTGATTTGTGAACAAGTTAAACTGAAATTATATGTGGGGTTTATAATACGGGAACTAAATAATGATGGGATTATTAAGTGAATTTTTTTTATAGATGTTTGGTTCATCAAACTTAAAATGAGATATCGCGGGTGTATATAGTATAAAATCAGAGGCAGAGCCAGGATTTCAAGTTTATACGTTCAGAAATTTTGAGTTAATGAGTTTTACACTGATTATTTGTACATATTTAATAGATTTTTTAAGCCAAATACAAAATTTGCATCAAAATTATTGGGTTACATGGAACTCGGAAGCTTTACTCTAGCTCTACCCCTATGTAAAAGATATGTTTGTATTACATACACTTGATAAACTTTTATTTTCAATTTTAACATTGATATTCTTAAAAACGTCAGGAGCATAGTTTTGGATCGGGGCAAATGTGTCATTTTATTTTTTTTTTCCAGAAATTAGTAATTCTCCGATAGTCATATAGAGTGTGATATTGAAATAAAACTTATCAAATAACAGTATAAACAATCCAGAGATTGCTTATACTTTTTTACCCCTAAATCTATGGTTTAGAGTAACAATTGAATTTGTCTTAGGTCCAATTAGAGCATGAACCGGAAGCCCAAACACGGATGGACCTGACTCTGTTATCATGTAAGATATGATACCTGAATCTAGCTCAACCTTAAAATGTAGCTCATGAATTTGTAGAGTACCAATACTATAAAGGTAGTTTTATTGCGCGTCCAATGATCACTTAATCAACCACTATTTTTTAATTCTTCCAGGAAAATAGTCCTGATGTGTTGTACTCCCTCCATTTCAAAATAAGCAATATTTTAGCCTTTTGATTTTGTTTCAAAATAAGTTGTGTTTTACATAATCAAGAAGACATTAAAGATATTTTTTCGATTTAACCCTTACTTAAATGGAAAGAGTTTTATATAATCAAGAAAATCCTAAAGAGTTACATATTTTTTAAGATATTTATTAATAATAATGCAAATATATTTTTCTTTTTATAAATGAGTAATTTTCATAAGGGGTGTGCCTAACCTAAAAACACCACTTATTTTGAAATAGAGGGAGTATACTATTTCATGAAGAGCACCAAACCAGGGAGAATAGACCTAACCCCTGATAAACCTTTTTTTTAAAACAAATATGGGTCGAGCCCATTTTATTCATAAATCATATTACAAATAGGTCTAGGTTATGATATAACCCAGCCCAAGCATTCCTATATGTCAATCCGGTCATTCAGACCAGATTCTTATAGAACATCAATCGACACCTGAGCTAGAGTTTCCAAATCCAACATGATGCCTACATTCATCAATCTGTAGTTCAAACTTCTTCATCTCTGGGTGATAAATCGGCCTCCGTTGCTAGTGACAGTAAAGCAACTCAAAGAGGGGGTCTTGTTTCTCCCTTATCTTCTTCTCCTCGAGTCATTTGATATAACTTTTTATCTCTTCTAAGCAAGTGGTTATCTGGTAGGAAGATTACTCTGAGGTACAAGTCATATATCACTTGATAAAGACACCTTTAAAGTTCAAATGGAGAAAAACAAGTCTCCCTAATCTCCTTCGGTGGTCTGTGTTCACTTGGTATGAAAATATTTGGATCTGACCAAGTTGCTTTTTTGATGGAAAGAACTCCTTTTTGTTTTGATGCCCTAGTATAGACTAGGAAGAATGTCACAGTAGCCCTTGTAAATGCAACACTTGTTGTAAGTACTCTTAATTATGATGGTATACTTCGAATGTGAATGTATCCTTTAGCTCGACTCCCTTATTCTTCTTATTTTAACCCTCAAATATGGAATCTGAATTTTTTCTATGTTGAGAATCTTCTTGCATGTAGTAGGTAGTTGATTAAAACTTGTAAATATGTGTCTACCATTGCAACCGAGTGCATAATTAGCTAAAGAATATGCTAATTGATTCATTTCTCTGAACGTGTGCCTAATTTTCGTAGTTAATGATTCAAAATGTCATGTATCCCATCCATTCTATCTACCACATCCCATGGGGTTTCCCACTCCTTCAATAACATATTTTTTAGACTGAGTGAATTAGTCTCTAAAACAACGTTATAGTTTAGGAAAATGCAATGTCTTAGAGCACACCATATAGCTATCACTTCTGCTTGTATATTTGTAGACTCTCCAATAGCCATAACTTCTGCATAAATTAAGTTCCCTTCAGAATTTCTGATGCAAAAATCATATGCACTCTCCCCTAGGTTATCTCTGCATGCATCATCAGTGTTGCGTTTGACCCACTGTCCCTATGGAAATTTCCTTCTAACAATTCTATAATAAAGTCTTGGTTGGTAAGCTTGAAGAGAGGCTACCATCTCTCCCCAATGTGTTGGACTTTTAATCCATGGATAACTAAGCTTTAGAAACTGATAAACAGTTTGATTGCATAGCTTAACCATACCATGAAAATTCACATCTTTCCCATGCCTCCTTGAATTCCTCCTCTTCCAAAGTTCCCACAAAAGAATAGGTAGTATAGCCTTATATATCCTCTTTTGTTTACTAGGACCATCCCACCAACTAATAATGACTTGCTGCAAATTTCTTCCATCAATACTTATACCTGCACATTTAGCAAAATACATCCACAGCTTATTGATTATGGAAGATGTTAGAAATGAGTGTGTCATTGTTTCCTACTAGTAGTTGCTGTCACAACAATGGCATCTGGAAGCAAATTGCATCCTCAATCTCATGTGATTATTGACAGTAGCAATTCTCCCCTTCAATACTCTCCATAAGAAAAAACAAATTTTAAAAGGCATCCCCTTTAACCATACATTAGAAAGCCAGCTAACTGCCTCCCTCTTTCTCCTCATTAATTGATAGGCAGAATGGACTGAAAAGTACCTTAAGAATTACCCATCCACCATGCCCTATCCAGATATACTGGTGGAGAGATAAACTCCACAATATGAAATGTCATCTCTTCAGAAACCATGCTTCGCAACTTATCCCTTTTCCGGTCACCATTATGATATACACACACAGATTGCAAGCAAAAAGAATGATAAACACTATGCATTACACGTTCTCACAAAAGCAAATTATACACCTAACTTAGAAGGAAAATTGGTTTTATCATATCTAAATTTGATACTAGGAAGCTTCATTTTGTCCAAAGTATAAGCTCGTCAAAAGTGTAAAAACTCTTGTGAGTATAGTATCAACAAAGTAGCAAGTCTAGCAACGCAGTCACCAATTCTATTAATTTTCCTATAGCAATGAGAGAAATCATTTCCAGCTTGTGCCATTAGATCAATAGTATCTTCCACAATGGGTTGAAGTTTGAGGTTTTTAAAATTCTTATCTTGCATCAGCCTAACTATCAATAGAGAATCCATCTCAATTGTGCACCTGGTATGTCTAATTGTGGGACTATACTGTGTATGTTATTGTCGTTGTTAGTTAAAACACCTTGAGTAGCAAAGTTTTGGGTGAAAATAGCGATCAACTTTTTTTTACTTAAAATGAAAATATTTCAAATATGAAAAATCAAAATTTTACTAAAGTAACTTGGTGAACAATGCTTATGGCTGAATGTTTCAGTTTTGCGCTTTCATGACTGGCAACTTGAACAAGTGGCGTTTTTCTTATTAAAATTGCACCCTGTTTTGGATGGCTTATTACTAGGCTATGGAAGGACCAATTTCCTGGACTGTCCCCAATTTTTTATTTTTATTTTTAAAAAAGACTATACTAAGGAAAATATGCTACTTTCTCCAGCTATATACTAGTCCCTATGGACGTAGCTTAAAGTTTACGTAAGTTTTAATTATATAAATTAAGTTTATAATTTAGAAGCAAATTCATGATTAGAATTTCTTAATAAAGAAGCTAACATATTTTGTTTCTTTTTTAAGTGAAGTTGGCATTTTCGAAGAAGGAAACAATTGTGTTAAGCAACAAAGAAAGGGGGGAAAAAAACCTTTTTGAGAAGGAATTGAATTATTTTCAATTCTTAAAGTCAAACCACTAATAAAAGAGGAAAATACCTTCTCAAGGAGGAACTAAAGTTATTTTATGAAAAATACATTTACAAGTAGTGTTTTAAAATATGTTTTGGGGCGAGCTCTAGGGAAAGTTTCGGGGAGGAACGTAGTAAAAATATCTTGAAGCGACTTGTAGGGATGAAAGTATTGTGAGGCGTAAGCCTCATCAGTCTGTGCGTATGCTTAGGTGTTAGATGAGTTTTTATTTTGGGTCATAAGTCTAGAAAACATCTCCTAATCAAATTAAATTACTAAAGAAGTCCTAAATTAATCCTAAAAACATAAAATTCAACTTATTATTAAATTTGTATAAGTTCAAAAACTTAAAAATGTAAATATTTTTTTTCTTAGCCCTAATTTTTATTTTTTCTCTTCGTCTTTTACTAGATAAAGGGGAAAAATGATCAATGTGCAAACTACGAAGCAAAAGTGAATCATCCTTCGTCACTTGCTCTAGTTTGATCCTTCTGATTATAAGTTCCTTCCTCGTGCTGTTTTTTACAAGTTAATTTATAAATTTCTACTCAATTTCTTAAAAAGTCTAATTAATCTTTTGAGATGAGTAGTTCTGATTATTTTCTTTAGCCAATTATTGATTTTGATTAACATTTTAAGATGAAATAGTTTTGTGTATATTTTCACTTATTTTATATTTTCTTGAATTTTCTATGCAATTTTATCTTTTTTTATTTAATTTATAAAAATATCAAAAATTAAAAATCCGCGAGGCTTATATCTCAGTGCCTCGAGGCTTACGCCTGTGGGGAAGAAAGTATCGTGAGACATAAACCCCATCAGTATGGGCATATGCTTAGATGTTGGACGAGTTTTTATTTTGGGGCGTTCACCCAAAAAACCTCTCCTAACTTAATTAAAATCTCTAAAAAAAAATACTTAAATTACCAAAAACAAAAGTTTCAACTTATTATTAAATTCTAAGAGGTTCAAAAACTTTAAAATCTAAATATTTTTTATTCTTAGCCCTAGTTTTTATTCTTTTCTTCCTTTGCCAGGTTAAGGGGGAAATTATTGATGTGCAAACTGCAAAGCAAAAATGCATTATCCTTCATCACTTACTCTGGTTTGATGCTTTCGATTGAAGATTTCTTCTCTGTGTTTCTTTTTTTACAAGTTAATTTATATATTTCTACTCATTTTTTTTAAAAAGTCTAATTAATCTTTTGAGACGAGAAATTCTAATTATTTTTCTTTAGTCGATTTTTGATTTTGATTAATGTTTTAAGATGAAGCAGTTCTATGTAGATTTCTACTTATTTTATATTTCTTGAATTTTCTATAATTTCTATCTCATTTAATCTTTTTTATTTTTATTACATAAACTTATAAAAATATTAGAAATTAAAGATTTACGGGGGCTTATGCTTCAACGCCTCGAGGCTTACACCTCGCTTCGATCAGGTAAAATGCCTCGTCTCATGTCCGTGCTTTTTTAAAACACTGTTTACAAGAAGGAATTAAATTGTTTTCATTCCTAAAGATATCATAACATAAATAAAGAAGAAAAATACGTTTAAAAAGAAATGATATTGTCTTTAAAGTATAAGGATATTCCTAAAAGAATACGAGTACAACTCTTCGTCCTCTTGAATTTCAAAATGACTAAAAGTTGTAGGGAGCTAAATGTACGTTAACACCAAAAATGGAGTTTTGTATCGGTAAAGATATGTCAAGAGCGAAGACTATTTGATCGAACACATGGAAGCGTACATAAAAAAGACCATAGTCAATCGATGAATTGGTCAACATCGATCAAGCCAACGATTAGTTAGATAATCTAAGAGTTACCAATCATATATGCCTAATTAGCATGGAATAATAGGAACCTGACTGGAATGATCCATCCAGATAAGTTGAGAGTGTTCGAACCACGGATAACTCAAATAATGGACAGGTTCCGAGATTTCAAGAATTTCATGTAATTCCATTAATTCCCAGGATCTTAGTCATGTCACATTGAAACGGCCGAAAATCATGAAAAATAAGATATTATTAGCTAACATATAAAATCTTTTACTTTTCCACAATTATATCTATCCGATTTTCACCTAATTACACACGACTCTTACGATTATTCTCTATCCATCTTTCACTATTTTTCTTCTACAACTCACCTGATCTGAGTTGAGAGAATCAACAAAAATATTTCTATCCTTTATTTTTATTTCCTTCATAAAAGTATGTTGTTACTGTGTGTGTTTTTGTGTGTGTGTGTGCATATATATATATATATATAAGTTTTCTAATGCTTCAGGAGAAAAACTTAAAGGTCAAAATAACAAAAACGAAATTTGTTAAATTCCTGTAACCTAATTTCACCAACAAAAAAAAGGGGAAGAATTAATATTCTCATATACATGGATGAACTAAATCCAAGGAATTTAAAATGTTAAATTTTTGTATAGATCCAGAAGAAGGTGTTAAGTATCCTCGCGATTATTTTATTAATTCATTTTGGCTTTAAAAAATTCAATAAGATATATTCAATGAAATGCAAATATTTTTTCGAGAGCGACTTCCGTTTTTAGATTGATATTTTGAGGCATGAAAAAAGAGACACATTTGTTGAAAGCGAGTAAACAAGCAAGCAATCAAAGGACCTAGGATTTTCCTTCCAACTCAAAGCGAAGTCCTAAAATTGATTTGGTTAAAAATTAATCCAAATAGAAAAAACTAAAATTGAACTAAAGCAGTTCGTCATTAATGAACTCTAATTGCAGAATAGGGAGAGAACAAGAAGAGATGAAGAGATGTTTATGTGAAATGTATTGAGCTTTAACTTTACCACGTTAGATTTTTTCTCTAATAAAGTGGCAATCAATCTTTATGTGTTTGGTCCTCTCATGATAGACTGGATTGGCAGCAATTTGCAAGGCTAACTTGCTGTCACTAAATACTTCTATAGGTAGAGTGATCTTGACTTCTAATTTTGTCAATAATCCAAGTAACCAAGTAAGCTCAGGCACAATAGTTTCTATATTCTGCTTCAGCAGAGCTTCTGAAAATAGTAGTTTGTTTCTTAGATTTCCAAGATACCAATGAGTCACCAAGTTTGATTAGGAAACCTGTGATAGACCTTCTTGTGTGTGAGAATGCTGCCGAATCAGCATCACAATATGTAGTTATGTTTGGATAGGATTACTGGACATAAGAGAACCTTGTCCAGGTTGTGATTTAATGTACCTAACAACTTTCAATGTTATTTTCATATGGGACTTCTTTGATTGTTGTGAGTACCGACTTAGTGTTTGAGCATTATAATTAATGTCAAGTCTAGTAACTGTGAGATACAATAGTTTTCCTACTAATCTCTGATAGGCACGCATATCAGACAGTAGAGGGTTTCCTTTGTTGTTGCTTGTATACTCATCATACTTTTTAGTTATCAGTTTGATATTAGTATCCATGAGAGTAGTAAATGGATTAGAACCTACAAGTCCAAGTTTAGATATTAGCTCAAATGAGTACTTCCTTTGGCTCATCGAATTTCCTTCTTTAGATCTAACAAACTCTATCCCAAGAAAGTATTTTAATTCTCCTAAGTCCTTCATCTTGAATGCTTGTTGTAGTGCTTGCTTTGTTTCTTCAATTTGTTTCAGACTGTCTCCAGTCACTACCATATCATCCACATAGATTAGTATCATTACTGTCCTAAACTCAGACATCTTTATATAAAGAAAATGATCATATTGGTTTTGCTTGAACTTAAGCTTTTGTAGAGCCTTTGACAGTTTGGCATTCTACTGTCTTGGTACTTGTTTCAATCCATATAGGAATTTAATGAGCCTACATACAGGTTTGCATTTTATTCCCCTTGACTCAGAATTCCCTGTGGTAGTTCTATGTATATCTCATCACGGAGATCACCTTGTAAGAAGCTAAGGCATTGTACACATCTATTTGGTGTATGTGCCAATGAATAAATACTGCTAAGGCCAACACTATCCTAACGATGATCATTTTTACCACAGGAGAGAAGGTATACTAATAGTCAATGCGTTCTTGTTGACTATAGCCTTTAGCTACTAGTATAGCCTTGAACCTTTCCATCTCTCTTGATGCTTTATATTTGATCTTGTAAATCCATTTGCAGCCAATTAGTCTTTTTCCCTCTGGTAGATTTACTATATCCAATGTGAGGTTGCTTTGAAGTGTAACTATTTCTGACTGCATTGCTTCAATCCTCTTTGGATCTTTGATAGCTTCTGAACAATTTCTAGGTTCTATAATAGTGGAAAAAGCACATAAGTAATTTTGATAGTGAGCAATAGTTTGTTATAGGATAAGTAGTTTGAGATAGGATAAGGTGTGTCCTGATTCTGTCTTAAAAACACAAAGTCTTTGATCCATATTGGTATTTGCTTGTTCTTATTGGATCTTCTAGATGGTGCATGATCTTTTACTGCAACATGTGGAAACTGAACATGCTCCCGACCTTGAATGAGATATTCATGTGATACTTGGGGAGCATGATCAACCTGCTCAATTCCATTAGTATCTATATTGAAATTTTCAATATCATATTCCTTAGGATTTTCAGCAGCATTAGACATAGAATATTGTATATTGAAACAAGAGAGACTCAATAGAATGAGTCATAAATGGAAAACCATCCTCTTTGAACACTATATTTCTATTAACAAAGAATGATTTAGTACTAATGTCATATAGAACTTCTCCTTTTTGAGTCCCAGAGTATCCCATAAAGACAATTGTTCTAGTTCTAGGTTCCATTTTATTCGTTTTAACATAACACAGACACCCGAACACTCTCATATGCAGTAAGAAGGGCTTCCTATTATATAATTTTTCATATGGAGACATGCCTATCAGAGAGGAAGGAAGTATGTTGATAATACATATAACAATTCGAACACAATGGCCCCAAAAACTTATTGGAATTTTATCTTGAAACCTGAGAGCTTTTGTGACTTCCAAAATGTGTTCGCATTTCCTCTTAGCTACACCATGTTGCTGAAGGAAATATGCACAAGACCTTTGATGGATAACACCAAAATTGGTGAAAATGTTAGTGTAGATATCATTTACAAACTCAGTGCCATTGTCAGTTCTACATATCTTAACAGTTTTATTAAATTGAGTCTGAACTAGCATTAAAAACTATTGAATTGTTATACAAGCATCAAATTTTAATTTAAGAAGATAAACCCAAGTTATTCTTGTATAGTCATCCACAATAGTAAAAAAATACTTATTTCTATTAACCGTGGGAGTTTTATAGGGACCCCAATGTCCATGTGAATCATATCAAATGCACTACTGCTTTAATATTGCCAGAAGGAAATGGAAATCTAAATTTTTTGCACTAGGACACACTCTACACTTATTTATGACTCCAGCTATGGACTCAGACTTGCTAGATTGTAGCTCATTGAGTACAATAATTGATACATGCCCAAGTCTTCTATGCCACAAGCTTATATCTAGTTCATTCATAAAAGCTAAATGCTGAGAACTGTTAGCAGCTAAGTTGACTTCATGAGTAGATTGATCAATTTTCTGATTGAGTAGGTATAGGTCATCTTCTACTCTACCAATCTCCTTCACCTTCCCACTTGAGAGATCCTGAAAAATGCAAAATCGGAAAAAAAGAAGACTCCACAGTGTAATTCCAGTAGATGAAGACGAGTTCTGTGATCAGGAACCTCGTGTAGCTATGATACCATGAACTAAATCAGTTCATTATTGATGAACTCTAATCGCAGAATAGGGAGAGAACAAGAAGAGAGAAAGAGATCAAGTAGTTTGTATGATTCGAAAAAGTGTATTTTACAATGCCAAGTATGACTCTATTTTATAGACATCACAACGATCAACTTGTAACTAACTTAATATCTAGTGACTACCTCTAACTAGTTTAGTTAATCAAGTAACTAACATTAACTAACTCTAGCAACCATTAGCCTTAAGTTCAGGCTTCATATTCCTTCTTCAACAAAAAATTATATTTTTTTAGGTTTAGTTAAACTTTTAAATATTGATAATATTTGATTTGATTTTGATTAAAAAAATTAAAGAAGAGAACTAAACCGAATCGATATATTATGTATACAATTTTTGTAATCATATATATACATAACATATTAATTTAGATAAATAATTTTAAATTTCTTATATATTTTTCACCAAAAAAATTATGTTGGCTTGCAATTATGCTATCAGTTCTTGAGTGAAACATGTCTGATTGGTGTTTAAGTAGATTTGACTTATTTATATCGGTGGTTGTTCTAACTTTCTTGAATCTGTTCAAGTTTCATTTGCAGGTTTATTTTGAATTCTAACTAATTATCTGTAGCTTTTTAAATTAGATCAAAATTACCATAAATTTATAAAGTTTAAGTTATATATATATATATATATATATATATATATATATATATATATATTATTTTTTTCCTTTCTTTCAAGAATATTAGCTTTGTAGTATTTTAATTTACACAAAATTATCATAATACTCCTTGCATTTACATTTGAAGCCTCCAATTCTAATTAAGATAGTACATAGTTAAATATATTTGACTTATTTTAAATATATTTTAGTGAAATAATATTACATTTACCTAACAAAATTTTTAAGAAAAGCTCAAATATGCCATTAAACTTTTAAAAATAGCTCAAGTATGTCATCGGTTAATAGTTGAGCTTATTTATGTCATTGTTGTGATACATTTGGTGCATTCGTGCCATTAATTATTAACTGAGCCCTACTACTATCAGATTTTGCCATGTAGCATTGTCTAAGCCCTTTATTACTTACTAACCCATCCCCTTTTATAAATGAAATATGTGAGTCATTTCTGAAAGTTTAGTGGCATATTTGAATCTTTGTTAACCCCTTTTAATATATGCCTCTCTTAGGTAATAAAATTAACTTATATTATTGGGTGAAAATTATTTTCATCCCCCAACTTTACTTTAAAAATCAAACTCCCCCCTCAACTTTAAACAATAGACATCCCCCCCCCCCTCCCTTTATCCTAGTTGACTTTTTAAAATATCTATTCTACCCTTCAATCCTCCATATATATAATATTTTCTTATATTATATATAATATTTATTTTTTAATATAGATATTTATAGTTTCTTATTTAAATTCACTAACATTATAAGTAGAACAATACTTTTATGAATTTGTTACAAAATCTAATGCTATTTAGTATTTTTTATTATTGTTATTAAAATATTATATGCATTAAATATATATATATGTATGTGCATGCATGTGTGTGTATTTATGTTTCTCCTTTTTCTTATCCTCTATTGTCTATATAAATAAATAAAATTTGATTGTTATTAACAAAATATTTTGTAACATATAACTTTAAATTAATTTACATTATAAATAAATAATTTTAAAATTTATTTTTATTTTATTAAATTTTTTTGTATTTCGTACATTGGTATATTTATAGAATTATTATTATCTTTTATTTTCAATTGTATAAATAAATATTAGAGTTTTAATTATTATTATTAAAATTATTTTTTATTCTGCTAATTTACTTTATTATAGAATGTCATTAACATGCTCAATTAGTTTTTTTAATTTTATTTTTTTCTCAAAAGTTAATATTTATTAAATTATTTCATAAGATTAATATATATATATATATGTATATATATGTATGTATGTATGTATGTATATATGTTATCATTTTTAAAAAAATGAAAAGAAGAAGACAAAGTTGATAACGCAAGGGTAAAACAGACATTTTTAAAAGTCAATTAGGATTAAGAGGGGAGAATGTCTATTGTTCAAAGTTGAGGGGAGAGTTTGATATTTAAAGCAAACTTGGGAGGTGAAAATTTTCACCTCTTATTTTTCTGCTTATCATTGATGCATGACATTCAACCTTTTAGAATCATATTCATATATAAACCTCCCTCTTTTTAATTTAATGTAATAAACTTATAATTTTATATATTAAATTTATAAGGAAAAATTTTCTCCCTTATACTAGTAGAATTATTATTTTTATGTGAAAAACTATACTCTCTTGTTTAATTGGGTTATGAATATAATCTTATAGTATATCATTCACAATTTTTAGATATTTTAAGATTTTTTACAAAAAAATTTAAAAAAAAACACATAAAATTTACTAAAGAAAAAAAAAGAGATGAGTTTAAAAGAGAGTACCCTAGTGAAAGTATAGTTGGATATGAAAAGTACATGAGTGTGTGAATTAAGAGTATGCATGTGTTATAGTGGAATTTTAGGATATTACAGTGGCTGGGTTGTGATGATGGCTTGGAAAAATGACCTAATGTTTATTCTAAGGAAAAAAAAAAGACAGGTTTAAAATAGAGTACACTAATGAGGTATAGTTGGACGTAAAAGTACATATAAATGTGTGAATTAAGAGTATACGTCTTTTTATGGTGAAATTTGGGGAGTTAATAGTGGTTGGAGCATGATAAGAGGTTGGAAAAAGACTCAAATATGCTATTGAATTTTTAGAAATGGATCACATATGGCACTCGTAAAAAGTGATGGGGCTGGTAAGTAATGAAGGGCTTAGATAGTGCCACGTGACAAAATTTAGTAGTAGTATGGCTCCGTTAGTAATTAGTGGCATGATTGAACCATATGGTGTCACGACGATGACATCAATAAGCCCAACTATTAACGGATGAAATAGATTAGTCAGTTTTAAAAGCTCGATGCCATATTTGAGTTTTTTTTCTAAAATTTTTATCACTTTATTTGTTTGTTTAATGTCAAGAAATAATAATAGAAATAAAAAGAGAGTATACATTTATGTATGGTTAAAAACTGAATAACAAAATCAAAATCAATAACAATCAAACCAATAATCATATATTCTGCGTATTTGATTTGATTTTAATTAATAATGTAAAAACCAACTAAATTATTTTGATTTTAAGTAAGAACCCAATTTGAATTGTAAACACCCCTAGACTCGAACATATGTAGAGCTGAAAGGTTCAATTGAATATTGTACATATGATAAAAATAGAACAAAATCGGAATAATTCTTATTACAAAGGCGATTTGAAATATTATATTAAATTTCTGTCATAAATTTCTGACTCTGCTACTGCAGTGATAAATAGGCCTGGGCATCGAACCGAGCAAGCCGAGCCCGACCTGAGCCTAACCGAGCCGAGACTTATCGAGCTTTAAATAGTACTGAGTTGAGCCTAGCCGAGTCTGAGCTGACTCTTTTTTATCTAGACTTTTTTATATTTTTTATAATTTTTATTTACCTAATTAATACTTATAGATCTCAAGACATTTTCTCAATAATTCAAAAAAATTATACCCACCTTAATAAAAGGATATCAAAGGATTATAAGTTGACAAATAATATTCTTTTTGGTAATTGTAGAAAGAAAAATAAAGAGACGAATAATATTAGATTTTTTAAAAATTGAAAAAAAACATAACCACATTTGACAACAACCAAATCGATGAATATGTATTATGTTTGATTTGACATGATTTTAATAATTGAAAACTTAATTTGATTTTGATTATAATAAAAAATCGACCCAAATCGAACTATGAACACTCATACTGATATAGTAAGCTTAAGTTGCATTGTGGTTAAGAATTTACTAACATTGGATAAATATTAATTATATAATATTAAATTAATATAATATGTTAAGTTAATTTTCTAATGTACTTCGTAATTAAGTTTAATGAAAAGATATTATTTCTTAAATCAAACCCGAGCTTTGACCGAGCCGAGCTTTTTTCCAAAACGAAGCGAATCGAGCCGAACTAAATACATGTGAGCCGAGCCGAGCTCCGAACTAGCTTGGCTCTTTGCACAGGCCTAGTGATAAACTTAACCATTCCTTTGGAATTCTGTCCTGGAATATTCTGAAAACAGTATCAGAATTCCTCACTGAAGTCCCTATTTCTCAATTCTCTGAATATGCAGAGATGCATATAGTTAAGTCAGTAGAAGGCAATTGATGCTTTATTCTCGACGATGAACCAAATTCCCCTTCACAAAATTGACTTCTTTTTGGTTCTTCGTCCATGTTGGAAAATCAAATTCATCTCCGGCGATTTCTCTTTCGCGAGAGGGAATTAAAATCTCTATTCAAAATCAGAGCTTCTTCTTCATCTATCAACTCTTCGATTTGCAGTGTCACAGAGAAATTACTGGATGATTTTTGGTTTCGCGAGATCAAATCCACATCTCCGTACAGAATGTTATACCCCGTAAGATTTTCGACACCTAGATGGCCTATTCGCACGTTGGTTAAGCATATTTGAAAGCCATACATGCTAGGGAAAGGCCCGGGAAAGGATCGGACGAGTAACCTGTCGAACCATCACGGAGGGAGCCGGGGCAGAGCCCCTCCGCGATGGAAATATCTCACGGAGGTGGAGCCTCCGCGTTGGCTTCGTGACACGTTAGGCCCAAGTATATAAAGCCCCACTTCGATTTTAAATCAAATTATTCATCATAATTTCCAGAGAAAACACAGCAAAACAGAGAGAGACGAGGAGGGTTTATATATTATCACCCGATTACGCTGCCAAACGGAGTCCAAACTTAAATTAACTCCATATACTGAGGTATTTAGCAGCAGGGAGCATTTCTACGGATTTTGTTTCGCGAAATACGGCCGACGAATCGTCGAGCTACCGAACCAAAGTAAGTAGAATTGCTCCAAACTAGTGTCTATGTGTTCCTAGCTGTGAAGTGAATACTTCTCCCTTCTGGACTTTTGAAAAATAGCGAGTTTTCGACCGTCTTTCGATAAGCCTAAGTTTAGGCTATAATTATATCGAAAGTGATGCCGTCCTTCAAAATATTGTTGTATTTAGTACTAATTGACGTGTTCATGAATGCAGTTGGGAGATTTAGCTGGAATACTGACCGAGCCTCGTCCGACAGTCAGATAACTTGAGGTTAAGGTATGTAAAGTTGTTCTTCGGCAAGTTAGTAAGTCTCAACTTGTTAAATCATAGTAAACTCCGTATTTGAAGCTCTCGGAGTTGAATGTTGAGAATTAGGTAAGTCTAATAGATTCTGAGTTGTGTTGCCATATCGTATCCAGTCCGAAAGTTAGTAAAGCATGCGCCAAAGGGCTAGTTAGCATTCCAGATTCAGTATAGCTTATTGTGTGATTAGGAAGCATGTTGTAGAATAAAAAGAGACAGATTTTTAGAATAAAAGTTAGTAAAGTAAAATCAGATAGACAGACAGTTTTATGGCCACAGATTAGCCATTCAGACAGATAGTATCCCGGCTACAAATTAGCCAAGCAGTTAAATAAAGATTTTCAGAATCAGTATAATCAGTAAAGAATCAGTTCAGTACAGAAACAGATCAGAATAAGAAATCAGATTTCAGATAGTCTTTTTCAGTTATACATGCTTGCTATTTATATGTGCTATTTGTTTGTTGAGACTTGATGTGGCGTGAGGGCACCCTATTGAGCGTCCTCGCCGCCCCTGGGTTGGTAATCGTGTCGCCCACTAAGTAAGTGGGTTTTACATCACTCCGAGGAGTGGCATGCCGTCCCCAGATTGGACGAAGATGGGATGAAACTTTCCCCATAGCAGTCTGATTAGCATTACAGGTGCAGCTCCGGTTTCAGATAGCCCTGTTGAGTTTTGTGTCCAGGGAACCAGACCCTATCTGTTACTGTCTGTACATTAAGTTATTATAGGTGTAGCTCCGGTTTCAGATATCCCTGTTGAGTTTTGTGTCCAAGGATCCAGACCCTATTTGTTACTGTCTACACAGGAGTCCTCCAGACCCAGACACGGTTGCTTATATCGGAGGCTATGGCCCGAGCCGGAAACCCCGGGGGCCGGTAGAGGAGCTCCGAAGTGAGCAGATGAGTGGAGTGACTTATTTTTGGTTGGTTTTGACCCGGGTAGGGGTATATAGATTGTTTGCTTGCTTGGTGCCATCCGGCTTATGGGGGTTGGTATTGGCTTTTGTACAGTATGGGTAGGTCGGGGCCCTGTCCCAACCATCTTGTCAGTATTCCTAGAGGCTTGCAGTCTGTATATATTTCCCTGTGGTCAGTTGAGCCGGTCGTGTGAGGCCGTGCAGTGTGTTATAGCTGTTTAGCATTTCAGTTTATGTTGGCCGTGTGAGGCCTTATCCAGAAAGTAGTGGTGACCTTGCCGGTCACGTAGTCTTACAGTAGTCTTGTGTTGAGCTATAGATAACTAGACAGCATGGTGGCCTTGTCGGCCCGCATAGGCTCCCTTATATTGAGATGTTTCTAGTTAGCTGTTATTACAGGTACAGGTGGCTATAGGCCCAGTTGGCTGGAGGCTGTGTTTACAGCCGTTATATAGCCCTTTGTTTCCAAAAATCTGAGTTAGAGCCAGCCAGGCACCAGATGTGCTCAGGCTCAGTAGTCTAGCAGTTCAGGTCCTCGTAGGGCACCAGGTGCCAGTGATACCCCCCAAGGCGGGGTGTGACAAACTTGGTATCAGAGCAGGTCGTGTCCCAGGGAGTCTGCAAGCCGTGCTGAGTAGAGTCTTGTCTATGGATGTGTTGTGCACCACATACTATAGGCAGGAGGCTGCGAGGTATGATAGGATGGTTACTCTTCTTTCATACTCAGTCGTGCCATAGCACAGTACAGTATAGGGTCGAGTTCCTAAAACTTATCATATCCTTTGTCTACAGATAAGAATGGCAGATCAGCGACACCCTGCTACAGGTAGAAGACTAGACACAGCAGCAGGAGAAGGCACCAGTAGGATGCCTCAGCTTCAGTTAGAGTCAGCCTGATCTGAGGGCGATATAGAGGCTTCATCACAGCCCTCTCAGCAGTCCCCCTCACATCAGGAGCCGTTGGGCACTACACCTCCCCCGATAGCTCCTGTGCCTTCACCATCAGATTAGGAGGTTCGTAGCGCTGTAGTTATGTTGGCACAGATGATGGCCACACAGCGCCAGCCAGTGCCACCTGTAGCAGCAGAGTCTTCAGGTGGGTCAGGCAGTTCTAGAGTCCGGGAATTTTTGGCACTGGGTCCCCCACAGTTTATAGGTCAGATCAGGCAGAGGACCCCCAGAACTTTCTAGATCAGATACAGAGGATATTCCGAGTTATGCATGTGACCCCTTCAGAGTCAGTTGAGTTGGCAGTGTTTCGGTTGCGGGACATAGTAGTACTATGGTACGAGAGTTGGGAGAGGTCCCGAGGGAGAGATGTTACCCCTCCGACTTGGACCAGCTTCTCAGAGGCCTTCCTGGACCGTTACTTTCCACGAGAGATCTGACAGACTCGGATGGACCAGTTTCTGCATCTAGAGCAGGGGGCGAGGAGCGTACGCGAGTATGCTTTACAGTTTGACTCCTTAGCCCGTTATGCTCCAGCATTTGTTGATACCATGCCAGCGAGAGTCCACAGATTTATCATGGGTCTAAATCTGCAGTATACTGAGGCATGTATGATGAGGATATGGATATTGCCCGAGTACAGGCCTTTGCTCAGACCATTGAGGGTCTTAGACAGTGGCAGCAGAGTAGTAGACAGACCAGTCAGGAACAGCGCCGCAGAGACAGACCAGATGACATACAAAGGGAAGCTCAGAGAGGACCCAGGCCTCGACTATCAGATAGACCCCCTAGACCCCCACCTCCACCACAGCAGCAGCAGCGAGGTAGATATGTTCGTAGAGGGCAGTCAGAGCCCAGTGGAAGTTCCAGAACAGTAGAATCTCCGCAGCAGAGGAGGGGAGAGCAGAGCAGATTTGCACCCTCACCCTGTCCCTATTGTAATCGACCACACTCCGGAGCTTGTAGATATGGCTCCACTGGGTGTTATATTTGCGGACAGGAGGGGCATCGGATGAGAGATTGTTTGACTAGAGGTCAGGGGAGTAGAGACAATCAGGACAGGGGAACCGCAGGGCCATGAGCCCCAGCAGCCTCAGTGGGGCGTGGGCCTTCAGGTTCAGTAGGCAGAGGCTGAGGTAGATTGGGAGCTTCCAGTTCAGGTACGGGTTCAAGCCGTACTTATGCACTACCAGGGAGACATGATTCAGAGGCATCTCCGGATGTAGTAATAGGTACGATGACTATTTGTTCCTGCCCTGCTTATGTATTGATTGACCCAGGATCCACTCTGTCGTATGTTACTCCTTTTATGGCACGAAAGTTCAATATTGCACCAGAATTATTGCAGCAGCCCTTTTCAGTATCCACGCCCGTCAGTGACTCTATAATAGCTAGCAGAATTTACTGAGGGTGTACAGTGGAGGTTGCTGACCGCCAGACTACAGTAGATCTGGTAGAGCTAGAAATGATAGACTTCGATGCCATAATGGGTATGGATTGGCTAGTGCCGTGCTACGCCAATGTAGAATGTTGAACCAAGATGGTCCGATTCCACTTTCCAGGAGAGGCAGTACGAGAGTGGAAAGGTAGCACAACTACTTTAAACGGTAGGTTTATTTCCTACCTTCAGGCGAGGAAATTGATATCTAAGGGATGTATTTACCATCTGGTCAGAGTTCAGGATGTCCGAGCAGAATCTCCGACACCCCAGTCTGTTCCGGTGGTGAACGAGTTCCCTGATGTGATTCCAGATGAGTTACCTGGTATTCCCCCAGAGAGGGAAATAGATTTCGCTATTGATTTATTACCAGGCACTCAGCCTATATCAATTCCTCCCTATCGTATGGATCCTACAGAACTCAGAGAGTTAAAGGAGCAGCTGAAAGATTTTCTAGATAAAGGTTTCATCAGGCCGAGTACTTCACCATGGGGTGCGCCAGTTCTATTTGTGAGGAAGAAAGATGGCTCGCTCTGTATGTGTATAGATTATCGGCAGTTGAACAAAGTTACAGTGAAGAACAAGTATCCGCTCCCCAGAATAGATGATTTATTTGATCAGTTACAGGGAGCCAGATATTTCTCTAAGATTGACTTGCAGTCCGGATATCATCAGGTTTGGGTACGTGAAAGAGATATTCCTAAAACGGCATTCAGGACCCGATAGGACACTTTGAATTTCTAGTTATGTCCTTTGGGTTGACGAATGCCCCAGCAGTATTTATGGACCTGATGAATAGTATTTTCAGACCTTTCCTGGACTTGTTCGTAATAGTATTTATTGATGACATTCTGGTGTATTCTCGCTTTGAAGCAGATCACCGGACTCATTTGCGGACAGTGCTCCAGATCCTCAGGGACCTCTAGTTATATGCTAAGTTCTCCAAGTGTGAATTCTGGCTTAACTCAGTAGCCTTTCTAGGGCATATTGTGTCGGATGCTGGTATACAAGTTGACAAGCAGAAGATAGAAGCAGTCAAATCATGGCCTAGGCCTACCACTCCGACTGAAGTCTGTAGCTTTCTGGGATTAGCGGGATATTACAGGAGGTTTTTTGAAGGGTTCTCCACCATAGCAGCACCTCTGACTAAACTGACGTAGAAAGCAGAAAAGTTTCAGTGGACAGAGGCATGCGAGCAGATCTTCCAGGAACTAAAAGACAGATTAACCTCCGCCCCAGTGTTAGCATTGCCGGAAGGTATAGAAGGTTATTCGGTGTATTGCGACGCATCAGGTGTTGGTTAGGTTGTGTGTTGATGCAGCATGGTAAAGTGATTGCATATGCTTCCAGACAGCTGAGGAAACACGAAAAGAATTACCCTACCCACGACCTGGAGTTAGCCGCAGTGATCCACGCCTTGAAAATGTGGAGACATTACCTGTATGGCGTCAATGTTGATATTTTTACAGATCACAAGAGTCTACAGTATATCTTCACTCAGAGGGAGTTGAATCTGCGGCAACGTCGCTGGTTGGAGCTGTTAAAGGATTATGATGTGAATGTTCTGTACCACCCGGGGAAAGCCAATGTTGTAGCAAATGCTCTCAGTCGTAAGTCCATGGGGAGTTTGGCGTATTTACAGCCCGAGCAGCGGGAATTGGTCAGGGAGATACATCAGTTAGCGAGCCTAGCCGTTCGTGTAGCAGAAACAGAGGGAGGTAGAGCGGTAATGCAGAACACCGACGTGTCATCATTAGTTGTGGAAGTGAAAGAATGACAATATGAGGATCCTGACCTGATCCAGCTCAAAGACAAAATCTAGCAGGGTAAAGCGCCAGATTTTCAGGTAACTGAGGATGGGGTGCTACGCTGTAAAGACCGCCTCCGTGTTCCAGATGTTTCAGGACTCCGCCAGCAGATTATGAATGAGGTACATTACGCCCGTTATTCCCTTCACCCCGGTGCGACAAAAATGTACCACGATATCAAGGACAACTACTGGTGTCCAGGTACAAAAAGAGAAATTGCTGAATGTGTAGCCCAGTGCCCTAACTGTCAACAGGTAAAAGCAGAACATCAGAAACCAGGTGGGTTAACTCAAGACATAGCTGTGCCTCTCTGGAAATGGGAAGCAGTGAATATAGATTTTGTAGCAGGATTACCCCGTACTAAACACAGACATGACTCTATATGGGTGATAGTTGATAGATTGACAAAATCAGCTCATTTCCTACCAGTGAGAACTACTTTCTCGGCAGAAGATTATGCCGAATTGTATATTCGAGAAATAGTCAGATTGCATGGAGTGCCAGTATCCATTATTTTGGATAGGGGAGCACAGTTTACGGCTAGATTTTGGCAATCGTTTCAGAGAGGTCTGGGAACGCAGATTAATTTGAGTACAACATTCCACCCTCAGACAGATGGACAGGCTGAACGCACAATTCAGATGCTCGAAGATATGTTGCGAGTGTGTGTTAGATTTCGGTGGTAGCTAGGACGAGCATTTGCGGTTAATTGAATTTGCTTATAATAACAGCTATCACTCAGCCATCCAGATGGCGCCTTTCAAGGCATTATACGGGCAAAAATGCAAATCGCCCATTGGTTGGTTTGAAATAGGAGAATCAACGTTGGTTGGGCCAGACATTGTTCAGTAGTCAGAGGAAAAGGTAAAGCTTATCTGAGAACGCCTACTGACTGCACAGAGCCGCCAGAAATCATATGCTGATGTGTGACGCAGAGATTTGGAATTTGATGTAAATGACTGGGTATTTCTGAAAGTGTCTCCGATGAAAGGGGTGATGAGATTCGGTAAGAAAGGTAAGCTCAGCCCAAGATTTGTCGGGCCATATCAAATTCATAGAAGAATAGGCCAAGTGGCGTATGAGTTGAACTTGCCGCCAAAATTAGAATTTGTTCATCCAATCTTTCATGTATCCATGCTACGGAAATGCTTAGGAGACCCGTCAATAGTAGTTTCAGTCCAGGATATCCAGGTTACAGAAGAGCTGGCCTATGAAGAGGTTCCAGTAGCCATCTTAGACAGACAAATTCGTAGATTGAGAACTAAAGATATTGCGTCTGTCAAGGTATTGTGGCGTAACAAGAACCGAGAAGAGATGATGTGGGAGACTGAAGAAGATATGAAAGATAGATATCCTCAGTTATTCCAGGCCTAGTCAGGCGACAGGTATGTCTGTATTATTACTTATGCAGTGCCTTGTGGTTATGTATGTATAAATGAGAAAGATTAATGTTTAGCTGTCAAGTGAATCCTAAAGTATTGTGTGCATTACCTATATTGGACTTTTTTGCGTTTCAGATTTTTGGTATAGTCCATATTACAGGGGAAACTCTGCCGAATTTTTTTTTCTAAATAAGTGAGTTGAGAAGTCCTCTAGATAGCAGTTTCCATTCGCGGACGAATGTTCCTAAGGGGGGGGGGGGGGAGAATGTTATACCCCGTAAGATTTCCGACACCTAGATGGCCTATTCGCACGTTGGTTAAGCATATTTGAAAGCCCTACGTGCTAGGGAAAGGCCCGGGAAAGAATCGGACGAGTAACCTATCGAACCATCACGGAGGGATCCGGGGCAGAGCCCCTCCGCGATGGAAACGTGTCACGGAGGTGGAGCCTCCGCGTTGGCTCTGTGACATGTTGGTCCTGTCCAGGCCCAAGTATATAAAGCCCCACATCGATTTTAAATCAAATTATTCATCATAATTTCCAGAGAAAATGCAGCAAAACAGAGAGAGACGAGGAGGGTTTATATATTATCACCCGATTACGCTGCCAAACGTAGTCCAAACTTAAATTAACTCCAGATACCGAGGTATTTAGCAGCAGGGAGCATTCCTACGGATTTTGTTTCGCGAAATACGGCCGACGAATCGTCGAGCTACCGAACCAAAGTAAGTAGAATTGCTCCAAACTAGTGTCTATGTGTTCCTAGCTGTGAAGTGAATACTTCTCCCTTCTGGACTTTTGAAAAATAGCGAGTTTTCGACCGTCTTTCGATAAACCTAAGTTTAGGCTATAATTATATCGAAAGTTATGCCGTCCTTCAGAATAGTGTTGTATTTAGTACTAATTGACGTGTTTATGAATGCAGTTGGGAGATTTAGCTGGAATACTGACCGAGCCTCGTCCGACAGTCGGATAACTCGAGGTTAAGGTATGTAAAGTTGTTTTTCGGCAAGTTAGTAAGTCTCAGCTTGGTAAATCATAGTAAACCCCGTATTTGAAGCTCTCGGAGTTGAATGTTGAGAATTAGGTAAGTCTAATAGATTCTGAGTTGTGTTGCCATATCGTATCCAGTTCGAAAGTTAGTAAAGCATGCGCCAAAGGGAGAGTTAGCATTCCAGATTCAGTATAGCTTATTGTGTGATTAGCAAGCATATTGTAGAATAAAAAGAGACAGATTTTTAGAATAAAAGTTTGTAAAGTAAAATCAGATAGACAGACAGTTTTATGGCTACAGATTAGCCATTCAGACAGATAGTATCTCGGCTACAGATTAGCCAAGCATTTAAATAAAGATTTTCAGAATCAGTATAATCAGTAAAGAATCAGTTCAGTACAGAAACAGATCAGAATAAGAAATTAGATTTCAGATAGTCTTTTTCAGTTATACATGCTTGCTATTTATATGTGCTATTTGTTTGTTGAGACTTGATGTGGCGTGAGGGCACCCTATTGAGCGTCCTCGCCGCCCCTGGGTTTGTAATCATGTCTCCCACTGAGCGGGTGGACTTTACGTCACTCTGAGGAGTGGCATGCCTTCCCCAGCTTGGACGAAGATGGGAAGAAGCTTTCCCCATAGCAGTCTGATCAACATTACAGGTGCAGCTCCGGTTTCAGATAGCCCTGTTGAGTTTTATGTCCAGGGAACCAGACCCTATCTGTTACTGTCTGTACATTCAGTTATTATAGGTGTAGCTCCGGTTTCAGATAGCCCTGTTGAGTTTTGTGTCCAGGGATCCAGACCCTATCTGTTACTATCTACACAAGAGTCCTTTGGACCCAGACACGGTTGCTTATATCGGAGGCTATGGCCCGAGTCAGAAACCCAGGGGGCCGGTAGAGGAGCTCCGAAGTGAGTAGATGAGTGGAGTGACTTATTTTTGGTTGGTTTTGACCCGGGTAGGGGTATATAGATTGTTTGCTTGCTTGGCGCCATCCGACTTATGGGGGTTGGTATTGGCTCTTGCTTGCTAAATGTATATGTGTTTATGTGCTTTATATATATACTAGTTAATAGACAGCAGGCCGCCGTGACTACAGATACGCTCCTGCCTCTCAGTGCAGAAAGGTTTGATCTAGTTCCTATCAGCTCTTCAGATTCAGTTATCTTCTGCTCATAGACTTGTTAGTTATGTTATCTATATTCAGTTGTATTATTTCAGTTGCTTTGCATACTCGATACAAGTGGTACTGACGCCCAATGGGGCGCTGCATTACTTGCCTGCAGGTACTCATAGACGAGGAGGCGATCCCTCGTGATCCTAGCCAGCGCAGAGTCATCAACTCCTGTCATCCGGAGCTTGATATTTCAGAGGTTTACATCATTTCCTTTTGTTGTACAGTACGGGTAGGTCGGGGCCCTGTCCCGACCATCTTGTCAGTATTCCTAGAGGCTTGCAGTCTGTAAATATTTTCCTGTGGTCAGTTGAGCCGGTCGTGTGAGGCCGTGCAGTTTGTTATAACTGTTTAGCATTTCATTTTATGTTGGCCGTGTGAGGCCTTATCCAGACAGTAGTGGTGACCTTTCCGGTCACGTAGTCTTACAGTAGTCTTGTGTTGAGCTACAGATAACTAGACAGCATGGTGGCCTTGTCGGCTCGCATAGGCTCCCTTATATTGAGATGTTTCTAGTTAGCTGTTATTACAGGTACACGTGGCTATAGGCCCAGTTGGCTGGAGGCTGTGTTTACAGCCGTTATATAGCCCTTTGTTTCCAGAAATCTGAGTTAGAGCCAGCCAAGCACCAGATGTGCTCAGGCTCAGTAGTCTAGCAGTTCAGGTCCTCGTAGGACACCAGGTGCCAGTCATACCCCCCAAGGCGTGGTGTGACACAGAATTACAGGATTCTTCATCATCTAAGGACAACGTGAGTGAATGCAGCGACGGTGATTGTTCATGCGCCATGTTTGATGGTTTGTTGAATCTGAAGAAGAAGAAGAAAAGAAAAACAGAGTATAATGAGAATAGTTTCTTTGAAGCCTCTTTTTTGTAGAGCTTAAATTTCTGTGTTTTTTTTACCCTTCCTATTTTGAATTGGAGAAGGAGAATAGAATTCCTATTCCAGATCAAAATTGGAACCGGAGAATAGCAGGATTAAACCTTCCGGTTCCGAATGAAATATGGCATAAACAATAAGGGTTTGTTTGGTAAGCTGAGAAAAAAAAGTCTTCAGTTAAAAAAGGCATAATATATAAACATGCCCTCTAACCATTTATTCACCAAAACATGGCTTTTCCTCTCTTCTCAGTTCTCATCTCATTCATACTGTGGCATATTTGGCTAAATTGTAATCGCAACTTATTTAACCATCAATGACATCTATGTTTACTACAAGAAGTCTGAGTATTTTGGCTGCGTCCTTCCAAGCTGTATGAAACAACAATCTGATATAAATAAAAGGATGAGATCGAGCCATCCTCATTGACCGGATAATTGCTTTTGAATGTGAATCTTATCAATAGACGTTGCTCATATCTTTCTTCTTGATAGAACTATGTCTGGTTCAGGATGAAATGCTTAGATTCCTACCATCAAGGGTAGCAGCTGAAGCAAGCTTTATAGTAGGCACAATGCTGAATTAGCAGCTTTTGGAATGCTCGAGATTTATGGCTTCTTTCCATCAAAATGCAGCACGTGGAAAGCATATAAATGATTCAACTGGTTCAGACAGTCATTTTCGGGAACCAGTCCTATTGGTCTCAAATATTTGTTATGCCAGCTAAAGTTTTGAAAATGATAGAAGCTTATTGCAGGAGTTATATTTGGTCAGGGGCTAATACCATCACCAAGAGGGCTTTAGTGTCTTGGGACAAGGTATGCTCTCCTAAGGCTGTTGGGGACTCAGTTTGGTGAAGCTAAAGCTGTTATAACAAGGCTGCTATTACCAAGGTGTGCTGGGAATTGACCAATAGGAAGGATAAACTTTGGATTAGGTGGATCCATTTGTTATTATGTAAAGGACCAAGAGCTAACTGCTATGAACCATCCCACAGCAAGCTTGCTGGATGGTTCGAAAGATAATGCAAGCTATAGGCAATATGGCTGTCGTACCTCCAAATAAGAGTAATGTCGTCAAGAATGTTTATCTGACATGGTGATCTACCTAAAGTCTCATGGAAAGGGCTACTGTATCATAACCAGGCCAGACCTAAAGCTATATTCACCATATGGTTGCAAGTGCAGGGAAGGCTGCTTACAGCTGACAGAGTATTGAAATAGGGCATCCATATTGATAACATGTGTAGTCTTTACAAAACTGCAATGGAGACTAGAGACTATTTGTTTGCAGAATCTGTATATACACAGTATATCTGGAACAGGTTACTTAGGTGGGTGAATCTTCAATATTTCAGGTTATACTTCATGGGCAGATATGATGCAATGGATTCTTAATAAGACCAAAGGAAGGGTCCCTTGGCACATCTGTTGAAACTAGTTTACACTGAGTTTACACATAGTGTTTGCTGGAGAGAAATGCAAGAGTTTTTGAAAAAAATAGCAAAATGAGATATTAGCTAGGAAGATTGCTTGCACCACTTGTCTCAGGGCTGCAGTTTCGATTAGGGCAGTGCTAAGCAATTGTAAGTACTAGTGGCAAGGCCTAGTGGGTGAGACATACCTGGGTAGTGTTTAAAGTCTGGTTGGCTGAGATTTTCTTTTGAGTAAGCAGTATGTGTTATCCTGCTCTGTTGTAATTCTTGCATTTGATGATTAATAAAATATCTAATTACCAAAAAAATAAAAATAAAGGGAAAAAGTTCAAATATGCTAATGAACTTTAGGAAAAGGTTCATCCATGCTATTCGTTAAAAGTTGGACTCATTTATGCCGCTGTCGTTATTCTGAGGGGTCATCTATGCTATTATTTTTTAACAGAACCAAAACATGGTTTTTGAAAACCAGATTGGACATGTGGTAGAATTTTAGTGGACCAAGTCAATTAAAAAATTCACCTATTAAACTTCCCATCCAACCTAAATCTACCCGATCTATGACCATTAAAACCCATAAAATTTTAACCTGACCCACGATAAAACCACACCCCTCATCCAATTTACATGTCGTTAATACTACTCCAAACACCTATACCCCTATCATCTTCGTCTTCCTTTTTTCAGACTGCTTCTTCTTGAAAATTTATGATCAAGGAGATTTAAAATTCTGAAATTAGGAATTATATATATAGTAGTATATCTCTGTTTTTAAAATGTGAATGAGAACAGTTTAGATGGGGTTTCGGACCTTTGCTCAATAAGAAAAGGTTGATTGGTGGAATGGTTTGACCATGTGATACCTATATCTGAAAATGCATCCATAAATGTGTATTTTGCTGATACTAGCAAGAAAAAACTTTTGCAACTGAGACCATGAAGATAGAGGGAAAAGGAGAAATCAATCGTTATCTGAATGTTATAGCAGTGAACAATCTTCCATGAAGATGACAATTATTCTGGCCACAT
The DNA here is from genome assembly GCA_035772735.1 of Datura wrightii. Taxonomy (NCBI): domain Eukaryota; kingdom Viridiplantae; phylum Streptophyta; class Magnoliopsida; order Solanales; family Solanaceae; genus Datura; species Datura wrightii. The sequence continues at coordinate 14,118,320 of JASDFA010000001.1, forward strand.
CAAAATCTTATGTTCCATTTTATTTGACCTGCTAGGTGTTTGTGAAGAAGAAATGGTTTGAAAAGGAAGAAGAAGATGATGGGATTTAGGTATTTGGAGGAGTATTAATGGGCATGTAAATTGGATAAAGGGTGGGGTTTTATTCTAGGTCGGATTAAAAAATTTGTGGGTTATAATGGTGATAGGTTGGGTAGATTTAGGTTGGATAGATAGTTTAATAAGTGAGTTTTTCAATCGACTTGACCCACTTAAATGTTGCCACATGTCCAATTTGGTTTTGAAAAATTATTTTTGAGTCTGTTAAAAAATAATAGCATAGATGACACCCTTAGAGTAATGGTAGTGGCATAAATAAGCCCAATTTTTAAAGGATGACATGAATGAACCTTTTCTTAAAGTTTGATGACATATTTGAGCCTTTTCTCATAAATAAATGATGCAACTGCAAGCTTATTTGTTTATTTGGTTTCATCGTTCATGTACATTGATACATTGCTGGTATTTCTCGCAATCTAGTTTTTCACATCTATTTTTTTTGGGGTGAAAAATTAAATGCTATTTTATTGAGATTCTATTACATAGCATAATTTTCCCAGGATACACAATATGTAGACAACTATTTTCAAAAGAAGAAACTGCGAGTTATTAGGAGGTACATCATATAATATTAAACTTCCAAAACATCCAAGTTGCATTTTTAGCTAAATAACTTTAAACATGTAGGTCCAAAGTTGGCCACTAGCAGTGTGAATCTGGACTAGTTAGCACAGTGGGTATCCAAAATTGGATCTTTAAAACCAGGAAAAGAAACAGAAAGAGGCTAGAAAATATAAAGCTTGGCTTGAGATCGGCAGAGTCGATTAAACTGGAAAGAGAGGACAGAATCAGGAATAAATGCATGTCTACCCCTTAGGGAACTTGTCTTGCACAAAGTAAAACAAAACAATGATTTTATAGCAGAAGTCTCTGGTACCGAAATGGTACTATCAATGAATTAGATGCATCATTCATTTTAAGAAAACCTTTTCATAAATTTGGTGGAGGATCTTGGCAAATCTACCCGTTTCTCAGCCAATCGAGATAAATATTGGGACAAACTGTTCATTGAACATCTATTGCACGTTCTTCTCTTTGATATGATAATGAACTTCTTCGAAACTGTTGCATTCTTTAGCAAAAGTTTCAAAAGGTTGAAGAACTTGACAAAGCAATAATTTTGCAGAAGTCTCTGGTACAGAAATGGTCCTATCAAGGAATTAGATACATCATTTATTCTCAAAAAAACCTTTTCAATATGAAATTTACTACCTAACTGTTTGAATTTGAACTAAAGTTGACAGGTTAATTGCAGTACCTTGAATATTTGTAGCACTACTTCAAATTATTAGTCATGAAATGGTACTCGTTATTGAAATATTTAAGTCCTCTTTGAATTTTGTGAATTGCACAATGAATGCCATTTCTAAACAAAACCACAAACAACACTTTATGAGTTTTCCATTTAAAGCATATATTTTAGTACTATATCCATGTACTCCATCTCCTGAAAAAACTGAATGCATCCAAGCAAAAATATGGCGTTTGAGTTGATAATACTTTAGATTTGTAGTGTTTCATTTCGTTCTGTTCGATACTGGATACTATTGTTTTTTTTGAAACTCGTATAGTTACGCGATTGTGAATTATAAGTATAAGGATACTTCAAACAAGAAGAGCCCTAAATTGGTTAAGGGTCACTTAATTGTCCAATATGCTTATCAGAATTTGAGCACGGAGAGAAAGGGGAGAGAGCTGGACATATATATATATCCACTTTGTAGGAGTGTGATTATATCAAAGGAAGAGTATCAAAAACTAGAAGATGAAGGAAAAAGAAAGAAAAGAACGCAGGGGTATAATATCATTGAACGTGCACCAAAAAGAACTAATGAGAAACCGAGATGCCATAACATTTCATATGCCATAAGGGTAACTCCAAAAGAACAGTAATTAGTTATATGAAGAATTTAACGATGAATGATTGCATGAGAAGTTTATCATAAACTATATTATCCAGTCAAGTTACCGTAACTTGAATTTGACATTTCAGCATTAACCAGTCAACATCATTAGTGAATGTACAAATATGCATTCTCTATTTATTATGCTTGGATTATAGAGACTTGAATTGGAAAATAAAAATTAAAAAGATAAGCACATATTCAAAAAACATTCCTAAAAAATATGGTTATCGTCGGTTGTTAAGTGCTTTGAAATTAAAAGTTAACGGCTGATTTGGTCGTTAGAGGTTCTTTAGCGGCCACATAAATTTCTCCCGCTATATTCCTTTTTAGAGCCCAAAATCCTTAAATGGCAATAACAAATTCGGTCATTATAAGTTACCATGGTTGATTTTGACAGCTTAGCATTAACCAGTCAACATCATCAGTGAATCTACAAATTTACATTATCTATTTATTATGTTTGCGTTATAGGAACTTGAACTGGAAAATAAGAATTAAAAAGATAAACACATATTCAAAAAACATTCCTAAAAATTTGGTCATCGTCGATCGTTAAAAGCTTTGAAATTAAAAGTTAATAATCGGATTTGGTTGTTAGAGATTTCCTAGAACAAAATAAATTTCGACCGCTATGTTCCTTTTTAATAATCAAATTTCCCATGGTGAATTATCATTCCAGTCATTGATTATCAAATTTCCCATGGGTGATTATCATTCTTCTTTAACGGCAACTGTGTAGCAACAATTATTATGGCTGCTAAATCCAATCCGAAAATGGCAAATTATGCCCTTCAAAATGTATATTTTTGTGGCCGGTAAATTTAATTAAACTGCCACTAAAAGTGACGATTTGTAACGATAATTATTTGTGGCAATTGTAATGGCTATGATAAAATGTCCTAAAAAACATAATATATCTATTTATGTCTCACAAATAAAGAAAGTACTAATCCAAAACATTAATGTAACCTCAACTAAAATCACATATATTGTTTTAACTAAATGACTAATATCATTATATAATAAATCATATCGAAAACCACAAATGATAGTTTTCAAATAATTTTCACAACTCTTCATCATATTGATATCTTTCAAATGCTAAATTTTCAAACAACAGATGATATGACCTGAAATAATAATATAATTTTGTCAATGAATCAAATATAATGTAAAAATACACGCATGTTAATTTCTAAATAATTATACAAATCTGAATTCTTCCAATATGCCCATCAAAATGAGCTTATAAACTAATATTTTTTAGCATCATCATGTAGGAAATCACATCGAAGGTAGATGGACGTAATATGTGCTTAAACAAGCTAGACTGAATAGAAAATCATGCATCAATTCTTTTACAAAATTACATTATATTTTAGAGCAATTTTTCTGTGGAATATATACAATTATAATATTTTTTTGAAGACCATTATTTCCCCTTTTAAGGGAGAAAAATAATTCATACAACAATTTATTATGTCATGTTAGTTTTTAGCAGCTGAAATATTCACTACGAATTTGTTCACAATTTTTTTTATTATTTAAATAACGTTTTTCGTATAAATTCCAAATATAATTGGATTGCGAAGTGATGAGTATAAATAATTCAGCCAATAACATCAGCAACACGTGAAAACTAATGCTTTGTATTACATACTTTTGTTGGTACTGACACCATGAACATGCGGAAGAGAGGTTCATTTACTTGTGGTGTTAAAAGGTCATAGAAACTCCAAGCATTGAAATTAGAGTAGTTATGTCATCTCCGCCAATCAGCAATCTACAAAAAGATAAAAATAAAGTTATCAAATAAGACAAATCTGTTTTCTGGTGACCTTCTGTGCTATTAGGAAGTAACAACTAATAATAACAAACATTTGTGATACTATTTGAGAAATCATGAAGCCAGTAAAAAAATTTCAGATCATATATATATATATATATATATATATATATATATATATATATATATATATATATATATATATAATGGTATTTTTGGTAAGAACGCAACAACTAACCATGCCTAGTATGCGTAACCACACGATGCATGGGCAATATTTAAGAAAGATAATCATAAAATTTATTTATCCGTGGAAAATAGTACACAATACTCTTCTTTCAATTAGTTTTATCTTATCATGCAATAAGTTAATTTATATACCACGGATTGTAAGATATAAATTTAAAAGAATCAATAATTATCTATTTATATATATAGCGGACTATCAAAACTTTCTTTCTAATTATGAAAGAAACTATAAGAATGTGAAAAGGATTTCATTTGTTGTAAATAACTTATATAAGCATAAAGTAGGTAAATGCTTCTAGTCCTTAAATGGCAGATCTCATATTACCTTCAAAGAAGTATCTTTATACATACATGCTTTTTAAAGTTAATTAAGAAATGTAAGAAACCATTTTTTTATATGAAAGAAAACTAGAGCTAGAGAGCAATTTTATATATTGTGAATGAATCCAAGTAATATTAAGATGCTACTTTGTGTTATATGCTTCTATCTTTATGAAACATCAACAAGCTTCAGAGTTTGTTGACTCCGATCTGGGCACAAGCAGCCATAAGAAAACCACAACAAGAGATACTAGCACTAACTTCACTCAAATGTCATCATCCTAATGTACAACAGCTACAGATTATTTGCTAAAACAGAACAGAAGGGACCTTGATCCTCTTTCTTCCAAGTAAAAGCAAACAATGAGAGAGAGAGAAAGAAAATCAGGTGCCCATCATAGAATCTTGATGCTATTGACTAAAGAAAGCAAGATAAAGCATTTCAAGATCCCTATTATTGTAAGAAAATATGTGGTTTGCCACTCTTGACAGTTCCAGGGAAACAAAAATTCAAAACACATATTTGTTTCTAATATGCTGAGACAAAAATAACTTCCAGCCTGGTCATGCTAAGCGAACTCTTGGTAAATAATCACCAAATTTGTTGATGATCTTGGGTTGTCTAACAATTTCTTAGCCAACTATGATAAATGCTTGGACGTACAGTTCTCTGAACAAGTGCAACATTTTCTTGTCTTTGCTACAATAACAAGTTTCTGCAAAGCCACCGCATTCCTTAGTAGAAATTTTGAAATTTCGAAAAGCTTACAGAGCCCCTCTTCAGACCGTTCCTTTAAACATCCTGTTTCATAGCCGATAATTTTGACGTTCTTGAGATTGGGAAACACAGTGTTTGGAATCCAATTACTTGGCAAATTGATGTTATCTGCTTTGGCGAAATAGCTTTGCATAAGCAGGCAGGGGGTATCACGACACTGGAACAAAGAATAAAATCAGGATCAAGAGGCCTATCAGAAGTATTCTACAGAAGGCAAACTAAATGATCTCAAAGTAGAATAATTCTCAAAACCCATAAACCTGAACAGTCCTATCAGAAATAAACCAAGCAAAAAGAGATCTACTGGACAGAAAGCAACTATTCTGACCATTTATTTTTAGTTCTACAAAGACATCATATTCTTAATGATATTATATTTTCATTCTCCTTAAGAAACTCCTTCGAAGAAAGGGTTTTTTTTCGAAAAGAAGATAATCGAGATAAATTATGACCTCAGCTTTGATGTGTATGTTGAATGACTCCAAAAGAGGCGAGGTTTGCAAAAGACCGGCTATCCCATACAGATTATACTCCGATACCTACAGCTTTAGATTTATACATCTGCATCTTAATTCTGGAAGCATTACTCCTTCAAGTTGCAACATGAACACGGCCTGGTGAAATAATCCCAAAAAATTTAGTAAATAATAGAGAAAGAAAAAGTAATGCACAATTAAAGGATAGTGCTATGACAAATCTAACCATCTCAACACATCAAGGAAGAACAGTGTGCAAAAATGTAGTTTCTAAAATAGTCTATTGCCAGTAAACAAAGTATTTATATAGGAAGATGATAAAAAGTAACAAAAGATGAAGACAAGATTCTTCTGTATACATTATTAATTTCATTCCGCTGAAACTTTCATGTTTACAAAAGTTCAAAATTGTATGATATTATGCTAAAAATCAAATAGAGTATAAGGTCTTTGACATAGAAACAAACCTCTGCAAACCAACTTCCAATTATTAGCTCAGTCACATGACTCAACTTTTCAAGATAGTCCAGAACAAGGTTTCTGATATCTTGATGATGATTACGACAACTGTCTTCCTCAATATCTTCCTCCCAGCCGTCAGTGATACAACTAATGTTAAAAGTAAGGCTGGCAGTAACTAAAGAGGAGACATTTACTAGCCTACACTTGACATCAAAAAGTTCTCCTGAAATATCCAAATGCTGAAGATATGGGGAAAAAATTTCCAAAGTATCATATCCTCTAAATAAAGGCTGTGACGGCATCTTCCGCCGGCAAAAGAGAGAATTTGTACTAAAAGTGCGTCCGGCAACTGACTGATTTTGTCGTCGTCATCTATAACTTTTTCATTTTGCTTCTTCCCATTTTTCAACTCACTGGAAGCCATGATTTTGGAATAAAACGACTGATTGATAGTGCCTCTTTGTTCTGGTCTCTTTGATGTTAAAATGCTTTAACAGTTCGTATTAACAAGTGGAGTATTAACTTGGGTTTATGTTCTCTATTTATATATATATATAGAGAGAGAGGGGGGGGGGGTATTTAACCTGTTAAGTTACCCAACTAGGGTTTGACAGTTCAGCATTAACCGGTCAACATCATTAGCGAATCTACAAATTTTCCCTTAAAGAAGGAGAAAGAAAAAGGAAGTTATTAAAGAGTTTTTACATTGCTAATGTATTTTAACGTACACTAATAGGCTATTAATATCTTTTTAGGTAATAATATTAAATTTGTTAGGAATGCTGATGAGGTATATGGTGTTGTAGATTAACTTAATCTGATGAGATAAAATAATTTATACATAATAGTTTAAGTTTTAGTGAATAGAATTATTTCATATTTTTCTTAATACACTATACCAAGTATTCATAAGAAAATATCTAAAATAAAATAGGTAATATTTAATAAATAACTGAATGTGTATGTAAATTAATTTACTGTTTGTGTTTAAATTCAAAAATTATATCATTCCTTTTATGCATAAAACTCGAGTTATCATCGATATCACTAGATTATAAGTTAAATAATCTACTGTTTGATTTAAAGCAAGAAAAATGGATCTCTTTTTGTGTGTATTGGGTATTACAAAATTATTAGTAGTAATTTTTTCTTATACACTCATTCATTTTTTGTTTACAATCTTTACTCTAATAATAGGAGGAAAATTAATTTGTCTCTCTTTGGTATTTTTCCAACCAACATATAGTGGAATTACACCAAGGATGAAAAGGCTGTTATTTGATTAATTTTCATAAATTGAAACATACAATAAAGGTATCAAAATTAATCAAATCATGAAAGGTTGTTGCTTGATTATTTCTTAACAATTGACAAATATAGTAAAATTATTATTTATTAACATTTTATGAATCAAAGGAATCTCAAGATTTTTTCATAATGAAAACATACCATAATGCGAAAAAGGAAAAGACATATACCGTATCGATATTAAAATCTAATAAATCAAATATTTGTTATTTGATAATTTCGATATTTTAAATGTGTCAAAAAATTATAAAAATATTTGAAACGTGTAAGGTAGGAATCAAAGTTTTGATAAATTGTGACATTGTTTTTATTATTTAGACTACTAGTGAACTCGTTCCGCTTCCCGCAATTTTTAAGAATCTCATCTTATGTTAAAAAAGAAAATTCAAGATATTTAAATTATTTTTAATATGTAAATTCATATAGATTAGACTTTGAGTCTTAATGTATTTTATTATTAACACTTTATTTCTTTATTTTTGGAGTTAATAATATCATACTTTTTATATGAAAATTTTGATTTCTCTTGACAATTAAGCTTGCTAGCATCGAAGGTGGAGAATAATATTTTTCTCTTTTTCTAACTTGATTAATTCAAGATATTGTTTTATTATTACTTTGTTAATTAATAACGTATAATGAAATCTCTATTTTTTAATATAATAATCATGTTCACTAAAAATAAATGAATATAGATAAATGAAGTAAGAGAATCTAGAAAGAGCCAAAAAGGAATTATACTAAGTTCAAAAGGGTAAATTGAAATTGGGAAACAAAATGCAAGAGAAAAAAAATTAAGAACATTAATTAAGAATCCTCTTAAATTGAGAGTGGATTCTGAGAGTTTGAATGTAATTAACTACCTTCACATACAGTTAGAAATAAAAAAAATAGATTAAGCAATTATTTTCTTAAAAAAAATAAATACAAAAATAATTATCCAACTAAATAAAATTTAGTAGAAAATAAAGGTATAAGGAATTCTTACCATGCATGAAGATGCTTGTCAAGTTATATGGATAAAAAATTAAGATATGAAAACTCATTCAATTAAGATTAAATATATAGAGTAGTCATTCAAGGTGGAGTTATTAAAAAAATTAATAATAATCTTGTGGGTTTTCTAAATGGAATTAGAGATGGGGAAAAAGAAGAGTAAAGGAGGGTGCTGTAATTAGAAAATTATAATTAAAGTAACTTTTAAACTTTTTAATATGATGTATAAATAGGAAAAAGTAATGAAAATATCAAAAATTTGAGAAAAAAGATAAATGTAAATGTTGGAAAAAGAGAGGTGTCATATTATTATGTTATTTTATTACATAATAAATAATCACTAAATTAATAACAATAATTTTTGGGCTTTTTAAACTAAAAAAAAGATGAATAATTAAGAGAATGTGATTAAAAAATAAGGCTTAGGTTTTCTAATAAATCATAGAAATAAGAAAAATTACGAAGAATATAAAAAATTTGAGAAAAAAGCTAAATGTCATTTTTGGCTTTAGAGGCGTGCCACATCCGTTACACTTCGTAAGTTTCTATCGTTTAACCAATGCGTGCGTATGTATGTTGAGAGTTTTGGAGTACGATGCATGTGAGGAAGGGCCCGGGGAATGAACATACAAGCACGGTATCGAGCTAGCAGGTGTAAAAAGGCTGGAGGTAGGCCGCACGGGATACCACATCACAGACTTCCCTCCCCCGCGTTAAGCAGCGCGTCGCGCCCGTAAAGCGGCACGATGGGGGGAGCGCCACGGACCCTGCCCAACTGTCTCAAGTATATATAAGTTTAAGTGTGGATTGTCATATCATTTAAAAAACATTCCATTAGCAGAGAGCGGGTAAGATGAAGAGTCCATGAGGGTTTTCTTTTAGAAGCCGATTTACACCGTCAAATCATCTCCAAACGTCAATTCTTTCCGGGAGATGATTCCTAGACCTGCGAAGAATGTCCCTTTGGAGTTATTTCTTGAAAAATCACTCGGAGTACTAGAATCTTGCGGAGTAAAAGTTATCGGAATCACTTCTAATCAAGTCCTAAGCGGCTACAAGTGATAGGTAAGCAATTTCTACCTTCTAAACTTTCGGCCGAATTGGATGAAGTTTGATTTGTAGTTAATTTTTAAAAGATATTGTTATTAGTCGTTCTTATTATTGAAAATAGCCTTATTCTCTCAGGGTAAAAGCTATAATTTGGTGGAATCACCGTCTTCAGGATGAAACTATTTGGGTGAACGAAAATCGACATTCGAGGTATGTTAAGGCTAACCTCTCCGACAAGTTATTCTCGTCATATAATTGATACAACCTATACCATCGTAAGTAAATTAAGCATATGTATATTGTGATTAGCTGCTAACAATAGATGATGAGTATATATGTTGTGGTTAGCTGCTGCAAGATGAAGTTAGATTGCATCATAGTATCCTTTTTCCGGAAAGAGTACATTAGGTGTGACTAATGCTAGGAGCGTCATAGAGGCCCCCTTGTAATTTTGTTCACAATATTAGTGAGATTCTGATGTTTTGTTGTCGTACCAAGGCTTGAGAAGCTTGTGGTTAGCTGGTGGGCCTAATTTGGTAAGTTGGACAGCATAGGGCGTTGCTGGGGAATACAACCTTTAGTTGACACCTATAATGACAGTAAAAGCTCGCCCAGAGGTCGTTGGCATACCTTGATGCCTCCAGGTCCAGGATCTTGATAGGGCGGTTGTATCTTTGAGTTGATGGCACCAAGGTTGCCCAATGAACTGAGTGACAACTTGCCATATGATTGGCTATTGTTAGTAACCATTAGTCTCAGTCAACTTATTGCTTGTTTTATAGGTCGCTCAGGGAACCACCCCAGATGTTAGAAATCTGATAGACTAGGTGACATCCTAAGGGGAAAACCGTGCCAGGGATTAGATATGGGGCCAATTCCCCATGCTACTTTTATAGATGCCGAGGTACATGTTGTCGTGAGGAGCTAGGTCCAGATATACCTGCCAGAGGGGCCACTGGACAGACCAAGTTAACATCTAAGGGGACTAGAACCATAGTATCACAGTGCTACCTTCAGGTTAAGAGTTATAGTAAGTTGCCTGGGGGAATTTAGTGCTGACTGCTTAGGAGCATGTTCGATTAGTAGTATCCCTACAGTTGTTCTAAGCAAATAAACTAAATAGTAGGTCGCCTACGACCTTACTGTTCAATTATGATCTATCATTGTCCCAGCAAAACCTTTAGACTATCGCTTAGGTCACCTAGACCTCGTCCTTTTTTTCGTCTAAGTCGAAAGATGTTGTAATCACTACCAGGACCCTCTAGTCAGGTGTAGGCATACGGGGTGTGCCTGTTGATAGCTATATAGACTATTCTAGAAGAGAGTAGTGGTCGCGTTGGGCCGAAGGGGCCAGATACGCCTTTTGAGTGATTAGATTTGTAGATTGTAGCGTAGTATCCCTGGTCGAGGTAGATCGTGTTTCGTACTGCTTCTCGCCATGAATAGCTAAGAGGATGCTAGTTGTACGAACTGCTTACGGAGCTATAAACTCTTTACAGAGCTACGATGCTGCTAATACTTACGAAGCTATGATGCTGTATTACTTATGGAGATACTGAATAGCTTGCGGAGCTATATATTGTATATAAGGACTAAAGTAGAGCCTACGGGGCCATATTGAAGTCTATCCACTTATGGAATTCTTCTACACCGTAGCGGCATTATAGACCCTTCGTAGAGCCTCGTGTGCTCGGGGTGCAGTCACAGGGGAGAAAAAGCCCGAACTCAGTTACAGGAGCCCAGAAGGTTCTGGTATAGTCTCAAGAGACCAGGTATGTTCAATTACAGTTACTTGCAGGGTCTCATGGGTACCAACAAGGGTATATAGACTGATTGGCGCCTATCGGGGCTTATGGGGGCTCAAGTAGAGTATCTCTGTGATGATTGTACCTGCAAGGCTTATGGGGGTCAGGTTAGGTTCTTATGTGTATACTTGCTTTCTAGTGTAGCTTATGAATGTATAGTCATGCAATTTTTGCTCTTATTCGTATAGTGGTTTACTAGATGTAGGTTATGGGTAATAAAGCTTACAGGTTAACTCCTGCCCTTGTTTTTGATTACTTTTAGATCTTTATCCGCTTCTATTAAGCTTTTATTACTGCCTTACATATTTGATATATATTTTACTGATGCCCACGCATGGGGCGCTACATACTTTCTTGCAGGTTTAGACAGACAGGTTTTGGGACCTCCTAGCAGTTATTCAGAGTCAGCAGATTGGCTAGCTCCTTTCATTCGGAGTTGTTAGGTTGTATAGGTTTACCTATCTTTTATTGTAAAGTATTTGGGTAGGCCGAGGCTTTTTCCCAACCAATATTCTCACTCTAAGAGGCTTGCAGACACCAGTTATCAATTAGTTGTTCATATTGTCCATGTGGGGCCTATATTTGTTATGTTTTATATGTTAGCTGTGTGGGGCCTAGTGTAACTTTCAGTTAGCAGCCTTGTCAGCTGTAGGTGATATATAACTGCCTGCTTTTTCTTCTGTTATGACTTACAAAGCCTGGTGGTCTTGTCAGCCGACATAGAACCCCTTTATTGTCTTGTTTGCTGGGTTAGCTGTTTTCTTCTACAGATGTGCTATGTGGCCTTCTCGTCCCGAGGTTGTGTTTACAGTTGAGATATAGCTAGTTGTTTTCTTGATTCTGTATTGCTGGCAGGTACCATAGGTGTGTATGCCCAGCTAGGTCCCAATGTGGCATTAGGTGCTAGTCATGCCCCCCAAGATGAGGCATGGCAACATCGCTTCTTCTAAGCCTAACTTTAATATATACATCTAGATTAGTGATTTTTATTAGTATGAGTAAAATAAATATATAGATCTTGGTATCTAAATTTATTTTTTATTTTTTATTCTACCGAAGAAAATGAGAATTGTAGATGTAAGGGTATAAGGTAGAACTTATATGGGCGTAAATTTGATGCATTTATGTATTTGATTGGAAAAAAGAATAAATACAGAGAAGAGGAAAACAAAAAAAATACATATTTTACTTATTTGTTAGCCTCAACTCTCAAGACTTCTTTGAGTGCATCTATGTGGAATAAAAAAAATAAAAGTCCAAACAATTACCACTCATGAGAAGAAGTTGAGAAGATCAAATTTTCAAAAATTGACCACCCAAAAAATTTTAAAATTATATACTAGTACTAACTCATAAGAGTGATAATTACCTCCCAATTAACAAAATTAATAAATAAAAAAATACAATTATGGAGATTTAGAGTGAAACCAAGGCAATAAAATTGTTATTGCAAAATGAGTATTTCGTATAAATATTGTTATTCTTATATTTAAGTGATTTTTATCTTAAACAACTTTATTCGGGTCTGGATATTTAATTTATCAAAAATTATAGAATAATTTATTTTTCATTTCCGTGCTCTCAATCTTAAAATGTGTTGTTTCTCCGCTTCACTTTCTTGACCCACCATATCTAGTTATCAACACTTGCAAAAAAAGTTAAAAGATATTACTCTTACAGTTAAGTGATTCTTATCTTAAACAACCTCATTCAGGTCTGGATATTCAATTTTATCAAATATTGTAGAATAATTTTTTATTTCCTTGCTTTCAATCCTAAAATCTGTTGTCTCTCCGCTCCACTTTCTTAACCCAGCATATCTAGTTATCTACACCTGCAAAAAAAGTTATAAGATATTACTCTTAACTCTTTTGAATTATGATTTTAGTTACTTCATCTAAATTCATAATTCAATTATATCAAATATTTTCACTTTCCTATTTTTCCCTCCATTCTCCAAACCCTAAAGATTAAAAAAGTATGTATAAGAATAAATAAGAGTACAATTGAATATCTCATATTTTCCTTGCTTAGTAAAAGTATGCAACCAATGAATATAATTACTGTTATTATCAAACATACAAAATAATAATAATAATAATAATAATAATAATATAATAATAATAATAATAATAATAATAATAATAATAATAATAATAATAATTTAAGAGAGCTAGAGAAGAATTACTTATAACTTCTTATTATCAATTTATTTTCCTTCTTTATTTCTTTCCGATCCATGCATATAAGTTATAATTAAATCAAATAAATATCAAAAACTCAAAAGAAGATTATGATGATTGAGAAGAGAAATCAAAAAATACTTTAAAGTTGATATTGTCTTCTCATCTCTCGCAATACTCTATAATAGTAAAGTCTAACTAAACTGTTATAATTCTTGCATCTTTCTTTCAGTTAAATCATCGCAAATCAGTGAATCACATTTACCACAAATTTGAGTGGGGCTTCATAAGGCCACTACATATTTATAAGAATTTAAGTACAACGAGTTTCATGTTCATATTTCTGTCTTTGTAAATTCTCAATGCATTATATAGGTGAATTAATTGTTTCATAATAAAAATTGCAATAAGCGCATAATAATTGCTAAAAGAACATAATATATATATTTAGATCTAACAAACAAAGGAAGTACTAATTCAAAAACATCAACTAACACATATATTGTTTTACCTAAATGACTAATGTCATTATATAATAAATCATATTGAAAACCACAAATGATGATCTTCAAATAATTTTTCACAACTCTTCATCATATTGATATCTTCCGAATGCTACATTTTCGAACAAAAAATGGTATGACCTGAAATAATAATATACATGCGTCAATAAATAAAATATAATATAAAAAATACATGGCAAGCTAACTTCTAAATAAATTTTTCCTTTTCTCAACATTGGCATACTTATCTTGGGTTATACAAATCTGAATTTTTCCAATATGCCCATCAAAATGAGCTGATAAACTAATACTTTTTTAGTATCATCACGTAGGAATTCACATCGAAGGTAGATGGACGTAGTACCTGCTTAAACAACCTAGAGTGAATAAAAACTCATGCATCAATTCTTTTATAAAATCACTTTATATTTTAGGACGATTTTTCCTTGAAATATATACAATTGTAATATTTTTTGAACACCATATGTCCCCCTTCTCATGGACAAAAATAATTCGTACAACAATTTACTATCGCGTGTTAGTTTTCAGCAGCTGAAATATTCACTACAAATTTGTCCATAATTTTCTTTATTAAATTTAATACACCATGCTCCAAAATAGACAGGAGAATACATATAATTGCGTACACATGATGTGGACTAACTGCAATAATTTAAGAAGAATGGCAGAAACATTTAGGAAACGATAAAAAGTTAAATTAATCCCATCTCTACAAGGATTAGGAAAGTTAAATAATCCCACTTCTACAAGGTTTAGGCTTATGCAATAAATTATAAATAACTTACCATACCTATGTCTCAAATGCAATTTCATCTCGTTTTGGCAGCTAAGAGCCCAGCACAATGGCAGTGATCTTCGTCCCGTTTACCAATTATTATTTTTCCGTTATAAAAAATGCCTCTAAAATTTGTCGCGTTCAACCAGTACACCCCCAATAGAGTGATGCCCCTGTCTATATCAGTCGGTCGTTTCCTCTGTTGGGGTTCATCAAGATCAACACCGACGGAAGTTTCATGCCGTATTTAGGGTTAGCGGGATTAGAGGTGTTGCAAGGGATGATAAGGATAGGTGGTTCGGTGGATTTTTGATCGACTCGATATGAAGCAACGTCGAGCCTTCCGGAAGAACTGTGGGTCAAACACGGCGATCTAACCCTAGCAAAAAACTACAACTTAAAGAATATTGTAAATCGAGACTGACCCGAGTGATGCCTTGAGGAAGTTGAGCGTGAGAGACAACGCCGACCGTCACCTTGATCACGTCGGGATAGAGGACAGCCGATCTCTCCCGTCCGAGCTTGAGATATCCATAACGCATACTCTGAAACAAGAAAATAACTGTGCGGATCATCACCTCATGAAAATAGGAAGAATGCAGCAAGTAGACCTGATAATTCTACATCGTCCGCTACAGTCCACGCACCAGTAGCTTCTAGCGGACATGACTCATGTAGCGTATCCTGGCATGTACGGTAGTGTAGTATAGCATAAAAAATAGTATAAAGTTGTAAACATTTATAAATGTTTAAAAGAATATACTGATATTGATGTTTTTATTTATGTTAATTACTGTCCCAATTAGATGATGTTATGATGTTCATATCGTTAATGTAGTCCCATAATTATGAGTGGACTATTACTGCTAAACATAGAATTAGAATGCGATCAGTTTGGTATCGTCTTCATTTTGTTATTTTCCTTTTTGTAGTTATTTATATACTAGTTTCTGGACGTATATCCACATTAAATAATTAAACATAGAGTTGCGATCAGAATAAATTCAAAATGATTGAACTGACATTTTGGTTATCTTAGTTTGCTAATTATGCTTTGATAATGATTAAGTATAAAGCATGACAAGATCATTTAAATAAAATAAAAACAAAAAAATTTTCAACCCTAACGCATAAAAGTGCAAGAATTACATAAAATACAAGTTACCATAATGGACATAAATATAAGCCATGAGCCAAGACTAAATTTAATCTGCAGATTTGAGGCTGCTTCTATCAAGTTTAGGGACATTTTATACAAACCCAAAATGCCAACAACAACAAAACAAGAAGGTAAATCAGAAAATATGTGAAAAATTATCAGAAAGAAGAAGAAAGAGTGTAACAACTTCATATTACCTATTAAAAGGTGTAAAGTATGATTACGACACAAAGCCATATATTTTTCATATTGAGTCTGCTTAATAGTACAGATCTTCACTAGATGATTATGTATAAATACTATTACAACCGGTAGAAGTTTAGAGGATGAAATAATTGGAAGGTGAAAAGATCGTATATAAAATAATAATTAAAAATATATAAAAGTGTAACCTACAATAATTACTGATAGGTGAAATAATTCCCCTCATTTACTCGGTTCAATGAATGATTTTATATATATATATATATATATATATATTATATATATATATATATATATATATATTAGATATTTGATGGTAAAATATGACTATTTAATAATATATTTTGTTATATTTTAATTTACTACAGGAGAAAAATGGTAATCCAACTTTTAAGATAGGGTTTTCCACTTTTAATTAGTATAATATATAATAATAATAATAATAATAATAATAATAATAATAATATTATTTATTTATTTTAACTTTTTACTGTTTGGCTTTCCACTTGTATAGTAATAAATATATTAATATGATATGAGACGATAAAATATTAATATTTAATTATATTTTAATTAAATTTTCATTTAATGAATAGGTAAAATGGTAATCTGACTTTCAACTTAAGGTTTTCCACTTATATAATAATATGATGATTGAAAAATAAAAAAAATTATGCAAAGAAAGTGTGAAATTTTGAAATATATTTTTGTGGCCACTAATGAAGTAGAAGAAGCCAGAAGGTTAAATTTAAAAACGGTGTTGCAGTTGAGGTAATCAACTGGAGATACTTCAAGCATTGAGTCACTTTGTACTTGAAATTTGCGAAAAAATATTGCAAATTGGAAATTAATTTAAATAGAAGTTTGTTCGATATCCTTGTTTCCGAAGTCAAATGAAAGGTGTTGCACTAAAGTCACAAAGCAGTGATTATATAATACGAAAAAATTTCAATGATTTCCTCTCAAGATGACTCTTGGAATTGATAGCTAAGGTAGAAGCAAATGCTATTAAAAACACGTTTATTTTTACAATATAATATATATATTCCATAAAATTAGTCGGAAGTAAAATAATATATCCATGGAATTAATTGAACTAATATATCTGTAGTAATTAGACTCTCACTCTGTTGTTTGTGAATCAATTTTGTTGTATATGAAACATTTGATTTTTCCTTGTGAGTAGCAGTAGCATGTAAGTTGAAGCTAAACTGATAATAAGAATATCCATTTCCGATTTGACTACCAAATTCAACCTCAAGAACAATTTAGGAGAAAGAAAGTTTAGTATAGAAGGAGAAAGAGAGACTTGTACTTTTGAGATCTTTGATTATTCTTGTTATTAAAATGACTTTTAAATTATACCTATGAAAGGAGGGTGGGGGTGCGGGGGGTGGGGGGTGAATTGAGTCTAGTGCAGTTTCTACCTAATTAAAATCTTAACTTAAATTTCCTTTCGACGACAGGAAGAAACTTTAACCTTGTTCCTTTGGACAGTGACTTAAATAATAAAATGTGAAAAGTAAAATAAAAGACAAGGATTTTTACGTGGAAAACCATTCAGACTCGAATGAGTGTAAAAACCACGACCTACTCCCTAGTAGTATTTCAATTTCAACTTCACTAAAACACCGAGCCAAATTTTGGATTACCTTCCACAATCCAAGGACCTACCCCTAAGCCCTTACAAAGTTCCTAACCTGTATAAACTACCCTTAGTTTAAAACAGAAATAACTTTAGAACAAAACAATTCCAAATACTTGAAATACAGAAATAAAACAGACTCTTTTTAAGTTCACAACTTCACCACAAGTTGACTCTAACACCTAGATTGCAACAGACACGGAACAGAACTAGGGAACTGTCTCTAGCACCAGTCAACTCTCTTCAAATTTGAATATCATTGAAAGCTCAGATGCTTTGATATGTTGAAGATTATATGTGAGTGAATGATTCATCTCTAGCTTGAAATCTTCCTTTTATAGACTGCTAGAGTGAACATCTTCTATATCAAGTAGGACAAGGAGTCCTCTTCTTATCAGCTTTGATTTTTCGCTTCTAGTAGGACAAGGAGGCCACATCTTATCAGCTTTGATTATTCGCTTCTGGTAGGACAAGGAGGCCACATCTTATCCGAAGATCTTTAGACTTCTTTTTTGAATTCTACAGCCTTTTACACGATATCACCAAATATTTTCTTTCTTTATCAGAAAATATTTCTTTTCTTATCAACAGTAATTTCTTTCCTTGTAGAGTTCTTGTTAAATTCAACCTCTTTTTAGAGCTGAATCAACTCACAATATGGAATAATTAATATAAAGTTAATTAGCAGTAATTTCATCATGTCAGAGATTATTTTATTTTCTAGGAAACTATTTATTTTTATTCCTTAAAAATTGACTGAGCACATTTTATTTTTCATTAAAATCATTTCCAATAAATTCTCCCTTTTTGATGATGACAAACAAAATGTGCTTCCTCCCTTGTTACCAGACCTGACAAAACTAGCAAACTAACAAATAGGAAATTGATTTAAATAGAAGTTTGCTCGATATCTTCATTTCCAAAGTCAAATGAAAGGTGTTGCACCAAAGTCACAAAACAGGGATTATATAGTACGAAAAAATTTCAATGATTTCCTCTCAAGATGACTCTTGGAATTGATAGCTAAGGGATAAGCAAACACTATTAGAAACACTTGTATTTTTACGACATAATATATATATTCCATGAAATTAGTCGGAAGTAAAATAATATATCCATGGATAGTCGAACTAATATATGTGTAGCAATTAGACTCTCCCTCTGTTGTTTGTGAATCAATTTTGTTGCATATGAAAACCTTTGATATTTCCTTGTGAGTAGCAATAGCATGTAAAGTTGAAGTTAAAGTGATAATAAGAATATCCATCTCCGAATTGACCTCAAGAACAATTTTGGAGAAAGAAAGTTTGGTGGAGAAGGAGAAAGAGAGACTTGATACTTTTGAGATATTTGATTATTCTTCATGTGGTTGAGATTCATCAAGTCTTTCTCAATTTGCAGGACCTAAGGTGAGAACTATCTAGGTATGACAGGCTTTCAGATCTTCACGGGGGATTAACTCCTGCTGGTGGCAAGAAACGCGATGCTATTTTAAACATCTCTAGTTTTGATTCATTGTCCAATCACAAGGTTGCGACAAGTAGCAAATGAGCATCAGCAACCAGCAGTAGAGGTAACAAGCCACCAGTCCCAGTTGCACCAAATAGAAATGAATCAGAAGGCTGCATCTTTATTGATGCAGAAGAATATGAGTTCACTGTTTATTCTGTCGTGCCAATGATTGTGCAAATACAGAAGAGTAAATGATAGAGGAAATTGATAGGTTATACCCGAAGATAGAGATGAAGATGTAGAAGAGTTGTCAATTGTGGACATAGTCACTGCTTGTAAAAAGAACTGACTTGTAGTTGCAGAGTATATCAATGACATCTATGTTTACTACAACAAGTCTGAGAATTTTGATTGCGTCCTTTCAAGCTTATTGGCTTGTACCGAAAGTCCAACACTTCTATTATCGACTACACTGCCAAATGGCACCTATGAACCATGGCTCTAGGATGCCTAAAAAGCATACAAATGATGCAGCTATGTGTTTTATTTGTTTATTTGATACATTGCTAGTATTTCTCGCTATCAAGTTTTTAACATCTAATTTTTTTCTTTTTTTGGTAAGAACTAAATGCTACTTTATTGACCTACATGTCTTCCTAAATAGTGATGTCGCTAATCACCTCCGGGATACCTTTGGGGGTTGCCTGGGCATCAGAATCAATAGGAATTCCATTAGCAGTCTGTTGGTGGATTGGTGGAACACTAAAGCCAACAACGCTGTCTACCAGGCGGTCATTCATATTACCCCAATGGTTATTTGTTGTGAAGTTTGAAAATACAGATGCGCCTGCAAATATGGAGATAAAGAAAAATGTGGAAGAGGGTGATGGAAAATCATTCATGGTGGAACATTAAATTGGTCTCAGCATAACATTCCCTAATTGCAATCTGGGAAACTCATGGAAGAAGATGTGCAACAAAGCTGAAAGACTAAAATCACTTACAAAGTGGAACATTACTTTGTGGGAAAAACCTCCGGAAAACTTTGTAAAGCTCAATAGTGATGGGAAATATACTCAAAATAGGGCAAGCATTGGGGGGGGGGGGGGTTGTTGGAGATCACACGGGGAGATTAATCATGGATTTTTCTTGTCACGCCCCGTCTGGGGAGGCATGACTGGCACCTGGTGCCCTACTAAGACCTAGACTACTAGATTAACTGAGCCTAAGCACTTCTGGTGCCAGGCTGGCTCTAATTCTGGATTCAAGAAAATGACGGGCTATATAACGACTGTAAATACAGCCTCTGGCCGACAAGGCCTATAGCCACCTGTAGGAAAATAACAGCTAACCAGAACAACTGAACATACAGGAACCTATGCGGGCCGACAAGGCCACCATGCTTACTAGTTCATCTGAGAAATGAAAACAAGTACCAAACTACTATGTGATCGACAAGGTCACCACTACCAACTGAATAAGGCCCCACATGGCCGCTCTATACAACTAAAACACACAAATGGCCCCACACAGACTACACAGCTAACCACAGGGAATATATACAATCTGCAAGCCTCTAAGAATAGCAAGATGGTTAGGACAGGGCCTCGGCATACCCATACTATACAAATAAATGGGAAGTCAATCTTTGTCTTTTGAGCTCTGGATGAAAGGAGCTGAAGGCGCTGTACGCTGGCTAGAAATACGAGGGATCTGCTCCTCGTCTATGAGTACCTGCAGGCAAGTAATGCAGCGCCCCAAAATGGGCTTTAGTACCACTGGTATTGAGTATGCAAAGCAATAACTGAAAATAGTTGAAAGCAAACAATAATACTGATAGATACTGAAGTAATAGGAGACGGGCTGAGACTGACTGAAAAGAGCGTAACTTTACTGAAGAGAGTAAGAGTCATACCTGATAACATGGCGGTCTACTTTCTATTTATTAATAACTAACACAACATAGCATACAAGAACCTTACCAGCCCCCATAAGCCGTAAGGTACCAACCAGCACACAATCTATATACCCCTACCCAGGTCATACCATCCACCTAGTAACTATGAGCATCCTGCTGGCCCCCTGGGTATGCAACTTGGGCTCGCTGGGCCCCTGACTATAGCTGTATCTGAGTCCGGAGGACTCCTGAAATCTGAAATCTAAAATCTGTAATCTGAAATCTGAAATCTCCACTCGGGCGCAAGCGCTCGACAGGGGGTGTGGTATAGTGCTGATCAGCCTGCTATGGGGAATCTTCATCCCATCTTCGTCCGTTGGCGGACGGCATGACACTCTGTAGAGCGACGTATCCTCACCCTCTGGTGGGCGAGTCGACACAACTATTAACCCTAGGGCGGTCAAGGATGCTCTAAGGGTGCCCAACACAGAACAATCATGTATTCACAGATAGTAATAGGCATATGTAATATATATACTGGATCTGATAATAATATTTATGTTCTAGTATTCTATTCTGAATCTCATATTGAAATGTACTGAATCTGATACTGAAATATACTGAATCTGTGATAATATTTTTGGAATATTATGCTGGGACTTATACTGTTTTATATTTCTAACATGCTTACTAAATTTCATACTGAACATAATATACAACTTCTGAAACACTCTACTGAAATTCATACTATTTTTCTATACTAGAACTACTAGCTTGCCGAAAGACACCGGCTTTACATACCTCAACTGCCGACTTTTTGATTAACTGGCGTAGCTCGGCTAGTATTCAGCTATTTCTCCCAACTGTATTCATACTCACGAAAGAATAGAATTAATTATACTATTATTTTGGAGAGAAACCATACTTATGAATATATTTACTGCCTATTCTTCGACTTATCGAAGAACGGCCGAAAACTCACAATTTCTTGGGAGTCTAGAAGGGAGAAATACTCACTTTAATGTCGGAAGTATATTAACACTAGTTTGGAGCAATTCACCGGCCGAATTTCGTGAAACTAACTCCGCAGGAATGCTCCTCACAGCTTTATACTTCGCTACCCGAAGTTAATTCGAGTTTGGACTGCGTTTGACGGTGTAAACGGAAGGAAATTTAATCAAACCCTGTTCCCCTCTGTTTCTATTCGTTTACTAGAAATTATATAGAGGGAAAATGATTTAAAACGAAGTGGGAGCCTTATATACTTGGGGCCTTTAAGTCGAATGCGATTTATAAGTCGCATTTGCCTTGCGACGCTCCGACTTGGTGCTTGTCCGGTCTCTCCCCGGGCCCTTTTCTCACACGTATGGCATTCTAAAACTCTTAACCAACGTGCGAATAGGCCAACTAAGTGTCAAGAACTTACTGGGTGTAACATTTCTTCTCTAGTAGCAACCTCATAGAGGCTCAGGCTGCCAGATTTGGAACTTTTGGTACTTGACTCATGGTTTCCACAATTGTATAATTGGAAATGGACTCCTTGACTACTGCAAATATGCTTGAGACAGGCTTTACTTCTAACTTAAAGCTCAGGCAAACCATTGAAGATATTCTCTCCGCCATGGAACAACTCAATTGCCAGGTCATATATTGCTACAGGGAAGCCAATCAAGTTGCCGATGGTCTGGCCAAAAATGCTATTTAGTTAGATGATGAATGTTTGTACTCTCGTTGGAATGAAAGTGTGGCAGTGCCAGCACGCAAAAGAGGCCTGTAGATTCAAAAAAACTCAACTTACAAAAAATAAAAAAACTTTGTCATACCTAATTCTAATACTAGGTACCTGCATATTGTCAAGATGATAGGGACCTATTGTGTAGAGATAGTTCTAGATACCAAAAAGAATCTAGACTATTCTACCCTCTAGTACGAATTTCTAAGTGTTTAGAATCTCTAGACTTTTCTTAAATACAAAGATATTACTCCATAACCTCTTAGAAACTCTTCTAAATATATATCTATGATGTTTATTGTTATACCCTGTAAGATTCCCGACACCTAGATGGCCTATTCGCACGTTGGTTAAGCATATTTGAAAGCCATACGTGCTAGAGAAAGGCCCGGGAAAGGATCGGACGGGTAACCTGTCGAACCATCGCGGAAGGAGCCAAGGCAGAGCCCCTCCGCGATGGCAACGTGTCACGGAGTTGGAGCCTCCGCGTTGGCTCCATGACACGTTGGCCCTGTCCAGGCTCAAGTATATAAAGCCCTACTTCGGTTTATTTCCATTTAAAACATATGAAATTTCCATAAAACGTAGAGGAACAGAGGAGAACGAAGAGGGTAAATATATTTTCGTCCGATTACGCTGCCAAACATAGCCCAAACCCAAATTAACCTTAGATACCGAGGTATTTAGCAGCAGAGAGCATTCCTACAAATTTAGTTTCGCGAAATACGGCCGACGAATCGTCGAGCTATCAGACTAAGGTAAGTGGAATTGCTCCAAACTAGTGTCTATGTGTTCCTAGCTGTGAAGTGAATACTTCTCCCTTCTGGACTTCTGAAAAATAGCAAGTTTTCGATTGTCTTTCGATAAGCCTAACTTTAGGCTATAAATATATCGAAAGTGACGCCATCCTTCAGAATAGTATTGTATTTAGTATTAATTGACGTGTTTATGAATGCAGTTGGGGAGATTTAGCTGGAATACTGATCGAGCCTCGTCCGACAGCCAGATAAATCGAGGTTAAGGTATGTAAAGTTGTTCTTCGGCAAGTTAGTAAGTATTAGCTTTGTGAATCATAGTAAACTCCGTATTTGAAACTCGCGGAGTTGAATTTTGAGAATTGAATAAGTTTAGTAAATTCTGGCTTGCGTTGCCGTATCGTATTTTAGTCCGAAGGATAGAAAAGCATGCACCATAGGGCGAGTTAGCATTCCAGATTCAGTATAGCTTATTGTATGATTAGCAAGCATGTTATAGAATAAAAGGAAACAGATTTTCAGGATATAACCTAGTAAAGTAAAATCAGATAGCCAGGCAGTTTTAGGGCTACAGATTAGCCATTCAAACAGACGAGATATTGGCTACAGATTAGCCGTTCAGACAGATAGTACCTTGGCGACAGATTAGCCAACAGTTAAAGAAAGATCTCAGAATCAGTATAATCAGTAAAAAATCAGTTTAGTACAGAAATAGATCAGAATAAGAAATCAGATTACAAATAGTCTTTTTCAGTGATACATGCTTGCTATCTATATGTGCTATTTGTTTGTTGAGACTTGATGTGGCATGAGGGCACCCTATTGAGCGTCCTCGCCGCCCCTGGGTTGGTAATCGTGTCGCCCACTGAGCGGGTGGGTTTTACATCACTCCAAGGAGTGGCATGCCGTCCCCAGCTTGGACAAAGGTGGGATGCAACTTTCCCCACTGCAGTTTGATCAGCATTACAGGTGCAGCTCCGGTTTTAGATAGCCCTGTTGAGTTTTGTGTCCAGGGAACCAGAACCTATCTGTTACTGTCTGTACATTCAGTTATTACAGGTGTAGCTCCGGTTTCAGGTAGCCCCGTTGAGTTGTGTCCGGGGATCCAGACCCTATCTGTTACTGTCTATACAGGAGTCCTCCGGACCCAGACACGGTTGCTTATATCGGAGGCTATGGCCCGAGCCGGAGACCTAGGGGGCCGGTAGAGGAGCTCCGAAGTGAGCAGATGAGTGGAGTGACTTATTTTTGGCTGATTTTGGCGCGGGTAGGGGTATATAGATTGTTTTCTTGCTTGGCGCCATCCGGCTTATAGGGGTTGGTAATGGCTCTTGCTTGAATATCTATTTATGTGTTATATACTAGTTACTAGACAGCAGGCTGTCGCGTTTACAGGTACGCCTCCGCCTTATCAGTACAGGAAGCATGTTTCAGTTCTTATCAGTTTCTTCAGATACAGTTATCTCCTGCCATACAGTTTTGCTAGATATGCTATCTATATTCAGTTGTTTCAGTTATATTATTTCATTTGCTTTACATACTCAGTACCAGTGGTACTGACGCCCAGTGGGGCACTGCATTACTTGCCTGTAGGTACTCAAAGACGAGGAGGCGATCCCTCGTGATTCCAGTCAGCTATTGAGTCGTAGACTCCTGTTATCCGGAGTCTGATATCCAAAGGTGTAGCTCTTTTCCTTTTGACGTACAGTTTGGGTAGGTCGGGGCCCTGTCCCGATCATTTCTATTATCACTCATAGAGGCTTGCAGTCTGTATATATTTCTCCCTATGGTCAGCTGAGCCGGTCGTGTGAGGCCGTGCTGTTTGTTATAGCTGTTTAGCATTTCAGTTTATGTTGGCCGTGTGAGGCCTTAGTTTGACAAGTAGTGGTGACCTTGTCGGTCACGTAGCCTTACAGTAGTCTTGTGTTGAGTTACAGATAACTAGACAGCATGGTGGCCTTGTCGACCCACATAGGCTCCCTTATATTGAGATGTTTCTGGTTAGCTGTTGTTACAGGTAAGATAGAAAAGCATGCGCCAAAGGGAGAGTTAGCATTCCAGATTCAGTATAGCTTATTGTATGATTAGCAAGCATGTTATAGAATAAAAGGAAACTGATTTTCAGGATATAACCTAGTAAAGTAAAATCAGATAGACAGGCAGTTTCAAGGCTACAGATTAGCCATTCAAACAGACGAGATATTGGCTACAGATTAGCCATTCAGACAGATAGTACCCTGGCGATAGATTAGCCAACAGTTAAACAAAGATCTCAGAATCAGTATAATCAGTAAAGAATCAGTTTAGTACAGAAACAGATCAGAATAAGAAATCAGATTACAGATAGTCTTTTTTAGTGATACATGCTTGCTATCTATATGTGCTATTTGTTTGTTGAGACTTGATGTGGCATGAGGGCACCCTATTGAGCGTCCTCGCCACCCCTGGGTTGGTAATCGTGTCGCCTACTGAGCGGGTGGGTTTTACGTCACTCCAAGGAGTGGCATGCCGTCCCCAGCTTGGACGAAGGTGGGATGCAGCTTTCCCCACAATAGTCTGATCAGCATTACAGGTGCAGCTCCGGTTTCAGATAGCCCTATTGAGTTTTGTTTCCAGGGAACCAGACCCTATCTGTTACTGTCTGTACATTCAGTTATTACAGGTGTAGCTCCGGTTTCAGGTAGCCCCGTTGAGTTGTGTCCTGGGATCCAGACCCTATCTATTACTGTCTATACAGGAGTCCTCCGGACCCAGACACGGATGCTTATATCGGAGGCTATGGCCCGAGCCGGAGACCCAGGGGACCGGTAGAGGAGCTCCGAAGTGAGCAGATGAGTGGAGTGACTTATATTTGGCTGGTTTTGACCCGGGTAGGGGTATATAGATTGTTTGCTTGCTTGGCGCCATCCGACTTATGGGGGTTGGTATTGGCTCTTGCTTGAATATCTATTTATGTGTTATATACTAGTTACTAGACAGCATGGTGGCCTTGTCGGCCCGCATAGGCTCCCTTATATTGAGATGTTTCTGGTTAGCTGTTGTTACAGGTACAGGTGGCTATAGGCCCAGTTGGCCGGAGGCTGTGTTTACTGCCCTTATATAGCCCTTTGTTTCCAGAAATCTGAGTTAGAGCTAGCCAGGCACCAGATGTGCTCAGGCTAAGTAGTCTAGCAGTTCAGGTCTTAGTAGGGCACCAAGTGCCAGTCATATCCCCCAAGGCGGGGCGTCACAAACTTGGTATCAGAGCAGGTCGTGTCGCAGGGAGTCTTTAAGCCGTGCTAAGTAGAGTCTTGTTTATGAATGTGTTGTGCACCACATACTATAGGCAGGAGGCTACGAGGCATGATAGGATGGTTACTCTTCTCTCATACTCAGTCATGCCATAGCACAGTACAGTATAGGGTTGAGTCCCTAAAACTTATCGTATTCTTTGTCTATAGATAAGAATGGCAGATCAGCGACATCCTGCCACAGGCAGGAGATTAGACACAGCAGCAGGAGAAGGCACCAGCCGGATGCCTCAGCTTCAGTCAGAGTCAGCCCGATCTGAGGGCGATATAGAGGCTTCATCACAGCCCTCTCAGCAGTCCCCCTCACATCAGGAGCCGTTGGGCACTACACCGCCCCTGATAGCTCCTGTGCTTTTGCCATCAGATCAGGAGGTTCGTAGCACTGTAGTGATGTTCGCACAGATGATGGCCACACAATGCCAGTCAGTGCCACCTGGGGCAGCAGAGCCTTCAGGTGGGTCAGGTAGTTCCAAGGTCAGGGAGTTTTTGGCACTGGGTCCCCCACAGTTCACAGGATCAAATCAGGCAGAGGACCCTCAGGACTTTCTAGATCAGATGCAGAGGATATTCCGAGTTATGCATGTGACCCCTTCAGAGTCTGTTGAGCTGGCAGTGTTCCGGTTATGGGATATAACTATATTGTGGTACGAGAGTTGGGAAAGGTCCCGAGGGAGAGATGTTTCCCCTCCGACCTGGACCAGCTTCTCGGAGGCCTTTCTGGACCGTTACTTGCCACGAGAGATCCGACAGGCTCGGATGGACCAGTTTCTGCATCTAGAGCAGGGGGCGAGGAGTGTGCCCGAGTATGCTCTACAGTTTGACTCCTTAGCCCATTATGCTCCAGCATTTGTTGATACTATGCCAGCTAGAGTTCACAAATTTATTATGGGTCTGAACCCGGAGTATACTGAGGCATGTATGACGGCGACGTTGCGAGAGGATATGGACATTGCCCGAGTACAGGCTTTTGCTCAGACCATAGAGGGTCTTAGACAGCGGCAGCAGAGTAGTAGACAGACCAGTCAGGAACAGCACCACAGAGATAGACCAGATGACATACAAAGGGAAACTCAGAGAGGACCCAGGCCATGACTATCTGATAGACCACCTAGACCCCCACCTCCACCACAGCAGCAGCAGCGAGGTATATCTGCTCGTCGAGGGCAATCAGAGCCCAGTGGCAGTTCCAGAACAGTAGAGTCCCTGCAGCAGAGAAGCGGAGAGCAGAGCAGATTTGCACCCTCATCCTGCCCTAATTGCGGCCGACCTCACGCCGGAGCTTGTAGATATGGCTCCACTGGGTGTTATATTTGCAGACAGGAGGGGCATCAGATGAGAGATTGTCCGACCAGAGGTCAGGGGAGTAAAGGTAGTCAGGACAGGGGATCCGCAGGGCTACGAGCTCCAGCACCCTCAGCGGAGTGTGGGCCTTCAGGTTCAGTAGGTAGAGGCCGAGGTAGATCAGGAGCTTCCAGTTCAGGTACGGGCTCAAGTCGTACTTATGCATTACCAGGGAGATATGATTCAGAGGCGTCTCCAAATGTAGTGACAGGTATGATGACTATCTGTTCATGCCCTTCTTATGTACTGATTGATCCAGGATCCACTCTGTCATATATTACTCCATTTGTGGCACGAAAGTTCAATATTGCACCAGAATTATTACAGCAGCCCTTTTCAGTATCCACGCCCGTCGGTGACTCTATTATAGCTAGTAAAATTTACCGAGGGTGTACAATAGAGGTTGTTGACCGCCAGACTACGGTAGATCTGGTAGAGCTAGAAATGACAAACTTCGATGCCATAATGGGTATGGATTGGCTGGTGCCGTGCTTTGCCAATGTTGAATGTTGGACCAAGACGGTCCGATTCCACTTTCCAGGAGAAGCAGTGCGGGAGTGGAAGGGCAGCACCGCTACGCCAAAAGGTAGGTTTATTTCCTACCTTCAAGCGAGGAAATTGATATCTAAGGGATGTATTTACCATCTGGTCAGAGTTTAGGATGTTCGGGCAGAATCTCCGACGCTCCAGTCTGTTCCGGTGGTGAACGAGTTCCCTGATGTGTTTCCAGATTAGTTACCTGGTATTCCCCCAGAAAGGGAAATAGATTTCGCTATTGATTTATTGCTAGGCACTCAGCCTATATCAATTCCTCCTTATTGTATGGCTCCTGTAGAACTCAAAGAGTTGAAGGAGCAGTTGAAAGATTTGCTCGATAAAGGTTTCATCAGGCCGAGTACTTTGCCATGGGGTGCGCGGTTCTATTTGTGAGGAAGAAAGATGGCTCGCTCCGTATGTGCATAGATTATCGGCAATTGAACAAAGTTACAGTAAAGAACAAGTACTTGCTCCCCAGAACAGATGATTTATTTGATCAGTTACAGGGAGCCAGATACTTCTCTAAGATTGACTTGCGGTCCAGATATCATCAGGTTCGGGTACGTGAAAGAGATATTCCTAAAACGGCGTTCAGGACCCGATATGGACACTTTGAATTCCTAGTGATGTCCTTCGGGTTGACGAATGCTCCAGCATTATTCATGGACCTGATGAATAGTATTTTCAGACCATATCTAGACTTGTTCGTAATAGTACTTATTGATGACATTCTGGTGTATTCTCGCTCTGAAGCAGATCACCGGACTCATTTGCGGGCAATGCTCCAGATTCTCAGGGACCGCCAGTTATATGCCAAGTTCTCCAAGTGCGAATTCTGGCTTAACTCAGTAGCTTTCCTAGGGCATATTGTGTCAAATGCTGGTATACAGGTTGATAAGCAGAAAATAGAAGCAGTCAAATCATGGCCTAGGCCTACCACTCCGACTGAAGTCTGTAGCTTTCTGGGATTAGTAGGGTATTACAGGAGGTTTGTCGAGGGATTCTCTACTATAGCGGCACCTCTGACTAAACTGACACAAAAGGCAGCGAAGTTTCAGTGGACAGAGGCATGCGAGCAGAGCTTTCAGGAACTGAAAGACAGATTAACCTCCGCCCCAGTGTTAGCATTGTCGGAAGGTACAAAGGGTTATTCAGTGTATTACGACGCATCAGGCGTTGGGTTGGGTTGTGTGTTGATGCAGCATGGTAAAGTGATTGTATATGCTTCCAGACAACTGAGGAAACACGAAAAGAATTACCCTACCCACGACCTGGAGTTAGCCGCAGTGATCCACGCCTTGAAAATGTGGAGACATTACCTGTATGGCGTCCATGTTGATATTTTTACAGATCACAAGAGCCTACAATATATCTTCACTCAGAGGGAGTTGAATCTGCGGCAACGTCGCTGGTTGGAGCTGTTAAAGGATTATGAAGTGAATATTCTGTACCATCCGGGGAAAGCCAATGTTGTAGCAGATGCTGTTGTAAGTCCATGGGGAGTTTGGCGTATTTGCAGCCCGAGCAGCGGGAATTGACCAGGGAGATACATCAGTTAGCTAGCCTAGCTGTTCGTGTAGCAGAAGCAGAGGACAGTAGAGCGGTAATTCAGAACACTGTCGTGTCATCATTAGTTGCGGAGGTGAAAGAACGACAATATGAGGATCCTGACCTAATCCAGCTTAAAGATTATATTATGCTAGGGAAGGCACCAGAATTCTGGGTAACAGATGATGGAGTGTTGCGTTTTAAAGACCGTTTATGTGTTCCCAATGTTTCAGGCCTCCGCCAGCAGATCATGAACGAGGTACATTGCGCCCGCTATTCCCTCCACCCTGGCGCGACAAAAATGTACCATGATATCAAAGAAAACTACTGGTGGAAAGGTATGAAAAGAGAAATTGCCGAATTTGTAGCCCGGTGTCCTAACTGCCAACAGGTGAAAGAAGAACATCAGAAACCAGGCGGCTTGACTCAGGACATAGCTGTGCCTCTCTAGAAATGGGAAGTCGTGAATATGGATTTTGTAATAGGATTACCCCGTACTAGACACAGACATGACTCTATATGGGTGATAGTTGACAGATTGACAAAATCAGCTCATTTCCTGCCAGTGAGAACTACCTTCTCGGCCGAAGATTATGCGGAGTTGTATATCCGAGAAATTGTTAGCTTGCACGGAGTACCAGTATCCATTATTTCAGATAGAGGAGCACAGTTTACAGCTAGATTTTGGCAGTCGTTTCAGAGAGGTCTGGGAACGCAGATTAATTTGAGCACAGCATTCCACCCTCAGACAGATGGATAGGCTGAACGCACAATTCAAACGCTCGAAGATATGTTGCGAGCGTGTGTGCTAGATTTCGGTGGTAGCTGGGATGAACATTTGCCCCTAATTGAGTTTGCTTATAATAATAGCTATCACTCAGCCATTCAGATGACGCCTTTTGAGGCTTTATACGGGCGAAAATGCAGATCGCCGGTTGGCTGGTTTGAAATAGGAGAATCGGCGTTGGTTGGGCCAGACATTGTTCAGCAGTCAGAGGAAAAGGTAAAGCTTATACGAGAACGTTTACTGACTGCACAGAGCCGCCAGAAATCATATGCAGATGTGCGGCGTAGAGACCTGGAGTTTGATGTGAATGACTGGGTATTTTTAAAAGTATCTCCGATGAAAGGGGTGATGAGATTCAGCAAGAAAGGTAAGCTCAGTCCGAGATTTGTTGGGCCTTATCAGATTCGTCGAAGGATAGGCCGAGTAGCATATGAGCTGAACTTGCCTCCAGAATTAGAATCCGTTCATCCAGTCTTTCATGTGTCTATGCTGAGGAAATGCATAGGAGACCCATCCAGAGGAGTCCCGGTCCAGGATATCCAGGTTATGGAAGAGCTGGCCTATGAAGAGGTTCCAGTAGCCATCCTAGACAGACAGATTCGTAGATTGAGAACTAAGGATATTGCGTCCGTCAAGGTGTTGTGGCGTAACAGGAACCAAGAGGAAATGACATGGGAGGCTGAGGAAGATATGAAAGCTAGATATCCTCACTTATTCCAGGCCTAGTCAGGCAACAGGTATGTCCGTATTATTACTTACGCAGTACCTTATGGTCATGTATGTATAAATGAGAAAGATTGATGTTTAGTTGTCAAGTGAATCTTAAAAATATTGTGTGCAGTACCTGTATTGGACTTTTCTGTGTTTCAGGTTTTTGGTATAGTCCATATTACAGGGGAAACTCTGCCGAAATTTTTTTCTAGAAACAAGTTGAGTGAGTTGAGAAGTTCTCTAGATAGAAGTTTACATTCGAGGACGAATGTTCTTAAGGGGGGAGAATGTTATACCCCGTAAGATTCCTGACACCTAGATGGCCTATTCGCACGTTGGTTAAGCATATTTGAAAGCCATACGTGCTAGAGAAAGTCCCGAGAAAGGATCGGACGGGTAACCTGTCCAACCATCGCGGAAGGAGCCGAGGCAGAGCCCCTCCGCGATGGCAACATGTCACGGAGGTGGAGACTCCGCGTTGGCTCCGTGACACGTTGGCCCTGTCCAGGCTCAAGTATATAAAGCCCCACTTCAGTTTATTTCCATTTAAAACATATGAAATTTCCAGAAAATGTAGAGGAACAGAGGAGAACGAAGAGGGTAAATATATTTTCGTCCGATTACGCTGCCAAACATAGCCCAAACCAAAATTAACCTCAGATACCGAGGTATTTAGTAGTAGAGAGCATTCCTATGGATTTAGTTTCGCGAAATACGGCCGACGAATCGTCTAGCTACCGGACTAAGGTAAGTGGAATTGCTCCAAACTAGTGTCTATGTGTTCCTAGCTGTGAAGTGAATACTTCTCCCTTCTGGACTTCTGAAAAATAGCAAGTTTTCGACTGTCTTTCGATAAGCCTAAGTTTAGGATATAATTATATCGAAAGTGATGTCGTCCTTCAGAATAGTGTTGTATTTAGTACTAATTGACGTGTTTATGAATGCAGTTGGGGAGATTTAGCTGGAATACTAACCGAGCCTCATCCGACAGTCGGATAACTCGAGGTTAAGGTATGTAAAGTTGTTCTTCGGCAAGTTAGTAAGTCTTAGCTTTGTGAATCATAGTAAACTCCATATTTGAAACTCGCGGAGTTGAATATTGAGAATTGAATAAGTTTAGTAAATTCTGGCTTGCGTTGTCGTATCGTATTTTAGTTCGAAAGATAGAAAAGCATGCCCCAAAGGACGAGTTAGCATTCAAGATTCAGTATAGCTTATTGTATGATTAGCAAGCATATCATAGAATAAAAGGAAACAGATTTTCAGGATATAACCTAGTAAAGTAAAATAAGATAGACAGGCAGTTCCAGGGCTACAGATTAGCCATTCAAACAGACGAGATATTGGCTACATATTAGCCATTCAGACAGATAGTACCCTGGCGACAGATTAGCCAACAGTTAAAGAAAGATCTCAGAATTAGTATAATCAGTAAAGAATCAGTTTAGTACAGAAACAGATCAGAATAAGAAATCAGATTACAGATAGTCTTTTTCAGTGATACATGCTTGCTATCTATATGTGCTATTTGTTTGTTGAGACTTGATGTGGCATGAGGGCACCCTATTGAGCGTCCTCGCCGCCCCTGGGTTGGTAATCGTGTCGCCCACTGAGCGGGTGGGTTTTACGTCACTCCAAGGAGTGGCATGCCGTCCCCAGCTTGGATGAAGGTGGGATGCAGCTTTCCCCACAGCAGTCTGATCAGCATTACAGGTGCAGCTCCGGTTTCAGATAGCCCTGTTGAGTTTTGTGTCCAGGGAACCAGACCCTATCTGTTACTGTCTGTACATTCAGTTATTACAGGTGTAGCTCCGGTTTCAGGTAGCCTCATTGAGTTGTGTTCGGGGATCCAGACCCTATCTGTTACTGTCTACACAGGAGTCCTCCGGACCCAGACACGGTTGCTTATATCGGAGGCTATGGCCCGAGCCGGAGACCCAGAGGGCCGGTAGAGGAGCTCCGAAGTGAGCAGATGAGTGGAGTGACTTATTTTTGGCTGGTTTTGACCCGGGTAGGGGTATATAGATTGTTTGCTTGCTTGGCGCCATCCGGATTATGGGGGTTGGTATTGGCTCTTGCTTGAATATCTATTTATGTGTTATATACTAGTTACTAGACAGCATGGTGGCCTTGTCGGCCCGCATAGGCTCTCTTATATTGAGATGTTTCTGGTTAGCTGTTGTTACAGGTACAGGTGGCTATAGGCCCAGTTGGCCAGAGGCTGTGTTTACAGCTGTTATATAGCCCTTTGTTTCCAGAAATCTGAGTTAGAGCCAGCCAGGCACCAGATGTGCTCAGGCTCAGTAGTCTAGCAGTTCAGGTCCTAGTAGGGCACCAGGTGCCAGTCATACCCTCCAAGGCGGGGCGTGACAAACTTGAAATGAAATTCAAAAGTCAACGTATGACTATGACTCTGATACCATGTAGAGAATAGTAGAAAAATACAAATCCAGAAACCTTCTGCTAGCTCAAGATCGTTATCTAAGATCGGAAGATTCAACTAAAGAAGAAGAAGCTATGAAAGTAAAATGAGAATTTTGAGTGGAGAACGTGTTATAGAAGAAAACTCTCTTGAATTGTCTTGATTTTTAGTTGGTTACAAATGACTAAGGTCACCCCTATTTATACTTGTGTAGGGATGATTCTAGATTTAAAAAAAATATAGATTATTCTACCCCCTATTACAAATATCCAAGTGTTTAAAATTTCTAGACTTTTCTTGAATACAAAAAATATCAAAGATATTACTCCATAACTTTCTAGAAACTCTTCTAAATATCTATGATGTTCATTTTATCAAAAAATAACTTTAATTTTTCACAAAAATTATGCGGATAATTATTGTCCTTGCGACACCGTGAAAGGTGAAGCTGCTCTTTTGTGTACTCGTAAGCCTAGAAATACGGACCATGATATTGTGCATCTCTGAGGATGGTAACGGTTAACCCTTAGTTATGCCTATCCAACCTTCATTATATTATTTTGCATGTGACTTCTATTGGTCCCTTGAGACTAATTGCTTGATTTAGAAAAAATAACACTTGTAATAATCTTATGTGACACATAAGATTTACTATGTAGGACTTCTTTTATGACGGTTGTTTATGGGCTAATGTGCATACATCTCAACTAATTTCATTGAATATTGATCATCTACCAACAACAACACGTACCAGATAATTGTATCCACTAAGGTTTAGTTTCATTCGACCATAATGCAAAATGATCAAGTATGATATAGATTTCTGCAGTTGGGAATAATAAAACATTTAATGTGACAGGACAAAAGTTCAATATTTCTGAACTAAAGATGTTTCAATTCAACGGAATCTAGCAAATCAGACTGAAAAACTGCTAGTCTCCTTGAGTTTATCTCAACATGTCGAACATCTAGTCTAGAAGAGTTCGATCCAGAAGATAGAAAAATCAAATAATCAATGCAGTTAGAAAATACCTCTTTATTTTAAATCACATTCAAATTTTCCTTCATCTCAAATGAAAGTGATTACAAATCATTGGATAAAGGAGAATGCACAAATCATAAGCATCAAGTAGTTGCAACGAGATAAATGTTGTACTATCCAGTCAAATAATTTACTGGCCCAATTTCCTGCAGTAATTTCTAAAAGAACTATCAACGTTAAAGAAAATAAACTTGAGATGTTCATAGATTGTACACTTGAAATTTGTATAATGCAAATTTTATTTTATCTCAGAGTATACACATCATTGTAGCTATCATGTTAGAACGTTACTATTTTGAGAAATCATGGAGCCACTAAAAAAATTTCAGATCATATATATAAAATGGTGCTTTTGGTCAGAAAGCAACAACTAACAATATGCCTAGCATGCACATTCACGTGATGCATGGATGATATTTAAGAAAGATAATCATTAGAACACAAGTTTCCAGATAATCTTAGGTACTACATATATATATATATATATATATATATATATATATATAT
The DNA here is from genome assembly GCA_035772735.1 of Datura wrightii. Classification (NCBI taxonomy): domain Eukaryota; kingdom Viridiplantae; phylum Streptophyta; class Magnoliopsida; order Solanales; family Solanaceae; genus Datura; species Datura wrightii. The sequence continues at coordinate 14,154,065 of JASDFA010000001.1, forward strand.
ATATCTTGGAAGAAAAACATTTTCAGCAATAAAAATTCTTTCTTACCTACTATGAAATGTGTTATATGCTTCTATTTTTGTGAAACATCAACAAGCTTCAGAGTTTGTCGAGGCCGATCCAGGCACAGAAGCCATAAGAAAACCGCAACTAAGAGATACAATAGCTACATATTATTTGCTAAAACAGAACAGTAAGGACCTCTTTCTTCCAAATAAAAGCAAACAATGAGAATAGAAAAAAAAACCATGTCCCTATCATAGAATGTTGATGCTATTGACAATGAAAGAAAATATAAAGCATTTTAAGAGCCTAATTATTGTAAGAAAACGTGTGGTTTTCCGCTCTTGACAGTTCCAGGAAAACAAAGTTGCAAGAAAATTCAAAACACATATTTGTTTCTAATATACGGAAACAAAATAACTTCCAGTCTGGTCATGCTAAGCTAACTCTTGGTAAATAATCACAAAATTTGTCGATGATCTTGTGTTGTTTAACAATTTCTTAGCCAACTGTGATAAATGCTTGGACACACAGTTCTCAAAACAAGTGCAGCATTTTCTTGTCTTTTCTACAAGAACAAGCTTCTGCAAAGCCACTGCATTCTGTAGTAGAAATTTTGAAAGTTCAAAAATCTTATAAAGGCCCTCTTCTGACCGCTCCTTCAAACATCTTGCTTCATAGCCGACAATATTCTTGAGATTGGGAAACACAGTGTTTGGAATCCAACTTGGCAAATTGATGTTATCTACTTCATCAAAATAGCTTTGCTCAAGCTGGCAGGGGATATCACGACATTGGAACAATGAATAAAATCAAAATCAAGAGTGGGTCTACAGCCTTATGGAAATATTTCACAGAAGACAAACTAAATGATCTCAAAGTAGAATAATTCTCAAAATTCATAAACCTTGAACAGTTCTCAGCAAATGATTATAATATTTCTTCGGAGACATAATATTCTTAATGATATTATATTTTCATTTGTCCTTAAGAAACTCCTTTGAAGGGAACGTGGAGTTCGAAGAAAAACATAATCAAGATAAATTAAATTATGACCTCAGCTTTGATGTGTATGTTGAGTGACTCCAAAAGAGGCGAGGTTTGCAAAAGACTGGCTATCCCATACAGATTATACTCCGATACCTGCAGCTTTAGATTTAGACATTTGCATCTTAATTCTGGAAGCATTACTCCTTCTAGTTGCAACATGAACACGACCTGGTGAAATAATCCCAAAAAAATTAGTAAATAATAGAGAAAGAAAAAGTAATGCACAACAAAAGGATAGTGCTATGACAACTCTAACCATCTAAACACTTCAAGGAAGAACAGCGTGCAAAAATGCAGTTTCTAAAATAGTCTATTGCCCGTAAAGAAAGCATATATATAAAAAGATGATAAAAGGTAACAAAGGATGAAGACAAGATCCTTCTGTATACATTATTAATTTCCTTCCACTGAAACTCTCATGTTTACAAAAGTTCAAAATTGTATGATATTATGCTAAAATCAATTAAATAGAGTATAAGGTCTCTTGATATAGAAACAAACCTCTGCAAACCAACTTCCAATTATTAGCTCAGTCACATGACTCAACTTTTCAAGATAGTCCAGAAGAAGATTTCTGATATCTTGATGATGATCATGACAACTGTCTTCCTCAATATCATCTTCCTCCCAGCCGTCAGTGATACAACAAATGTTAAAAGTGAGGCTGGCAGTAACTAAAGAGGAGACATTTACTAGCCTACACTTGAAATCAAAAAGTTCTCCCGAAATATCCAAATGCTGAAGATATGGGGCAAAAATTTCCAAACAATCATATCCTCAAAACAGAGGCTGCGAAGGGCTTATCAACATTAGACTCTTTAGATTTGAGCAAGTAATTTCTAGACGATGACAACCCTCACAAAATAACAACTCCATAATTTCCAAAGTAGGACAACTTCACAGTAGCATCACAACATCGTCATCTTCTAACTCTGTTGAGTGCAGAGTTAGGCTCTTTAGAGAGTTAAAAGCTATGGGCAATCTTTCATCAAACACCCAATGGCTCAAATACAATGTAACCAATGAAGAACAAGTGTACATAGATAGAGGCAATTCATAAGAGGGATCGTCATCACATGGATAGGAATCCAATACAACATCTTCCACTTTGTTTTCCACAGCAAAACTGAGCCATTGACTGATTTTTGATTCAAGTTTCCATTCAGTGTGATGAAAATAGAGTTGGAATTTTTTGATTTTAGAACAAGTCGAATGAGTTAAAACGTGGTCGACAAAGGATATGAAGTTTTCAACTTTGTTGTAATTTCTATCCCTGAAAATGAAACTATGAATACAAGTCCAGAGATAACGCCACCTCTTTGAGAGAACACATGATCTGACGGCATCTTTCACCGGCAAAAGAGAGAGAATTTGTACCAAAAGCGCGTCCGGCAACTGACTGATTCTGTTGTCGTCATGTACGTTTTTTTCCTTTTGCTTCTTTGTCAGATTTCTCAACTCACTGGAAGCCATGATGGAATAAAATGACTAATCGATTGTGCCTCTTTGTTCTGGTCTCTTTAGTGTTAAAATGCTTTGACAGTTCAGCATTAACAAGTGAAGTATTAACTTGAGTTTATGTTATCTATTTATTTATATATATATATGGGGAGAAAGGTATTTAACTTGTTAAGTTACCCTAACTAGGATTTGACAGTTCAGCATTAACCGATCAATATCGTTAGTGAATCTACAAATTTTCCCTTAAAAGAATGAGAGAAAAAGGAAGTTATTAAAGAGTTTTTACAATTCTAATGTATTTTAACTTACACTAATAGGCTATTAATATCTTTTTAGGTAATAATATTAAATTTGTTAGGAATGTTGATGAGGCATATGGTGTTGTAGATTAACTAAATCTGATGAGATAAAATAATTTATACATAATAGTTTAAGTTTTAGCGAATAGAATTATTTCATATTTTTCTTAATACACTATACCAAGTATTCGCAAGAAAATATCTAAAATAAAATAGGTAATAATTAATAGAATAACTTAAATGAGTGTGTAAATTAATCTGAATACCATTCGTGCTTAAATTCAAAAACTATATCATTCTTTTTATGCATAATTAATCAAATCGTGAAAGATTGTTGCTTGATTATTTCTTAACAATTGACAAATATAGTTAAATTTGTATTTATTAACATTTAATGAATCTCAAGAATTTTTCGTAATGAAAACATACCATAATGCAAAAAATGAAAAGAAACATACCGTACTGACATTAAAATCTAATAAATCAAATATTGGTTACTTGATAATTTCGATATTTTAAACGTGTCAAAAAATTATAAAAATATTTGAAACGTGTAAGGTAGGAATCAAGGTTTTGATAAATTGTGACATTGTTTTTATTATTTAGACTACAAGTGAACTTGTCCCGCCTCCTGCAATTTTTAAGAATCTCATCTTATGTAAAAAAGATTTTTCAAGATATTTAAATTATTTTTAATATAAAATTCATATAGATTAGACTTCGAGTCTTAATGTATTTTATTATTAACATTTTATTTCTTTATTTTTGGAGTCAATAATATCATTCTTTTTATATGAAAATTTTGTTTTCTATTGACAATTAAGTTTGCTAGCATCGGAGGTGGAGAATAATATTTTTTTTCATAACTCGATTAATTCAAGATATTTTTTTCATTACTTTATTAATTAATAATATAGAATGAAATCTCTATTTTTTAATATAATAATCATTTTCACTAAAGATAAATGAATGTAAATAAATGAAGTAAGAAATTCTAGAAAGAGCCAAAAAGGAATTACATTAATTTTGAAAGGGTGAAATGAAATTGGAAAAAAAAATGCAAGATAAAAAAATTAAGAACATTAATTAAGAATCCTCTTAAATTGAGAGTGGATTCTGGGAATTTGAATGTAAATAGCTATCTTCACATACAGTTAGAAATAAAAAAATAGATTAAATAAATTAATTTTTCTTCAAAAATAAATACAAAAATAATTATCCAACTAAATAAAATTTAGTAGAAAATAAAGGTATAAGATGCTTGTCAGGTTATTTTGATAAAAAATTAAGATATGAAAACTCATTTTATTAAGATTAAATATATAGAGTAGTCATTCAAGGTGGAGTTACTAAATAAAAAAAATAATCTTGTGGATTTTTGAAATGGAATTAGAGATGGGGAATAAAGAAGAGTAAAGGAGGGTGCTGTAATTAGAAAATTATAATTAAAGTGACTTTTAAACTTTTTAATATGACACATAAATAGGAAAAAGTAATGAAAATATCAAAAATTTGAGCAAAAAAATAAATGTTGGACAAAGAGAGGTGTCATATTATTATGTTATTTTATCATAATAAATAATCACTAAATTAATAACAATAACTTTTGGGCTTTCTAAACTGAAAAAGAGATGAATAATTAAGAGAATGTGATTAAAAAATAATCTATAGATTTTTTAATAAATCATAGAAATAAGAAAAATGACGAAGAATATAAAAAATTTGAGAAAAAAGCTAAATGTCATTTTTGCTTTAGAGGCATGCCACATCTGTTACACTCCATAAGTTTCTATCGTTTAACCGGCGCGTGCGTAAATATGTTGAGAGTTTTGGAATACGACGCTTGCAAGGAAGGACCCGGGGAATGAACATACGAGCACGGTATTGAGCTAGCGGGTGAAAAGAGGCCGGAGGCAGGCTGCACGAGACACCGCGTCACGGACCTCGCTCCCCCGCATTGAGCGACGCAATGGGGGGCGCTTCACGGACCCTGCCCAACCGCCTCAAGTACATATAAGTTTAAGTGTGGATTGTCATATCATTTAAAAAATATTCCATTAGTAGAGAGCGGGTAAGGAGATGAGTCCATGAGGGTTTTCACTTTTAGAAGAAGATTTACACCGTAAAATCACCTCCAAACGTCATTTCTTCTCAGGTAATGATTCCTGGACCTACGAAAAATGTCCCCATGGAGTTATTTCTTGAAAATTCTCTCGGAGTACCGGAATCCCGCCGAGTAAAAGTTATCGGAATCACTTCTAAACGAGTCCTAAGCAGCTACAAGTGATAGGTAAGCATTTCTACCTTCTAAACTTTTGGCCGAATTGGATGAAGTTTGATTTGTAGTTAATGTTTTTGGAAGATATTGTTATTAATCATTTCTATTATTGAAAACAGCCTTATTCTCTCAGAGTAAAGGCTATAATTTGGTGGAATCACCGGCTTCAAGATGGAACTATTTGGGTAAACGGAAGGTATGTTAAGGCTAACCTCTTCGGCAAGTTATTCTTGTCGTATAATTGATACGACCTGTCCCATCGTAAGTAAATTGAGAATATGTATATTGTGATTAGCTACTACCAGTAGATTATGATTAAATATATTGTGGTTAGCTACTGCAACACGAAGTTAGATTGCATCATAGTAACCCTTGTCGGGAAAGAGTACATTAGGTGTGACTAATGCTAGGAGCGTCATAGAGACCCCCATGTTCTTTTGTTCACAATATTAATGGGATTCTGATGTTTTGCTTTCGTACTAAGGCCTGAGAAGCTTGTGGTTAGCTGGTGGGCCTAATTTGGTAAGTTGGACAACATAGGGTGTTGCCGGGTGATATAACCTTTAGTTGACACCTATAATAACAGTAAGAGCTCACCTTGAGGCCGTTGGCGTACCTTGATGCCTCCACGGCCAGGATCTTGATAGGGTGGTTGTATTTTTAAGTTGATGGCACCAGGGTTGTCCAATAAACTGAGCGAAAGCTTGCCATATGATTGGCTATTGTCAGTAACCATTAGTCTCAGTCGACTTATTGCTTGTTGTATAGGTCGCTCAGGGAACCACCCCAGATGTTAGAAATATGATAGACTAAGTGACGTCCTAAAGGGGAAATTGTGTGAGGGATTAGATGTGGGGCTAATACCCCAGGCTACTTTTATAGATGCCCTGGTACATGTTGTCGTGAAGGGCTAGGTCCAGATATACCTTCCAAAGGGGCCATATGCAATCTAGACAGACTAAGTTAATATCTAAAGGGACTAGAACCATAGTATCACAGTGTTACCTTCAGGCTAAGAGTTATTGTTAACTAACTGGAGGAAGTTAGGGCTGACTGCTTAGGAGCATGTCCGATTAGTAGCAGCCCAACAGTTGTTCTAACCAAAGGAACTAAATAGTAGGTCGCCTGCGACCTTACCGTTTGCTTATGAGCTATCATTGTCCCAGCATGACCTTCAGACTATTGCTTAGGTCACCCAGACCTCGTCCTTTTTTTGTCTAAGTCGAAAGACGTTGTAATCATTGCCAGTACCCTCTAGTCAGGTGTAGGCATACGTGTTGTGCCTGTTGGCAGCTATATAGACTATTCTAGAAGCGAGTAGCAGTCCCGTTAGGCCGAAGGGGCCAGATACGGGGTTTGAGTGATTAGAATTGTAGATTATAGCGTTGTATCTGTGGTCGGGGTAGATCGTGTTTCATACTGCCTCTCTCTATGAATAACTAAGTGGCTGCTAGTTGTACGAACTGCTTACGGAGCTATAAACTGTTTACAGGGCTGCGATGCTGCTAATACTTACAGAGCTATGATGTTGTATTGCTTATAGAGCTACTGAATCTCTTCCGGAGCCATATATTGTATATAAGGACTAAAGTAGAGCCTACGGGGCTATATTGAAGTATATTCACTTATAAAACTCTTCTACACCATAGCGGTATTATAGACCTTCGTAGAGCCTCGTGTGCTCGGGATGCAATCATAGGGGCGAGAAAGCCCGAACTCAATTACAGGATCCTAGAAGGTTTCGGTATAGTCTCAAGAGACCAGGTATGTTCAAATTATAGTTACTTGCAGGGTATCATGGTTACCAATATGGGTAGATAGACTGATTGGTGCCTGCCGAGACTTATGGGGGCCTAGGTAGATTATCTCTGTGATGATTGTACCTGCCAGGATTATGGAGGCCAGGTTAGGTTCTTATGTGTATATTTGCTTTGTATTGTATCTTATGAATGTATAGTCATGCAGTTTCTGCTCTTATTCGGGTAGTGGTTTACTAGATGCAGGTTATGGGTAATAAAGCTTAAAGGTTAACTCCTGCCCTTGTTTCTAATTAATTTCAGATCATTATCCATTTCTATTCAGCTTTTATTACTGCCTTACATATTTGGTATATATTGTACTGACGCCCATGCATGGGGTGCTGTATACTTGCCTGTAGGTTTAGACAGACAGGTTTTGAGACCTCTTAGCAGTTATTCAAGGTTAGCAGATTGGCTAGCTCCTTTCATTCAGAGTTGTCAGGTTGTAGAGGTTTACCTGTCTTATATTATAAAGTATTTGGGTATGTTGAGGCATTGTCCCAACAAATATTATCAATCTAAGAAACTTGCAGACTATAGTTATCAGTTAATTATTCGTATTGGCCGTGTGGGGCCTATATTTGTTATGTTTTGTATGTTAGCCGTGTGGGGCCTAGTGTAGCTTTCAGTTAGCAAACTTATCGGCTGTAGTTGATATGTAACTGCCAGTTTTTCCTTCTGTTATGACTTAGACAGCATGGTGGTCTTGTCGACCCATATAGGATATCTTTATTGTATTGTTTGTTGGGTTAGCTATTTTCTTCTACAGGTATGCTATGTGGCCTTGTCGTCCTGAGGCTGTGTTTACAACCAAGATATAGCTAGTTGTTTTCTTGATTCTATATTGCTGGCAGGCACCAGAGGTGCGTATGCCTAGCTAGGTCAGCTCAGGTCCTAGTGTGGCATTAGGTGCTAGTCATGCCTCCTAAGGTGGGGCATGACAAACTTGGTATGAGAGCAACGTTGTATCCTAGGGAGTTTGCAAGCCGTTTCCAGTAGATACTTGTTTATAGATGTGTTGTGCACCATATTCTATAAGAAGGAGGCTACGAGGCATGATAGTATGGTTACCCCTCCTTCTTCTTAGGTCGTGCTATAGAGTAGAGCTGTATAGGGTTGAATCCCCAAGCTTTCATTGTTATTTCTGTCTAGAAAAATGTTTGACATAAGATTGAGTCAAATACAATAGCAAGAGGGGGTACCAGCGCAGTGCCACAGTTGGGGGACAGCCCAGCCTAAAGGTGAAAGGGGACATCTTTTAGTCTCCCTAACATCCTCCCGGGGCACCAGAAACCTCATAAGATAATTGACATGCCAGTATCATACCCAACCATTCCTACACCCTCGGAATAGGAGGTCAGGAGTGTAATACATATATGTTGGCTTACTTAGTATATACTCAGAATTAGACAGGGGAAACAATTAATATTGTATGAAAGATTGTGAAATTGCGAGATTCTCACCCCAGCCCGTTGGAGTTTGCAAAGTTTCATACCTCAGCCCTACCGTAGCATGATATGGCTATTTTCCGCCTCCCAGCCTTTTCTCAGCACAACAGGGAGCGTAAATATTGACGCTATGTTGCCAAAAGTAAATAGTAAAGGAAGACTGGATCCGTTGATTCTAGGGGAGGTATAAGAAAAGTGGTCAAGACTCCTATTACTTAATTAAGCCACCTAGACCCTCAGTATGGTAAAGATCAAGATGACAGGCAGGATTGTTAAGAGCAGCCAAGTACATGCGAGAGTCCATAAGCAATAGACCCCCAGTAATAGTAAGGCTTAGGTCAGAAATAGACTAATTTCGCCAGAGTGTGCTGATGAGGGTAGTGAATACCTGAAGAGTAATGGCCACGGCCCCCAGCTTATTATGTTAAGGGATAGACAGAGTATATGATAGGAACCATCCCGAGTACGGGTCAGATCAACGTAGGTTAATAGACTTAACCAGTAATATCCTTACCAATACGGTGCATGGGGCACGAACCCTGGCTTTTAGCCTATAGAAGTAAGGGCAAGACATGAACATCTAGTTTTAAAGGAGAACAAAACCACACCTAGGTTGTAGTGGGCTGATAGAGCTTGGAATCGCCGCTGAAGGTCGAGATATAAGCAACCGATTGGCACTTAAGAGGATAGTGAGACTATAACCCAGAGTACTGCAATATTACCACTAGTTGCGAAGGCGAAGGAGTGACAGTATTGAGACCCTAGCCTAGTATAGCCCAGAGACAGGGCCCTGTAGAAGGAATCATCGACTTTCGAGATAGAAGGGGGTGGAGTCTTGAGGCACAGAGGTTGAGTCTGCGTTCCAAATATGGCAGGGCTTCATTAGTAGGCTGTGGAAAATGTACACTATGTCCGCTATTCTCTTCATCCAGATTCCACGAAAACGTATCCGGTTATACCAAACCAAAGAGATCTAGTGGGGGCACGGGAAAAAAGAGGCATTGTTGAGATAATACACGATACTCCAGTTGCCAGCAAGTAAAGGCTGGACATCAAGACCGTGACGGGATAACTCAGGAGATAGTTGTGCCTGCGTGAAAGTGGAAAGTAGTCAGTACGAATATAGCTACATGGCTACCTCGTACTAGGTGTAAATTTGACACTATTTGAGTCATTGTTGAAAGGCTACTGAGATCAACTCATTTCTTGCCGGTCAGAATCATGTTTTAGTTACAGGTTACACCGAGTTAAATACTAAAGCAATAGTCTAGCTACATGGTGTCCCTGTGTCTATTATAGTCTGACAGAGGGGTACAACTCACAGCTAGGTTTTGGAAAAGGGGTCAGAACAAATTGGGAAGTAAGTTAGTCTGAGTACAACTTCCCTTCCCCAGGTAAAGGGCCAAGCAGAGCACACGATTTAGGTGCTCATAGATATATTGCGGGTGGAAATGTAGGTCACCTATATGATGGCATGAAGTAGATAAGTCAGGGTTAATTAAACCTAACATAACACATCAGTTAGAAGAAAAATAAAGCATTTCAAGAACCTAATTATTGTAAGAAAACATGTGGTTTTCTGCTCTTGATAGTTCCAGGGAAACAAAGTTGCAAGAAAATTCAAAACACATATTTGTTTCTAATATACGAAAACAAAATAACTTCCAGTCTGGTCATGCTAAGCTAACTCTTGGTAAATAATCACAAAATTTGTTGATGATCTTGGGCTGTTTAATAACTTCTTAGCCAACTGTGATAAATGCTTGGACACACAGTTCTCAAAACAAGTGCAGCATTTTCTTGTCTTTGCGAAAAGAACAAGCTTCTGCAAAGCCACTGCATTCTGTAGTAGAAATTTTGAAAGTTCAAAAATCTTACAAAGGCCCTCTTCTGACCGCTCCTTCAAACATCTTGCTTCATAGACGATAATATTGACGTTCTTGAGATTGGGAAACACAGTGTTTGGAATCCAACTTGGCAAATTGATGTTATCTACATCATCGAAATAACTTTGCTCAAGCTGGCAGGGGATATCGCGACACTGGAACAATGAATAAAATCAGAATCAAGAGTGGGTCTACAGCCTTATGGAAATATTTCACAGAAGACAAACTAAATGATCTCAAAGTAGAATAATCCTCAAAACTCATAAACCTTGAACAGTTCTCAGCAAATGATTATAATATTTCTTCAGAGACATAATATTCTTAATGATATTATATTTTCTTTTGTCCTTAAGAAACTCCTTTGAAGGGAATGGGGAGTCCGAAAAAGAACATAATCAAGATAAATTAAATTATGACCTCAGCTTTGATGTGTATGTTGAGTGACTCCAAAAGAGGCGAGGTTTGCAAAGACTGACTATCCCATACAGATTATACTCCGATACTTGCAGCTTTAGATTTAGACATCTGCATCTTAATTCTGGAAGCATTACTCCTTCTAGTTGCAACATGAACACGACCTGGAGAAATAATCCCAAAGAAATTAGTAAATAATAGAGAAAGAAAAAGTAATGCACAACAAAAGGATAGTGCTATGACAAATCTAACCGTCTAAACATTTCAAGGAAGAACAGTGTGCAAAAATGCAGTTTCTAAAATATATTGCCAGTAAAGAAAGCATATATATAAAAAGATGATAAAAGGTAACAAAGGATGAAGACAAGATCCTTCTATATACATTATTAATTTCCTTCCACTGAAACTCCCATGTTTACAAAAGTTCAAAATTGAATGATATTATGCTAAAAATCAATTAAATAGAGTATAAGGTCTATTGATATAGAAACAAACCTCTGCAAACCAACTTCCAATTATTAGCTCAGTCGCATGACTCAACTTTTCAAGATAGTCTAGAACAAGATTTCTGATATCTTGATGATGATCATGACAACTGTCTTCCTCAATATCATCTTCCTCCCAGCCATCAGTGATACAACAAATGTTAAAAGTGAGGCTGGCAGTAACTAAAGAGGAGACATTTACTAGCCTACACTTGAAATCAAAAAGTTCTCCCGAAATATCCAAATGCTGAAGATATGGGGCAAAAATTTCCAAACAATCATATCCTCCAAACAGAGGCTGCGAAGGGCTTATCAACGTTAGACTCTTTAGATTTGAGCAGTAATTTCTAAACGATGACAACCCTCACAAAATAACAACTCCATAGTTTCCAAAGCAGGACAACTTGACAGTAGCATCACAACATCGTCATCTTCTAACTCTGTTGAGTGTAGAATTAGGCTCTTTAGAGAGTTCCAAGCTATGGGCAATCTTTCATCAAACACCCAATGGCTCAAATACAATGTAACCAATGAAGAACAAGTGTAGATAGATAGAGGCAATTCAAAAGAGGGATCGTCATCACATGGATAGGAATCCAACACAACATCTTCCACTTTATTTTCCACAGCAAAACTGAGCCATTGGCTGATTTTCGATTCAAGTTTCCATTCAGTGTGATGAAAATAGAGTTGGAATTTTTTTATTTTGGAACAAGTCGAATGAGTTAAAACATGGTCGACAATGGATATGAAGTTTTCAACTTTGTTGTAATTTCTATCCCTGAAAATGAAACTATGAATACAAGTCCAGAGATAACGCCACCTCTTTGAGAGAACACATGATCTGACGGCATCTTCCGCCGGCAAAAGAGAGAGAATTTGTACCAAAAGCGTGTCCGGCAACTGACTGATTCTATCGTCGTCATCTACGACTTTTTCCTTTTGCTTCTTTGTCAGATTTCTCAACTCACTGGAAGCCATGATGGAATAAAATGACTAATCGATTGTGCCTCTTTGTTCTGGTCTCTTTGGTGTTAAAATGCTTTGACAGTTTAGTATTAACAAGTGGAGTATTAACTTGAGTTTATGTTATCTATTTATTTATATATATATATAGAGAGAGAGAGGTATTTAACTTGTTAAGTTACCCTAACTAGGATTTGACAGTTCAGCATTAACCGGTCAATATCATTAGTGAATCTACAAATTTTCCCTTAAAAGAATGAGAGAAAAAGGAAGTTATTAAAGAGTTTTTACATTGCTAATGTATTTTAACTTACACTAATAGGCTATTAATATCTTTTTAGGTAATAATATTAAATTTGTTAGAAATGTTGATGAGGCATATGGTGTTGTAGATTAACTAAATCTTATGAGATAAAATAATTTATACATAATAGTTTAAGTTTTAGTGAATAGAATTATTTCATATTTTTCTTAATACACTATACCAAATATTCGTAAGAAAATATCTAAAATAAAATAGGTAATATTTAATAGAATAACTTAAATGAGTGTGTAAATTAATCTGAATATCATTTGTGTTTAAATTCAAAAACTATATCATTCTTTTTATGCATAATTAATCAAATCATGAAAGATTGTTGCTTGATTATTTCTTAACAATTGACTAATATAGTTAAATTTGTATTTGTTAACATTTAATGAATCTCAAGAATTTTTCATAATGAAAACATACCATAATGCGAAAAATGAAAAGAAACATACCGTACTGAAATTAAAATCTAATAAATCGAATATTGGTTACTTGATAATTTCGATATTTTAAACGTGTCAAAAAATTATAAAAATATTTGAAACGTGTAAGGTAGGAATCAAGGTTTTGATAAATTGTGACATTGTTTTTATTATTTAGACTACTAGTGAACTTGTCCCGCCTTCTGTAATTTTTAAGAATCTCATCTTATGTAAAAAAGATTTTTCAAGATATTTAAATTATTTTTACTATAAAATTCATATAGATTAGACTTCGAGTCTTTATGTATTTTATTATTAACACTTTATTTCTTTATTTTTGGAGTCAATAATATCATTCTTTTTATATGAAAATTTTGTTTTCTATTGACAATTAAGCTTGCTAGCATCGGAGGTGGAGAATAATATTTTTCTTTTTTTATAACTCGATTAATTCAAGATATTTTTTTCATTACTTTGTTAATTAATAATATAGAATGAAATCTCTATTTTTTAATATAATAATCATTTTCACTAAAGATAAATGAATGTAACTAAATGAAGTAAGAAATTCTAGAAAGAGCCAAAATGAAAGGGTGAAATGAAATTGGAAAAAAATGCAAGATAAAAAAATTAAGAACATTAATTAAGAATCCTCTTAAATTGAGAGTGGATTCTGGGAATTTGAATGTAATTAACTATCTTCACATACAGTTAGAAATAAAAAAATATATTAAACAATTAATTTTTCATTAAAAATAAATACAAAAATAATTATTCAACTAAATAAAATTTAGTAGAAAATAAAGGTATAAGGAATTCTTACCGTGCATGAAGATACTTGTCAGGTTATGTGGATTAAAAATTAAGATATAAAAACTCATTTTATTAAGATTAAATATATAGAGTAGTCATTCAAGGTGGAGTTATTAAAAAAAAAATAATAATCTTGTGGGTTTTTGAAATGGAATTAGAGATGGGGAATAAAGAAGAGTAAAGGAGGGTGCCGTAATTAGAAAATTATAATTAAAGTGACTTTTAAACTTTCTAACATGACACATAAATAGAAAAAAGTAATGAAAATATCAAAATTTGAGCAAAAAAATAAATGTTGGACAGAGAGAGGTGTCGTATTATTATGTTATTTTATCATAATAAATAATCACTAAATTAATAACAATAACTTTTGGGCTTTCTAAACTGAAAAAGAGATGAATAATTAAGAGAATGTGATTAAAAAATAAGCTTTAGGTTTCTTAATAAATCATAGAAATAAGAAAAATGACGAAGAATATCAACAATTTGAGAAAAAAACTAAATGCCATTTTTGCTTTAGAGGCATGCCACATCTGTTACACTCCGTAAGTTTCTATCGTTTAACCGGCGCGTGCGTACATATGTTGAGAGTTTTGGAATACGACGCTTGCGAGGAAGGACCCGGGGAATGAACATATGAGCACGATATTGAGCTAGCGGGTGAAAAAAGGCCGGAGGCAGGCTGCACGAGACACCGCGTCACGGACCTCGCTCCCCCGCATTGAGCGATGCGATGGGGGGCGCGCAACGGACCCTGCCCAACCGCCTCAAGTATATATAAGTTTAAGTGTGGATTGTGGATTGTCATATCATTTAAAAAATATTCCATTAGTAGAGAGCGGGTAAGGCGATGAGTCCATGAGGGTTTTCACTTTTAGAAGAAGATTTACACCGTAAAATCACCTCCAAATGTCAATTCTTCTCAGGTAATGATTCCTGGACCTATGAAGAATGTACCCATGGAGTTATTTCTTGAAAATTCTCTCGGAGTACCGGAATTCCGCCCAGTAAAAGTTATCGGAATCACTTCTAATCGAGTCCTAAGCGGCTACAAGTGATAGGTAAGCATTTCTACCTTCTAAACTTTTGGCCGAATTGGATGAAGTTTGATTTGTAGTTAATGTTTTTGAAAGATATTGTTATTAGTCATTCCTATTATTGAAAATAGCCTTATTCTCTCATAGTAAAGGCTATAATTTGGTGGAATCACCGGCTTCGAGATGGAACTATTTGGGTAAACGGAAGGTATGTTAAGGCTAACCTCTTCAGCAAGTTATTCTTGTCGTATAATTGATACGACCTGTACCATCGTATGTAAATTGAGAATATGTATATTGTGATTAGCTACTACTAGTAGATGATGAGTATATATATTGTGGTTAGATGCTGCAACACGAAGTTAGATTGCATCATAGTAACCCTTGTCGGGAAAGAGTACATTAGGTGTGACTAATGCTAGGAGCATCATAGAGACCCCCTGTTCTTTTGTTCACAATATTAATGGGAGTCTGATGTTTTGCTTTCGTACTAAGTCCTGAGAAGCTTGTGGTTAGCTGGTGGGCCTAATTTGGTAAGTTGGACAACATAGGGTGTTGCCGGGTGATATAACCTTTAGTTGACACCTATAATAACAGTAAAAGCTCACCTTGAGGCCGTTGGCGTACCTTGATGCCTCCACGGCCAGGATCTTGATAGGGTGGTTGTATTTTCGAGTTGATGGCACCAGGGTTTCCCAATAAACTGAGCGAAAGCTTGCCATATGATTGGCTATTGTCAGTAACCATTAGTCTCAGTCGACTTATTGCTTGTTGTATAGGTCACTCAGGGAACCACCCCAGATGTTAGAAATATGATAGACTAAGTGACGTCCAAGGGGGAAATTGTGTGAGGGATTAGATGTGGGGCTAATGCCCCAGGCTACTTTTATAGATGCCCAGGTAAATGTTGCCGTGAAGGGCTAGGTCCAGATATATCCGCCAAAGGGGCCATATGCAATCTGGACAGACTAAGTTAATATCTAAAGGGACTAGAACTATAGTATCACAGTGTTACCTTCAGGCTAAGAGTTATTGTTAACTGAATGGAGGAAGTTAGGGCTGGCTGTTTAGGAGCATGTCCGATTAATAGCAGCCCAACAGTTGTTCTAACCAAAGAACTAAATAGTAGGTCGCCTGCAACCTTACTGTTTGCTTATGAGCTATCATTGTCCCAGCATGACCTTCAGACTATCGCTTAGGTCACCCAGCCCTCGTCCTTTTTTTGTCTAAGTCGAAAGAGGTTGTAATCATTGCCAGTACCCTCTGGTCAGGTGTAGGCATACGTGTTGTGCCTGTTGGCAGCTATATAGACTATTCTAGAAGCGAGTAGCGGTCCGTTTGTAGACCATGTTTTAACTCATTCCACTTGTTCCAAAATCAAAACCTCTTATTGGAACTGTAAGATGCAAATTAGCCAATGGATTAGTTTTGTTATGCAAAGAAAGGTGGAAGATGTTTTTTTGTGTTCTCGTGATATTGATTTCACTTGCATATTGCCTCTTACTATCTACACTAGTTCCTTATTGATTGCGTTGTATTTGAGACTCCGAGTATTTGATAAAGGACTCGTCATAGCTTGGAACTACTAAAGAGCCTAAAGCTGGATATCATAGAGTTAGAAGATGAGGATATTGTGAACTTACTCTCAGGTTTTCCTTCATTGGAAACTTTAAAGTTGTCATTATTCTCTGGGGAGGGGGCGGGGGGGTTTCACCATCTTGAAGTTACTTCTACAACTTTAAAGAGACTAACGTTGGCTGGCCTTGTGAATCCGTGCGATGGATATGAGGAGCTTTTGGAAATTATTGCCCCACATATTTAGCATTTGGATATTTCAAGAGATCTTGGAAATCTCAAATGTAAGCTAGTAAATGTATCTTCTTTGGTTATTAATTAACTTTTGTCACCATAAAGCTATAAATTAACTGGTCAGAGTAGTTGCTTTCCATATGATAAACGGGTAGTAGAAAGCAAAAGGCTTGGTGAACAACGGGACCTCTTTTAGCTTGGTTTATGGAGTATTTCTGTTATGAACATAGCTAGCCTATGGAAGGACATGAATGGAAAATTTGCAAAGTATGCTGGGGACCCAGGATAATATACGTGTCAAAAGATTAGTGGGAAAGGGGTTAATATACTTGTTATATATAGGCAACCTGTGTAGTGAGTAGGGCATACAAATAGTGAGTCTTTCCTTTATTTTGGCTTAGCTCTTGTTGGAGCACTGTGGAACCTCCCTCCATTCTTGTTTTCCTCTTTATGTTGGTTCCTTGTTCTTAGGATTGTTCATCCTTGAAACCTCAGTAGAGACACAAATAATAGGTGATTTCTTTCCATCTTTCCTAGCCTTGGTAAACAGAGTTACCTGATATCTGTTGTTGATGGGAGGTGGCAGGTATCACGTGAAATTATTTGAGGTGCGCGCAAGTTGGCCCGGACACCACGGTTATAAAAAAAAAAGATTGTTGATCCTTAGAATTCATAGAAATTGCCTCTATCTTCTTAAGTAAATATGGATCCATTACAATTTCTTACACGAATTAGATATTGTAATCATTTGCTGAGAACTGTTCAAGATTTGTGGGTTTTGAAAATTGTTCTATATCAGACACTACTGCTGTGAAATCAAAAAATTTATTTTCTTCTGTGGAATTTTCCCATTTGGTCTTGATTATATTCTTTGTTACAGTTAACTGATTTCCATTGCAAATATGAGCTAAGTTATTTTCATGAAAGGAGATAATATCAATTTGCCAAATTGGATTTCTAACATTGTGTTTCCCAATCTCAATAATGTTAAGCTTGTCGGCTGCACAGAGACATGTCCAAAGGAGTACTGGTGTGAAGGGGGTGATAAGCTATGCAAACTTTCAAAGTTTCTTATAAAGAATGCAGTGGCTTTGTAGTGTGCATCCTCATACCTCAAAACATTTATGAACTGTATTTTATTTCTTCTTTCATCTTCTAGTTTTCGATACCTTTCCAACGTTCCTTCAAAATATAGCCACACTCTTACAGAGTGGACAAGTTGCTTTTCTATCCCCTTGCATTAGCTATTTCTTCAAGCAACTTTCATAGAAGAAAAAGTTTGCAGCTTTCTCCCTCGATAAGCATATTGCACATTAAAGTGAATATATGTACATATGTTGTAGTAAATTTGTCTTATTTATTGTTTTTACCCTTTCCCTGCTGACTATATTGATTGAATCCAGACTTAACTAAGCTTAGAATATGAAACAGAGACTTCTTAGAAGACATTTGCAGGTTATTAGGTATACATGAATTAGTGGCTGCAAGTTAAACTTTTGTGCGCAAATACATACGTTCCTTGATTTTTGGACTGAGTAGGAACAGGTATTGTAGAAGGTGTATACAGTAGTGGAAAATGGGCGGATTGGGTCAAATTTGGTCTGGTTAAAAATGGATCAACATAATATGGGTATTCCGTCCATATTTAATACGGGTAAAAATTGTTGGGTAAAAGACAGTTTACCCATATTTTCATGAGCAAATAGTACCTACTTTAGTATTCAATATCTTAAAAATACTTTAGTTTTTTTAAATTGAAAAATATTAAAAATATTTTATTTAGTTTATTTAGTTTTATCGTATCATAAAGTCGACCCCCGACCCCGACCGCTGACTCCTACTCCCGACTCCCGACTCCCAATCTCGACCCCGACCCCCAAATTTGACTCCCAACCCTAACTCCCGACCTTGATCTTGACCCCCACCTCGACTCTCGATTCTAAATCCCGACCTCGATCTCGACCCGGACCCCCGACCTCAACCCTAACCCCGACCTCCGAATCTGACTTCCAACTCTCAACCTCGATCTCGACCCCTGACCCCTACTCCTGACCTCTATCTCGACCCCGATCTCAACTCCAGACCTCAAACCCAACCCCGACTCTGAATTCCAACCTTAATCTCGACCCAGACCCTAACCCCCGACTCCGACCCTCGACTCCCAACCTCAACTCTAACCCCGACCTCAACTCCCGACCTTAACCCTGATACTGACGCCAACCTCGACCTCGATCTCAACCCAGACCCCCAACCTCGAACCTGACTCCGACCCCCGACTCTGACTCCCAATTTTTGACCTAGACCCTGACCCCTGACTCCGACCCTCGACTCTGAATCCTGACCTCGACCCTGCCAAGCCCAACCCTCGATTCTGACTCCGACTCCGATATAGAAGTTATAGAATTTTTGTGATTCTTGAATTTTGAAGTGAATAAAAGTTGAAAGCTTAACCAATTAAGCTAATCCATATTTTATCCATGAATACCCATATTTCTATGTGTTGAATATGAGTTTAAACTCAAATTTTACCCATCTAAAAAGTCACTCATCCAACCCATTAAAATATGGACGAATTGGACGGGTTATCAAAATATAGGCTTATTTTGTCGGTACTAGGTACACTTGATGCCTCGTAAAACAGCTGGGCAATTGAACTTTAGAACCTTTGGAGGCAGGAAAAGTTTGATAACAGTTTGAAGGCACGTGAAGAAGAAAGCTGAGGAATGCATTGAGCTAAAGGCATAAATTGTTGTGTTCGCTGTAAAATTGGAGGGAAGAGAGTTGAAAAGTTTCTTTCCCAATAGAAGCCATTCCGAACAAACACCATCTGAACAAGTGTCTTTACACCCCTTCACTTCAGATCTTTGGCTACAAATAAAGGCCTTTTGCCTTTATTTTTGGATAGAGAATTTTCGAACATTCTGCATATTTTCAAACAAACAAAATCGAGTCTATTATGTGATTTCTTACTGCTCTTAGAGTTCGACGAAGTTATTGTGTTTGAGATACTACTACACCATTAACAGGTATATCCGTTTTATCCTGGAAGGAAGTAATCCAAAACCTCGAGTACAGTGAGGGGATTAAATTTCTTAAGAATACATGGTGAATTCTGTGAGACTCAGATATTATTTATTTTCTTTATTTTACATATTTGAACATCGTACAACAACAAGCTTAAGGAATTTAATTTTTTTTTGTGTTCATCTATTTTTTGGTTTTGAAGATTAAAACCTTTCTGGTTTTCTACTCCATTGTTGGAGATTAAAATCTTCCGATTTTCTACTCCCATTGAGATTAAAATCCTTGTAATTTTCTACTCGTTGTGATTGATAGTTTGAAGATTTGAAAACTTCACGAAGTAAATCTGATTGTTGATAATTTGGTTTGAAGAATTAGAAACTTCACCGATTATTTAGTTTAGTTCTGTCAAAAGTTTTTCGATTTGAAGAAAAATAGAATCTTCATCGATTGCTAACTTTGCAGTTATTGTTTAACATATATGACAGGAACAACTGACCCCATGCTTGCCCCTACAAGCAATGAAATCTCTTCCACCCATGTTGTGCAAGCATCGGCTCCAGCAGAAAAGCCCAAAAAGTTTTCTGGCATCGACTTCAAACATTGGCAGCAGAAAATCTTCTTCTATCTAACCATGTTATGTCTGTAAGAGGATACTCCGGTTCTACCGGAATCAACTCCCGAAAATGAACGGTTCTTGGTGATTGAGGCTTGGAAGCACTCAAATTTTTTATGCAAGAACTATATTCCTAGCGGATTAGAGGATGATCTGTATAATGTATACAACAATGTGGAGACTTCTAAAGAACTTTGGGATGCGCTAGAGAAGAAGTACAAAACGGAAGATGCCGGTTTAAAGAAATTTATTGCAATCAAGTTTTTGGACTACAAAATGATAGACAGCAAGCCTGCCATCACACAAGTCCAAGAGCTACAAGTGATAATTCACTATCTCCTTACTAAAGGTATAATTCATACTAATGCTTTTATCAAAAGTATTAATTATGGTGCTAATAAAAATTGTTCATTGAAGGTTTGATCATCAATGAAGCTTTTAAAGTTGCACCCATGATTGAAAATTTGCCTCCTTCATGGAGATACTTTAAGAATTATCTAAAGCACAAGCGCAAGGAGATGAAACTTGAAGATCTTATCATTCGATTGAGAATCGAAGAAGATAACAAAGTTGCTAAAAAGAAGGTAAGGGGAAACTCAACAATTATGGGAGCAAATGTTGTTGAGACTACTCCAACTAATCCCAAAAAGAGGAAGAAGCCTTCTGGACCAAAGAATTTTCCTAGCAAGAAGAAATTTAAATGAAATTGCCACAACTGTGGATAGATTGGACACAAGGTTACTGAATGTTGTGCTCCAAAGCAAGGAAAGCAAAAGGAACAAGCTAACATGGTTCAAAGAACCATGGAGATTGATGACTTATGCGCTATGGTGTCTAAATGCAACTTAGTGGGAAGCCCCACAGATTGGTGGCTTAACTCTGGAGCCACTCGACATGTTTGTGCTGTCAGAGAAGCATTTGCTTTCTATGTCCTGCTGGACCTAACGAGACCATGAATATGGAAAACTCTGCAACAGCCAAGATTGAAGGCGATGTGAAATATTTCTGAAAATGACATCTGGCAAGGTGGTGACTGTCAATAGTGTCTGTCACGTTCCAGAAATGAGGAAGAATTTAGTTTTTGCTGGCCTTCTCATCAAGAACGGATTTAAGTGCATTCTTATTTCAAATCATACTGTAGTAAGTAAGAATGTTTTGTATGTAGGAAAAAGGTTACCTAACTGAGGGCCTTTTCAAACTGAATGTAATTGTTGTTGAAAGCAATAAAATTACAGCTTCTTCTTACTTGATTGAATCAAATGATTTATGGCATTTTCATTTTGGGACATGTCAATTATAAAACCTTACATAATGATCAATTTGAAATTATTGCCAAAGTTGAATGCAATCAATCAAAATATCAAATCTGTATTGAATGTAAGTATGTGAAACATCTTTATCAGTCAATTGAAAGGAATTCAATTCCCTTAGACTTAATTCACACAAATATTTGTGATATAAAGTTAATATCATCTCGCGGTGGAAAGAAGTATTTCATAATTTTTATTGATGATAGTATGCGGTACTGCTATGTTTACTTACTCAAAAGTATAGACAAAGCAATTGAAGTATTCAAGCAATATAAAAGTGAAGTTGAAACACAACTTAACAAAAGGATCAAAATGATATGGAGTGATAGGGGCGGCGAATATGAATCTCTTTTTGAAGAAATATATTTAGAATATGAAATTATTCATCAAAAAACTTCCCCTTACTCACTACAATCTAATGGATTGCGAAAAAAATAAAATATTAAAAGAGATGATGAATGCTTTGTTGATAAGTTCTGGTTTACCCCAAAACTTGTGGGGGGAAGCTATCCTTACGGCTAGCAGAATACTCAATCGATTACCCCATAACAAAACACAATCCATTCCATACGAAAAATGGAAAGGAAGAAAGTCTAACCTTGAATACATGAAAGTGTGGGGATGTTTGGCTAAGGTACAAGTTCCTAAACCCAAAAGGGTTAAGATAAGACCTAAAATTGTATTTTCATAGGATATGCTACAAATAGTAAAGCATATCGATTTCTGATTCATAAATTAGAAAATCCTGACATTCATGTTAATACGGTAATGGAATCAGACAATGTTGAATTCTTTGAATCATATATCTGTATAAACAGAATTGTCAGTCGTCTAGCGAAGAATCTAAATGACCTCAGGAAGAGATAAAGAAAAGTGTTCCTAATGAGGAGAATCCAAGACGTAGCAAACGTCAAAGGACTTCTGCTTTCTTTGGACCATTTTTTCTAACATTTTTGTTATGAGTCTTAAACGTTTCAAGAAGCTATGACTTCTTCAGAATCTCAATATTGGAAAGAGGTAGTAATAGTGAAATTGAATCCATAATGAATAACCATACATGGGAATTTATTGACCTTCCTCCAGGGAACAAACCATTAGGTTGTAAATGGATTTTCAAAAGGAAAGTTAAAGATGACGGTACTATTGATAAATACAAGCAAGACTTGTAGTCAAAGATTTTAGACAAAAAGAAGGTCTTGATTACTTTGCTAAGTACTCGTCGGTAATCAGAATTACATCCATCCGGGTATTAATAGCGTTAGCCACTGTGTACAGTCTTGAAATCCATGAAATGGATGTGAAAACAGCCTTCTTAAATGGAGATTTGGAGGAAGAAATTTACATGGAACAACCTGAAGGGTTTGTAGTTCTTGAAAATAAAAAGAAGGTGTGTCGATTTATAAAGTCTTTGTACAGACTAAAACAAGCACCCAAACAATGGCATGTAAAATTTGACCAAACTATGTTGTCAAATGATTTCAATATTAATGAATGTGATAAATGTGTTTAAAGCAAACTTGGGAGGTGAAAATGATTTTCACCTATTATTTTTCTGCTTATCATTGATGCATGACATTCAACCTTTTAGAATCATATTCATATATAAACCTCCCTCTTTTTAATTTAGTGTAATAAACTTATGATTTTATATATTAAATTTATAAGGAAAAATTTCTCCCTTATACTAGTAGAATTATTATTTTTATGTGAAAAACTATACTCTCTTGTTTAATTGGGTTATGAATATAATCTTATAGTATATCATTCACAATTTTTAGATATTTTAAGATTTTTTACAAAATAAATTTAAAAAAAACACATAAAATTTACTAAAGAAAAAAAAGAGATGAGTTTAAAAGAGAGTACCCTAGTGAAAGTATAGTTGGGTATGAAAAGTACATGAGTGTGTGAATTAAGAGTATGCATGTGTTTTTATAGTGGAATTTTAGGATATTACCGTGGCTGGGTTGTGATGATGGCTTGAAAAAATGACCTAATATTTATTTTAAGGAAAAAAAAAGACAGGTTTAAAATAGAGTACGCTAATGAGGTATAGCTGGACGTAAAAGTACATATAAATGTGTGAATTAAGAGTATATGTCTTTTTATGGTGAAATTTGGGGAGTTAATAGTGGTTGGAGCATGATAAGAGGTTGGAAAAAGACTCAAATATGCTACTGGATTTTTAGAAATGGCTCACATATGGCACTCGTAAAAAGTGATGGGGCTGGTAAGTAATGAAGGGCTTAGATAGTGCC
Organism: Datura wrightii; assembly: GCA_035772735.1. Taxonomy (NCBI): domain Eukaryota; kingdom Viridiplantae; phylum Streptophyta; class Magnoliopsida; order Solanales; family Solanaceae; genus Datura; species Datura wrightii. Next base: position 14,177,748 of record JASDFA010000001.1, read on the forward strand.
ACGTGACAAAATTTAGTAGTAGTATGGCTCCGTTAGTAATTAGTGGCATGATTGAACCATATGGTGTCACAACGATGACATCAATAAGCCCAACTATTAACGGATGAAATAGATTAGTCAGTTTTAAAAGCTCGATGCCATATTTGAGTTTTTTTTCTAAAATTTTTATCACTTTATTTGTTTGTTTAATGTCAGGAAATAATAATAGAAATAAAAAGAGAGTATACATTTATGTATGGTTAAAAACCGAACAATAAAATCAAAATCAATAACAATCAAACCCATAAACATATATTCTGCGTATTTAATTTGATTTTAATTAATAATGTAAAAACCAACTAAATTATTTTGATTTTAAGTAAGAACCCAAATTGAATTGTAAACACCCCTAGACTCGAACATATGTAGAACTGAAAGGTTCAATTGAATATTGTACTATATGATAAAAATAGAACAAATCGGAATAATTCTAATTACAAAGGCGATTTGAAATATTATATTAAATTTCTGTCATAAATTTCTGACTTTGCTACTGCAGTGATAAATAGGCCTGGGCATCGAGCCGAGCAAGCTGAGCCCGAGCTGAGCCTAACCGAGACGAGCCTTATCGATCTTTAAATAGTACTAAGTTGAGCCTAGCCGAGTCTGAGCTGACTCTTTTTTATCTAGACTTTTTTATAAAATTTTATAAATTTTATTTACCTAATTAATACTTATAGATCTCAAGATATTTTCTCAATAATTCAAAAAAATTATACCCACCTTAATAAAAGGATATCAAAGGATTATAAGTTGACAAATAATATTTTTTTTGGTAATTGTAGGAAGAAAAATAAAGAGACGAATAATATCAGATTTTTTAAAAATTGAAAAAAAACATAACCACATTTGACAACAACCGAATCGATGAATATGTATTATGTTTGATTTGACTTGATTTTAATAATTGAAAACTTAATTTGATTTTGATTATAATAAAAAATCGACCCAAATCGAACTATGAACACTCATACTGATATAGTAAGCTTAAGTTGTATTGTGGTTAAGAATTTACTAACATTGGATAAATATTAATTATATAATATTAAATTAATATAATATGTTAAGTTAATTTTCTAATGTACTTCGTAATTGAATTTAATGAAAAGATACTATTTCTTAAATCGAGCCCGAGCTTTGACCGAGCCGAGCCAAAACTTAATTGAAATTGAGCCGAGCTTTTTTCCAAAATGAAGAGAATCGAGTCGAACTAAATACATGTGAGCCGAGCCGAGCTCCGAACTAGCTTGGCTCTTTGCACAGGCCTAGTGATAAACTTAACCATTCCTTTGGAATTCTGTCCTGGAATATTCTGAAAACAGTATCAGAATTCCTCGCTGAAGTCCCTATTTCTCGATTCTCTGAATATGCAGAGATGCATATAGTTAAGTCAGTAGAAGGCAATTGATGCTTTATTCTCGACGATGAACCAAATTCCCCTTCACAAAATTGACTTCTTCTTGGTTCTTCGTCCATGTTGGAAAATCAAATTCATCTCCGGCGATTTCTCTTTCGCGATAGGGAATTAAAATCTCTATTAAAAAACAGAGCTTCTTCTTCATCTATCAACTCTTCCATTTGTACTTTCACAGAGAAATTACTGGATGATTTTTGGTTTCGCGAGATCAAATCGACATCTCCATATAGAATTACAGGATTCTTCATCATCTAAGGACAACGTGAGTGAATGCGGCGGCGGTGATTGTTCATGCGCCATGTTTGATGGTTTGTTGAATCTGAAGAAAAAGAAGAAAAGAAAAACAGAGTATAATGAGAATAGTTTCTTTGAAGCCTCTTTTTTGTAGAGCTTAAATTTCTGTGTTTTTTTTACCCTTCCTATTTTGAATTGGAGAAGGAGAATAGAATTCCTATTCCAGATCAAAATTGGAACTGGAGAATAGTAGGATTAAACCTTCCGGTTCCGAATGAAATATGGAATAAACAATAAGGGTTTGTTTGGTAAGCTGAGAAAAAAAAGTCTTCAGTTAAAAAAGGCATAATATATAAACATGCCCTCTAACCATTTATTCACCAGAACATGGCTTTTCCTCCCTTCTTAGTTCTCATCTCATTCATACTGTGGCATATTTGGCTAAATTGTAATCTCAACTTATTTAACCATCAATGAAATCTATGTTTACTACAAGAAGTCTAAGTATTTTGGCTGCGTCCTTCCAAGCTGTATGAAACAACAATCTGATATAAATAAAAGGATGAGATCGAGCCATCCTCATTGACTGGATAATTGCTTTTGAATGTGAATCTTATCAATAGACGTTGCTCATATCTTTCTTCTTGATAGAACTATGTCTGTTTCAGGATGAAATGCTTAGATTCCCACCATCAAGGGTAGCAGCTGAAGCAAGCTTTATAGTAGGCACAATGCTGAATTAGCAGCTTTTGGAATGCTCGAGATGTATGGCTTCTTTCCATCAAGATGCAGCACGTGGAAAGCATATAAATGATTCAAATGGTTCAGACAATCATTTTTGGGAACCAATCCTATTGGTCTCAAATATTTGTTATGCCAGCTAAAGTTTTGAAGATGATAGAAGCTTATTGCAGGAGTTATATTTGGTCAGGGGCTAATACCATCACCAAGAGAGCTTTAGTGTCTTGGGACAAGGTATGCTCTCCTAAGGCTGTTGGGGACTCAGTTTGGTGAAACTAAAGTTGTTATAACAAGGCTGCTATTACCAAGGTGTGCTGGGAATTGGCCAATAGGAAGGATAAACTTTGGATTAGGTGGATCCATTATTATTATATAAACGACCAGGAGCTAACTGCTATGAACCATCCCACAGCAAGCTTGCTGGATGGTTCGAAAGATAATGCAAGCTAGAGGCAATATGGCTGTCGTACCTCCAAATAGGAGTAATGTCGTCAAGAATGTTTATCTGACATGGTGATCTACCTAAAGTCTCATGGAAAGGGCTACTGTATCATAACCAGGCCAGACCTAAAGTTATATTCACCATATGGTTGCAAATGCAGGGAAGGCTGCTTACAGCTGACAGAGTATTGAAATGGGGCATCCATATTGATAACATGTGTAGTCTCTACAAAACTGTAGTGGAGACTAGAGACTATTTGTTTGCAGAATCTGTATATACACAGTATATCTAGAACAGGTTACTTAGGTGGGTGAATCTTCAATATTTCAGGTTATACTTCATGGGCAGATATGATGCAATGGATTCTTAAGAAGACCAAAGGAAGGGTCCCTTGGCACAGCTGCTGAAACTAGTTTACACTGAGTTTACACATAGTGTTTGCTGGAGAGAAATGCAAGAGTTTTTGAAAAAAATAGCAACATGAGATATTATCTAGGCAGATTGCTTGCACCACTTGTCTCAGGGCTGCAGTTTCGATTAGGGCAGTGCTAAGCAATTGTAAGTACTAGTGGCAAGGCCTAGTGGGTGAGACATACCTGGGTAGTGTTTAAAGTCTGGTTGGCTGAGATTTTCTTTTGAGTAAGCAGTATGTGTTATCCTGCTCTGTTGTAATTCTTGCATTTGATGATTAATAAAATATCTAATTACCAAAAAAATAAAAATAAAGGGAAAAAGTTCAAATATGCTATCGATCTTTAGTAAAAGGTTCATCCATGCTATTCGTTAAAAGTTGGGCTCATTTATGCCGCTGTCGTTATTCTGAGGGGTCATCTATGCTATTATTTTTTAACAGAATCAAAACATGGTTTTTGAAAATCAGATTGGACATGTGGTAGAATTTTAGTGGACCAAGTCAATTAAAAAATCCACCTATTAAACTTCCCATCCAACCTAAATCTACCCGATCTATGACCATTAAAACCCACAAATTTTTTAACCTGACCCACGATAAAACCACACCCCTAATCCAATTTACATGTCGTTAATACTACTCCAAACACCTATACCCCTATCATCTTCATCTTCCTTTTTTCAGACTGCTTCTTCTTAAAAATTTATGATCAAGGAGATTTAAAATTCTGAAATTAGGAATTATATATATAGTAGTATATCTCTGTTTTTAAAATGTGAATGAGAATAGTTTAGATGGGGTTTCGGACCTTTGCTCAATAAGAAAAGGTTGATTGGTGGAATGGTTTGACCATGTGATACCTATATCTGCAAATGCATCCATAAATGTGCATTTTTCTGATACTAGCAAGAAAAAACTTTTGCAACTGAGACCATGAAGATAGAGGGAAAAGGAGAAATCAATCGTTATCTGAATGTTATAGCAGTGAACAATCTTCCATGAAGATGACAATTATTCTGGCCACTTCAAAATCTTATGTTCCATTTTATTTGACCTGCTAGGTGTTTATGAAGAAGAAATGGTTTGAAAAAAAGGAAAAAGAAGATGATGGGGTTTAGGTATTTGGAAGAGTATTAATGGGCATGTAAATTGGATGAAGGGTGGGGTTTTATTCTAGGTCGGATTAAAAAATTTGTGGGTTTTAATGGTGATAGGTTGGGTAGATTTAGGTTGGATAGATAGTTTAATAAGTGAGTTTTTTAATCAACTTGACCCACTTAAATGCTGCCACGTGTCCAATTTGGTTTTGAAAACTTATTTTTGAGTCTGTTAAAAAATAATGGCATAGATGACACCCTTAGAGTAATGGTAGTGGCATAAATAAGTCCAATTTTTAACGGATGACATGAATGAACCTTTTCTTAAAGTTTGATGACATATTTGAGCTTTTTCTCATAAATAAATGATGCAACTGCATGCTTATTTGTTTATTTGGTTTCATCGTTCATATACATTGATACATTGCTGGTATTTCTCGCAATCTAGTTTTTCACATCTATTTTTTTTTGGGGGTGAAAAAATAAATGCTATTTTATTGAGATTCTATTACATAGCATAATTTTCCCAGGATACATAGTATGTAGACAACTGTTTTCAAAAGGAGAAACTGCGAGTTATTAGGAGGTACATCATATAATATTAAACTTCCAAAACATCCAAGTTGCATTTTTAGCTAAATAACTTTAAATATGTAGGTCCAAAGTTGGCCACTAGCAGTGTGAATCTGGACTAGTTAGCACAGTGGGTATCTAAAATTGTATCTTTAAAACCAGGAAAAGAAACAGAAAGAGGCTAGAAAATATAAAGCTTGGCTTGAGATCGGCAGAGTCAATTAAACTGGAAAGAGAGGACATAATCAGGAATAAATGCATGTCTACCCCTTAGGGAACTTGTCTTGCACAAAGTAAAACAAAACAATGATTTTATAGCGAAAGTCTCTGGTACCGAAATGGTACTATCAATGAATTAGATGCATCATTCATTTTAAGAAAACCTTTTCATAAATTTGGTGGAGGATCTTGGTAAATCTACCCGTTTCTCAGTCAATCGAGATAAATATTGGGACAAACTGTTCATTGAACATCTATTGCACGTTCTTCTCTTTGATATGATAATGAACTTCTCCGAAACTGTTGCATTCTTTAGCAAAAGTTTCAAAAGGTTGAAGAACTTGACAAAGCAATGATTTTGCAGAAGTTTCTGGTACAGAAATGGTCCTATCAAGGAATTAGATACATCATTTATTCTCAAAAAAACCTTTTCAATATGAAATTTACTACCTAACTGTTTGAATTTGAACTAAAGTTGACAGGTTAATTGCAGTACCTTGAATATTTGTAGCACTACTTCAAATTATTAGTCATGAAATGGTACTCGTTATTGAAATATTTAAGTCCTCTTTGAATTTTGTGAATTGCACAATGAATGCCATTTCTAAACAAAACCACAAACAACACTTTATGAGTTTGCCATTTAAAGCATATATTTTAGTACTATATCCATGTACTCCATCTCCTGAAAAAATTGAATGCATCCAAGCAAAAATATGGTGTTTGAGTTGATAATACTTTAGATTTGTAGTGTTGCATTTCGCTCTGTTCGATACTGGATACTATTGTTTTTTTTTGAAACTCGTATAGTTACGCAATTGTGAATTATAAGTATAGGGATACTTCAAACAAGAAGAGCCCTAAATTGGTCAAGGGTCACTTGATTGTCCAATATGCTTATCAGAATTTGAGCACGGAGAGAAAGGGGAGAGAGCTGTACATATATATATATATATATATATATCCACTTTGTAGGAGTGTGATTATATTAAAGGAAGAGTATCGAAAACTAGAAGATGAAGGAAAAAGAAAGAAAAGAACGCAGGGGTATAATATCATTGAACGTGCAACAAAAAGAATTAAAGAGAAACCGAGCTGCCATAACATTTCGTACGCCACAAGGGTAACTCCAAAAGAACAGTAATTAGTTATATGAAGAATTTAACGATGAATGATTGCATGAGAAGTTTATCATAAACTATATTATCCAGTCAAGTTACCCTAACTTGGATTTGACATTTCAGCATTAACCAGTCAACATCATTAGTGAATGTACAAATATGCATTCTCTATTTATTATGCTTGGATTATAGAGACTTGAATTGGAAAATAAAAATTAAAAAGATAAGCACATATTCACAAAAATATTCCTAAAAAATATGGTTATCGTCGATTGTTAAGTGCTTTGAAATTAAAAGTTAACGGCTGATTTGGTCGTTAGAGGTTCTTTAGCGGCCACATAAATTTCTCCCGCTATATTCATTTTTAGAGCCCAAAATCCTTAAATGGCAATAACAAGTTCGGTCATTATAAGTTACCATGGTTGATTTTGACAATTCAGCATTAACCAGTCAACATCATCAGTGAATCTACAAATTTACATTATCTATTTATTATGTTTGGGTTATAGGAACTTGAACTGGAAAATAAGAATTAAAAAGATAAACACATATTCAAAAAACATTCCTAAAAAATTTCGTCATCATCGATTGTTAAAAGCTTTGAAATTAAAAGTTAATAATCGGATTTGATTGTTAGAGATTTCCTAGAACGAAATAAATTTCGACCGCTATGTTCCTTTTTAATAATCAAATTTCTCATGGTTGATTATCATTCCAGTCGTTGATTATCAAATTTCCCATGGGTGATTATCATTCTTCTTTAACGGCAACTGTGTAGCAACAATTATTATGGCTGCTAAATCCAATCCGAAAATGGCAAATTATGCCCTTCAAAATGTACATTTTTGTGGCCGGTAAATTTAATTAAACTGCCACTAAAAGTGACAATTTGTAATGATAATTATCTGTGGCAATTGTAATGGCTACGATAAAATGTCCTAAAAAACATAATATATCTATTTATGTCTCACAAATAAAGAAAGTACTAATCCAAAACATTAATGTAACCTCAACTAAAAACACATATATTGTTTTAACTAAATGACTAATATCATTATATAATAAATTATATCGAAAACCACAAATGATAGTTTTCAAATATTTTTCACAACTCTTCATCATATTGATATCTTTCAAATGCTAAATTTTCAAACAACAGATGATATGATCTGAAATAATAATATAATTTTGTCAATGAATAAAATATAATGTAAAAATACACGCATGTTAATTTCTAAATAATTATACAAATCTGAATTCTTCCAATATGCCCATCAAAATGAGCTTATAAACTAATATTTTTTTGCATCATCATGTAGGAAATCACATCGAAGGTAGATGGACGTAATATGTGCTTAAACAAGCTAGACTGAATAGAAAATCATGCATCAATTCTTTTACAAAATTACTTTATATTTTAGAGCAATTTTTCTGTGGAATATATACAGTTATAATGTTTTTTGAAGACCATTATTTCCCCTTTTAAGGGAGAAAAATAATTCATACAACAATTTATTATGTCATGTTAGTTTTTAGCAGCTGAAATATTCACTACGAATTTGTTGACAATTTTTTTTATTATTTAAATAACGTTTTTCGTATAAATTCCAAATATAATTTGATTGCGAAGTGATGAGTATAAATAATTCAGCCAATAACATCAGCAACACGTGAAAACTAATGCTTTGTATTACATACTTTTGTTGGTACTGACACCATGAACATGCGGAAGAGAGGTTCATTTACTTGTGGTGTTAAAAGGTCATAGAAACTCCAAGCACTGAAATTAGAGTAGTTGTGTCATCTCCGCCAATCAACAATCTACAAAAAGATAAAAACAAAGTTATCAAATAAGACAAATCTGTTTTCTGGTGGCCTTCTGTGCTATTAGGAAGTAACAACTAGTAATAACAAACATTTGTGTTACTATTTGAGAAATCATGAAGCCAGTAAAAAAATTTCAGATCATATATATATATAATGGTGTTTTTGGTAAGAATGCAACAACTAACCATGCCTAGTATGCGTAACCACACGATGCATGGGCAATATTTAAGAAAGATAATCATAAAATTTATTTATCCGTGGAAAATAGTACACAATACTCTTCTTTCAATTAGTTTTATCTTATCATGCAATAAGTTAATTTATATATCACGGATTGTAAGATATAAATTTAAAAGAATCAATAATTATCTATTTCTATATATAGCGGACTATCAAAACTTTCTTTCTAATTATGAAAGAAACCATAAGAATGTGAAAAGGATTTCATTTGTTGTAAATAACTTATATAAGCATAAAGTAGGTAAATGCTTCTAGTCCTTAAATGGCAGATCTCATATTACCTTCAAAGAAGTGTCTTTATACACACATGCTTTTTAAAGTTAATTATGAAATGTAAGAAACTGTTTTTTTATATGAAAGAAAACTGGAGCTAGAGAGCAATTTTATATATTGTGAATGAATCCAAGTAATATTAAGATGCTACAGTGTGTTATATGCTTCTATCTTTCTGAAACATCAACAAGCTTCAGAGTTTGTTGACTCCGATCTGGACACAAGCAGCCATAAGAAAACCACAACAAGAGATACTAGCACTAACTTCACTCAAATGTCATCATCCTAAAGTACAACAGCTACAATGAGAACAGAAGGGACCTTGATCTTCTTTCTTCCAAGTAAAAGCAAACAATGAGAGAGAGAGAAAGAAAATCAGGTGCCCATCATATAATCTTGATGCTATTGACTAAAGAAAGCAAGATAAAGCATTTCAAGATCCCTATTATTGTAAGAAAACATGTGGTTTGCCACTCTTGACAGTTTCAGGGAAACGAAAATTCAAAACACATATTTGTTTCTAATATGCTGAGACAAAAATAACTTCCAGCCTGGTCATGCTAAGCGAACTCTTGGTAAATAATCACCAAATCTGTTGATGATCTTGGGTTGTCTAACAATTTCTTAGCCAACTGTGATAAATGCTTGGACGTACAGTTCTCTGAACAAGTGCAGCATTTTCTTGTCTTTGCTACAATAACAAGCTTCTGCAAAGCCACCGCATTCCTTAGTAGAAATTTTGAAATTTCGAAAAGCTTACAGAGCCCCTCTTCAGACCATTCCTTCAAACATCCTGTTTCATAGCCGACAATTTTGACGTTCTTAAGATTGGGAAACACAGTGTTTGGAGTCCAATTACTTGGCAAATTGATGTTACCTGCTTCGGCGAAATAGCTTTGCATAAGCAGGCAGAGGGTATCACGAAACTGGAACAAAGAATAAAATCAGGATCAAGAGGCCTATCAGAAGTATTCTACAGAAGGCAAACTAAATGATCTCAAAGTAGAATAATTCTCAAAACCCATAAACCTGAACAGTCCTATCAGAAATAAACCAAGCAAAAAGAGATCTACTGGACAGAAAGCAACTATTCTGACCATTTATTTTTAGTTCTACAAAGACATCATATTCTTAATGATATTATATTTTCATTCTCCTTAAGAAACTCCTTTAAAGAAAGGGTTTTTTTCTCGAAAAGAAGATACTCGAGATAAATATGGCCTCAGCTTTGATGTGTATGTTGAATGACTCCAAAAGAGGCGAGGTTTGCAAAAGACTGGCTATCCCATACAGATTATACTCCGATACCTGCAACTTTAGATTTAGACATTTGCATCTTAATTCTGGAAGCATTACTCCTTCGAGTTGCAACATGAACATGGCCTGGTGAAATAATCCCAAAGAAATTAGTAAATAATAGAGAAAGAAAAAGTAATGCACAACTAAAGGATAGTGCTATGACAAATCTAACCATCTAAACACATCAAGGAAGAACAATGTGCAAAAATGTAGTTTCTAAAATAGTTTATTGCCAGTAAACAAAGTATATATATAGGAAGATGATAAAAAGTAACAAAAGATGAAGACAAGATCCTTCTGTATACATTATTAATTTCATTCCGCTGAAACTCTCATGTTTACAAAAGTTCAAAATTGTATGATATTATGCTAAAAATCAAATAGAGTATAAGGTCTTTGACATAGAAACAAACCTCTGCAAATCAACTTCCAATTATTAGCTCAGTCACATGACTCAACTTTTCAAGATAGTCCAGAACAAGGTTTCTGATATCTTGATGATGATTACGACAACTGTCTTCCTCAATATCTTCCTCCCAGCCGTCAGTGATACAACTAATGTTAAAAGTAAGGCTGGCAGTAACTAAAGAGGAGACATTTACTAGCCTACACTTGACATCAAAAAGTTCTCCTGAAATATCCAAATGCTGAAGATACGGGGCAAAAATTTCCAAAGTATCATATCCTCCAAATAGAGGCTGCGAAGGGCTTATCAATGTTAGTCTCTTTAGATTTGAAAAAGTAATTTCTAGATGACGACAAACCTCACAAAATGACAGCTCCATAGTTTCCAAAGCAGGACAACTTGACAGTAGCATCACAATATCGTCATCGTCTAACTCTGTTGAGTACAGAGTTAGGCTCTTTAGAGAGTTTCAAGCTATGACCAATTCTTCATCAAACACCCAATGGCTCAAATACAACATAATCAATGAGGAACAAGTGTACATAGATAGAGGCAATTCAATAGAGGGATAGTCAGCACATGGATAGGAATGTAACACAACATCTTCCACTTTGTTTTCCACAGCAAAACTGAGCCATTGGCTGATTTTCGATTCAAGTTCCCATTCAGTGTGATAAAAATCGAGTTGAAATTTTTTGATTTTGGAACAACTCGAATGAGTTAAAATGTGATCCACAAAGGATACGAAGTTTTCAACTTTGTTGTAATTTCTATCAATGAAAAGGAAAATATCAATACAAGTCCAGAGATAATGCCACCTCTTTGAGAGAACACATGATGTGACGGCATCTTCCGCCGGCAAAAGAGAGAGAATTTGTACTAAAAGTGCGTCCGGCAACTGACTGATTTTGTCATCGTCATCTACAACTTTTTCATTTTGCTTCTTCCCATTTTTCAACTCATTGGAAGACATGATTTTGGAATAAAATGACTGATTGATAGTGCCTCTTTGTTCTGGTCTCTTTGATGTTAAAATGCTTGAACAGTTCGTATTAACAAGTGGAGTATTAACTTGGGTTTATGTTCTCTATTTCTATATATATAGAGAGAGAGGGGGAGGGGGGGGGGAGGGTATTTAACCTGTTAAGTTACCCAACTAGGATTTGACAGTTCAGCATTAACCGGTCAACATCATTAGTGAATCTACAAATTTTCCCTTAAAGAATGAGAAAGAAAAAGGAAGTTATTAAAGAGTTTTTACATTTCTAATGTATTTTAACGTATACTAATAGGTTATTAATATCTTTTTAGGTAATAATATTAAATTTGTTAGGAATGCTGATGAGGTATATGGTGTTGTAGATTGACTTAATCTGACGAGATAAAATAATTTATACATAATAGTTTAAGTTTTAGTGAATAGAATTATTTCATATTTTTCTTAATACACTATACCAAGTATTCGTAAGAAAATATTTAAAATAAAATAGGTAATATTTAATAAATAACTAAATGTGTATGTAAATTAATCTACCGTTTGTGTTTAAATTCAAAAATTATATCATTCTTTTTATGCATAAAACTCGAGTTATCATCGATATCACTAGATTATAAGTTAAATAATCCACTGTTTGATTTAAAGCAAGAAAAATGGATCTCTTTTTGTGTGTAATGGGTATTACAAAATTATTAGTAGTATTTTTTTCTTATACACTCGTTCATTTTTTGTTTACAATCTTTACTCTAATTATAGGAGGAATATTAATTTGTCTCTCTTTGGTATTTTTCCAACCAACATATAGTGGAATTACACCAAGGATGAAAAGGCTGTTATTTGATTAATTTTCATAAATTGAAACATACAATAAAGGTATCAAAATTAATCAAATCATGAAAGGTTGTTGCTTGATTATTTCTTAACAATTGACAAATATAGTAAAATTATTATTTATTAACATTTTATGAATCAAAGGAATCTCAAGAATTTTTCGTAATGAAAACATACCATAATGCGAAAAAAGAAAAGAGACATACCGTACCGATATTAAAATCTAATAAATTGAATATTTGTTATTTGATAATTTCGATATTTTAAACGTGTCAAAAAATTATAAAAGTATTTGAAACGTGTAAGGTAGGAATCAAAGTTTTGATAAATTGTGACATTGTTTTTATTATTTAGACTACTAGTGAACTCGTCCCGCTTCCCGCAATTTTTAAGAATCTCATCTTATGTTAAAAAAGGAAATTCAAGATATTTAAATTATTTTTAATATGTAAATTCATATAGATTAGACTTCGAGTCTTAATGTATTTTATTATTAACACTTTATTTCTTTATTTTTGGAGTTAATAATATCATACTTTTTATATGAAAATTTTGATTTCTCTTGACAATTAAGCTTGCTAGCATCGAAGGTGGAGAATAATATTTTTCTCTTTTTCTAACTTGATTAATTCAAGATATTGTTTTGTTATTACTTTGTTAATTAATAACGTATAATGAAATCTCTATTTTTTAATATAATAATCGTATTCACTAAAAATAAATGAATATAGATAAATGAAGTAAGAGAATCTAGAAAGAGCCAAAAAGGAATTATACTATGTTCAAAAGGGTGAAATGAAATTGGGAAACAAAATGCAAGAGAAAAAAAATTAAGAACATTAATTAAGAATCCTCTTAAATTGAGAGTGGATTCTGGGAGTTTGAATGTAATTAACTACCTTCACATACAGTTAGAAATAAAAAAAATAGATTAAGCAATTATTTTTAAAAAAAAATTAAATACAAAAATAATTATCCAACTAAATAAAATTTAGTAGAAAATAAAGGTATAAGAAATTCTTACCATGCATGAAGATGCTTGTCAAGTTATATGGATAAAAAATTAAGATATGAAAACTCATTCAATTAAGATTGAATATATATTGTAGTCATTCAAGGTGGAGTTATTAAAAAAATTAATAATAATCTTGTGGGTTTTCTAAATGGAATTAGAGATGGAGAAAAAGAAGAGTAAAGGAGGGTGCTGTAATTAGAAAATTATAATTAAAGTGACTTTTAAACTTTTTAATATGACGCATAAATAGGAAAAAGTAATGAAAATATCAAAAAATTGAGAAAAAAGATAAATGTAAATGTTGGAAAAAGAGAGGTGTCATATTATTATGTTATTTTATTACATAATAAATAATCACTAAATTAATAACAATAATTTTTGGGCTTTTAAAACTAAAAAAGAGATGAATAATTAAGAGAATGTGATTAAAAAATAAGGCTTAGGTTTTCTAATAAATCATAGAAATAAGAAAAATTACGAAGAATATAAAAAATTTGAGAAAAAAGCTAAATGTCATTTTTGGCTTTAGAGGCGTGCCACATCCGTTACACTTTGTAAGTTTCTATCGTTTAACCAATGCGTGCGTACGTATGTTGAGAGTTTTGAAGTACGATGCATGTGAGGAAGAGCCCGGGGAATGAACATACAAGCACGGTATCGAGCTAGCAGGTGGAAAAAGGCCGGAGGTAGGCCGCACGGGATACCACATCACGGACTTCCCTCCCCCACGTTGAGCGGCGCGTCGGGCCTGTAAAGTGGCGCGATGGGGGGAGCGCCACGGACCCTGCCCAACTGTCTCAAGTATATATAAGTTTAAGTGTGGATTGTCATATCATTTTAAAAACATTCCATTAGTAGAGAGCGGGTAAGATGAAGAGTCCATGGGGGTTTTCACTTTTAGAAGCCGATTTACACCGTCAAATCATCTCCAAATGTCAATTCTTCCCGGGAGATGATTCCTAGACCTGCGAAGAATGTCCCTTCGGAGTTATTTCTTGAAAAATCACTCGGAGTACTAGAATCCTGCAGAGTAAAAGTTATCGGAATCACTTCTAATCGAGTCCTAAGCGGCTACAAGTGATAGGTAAGCATTTCTACCTTCTAAACTTTCGGCCGAATTGGATGAAGTTTGATTTGTAGTTAATTTTTTAAAATATTATTTGTCGTTCTTATTATTGAACATAGCCTTATTCTCTCAGGGTAAAAGCTATAATTTGGTGGAATCACCGTCTTCAGGATGTAACTATTTGGGTGAACGAAAATCGACATTCGAGGTATGTTAAGGCTAACCTCTCCGACAAGTTATTCTCGTCATATAATTGATACAACCTATACCATCGTAAGTAAATTGAGCATATGTATATTGTGATTAGCTGCTAACAATAGATGATGAGTATATATGCTGTGGTTAGCTGCTGCAAGATGAAGTTAGATTGCATCATAGTATCCTTTTTCCGGAAAGAGTACATTAGGTGTGACTAATGCTAGGAGAGTCATAGAGGCCCCCTTGTACTTTTGTTCACAATATTAGTGAGATTCTGATGTTTTGTTGTTGTACCAAGGCTTGAGAAGCTTGTGGTTAGCTGGTGGGCCTAATTTGGTAAGTTGGACAGCATAGGGCGTTGCTGGGGAATACAACCTTTAGTTGACACCTATAATGACAGTAAAAGCTCGCCCAGAGGTTATTGGCATACCTTGATGCCTCCAGGTTCAGGATCTTGATAGGGCGGTTGTATCTTTGAGTTGATGGCACCAAGGTTGCCCAATGAACTGAGCGACAACTTGCCATATGATTGGCTATTGTCAGTAACCATTAGTCTCAGTCGATATATTGGTTGTTGTATAGGTCGCTCAGGGAACCACCCTAGATGTTAGAAATCTGATAGACTAGGTGACGTCCTAAGGGGAAAACCGTGTCAGGAATTAGATGTGGGGACAATTCCCCATGCTACTTTTATAGATGCCGAGGTACATGTTGCCGTGAAGAGCTAGGTCCAGATATACCTGCCAGAGGGGCCACTGGACAGACCAAGTTAACATCTAAGGGGACTAGAACCATAGTATCACAGTGTTACCTTCAGGTTAAGAGCTATAGTAAGCTGCCTGTGGGAATTTAGGGCTGACTACTTAGGATCATGTCCGATTAGTAGCATTCCTACAGTTGTTCTAAGCAAATGAACTAAATAGTAGGTCGCCTACGACCTTACTGTTCAATTATGATCTATCATTGTCCCAGCATGACCTTTAGACTATCGCTTAGGTCAACTAGACCTCGTCCTTTTTTTTGTCTAAGTCAAAAGAGGTTGTAATCACTACTAGGACCCTCTGGTCAGGTGTAGGCATACGGGGTGTTCCTGTTGATAGCTATATAGACTATTCTAGAAGAGTAGTGGTCGCGTTAGGCCGAAGGGGCCAGATACGCCTTTTGAGTGATTAGATTTGTAGATTGTAGCATAGTATCCCTAGTCGAGGTAGATCGTGTTTCTTACTACTTCTCGCCATGAATAGCTAAGAGGATGCTAGTTGTACGAACTACTTACGGAGCTATAAACTGTTTACAGAGCTGCGATGCTGCTAATACTTACGAAGCTATGATGCTGTATTACTTATGGAGCTATTGAATAGCTTGCGGAGCTATATATTGTATATAAGGACTAAAGCAGAGCCTACGAGGCCATATTGAAGTCTATCCACTTATGGAATTCTTCTACACCGTAGCGGCATTATAGACCCTCCGTAGAGCCTCGTGTGCTTGGGGTGCAGTCACAGGGGAGAAAAAGCCCGAACTCAGTTACAGGAGCCCAGAAGGTTCTGGTATAGTCTCAAGAGACCAGGTATGTTCAATTACAGTTACTTGCAGGGTCTCATGGGTACCAACAGGGGTATATAGACTGATTGGCGCCTATCGGGGCTTATGGGGGCCCAAGTAGATTATCTCTGTGATGATTGTACCTGCCAGGCTTATGGGGTCAGGTCAGGTTCTTATGTGTATACTTGCTTTCTAATGTAGCTTATGAATGTATAGTCATGCAATTTTTGCTCTTATTCGTATAGTGGTTTACTAGATGCAGGTTATGGGTAATAAAGCTTACAGGTTAACTCCTGCCCTTGTTTCTGATCACTTTCAGATCTTTATCCGCTTCTATTCAGCTTTTATTACTACCTTACATATTTGATATATATTGTACTGATGCCCACGCATGGGGCGCTGCATACTTTCTTGCAGGTTTAGACAGACAGGTTTCGGGACCTCCTAGCAGTTATTCAGAGTCAGCAGATTGGCTAGCTCCTTTCATTCGGAGTTGTTAGGTTGTATAGGTTTACCTGTCTTTTATTGTAAAGTATTTGGGTAGGCCGAGGCTTTATCCCGACCAATATTCTCACTCTAAGAGGCTTGCAGACACCAATTATCAATTAGTTGTTCGTATTGTCCATGTGGGGCCTATATTTGTTATGTTTTATATGTTAGCTGTGTGGGGCCTAGTGTAACTTTCAGTTAGCAGCCTTGTCAGTGTAGTTGATATATAACTGCCTGCTTTTTCTTCTGTTATGACTTAGACAGCCTGGTGGTCTTGTCGGCCCACATAGAACCCCTTTATTGTCTTGTTTGTTGGGTTAGCTGTTTTCTTCTACAGGTGTGCTATGTGGCCTTGTCGTCCCGAGGTTGTGTTTACAGTCGAGATATAGCTAGTTGTTTTTTTGATTCTGTATTGCTGGCAGGCACCAGAGGTGTGTATGCCCAGCTAGGTCAGCTCAGGTCCCAATGTGGCATTAGGTGCTAGTCATGCCTCCCAAGATGAGGCGTGGCAACATCGCTTCTTCTAAGCCTAACTTTAATATATACATCTAGATTAGTGATTTTATTTTTTATTCTATCGAAGAAAATGAGAATTGTAGATATAAGGGTATAAGGTAGAACTTACGTGGGCGTAAATTTGATGCATTTATGTATTTGATTGGAAAAAAGAATAAATACAGAGAAGAGAAAAACAAAAAAAAAATACATATTTTACTTATTTGTTAGCCTCAACTCTCAAGACTTTTTTGAGTGCATCTATGTGGAATAAAAAAAATAAAAGTCCAAACAATTACCACTCGTGAGAAAGAAGTTGAGAAGATCAAATTTTCAAAAATTGACCACCCAAAAAATTTTAAAATTATATACTAGTACTAACTCATAAGAGTGATAATTACCTCCCAATTAACAAAATTAATAAATAAAAAAATACAATTATGGAGATTTAGAGTGACACCAAGGCAATAAAATTGTTATTGCAAAAATGAGTATTTCGTATAAATATTGTTATTCTTACATTTAAGTGATGCTTATCTTAAACAACTTCATTTGGGTCTGGATATTTAATTTTTCAAAAATTATAGAATAATTTATTTTTCATTTCCGTACTCTCAATCTTAAAATGTGTTGTTTCTCCGCTTCACTTTCTTGACCCAGCATATCTAGTTATCAACACTTGCAAAAAAAGTTAAAAGATACTCTTACAGTTAAGTGATTCTTATCTTAAACAACCTCATTCAGGTCTGGATATTCAATTTTATCAAATATTGTAGAATAATTTATAATTCATTTCCTTGCTCTCAATCCTAAAATCTGTTGTTTCTCCGCTCCACTTTCTTAACCCAGCATATCTAGTTATCAACACCTGCAAAAAAAGTTATAAGATATTACTCTTAACTCTTTTGAATTATGATTTTAGTTACTTCATCTAAATTCAGAATTCAATTATATCAAATATTTTCACTTTTCTATTTTTCCCTCCATTCTCCAAACCCTAAAGATTACAAAAGTATGCATAAGAATAAATAAGAGTACAATTGAATATCTCATATTTTCCTTGCTTAGTAAAAGTATGCAACCAATGAATATAATTACTGTTATTATCAAACATACAAAATAATAGTAATAATAATAATAATAATTTAAGAGAGCTAGAGAAGAATTACTTATAACTTCTTATTATCAATTTATTTGCCTTCTTTATTTCTTTCCAATCCATGCATATAAGTTATAATTAAATCAAATAAATATCAAAAACTCAAAAGAAGATTATGATGATTGAGAAGAGAAATCAAAAAATACTTTAAAGTTGATATTGTCTTCTCATCTCTCGCAATACTCTATAATAGTAAAGTCTAACTAAACTGTTATAATTCTTGCATATTTCTTTCAGCTAAATCATCGCAAATCAGTGAATCACATTTACCACAAATTTGAGTGGGGCTTCATAAGGCCACTACATATTTATAAGAATTTAAGTACAACGAGTTTATTGTTCATATTTCTGTCTTTGTAAATTCTCAATGCATTATATAGGTGAATTAATTATTTCATAATAAAAATTGCAATAAGCGCATAATAATTGCTAAAAGAACATAATATATATATATTTAGATCTAACAAACAAAGGAAGTACTAATTCAAAAACATCAACTAAAACATATATTGTTTTAACTAAATGACTAATGTCGTTATATAATAAATCATATTGAAAACCACAAATGATGATCTTCAAATAATTTTTCACAACTCTTCATCATATTGATATCTTCCGAATGCTAAATTTTCAAACAAAAAATGATATGACCTAAAATAATAATATACATAACGCATACTCTGAAACAAGAAAATAACTGTGCGGATCATCACCTCATGAAAATAGGAAGAATGCAGCAAGTAGACCTGATAATTCTACATCGTCCGCTACATTCCACGCACCAGTAGCTTCTAGCGGACATGACTCATGTAGCGTATCCTGGCATGTACGGTAGTGTAGTATAGCATAAAAAATAGTATAAAGTTGTAAACATTTATAAATGTTTAAAAGAATATACTGATATTGATGTTTTTATTTATGTTAATTAGTGTCCCAATTAGATGATGTTATGATGTTCATATCGTTAATGTAGTCCCTTAATTATGAGTGGACTATTACTGCTAAACATAGAATTAGAATGCGATCATTTTGGTATCGTCTTCATTTTGTTATTTTCCTTTTTGCAGTTATTTATATACTAGTTTCTGGACGTATATCCACATTAAATAATTAAATATAGAGTTGCGATAAGTATAAATTTAAAATGATTGAACTGACATTTTGGTTATCTTAGTTTGCTAATTATGCTTTGATAATGATTAAGTATAAAGCATGACAAGATCATTTAAATAAAATAAAAATGAAAAAATTTTCAACACTAACACATAAAAGTGCAAGAATTACATAAAATACAAGTTACCATAATGGACATAAATATAAGCCGTGAGCCAAGACTAAATTTAATCTGCAGATTTGAGGCTGCTTCTATCAAGTTTAGGGACATTTACAAACCTAAAATGCCAACAACAACAAAACAAGAAGGTAAATCAGAAAATATGTGAAAAATTATCAAAAAGAAGAAGAAAGAGTGTAACAACTTCATATTACCTATTAAAAGGTGTAGAGTATGAGTACGACACAAAGCCATATATTTTTCATATTGAGTTTGCTTAATAGTACAGATCTTCACTAGATGATTATGTATAAATACTATTACGACCGGTGGAAGTTTAGAGGATGAAATAATTGGAAGGTGAAAATATCGTATATGAAATAATAATTAAAAAAATATAAAAGTGTAACCTACAATAATTACTGATAGGTGAAACAATCCCCCTCATTTACTCGGTTCAATGAATGACTTTATATATATATATATATATATATATATATATATATATATATTAGATATTTGATGGTAAAATATTACTATTTAATAAGATATTTTGTTATATTTTAACTTACTACAGAGGAAAAATGGTAATCCAACTTTTAAGATAGGGCTTTCCACTTTTAATTAGTATAATATATAACTAATAATAATAATAATAATAATAATAATTATTATTATTATTATTATTAATTATATTTATGTATTATTATTTATATATTTATATTTATTTCTTATTATTATTTATTTATTTTAACTTTTTACTTTTTGGCTTCCCACCTGTATAGTAATAAATATATTAATATGATATGAGACGATAAAATATTAATATTTAATTATATTTTAATTAAATTTTAATTTAATAAATAGGTAAAATGGTAATCTGACTTTCAACTTATGGCTTTCCACTTATATAATAATGTGATGATTGAAAAATTAAAAAAATTATGCAAAGAAAGTGTGAAATTTTGAAATATATTTTTGTGGCCACTAATGAAGTAGAAGAAGCCAGAATGGTTAAATTTGAAAACGGTGTTGCAGTTGAGGTAATCAACTGGAGATACTTCAAGCATTGAGTCACTTTGTACTTGAAATTTGCGAAAAAATAGCGCAAATAGGAAATTAATTTAAATAGAAGTTTGTTCGATATCCTTGTTTCCGAAGTCAAATGAAAGGTGTTGCACCAAAGTCACAAAGCAGTGATTATATAGTACGAAAAAATTTTAACGATTTCCTCTCAAGATGACTCTTGGAATTGATAGCTAAGATAGAAGCAAATGCTATTAAAAACACGTTTATTTTTACAACATAATATATATATTCCATGAAATTAGTCGGAAGTAAAATAATATATTCATGGAATTAATTGAACTAATATATCTGTAGTAATTAGACTCTCACTCTGTTGTTTGTGAATCAATTTTGTTGTATATGAAACATTTGATTTTTCCTTGTGAGTAGCAGTAGCATGTACGTTGAAGCTAAACTGATAATAAGAATATCCATTTCCGATTTGACTATCAAATTCAACCTCAAGAACAATTTAGGAGAAAGAAAGTTTAGTATAGAAGGAGAAAGAGAGACTTGTACTTTTGAGATCTTTGATTATTCTTGTTATTAAAATGACTTTTAAATTATACCTAAGAAAGGAGGGTGGGGGTGCGGGGGATGGGGGGTGAATTGGGTCTACTGCAGTTTCTACCTAATTAAAATCTTAACTTAAATTTCCTTTCGACGACAGGAAGAAACTTTAAATTTGTTCCTTTGGACAGTGACTTAAATAATAAAATGTGAAAAGTAAAATAAGAGACAAGGATTTTTACGTGGAAAACCATTCAGACTCGAATGAGTGTAAAAACCACGACCTACTCCCTAGTAGGATTTCAATTTCAACTTCACTAAAACACCGAGCCAAATTTTGGATTACCTTCCACAATCCAAGGACCTACCCCTAAGCCCTTACAAAGTTCCTAACCTGTATAAACTACCCTTAGTTTAAAACAGAAATAACTTTAGAACAAAACAATTACAAATACTTGAAATACAGAAATAAAACAGACTCTTTTCAAGTTCACAACTTCACCACAAGTTGACTCTAACACCTAGATTGCAACAGACACGGAACAGAACTAGGGAACTGTCTCTAGCACCAGTCAACTCTCTTCAAATTTGAATGTCATTGAAAGCTCAGATGCTTTGATATGTTGAAGATTATATGTGAGTGAATGATTCATCTCTAGCATGAAATCTTCCTTTTATAGACTGCTAGAGTGAACATGTTCTATATCAAGTAGGACAAGGAGTCCTCTTCTTATCAGCTTTGATTTTTTGTTTCTGGTAGGACAAGGAGGCCACATCTTATCCGAAGATCTTTAGACTTCTCTTTTGAATTCTACAGCCTGTTAGACGATATCACCAAATATTTTCTTTCTTTATCAGAAAGTATTTCTTTCCTTATCAACAATAATTTCTTTCCTTGTAGAGTTCTTGTTAAATTCAACCTCTTTTTAGAGCTGAATCAACTTACAATATGGAATAATTAATATAAAGTTAATTAGCAGTAATTTCATCATGTCAGAGATTATTTTATTTTCTAGGAAACTATTTATTTTTATTCCTTATAAATTGACTGAGCACATTTTATTTTTCATCATTAAAATCATTTCCAATAAATTCTCCCTTTTTGATGATGACAAACACAATGTGCTTCCTCCCTTGTTACCAGACTTGACAGAACTAGCAAACTAACAAATAGGAAATTGATTTAAATAGAAGTTTGCTCGATATCTTCATTTCCAAAGTCAAATGAAAGGTGTTGCACCAAAGTCACAAAAAAGTGATTATATAGTACGAAAAAATTTCAATGATTTCCTCTCAAGATGACTCTTGGAATTGATAGCTAAGGGATAAGCAAACACTATTAGAAACACGTGTATTTTTACGACATAATATATATATTCCATGAAATTAGTCGGAAGTAAAATAATATATCTATGGATAGTCGAACTAATATATGTGTAGCCATTAGACTCTCCCTCTGTTGTTTGTGAATCAATTTTGTTGCATATGAAAACCTTTGATATTTCCTTGTGAGTAGCAGTAGCATGTAAAGTTGAAGTTAAAGTGATAATAAGAATATCCATTTCCGAATTGACCTCAAGAACAATTTTGGAGAAAGAAAGTTTGGTAGAGAAGGAGAAAGAGAGACTTGATACTTTTGAGGTATTTGATTATTCTTTATGTGGTTGAGATTCATCATGTCTTTCTCAATTTACAGGACCTAAGGTGAGAACTATCTAGGTATGACAGGCTTTCAGATCTTCACGGGGGATTAACTCCTGCTGGTGGCAAGAAACGCGATGCTATTTTAAACATCTCTAGTTCTGATTCATTGTCCAATCACAAGGTTGCGACAAGTAGCAAATGAGCATCAGCAACCAGCAGTAGAGGTAACAAGCCACCAGTCCCAGTTGCACCAAATCGAAATGAATCAGAAGGCTGCATTCTTATTGATGCAGAAGAATATGAGTTCACTGTTTATTCTATCGTGCCAATGATTGTGCAAATACAAAAGAGTAAATGATAGTGTAAATTGATAGGTTATACCCGAAGATAGAGATGAAGATGTAGAAGAGTTGTCAATTGTGGACATAGTCACTGCTTGTAAAAAGAACTGACTTGTAGTTGCAGAGTATATCAATGACATCTATGTTTACTACAAAAAGTCTAAGAATTTTGGCTGCGTCCTTTCAAGCTTATTGGCTTGTACTGAAAGTCCAGCACTTCTATTATCGACTATACTGCCAAATGGCACCTATGAACCATGGCTCCAGGATGCCTAAAAAGCATACAAATGATGCACCTATGTGTTTTATTTGTTTATTTGATACATTGCTAGTATTTCTCGCTATCAAGTTTTTAACATCTAATTTTTTTCTTTTTTTGGTAAGAACTAAATGCTACTTTATTGACCTACATGTCTTCCTAAATAGTGATGTCGCTAATCACCTCCGGGATACCTTTGGGGGTTGCCTGGGCATCAGAATCAATAGGAATTCCATTAGCAGTCTGTTGGTGGATTGGTGGAACACTAAAGCCAACAACGCTGTCTACCAGACGGTCATTCATATTACCCCAATGGTTATTTGTTATGAAGTTTGAAAATACAGATGCGTCTGCAAATATGGAGATAAAGAAAAATGTGGAAGAGGGTGATGGAAAATCATTCATGGTGGAACATTAAATTGGTTCTCAGCATGACGTTCCCCAATTGCAATCTGGGAAACTCATGGAAGAAGATGTGCAACAAAGCTGAAAGACTAAAACCACTTATAAAGTGGAACATTACTTTGTGGGAAAAACCTCCGGAAAACGTTGTAAAGCTCAATAGTGATGGGAAATATACTCAAAATAGGGCAAGCATAGGGGGGGAGGGGTTGTTGGAGATCACACGGGGAGATTAATCATGGATTTTTCTTGTCACGCCCCATCGGGGGAGGCATGACTGGCACCTAGTGCCCTACTAAGACCTAGACTACTGGATTAACTGAGCGTATGCACTTCTGGTGTCAGGCTGGCTCTAATTCTGGATCCAAGAAAATGACGGGCTATATAACGACTGTAAATACAGCCTCCGGCCGACAAAGCCTATAGCCACCTGTAGGAAAATAATAGCTAACCAGAACAACTGAACATACGGGAACCTATGCGGGCCGACAAGGCCACCATGCTTACTAGTTCATCTGAGAAATGAAAACAAGTGCCAAGATACTATGTGATCGACAAGGTCACCACTACCAACTGAATAAGGCCCCACACGGCCGCTGCATACAACTGAAACACACAAATGGCCCCACACAGACTACACAGCTAACCACAGGGAATATATACAAATTGCCAGCCTCTAAGAATAGCAAGATGGTCGGGACAGGGCCTCGGCATACCCATACTTTACAAATAAAAGGGAAGTCAATCTTTGTCTTTTGAGCTCCGGATGAAAGGAGCTGAAGGCGTTGTACGCTGGCTGGAACTACGAGGGATCTGCTCCTCGTCTATGAGTACCTGCACGCAAGTAATACAGCGCCCCAAAACGGGCTTCAGTACCACTAGTACTGAGTATGCAAAGCAATAACTGAAAATAGTTGAAAGCAAACAATAATACTGATTGATACTGAAGTAATAGGAGACGAGCAGAGACTGACTGAAAAGAGCGTAACTTTACTGAAGAGAGTAAGAGTCATACCTGATAACATGGCGGTCTACTTTCTATTTATTAATAACTAACACAACATAGCATACAAGAACCTTACCAGCCCCCATAAGCTGTAAGGTACCAACCAGCACATATCTATATACCCCTACCCAGGTCATACCATCCACCTAGTAACTATGAGCATCCTGCTGGCCCCCTGGGTATGCAACTTGGGCTCGCTGGGCCCCTGACTATAGTTGTAACTGAGTCCAGAGGACTCCTGAAATCTGAAATCTGTAATCTGAAATCTGAAATCTCCACCCTGGACGCAAGCGCTCGATAGTGGGTGTGGTATAGTGCTGATCAGCCTGCTATGGGGAATCTGCATCCCATCTTCGTCCATTGGCAGACGGTATGGCACTCCGTAGAGCGACGTATCCTCACCCTCTGGCGGGCCCTAGGGCGGTCAAGGATGCTCTAAGGGTGCCCAACACAGAACAATCATGTCTCCACTGATAGCAATAGGCATATGTAATATATATACTGGATCTGATAATAATATTTATGTTCTAGTATTCTGTTCTGAATCTCATATTGAAATGTACTGAATCTGATATTGAAATATATTGAATCTATAATAATATTTTTGGAATATTCTGCTGGGACTTATACTGTTTTATATTTCTAACATGCTTACTAAATTTCATACTGAACATAATATACGACTTCTGAAACACTCTACTAAAATTCGTACTATTTTGATATACTAGAACTACTAGCTTGCCGAAAGAAACTGGCTTTACATACCTCAACTGCCGACGTTTTGATTAACTGGCGTAGCTCGGCTAGTATTCAGCTATTTCTCCCAACTGTATTCATACTCAAGAAAGAATAGATTTAATTCTACTATTATTTTGGAGAGAAACCATACTTATGAATATATTTACTGCCTATTCTTCGACTTATCGAAGAAAGGCCGAAAACTCACAATTTCTCGGGAGTCTAGAAGGGAGAAATACTCACTTTAATGTCGGAAGTATATTAACACTAGTTTGGAGCAATTCGCCGGCCGAATTTTGCGAAACTAACTCCGCAGGAATGCTCCCGGCAGCTTTATACTTCGCTACCCGAAGTTAATTCGAGTTTGGACTGCGTTTGACGGTGTAAACGGAAGAAAATTTAATCAAACCCTTCGTTCCCCTCTGTTTCTATTCATTTACTAGAAATTATATAGAGGGAAAATGATTTAAAACGAAGTGGAAGCCTTATATACTTGGGGCCTTTAAGTCGCATTTGTCGAATGCGATTTATAAGTCGCATTTGCCTTGCGATGCTCCGACTTGGTGCTTGTTCGGTCTCTCCCCGGACCCTTTTCTCACATGTATGACATTCTAAAACTCTTAACCAACATGCGAATAGGTCAACTAAGTGTCAAGAACTTACTGGGTGTAACATTTTTGCTCTAGTAGCAACCTCATAGAGGCTCAGGCTGCCAGATTTGGAACTTTTGGTACTTGAATCATGGTTTCCACAATTGTATAATTGGAAATGGACTCCTTGAGTATTGCAAATATGCTTAAGAAAGGCTTTACTTCTAACTTAAAGCTCAAGAAAACCCTTGAAGATATTCTCTCCGCCATGGAACAACTCAATTGCCAGGAAATATATTGCTACAGGGAAGCCAATCAAGTTGTCGATGGTCTGGCCAAAAATGCTACTGACTTGGATGATGAATGTTTGTACTCTCGTTGGAATGGCAGTGTGGCAGTGCCAGCACGCAAAAGAGGCCTGTAGATTCAAAAAAACTCAGCTTACAAAAAATAAAAAAAACTTTGTCATACCTAATTCTAATACTAGGTACCTGCATATTGTCAAGATGATAGGGACCTATTGTGTAGAGATAGTTCTAGATACCAAAAAAATCTAGACTATTCTACCCTCTAGTACGAATTTCTAAGTGTTTAGAATCTCTAGACTTTTCTTAAATACAAAGATATTACTCCATAACCTCTTAGAGACTCTTCTAAATATATATCTATGATGTTTATTCTTTCAAAAAATAACTTTAATTTTTCACACTCCCCCTTAAAGTTATTTTTTAGAAGCTAATCCACGCTTGTCACGGAAGAACACAAATGAAACTTTGATCCGTGCCTTGGTGAATATCTCAACAGTTTTTGCCTGACTCCTCTTGCTTCTTCAAATTAAGAAAGTTTTTCGTCATTGATTGGCCCTGCAAAGAAATAAGAATACGTATTGACAAAATTTTAATCTCTCTAGCGGGATGACTTGACAACAGTCCTCTTTGACTTTTCAAACCACGTGAATCATCTTTAAGTTGAGTTTCATGTTCTTGAGTTTTCAGGCTCCCCCTTTCTCTTAGCTCCCTAACAGTTGTATTATCGGGAGAAATACATATGATGAACAAGTTTGGAACTCTAGGATTCAAAATGTTAGTACATGCTCCTTTTGATGAAACTCTACACAAGAAAATTTCATTAGTATTAGCCTCCTCATTTGAGTCGGTGATGATCTGATCATCGATTTCCCGTGAAGCCTTAGATTCACTACTAAATTCCCTTTTCAGCTCCTCGATTGGCTGTTTGTCAGCTTCAAAGCTTTCGAAGATCATACTGTCCATCTCTCCATCTGAAATTAAGCTTCATCCATTTGATATTTTTCTTCTTCATCTACTTTCAGTATTTGTTGTAATTAGTGATTGTTTTTTATATGACAGATGATTGAACAGAGACTTCAACTTCTACTATATCTCCCTCAATGTTTCCTTCGGAATAGTCACCATTAGCATATATAGTTTCAAGATTTGCTTCTTTGATTTCTTCCATAGTAGCTACAATGTCACCAGTTTGAACCTCATCAGAATCTTTTTGCTTCTTGTTAATGATAAAATTGCATTCGTTCTCTAAGTGATGAACTATATTATCTGATCCTGAAATGATCTAGTCTCTTTCAGAATGGATGGAAGCCATGACATCTACTGCTCGAGTCTTGGTTACGAAGAACTTTCCCCAGTCTTCTTCTTCTGTGGCTTTATTAATTTGAGCCATATTGCTCTCCCTGGCTCGGCAATATCTTCTTATTTTCCTATTTTGCCACACTAATAGCATTTGAGAAGATCTTTATCATGATTATTAGAAGACTCTTCCTTCTTTCCTGGTGAGCTTGAACCATTGAGAGTACGATGACCTATCTCTTGTGTTTCCTTTAAAGTTCCTCTTGTTTGCTACAAGAGAATTTCCTTCTCCTTTTTTATCGATACCCCTGCCATCTATTTAGCTAGTATCTCCTGTGATGACAACAGATTCTCAAACTCCTCCAAGGATGGTTGTTGAGACCATTCTAGAATATATGTAACAAATGAAATATATACTAACTTCAATCCAAAAATAATAATTCTTTTCATTCGTGCTTCAGAGACAGCCTCATATGGATTTCATAACAAGATCTCGGAACATAAGGTCTTAATCTTCAAAAATAACTTAGCAATAGAAAGCTTACCTTGTGTGGTGTTAGCTAATTCATTCTCTAATATTTGTAGTCGAGCTTCATTCTTTTTGTTGAACAACTGGGCTAGGGTCCTCCATATTTCACGAGCTAATTATTTACACCTTATAATATGTTCAAGTAAATTGGAGGAGATGGACCTCTTCAAAATGAACTCCGCCTTCGCATTAATCGGCTTGGACTTCTTGCTTGTGCTGCTATTTTTCGATCCGTCAACAGGAGAACTTGTGTTACTTTCATTAACAACATCCCACAAATCCTCACCCACAAGGTATGAGTCCATACAAGTCTTTCATACTTTGTAAATTGACTGGTTCAACAACGTCAGTCCCAATCCATTAGCACAACCGCTTAAATCCATCCAAACAACTAGTTGAATCTACCACTAACCCAATCTTGAAATGAAATTCAAAAGTCAACGTATGACTATGGCTCTGATACCATGTAGAGAATAGTATAAAAATACAAATCGAGAAACCTTCTGCTAGCTCAAGATCGTTAACTAAGATCGGAAGATTCAACTAAAGAAGAAGAAGCTATGAAAGTAAAATGAGAATTTTGAGTGGAGAACGTGTTATAGAAGAAAACTCTCTTGAATTGTCTTGATTTTTAGTTGGTTACAAATGACTAAGGTCACCCCTATTTATACTTATGTAGGGATGATTCTAGATTAAAAAAAATATAGATTATTCTACCCCCTATTACAAATATCCAAGTGTTTAAAATTTCTACACTTTTCTTGAATACAAAAAATATCAAAGATATTACTCCATAACTTTCTATGAAAATCTTCTAAATATCTATGATGTTCATTTTATCAAAAAATAACTTTAATTTTTCACAAAAATTATGCGGATAATTATTGTCCTTGCGACGCCGTGAAAGGTGAAGCTGCTCTTTTGTGTACTCGTAAGCCTAGAAATACGGACCATGATAGTGTGCATCTCTGAGGATGGTAACGGTTAACCCATAGTTATGCCTATCCAACCTTCATTATATTATTTTGCATGTGACTTCTATTGGTCCCTTGAGACTAATTGCTTAATTTAGAAAAAATAACACTTGTAATAATCTTATGTGACACATAAGATTTACTATGTAGGACTTCTTTTATGACGGTTGTTTATGGGATAATGTGCATACATCTCAACTAATTTCATTGAATATTGATCACCTGCCAACAACAACATGTACCAGATAATTGTATCCACTAAGGTTTAGTTTCATTCGACCATAATGCAAAATGATCAAGTATGATATAGATTTCTGCAGTTCGGAATAATAAAACATTTAATGTGACAGGACAAAAGTTCAATATTTCTGAACTAAAGATGTTTCAATTCAACGGAATATAGCAAATCAGACTGAAAAACTGCTAGTCTCCTTGAGTTTATCTCAACATGTCGAACATCTAGTCTAGAAGAGTTCGATCCAGAAGATAGAAAAATCAAATAATCAATGCAGTTAGAAAATACCTCTTTATTTTAAATCACATTCAAATTTTCCTTCATCTCAAATGAAAGTGACTACAAATCATTGGATAAAGGAGAATGCACAAATCATAAGCATCAAGTAGTTGCAACGAGATAAATGTTGTACTATCCAGTCAAATAATTTACTGGCCCAACTTCTTGCAGTAATTTCTAAAAGAACTATCAACGTTAAAGAAAATAAACTTGTGATGTTCATAGATTTTATACTTGAAATTTGTATAATGCAAATTTTATTTTATCTCAGAGTATACACATCATTGTAGCTATCATGTTAGAACGTTACTATTTTGAGAAATCATGGAGCCACTAAAAAAAATTTAGATCATATATATAAAATGGTGCTTTTGGTAAGAAAGCAACAACTAACAATATGCCTAGCATGCGCAATCACGTAATGCATGGACGATATTTAAAAAAGATAATCATTACAACACAAGTTTTCAGATAATCTTAGGTACTACACACACACACACACACACACACACACACACACACACACACACACATATATATATATATATATCTTGGAAGAAAAACATTTTCAGCAATAAAAATTCTTTCTTACCTACTATGAAATGTGTTATATGCTTCTATCTTTGTGAAACATCAACAAGCTTCAGAGTTTGTCGACGCCGATCCAGGCACAAGAAGCCATAAGAAAACCGCAACTAAGAGATACAATAGCTACAGATTATTTGCTAAAACAGAACAGTAAGGACCTCTTTCTTCCAAATAAAAGCAAACAATGAGAATAGAAAGAAAACCATGTCCCTATCATAGAATCTTGATGCTATTGACAACGAAAGAAAAAATAAAGCATTTCAAGAGCCTAATTATTATAAGAAAACGTGTGGTTTTCCGCTCTTGACAGTTCCAGGAAAACAAAGTTGCAAGAAAATTCAAAACACATATTTGTTTCTAATATACGGAAACAAAATAACTTCCAATCTGGTCATGCTAACCTAACTCTTGGTAAACAATCACAAAATTTATCGATGATCTTGGGCTGTTTAACAATTTCTTAGCCAACTGTGATAAATGCTTGGACACACAGTTCTCAAAACAAGTGCAGCATTTTCTTGTCTTTGCTACAAGAACAAGCTTCTGCAAAGCCACTGCATTCTGTAGTAGAAATTTTGAAAGTTCAAAAATCTTACAAAGGCCCTCTTCTGACCGCTCCTTCAAACATCTTGCTTCATAGCTGACAATATTGACATTCTTGAGATTGGGAAACACAGTGTTTGGAATCCAACTTGGCAAATTGATGTTATCTACTTCATCAAAATAGCTTTGCTCAAGCTGGCAGGGGATATCACGACACTGGAACAAAGAATAAAATCAGAATCAAGAGTGGGTTACAGCCTTATAGAAATATTTCACAGAAGACAAACTAAATGATCTCAAAGTAAAATAATTCTCAAAACTCATAAACCTTGAACAGTTCTCAGCAAATGATTATAATATTTCTTCAGAGACATAATATTCTTAATGATATTATATTTTCATTTGTCCTTAAGAAACTCCTTTGAAGGGAACGGGGAGTTCACATAAAAACATAATCAAAATAAATTAAATTATGACCTCAGCTTTGATGTGTATGTTGAGTGACTCCAAAAGAGGCGAGGTTTGCAAAAGACTGGCTATCCCATACAGATTATACTCCGATACCTGCAGCTTTAGATTTAGACATTTGCATCTTAATTCTGGAAGCATTACTCCTTCTAGTTGCAACATGAACACGACCTGGTGAAATAATCCCAAAGAAATTAGTAAATAATAGAGAAAGAAAAAGTAATGCACAACAAAAGGATAGTGCTATGACAACTCTAACCATCTAAACACTTCAAGGAAGAACAGCGTGCAACAATGCAGTTTCTAAAATAGTCTATTGCCAGTAAAGAAAGCATATATATAAAAAGATGATAAAAGGTAACAAAGGATGAAGACAAGATCCTTCTGTATACATTATTAATTTCCTTCCACTGAAACTCTCATGTTTACAAAAGTTCAAAATTGTATGATATTATGCTAAAAATTAATTAAATAGAGTATAAGGTCTCTTGATATAGAAACAAACCTCTGCAAACCAACTTCCAATTATTAGCTCAGTCGCATGACTCAACTTTTCAAGATAGTCCAGAAGAAGATTTCTGATATCTTGATGATGATCATGACAACTGTCTTCCTCAATATCATCTTCCTCCCAGCCGTCAGTGATACAACAAATGTTAAAAGTGAGGCTGGCAGTAACTAAAGAGGAGACATTTACTAGCCTACACTTGAAATCAAAAAGTTCTCCCAAAATATCTAAATGCT
This sequence comes from Datura wrightii, assembly GCA_035772735.1. NCBI lineage: Eukaryota > Viridiplantae > Streptophyta > Magnoliopsida > Solanales > Solanaceae > Datura > Datura wrightii. The sequence goes on from JASDFA010000001.1 coordinate 14,209,678, forward strand.
GAAGATATGGGGCAAAAATTTCCAAACAATCATATCCTCCAAACAGAGGTAATATTTTTCTTAATACACTATATCAAGTATTCGTAAGAAAATAGCTAAAATAAAATAGGTAATATTTAATAAAATAACTTAAATGAGTGTGTAAATTAATCTGAATACTATTCGTGTTTAAATTCAAAAACTATATCATTCTTTTTATGCACAATAGAGTTATCAAAATTAATCAAATCATGAAAGATTGTTGCTTGATTATTTAAATTTGTTAACAATTGACAAATATAGTTAAATTTGTATTTATTAATATTTAATGAATCTCAAGAATTTTTCGTAATGAAAACATACCATAATCAAAAATGAAAAGAAACATACCGTACTGACATTAAAATCTAATAAATCGAATATTGGTTACTTGATAATTTTGATATTTTAAATGTGTCAAAAAATTATAAAAATATTTGAAACGTGTAAGGTAGGAAACAAGGTTTTGATAAATTGTGACATTGTTTTTATTATTTAGACTACTAGTGAACTTGTCCCGCCTCCTGTAATTTTTAAGAATCTCATCTTATGGAAAAAAGATTTTTCAATATATTTAAATTATTTTTAATATAAAATTCATATAGATTAGACTTCGAGTCTTAATATCATTCTTTTTATATGAAAATTTTATTTTCTATTGACAATTAAGCTTGCTAGCATCGGAGGTGGAGACTAATATTTTTCTTTTTTTATAACTCGATTAATTCAAGATATTTTTTTCATTACTTTGTTAATTAATAATATAGAATGAAATCTCTATTTTTTAATATAATAATCATTTTCACTAAAGATAAATGAATGTAAATAAATGAAGTAAGAAATTCTAGAAAGAGCCAAAATGAAAGGGTGAAATGAAATTGGAAAAAAATGCAAGATAAAAAAATTAAGAACATTAATTAAGAATCCTCTTAAATTGAGAGTGGATTCTGGGAATTTGAATGTAATTAACTATCTTCACATACAGTTAGAAATAAAAAAATAGATTAAACAATTAAGTTTTCTTTAAAAATAAATACAAAATAATTATTCAACTAAATAAAATTTAGTAGAAAATAAAGGTATAAGGAATTCTTACCGTGCATGAAAATGCTTGTCAGGTTATGTGGATTAAAAATTAAGATATAAAAACTCATTTTATTAAGATTAAATATATAGAGTAGTCATTCAAGGTGGAGTTATTAAAAAAAATAATAATAATCTTGTGGGTTTTTGAAATGGAATTAGAGATGGGGAATAAAGAAGAGTAAAGGAGGGTGCTGTAATTAGAAAATTATAATTAAAGTGACTTTTAAACTTTTTAACATGACACATAAATAGAAAAAAGTAATGAAAATATAAAAAATTTGAGCAAAAAAATAAATGTTGGACAAAGAGAGGTGTCATATTATTATGTTATTTTATCATAATAAATAATCACTAAATTAATAACAATAACTTTTGGGCTTTCTAAATTGAAAAATAGATGAATAATTAAGAGAATGTGATTAAAAATAAGCTTTAGGTTTCTTAATAAATCATAGAAATAAGAAAAATGACGAAGAATATCAAAAATTTGAGAAAAAAGCTAAATGTCATTTTTGCTTTAGAGGCATGCCACATTTGTTACACTCCGTAAGTTTCTATCGTTTAACCGGCGCGTGCATACATATGTTGAGAGTTTTGGAATACGACGCTTGCTAGGAAGGACCCGGGGAATGAACATATGAGCACGGTATTGAGCTAGCGGGTGAAAAAAGGCCGGAGGCAGGCTGCACGAGACACCGTCACGGACCTCGCTCCCCCGCATTGAGCAGCGCAATGGGGGGCGAGCCACAGACCCTACCCAACCGCCTCAAGTATATATATGTTTAAGTGTGGATTGTCATATCATTTAAAAAATATTCCATTAGTGGAGAGCGGGTAAGGCGATGAGTCCATGAGGGTTTTCACTTTTAGAAGAAGATTTACACCGTAAAATCACCTCCAAACGTCAATTCTTCTTAGGTAATGATTCCTGGACCTACGAAGAATGTCCCTATGGAGTTATTTCTTGAAAATTTCCTTGAAGTACCGGAATCCCGCCGAGTAAAAATTATCGGAATCACTTCTAATCGAGTCCTAAGCAGCTAGAAGTGATAGGTAAGCATTTCTACCTTCTGAACTTTTGGCCGAATTGGATGAAGTTTGATTTGTAGTTAATGTTTTTGAAAGATATTGTTATTAGTCATTTCTATTGTTGAAGATAGTCTTATTCTCTCAGAGTAAAAGCTATAATTTGGTGGAATCACCGGCTTCAAGATGGAACTATTTGGGTAAACGGAAGGTATGTTAAGGCTAACCTCTTCGGCAAGTTATTCTTGTCGTATAATTGATACAACCTGTACCATCGTAAGTAAATTGAGAATATGTATATTGTGATTAGCTACTACCAGTAGATGATGAGTATATATATTGTGGTTAGATGCTGCAACACGAAGTTAGATTGCATCATAGTAACCCTTGTCGGGAAAGAGTACATTAGGTGTGACTAATGCTAGGAGCGTCATAGAGAACCCCCTGTTCTTTTGTTCAAAATATTAATGGGATTCTGATGTTTTGCTTTCGTACTAAGGCCTGAGAAGCTTGTGGTTAGCTGGTGGGCCTAATTTGGTAAGTTGGACAACATAGGGTGTTGCTGGGTGATATAACCTTTAGTTGACACCTATAATAACAGTAAAAGCTCACCTTGAGGCCATTGGCGTACCTTGATGCCTCCACGACCAGGATCTTGATAGGGTGGTTGTATTTTTGAGTTGATGGCACCAGGGTTGTCCAATATACTGAGCGAAAGCTTGCCATATGATTGGCTATTGTCAGTAACCATTAGTCTCAGTCGACTTATTGCTTGTTGTATAGGTCGCTCAGGGAACCACCCTAGATGTTAGAAATATGATAGACTAAGTGATGTCCTAAGGGGGAAATCGTGTGAGGGATTAGATGTGGGGATAATGCTCCAGGCTACTTTTATAGATGCCATGGTACATGTTGCTGTGAAGGGCTAGGTCCAGATATACCTGCCAAAGGGACCATATGCAATCTAGACAGACTAAGTTAATATCTAAAGGGACTAGAACCATAGTATCACAGTGTTACCTTCAGGCTAAGAGTTATTGTTAACTGACTGGAGGAAGTTAGGGCTGACTACTTAGGAGCATGTCCGACTAGTAGCAGCCCAACAGTTGTTCTAACCAAAGGAACTAAATAGTAGGTCGCCTGCGACCTTACCGTTTGCTTATGAGCTATCATTGTCCCAGCATGACCTTCAAACTATCGCTTAGGTCACCCAGGCCTCGTCCTTTTTTTGTCTAAGTCGAAAGAGGTTGTAATCATTGCCAGTACCCTCTGGTTAGGTGTAGGCATACGTGGTGTGCCAGTTGGCAGCTATATAGACTATTCTAGAAGCGAGTAGCGGTCCCGTTAGGCCGAAGGGGCCAGATACGGGGTTTGAGTGATTAGATTTGTAGATTATAGCGTTGAATCCGTGGTCGGGGTAGATCGTGTTTCGTACTGCCTCTCACCATGAATAACTAAGAGGCTGCTAGTTGTACGAACTGCTTACGGAGCTATAAACTGTTTACAAAGCTACGATGTTGCTAATACTTACAGAGATATGATGTTGTATTGCTTATAGAGCTACTGAATCTCTTACGGAGCCATATATTGTATATAAGGACTAAAGTAGAGCCTACGGGGCTATATTGAAGTCTATTCACTTATGAAGTTCTTCTATGCCATAGCGGCATTATAGACCCTTCGTAGGCCTCGTGTGCTCGAGATGCAATCATAGGGGCGAGAAAGCCCGAACTCAGTTACAGGATCCTAGAAGGTTTCGGTATAGTCTCAAGAGACCAGGTATGGTCAATTACAGTTACTTGCAGGGTCTCAGGGTTACCAATATGGGTAGATAGACTGATTGGTGCCTGCCGAGGCTTATGGGGGCCTAGGTAGATTATCTCTGTGATGATTGTACCTGCCAGGATTATGGGGGCCAGGTTAGGTTCTTATGTGTATACTTGCTTTGTATTGTATCTTATGAATGTATAGTCATGCAGTTTCTGCTCTTATTCGGGTAGTGGTTTACTAGATGCAGGTTATGGGTAATAAAGCTTAAAGGTTAACTCCTTCCCTTATTTTTGATTAATTTCAGATCATTATCCATTTCTATTCAGCTTTTATTACTGCATTACATATTTGGTATATATTGTACTGACGCCCATGCATGGGGTGCTGCATACTTGCCTGTGGTTTAGATAGACAGGTTTCGAGACCTCTTAGCAGTTATTCAGGGTTAGCGGATTGGCTAGCTCCTTTCATTCAGAGTTGTCAGGTTGTAGAGGTTTACCTGTCTTTTATTGTAAAGTATTTGGGTAGGTTGAGGCATTGTCCCGACAAATATTATCAATCTAAGAAACTTGCAGACTATAGTTATCAGTTAATTATTCGTATTGGCCGTGTGGGGCCTATATTTGTTATGTTTTGTATGTTAGCCGTGTGGGGCCTAGTGTAGCTTTCAGTTAGCAAACTTATCGGCTGTAGTTGATATGTAACTGCTAGTTTTTCCTTCTGTTATGACTTAGACAGCATGGTGGTCTTGTCGACCCACATATGATCCCTTTATTGTATTGTTTGCTGGGTTAGCTATTTTCTTCTACAAGTATGCTATGTGGCCTTGTCGTCCTGAGGCTGTGTTTACAACCAAGATATAGCTAGTTGTTTTCTTGATTCTATATTGCTGGCAGGCACCAGAGGTGCGTATGCCTAGCTAGGTCAGCTCAAGTCCTAGCGTGGCATTAGGTGCTAGTCATGCCTCCCAAGGTGGGGCATGACAAACTTGGTATGAGAGCAACGTATTATCCTAGAGAGTTTGCAAGCCGTGTCTAGGTTGATACTTGTTTATAGATGTGTTGTGCACCATATTCTATAAGAAGGAGGCTACGAGGCATGATAGTATGGTTACCCCTCCTTCTTCTTAGGTCGTGCTATAGAGTAGAGCTGTATAGGGTTGAATCCCCAAGCTTTCATTGTTATTTCTATCTAGAAAAATGTTTGACATAAGACTGAGTCAAATACAACAGCAAGAGGGGGTACCAGCGGTACCGTAGTGCCACAGTTGGGGGACAGTCCAGCCTAAAGGTGAAAGGGGACATCTTTTAGTCTCCCCAACATCCTCCCGGGGCACCAGAAACCTCATATGGTAATTGACATGCCAGTATCATACCCAGCCATTCCTACACCCTCGGAATAGGAGATTAGGAGTATAATACATATATGTTGGCTTACTTAGTATATACTCAGAATTAGACAGGGGCAACAATTAATGTTGTATGAAAGATTGTAAAATTGCGAAATTCTCGGGCTGGTTTGGAGTTTGCAAAGTTTCATACCTCAGCCCTACCGTAGCATGATATGGCTATTTTCCGCCTCCCAGCCTTTTCTCAGCACAACAGGGAGCGTAAATATTGACGCTATGTTGCCAAAAGTAAATAGTAAAGGAAGGCTAGATCCGTTGATTCTAGGGGAGGTATAAGAAAAGTGGTCAAGACTCCTATTACTTAATTAAGCCACCTAGACCCTCACTATAGTAAAGATCAAGATGACAGGCAGGATTGTTAAGAGCAGCCAAGTGCATGCAAGAGTCCATAAGCAATAGAGCCCTAGTAATAGTAAGGCTTAGGTCAGAAATAGACTAATTCCGCCAGAGTATGCTGATGAGGGTAGTGAATACCTGAAGAGTAATGGCCACGGCCCCCAGCTTATTATGTTAAGGGATAGACAGAGTATATGATAGGAACCAACCTGAGTACGAGTCAGATCAACGTAGGTTATAGACTTAACCAGTAATATCCTTACCAGTACGGTGCATGGGGAACGAACCCTGGCTTTTAGCCTATAGAAGTAAGGGCAAGACATGAACATCTAGTTTTAAAGGAGAACAAAACCACACCTAGGTTGTAGTGGGCTGATAGAGCTTGGAATCGCCGCTGAAGGTCGAGATATAAGCAACCGATTGGCACTTAGAGGATAGTGAGACTATAACCCATAGTATTCAATATTACCACTAGTTGTGAAGGCGAAGGAGTGACAGTTTGGAGACCCTAGCCTAGTATAGCCCAGAGAGACAGGGGCAGTAGAAGGAATCATCGACTTTCGAGATAGCATGGGGTGGAGTCATGAGGCACAGAGGTCGAGTCTACGTTCCAAATGTGGCAGGGCTTCGTTAGTAGGCTGTGGAAAATGTACACTATGTCCGCTATTCTCTTCATCCAGATTCCACGAAAACGTATCCGGTTATACCAAACCAAAGAGATCTAGTGGGGGCACGGGAAAAAAGAGGCATTGTTGAGATATTACACGATACTCCAGTGGCCAGCAAGTAAAGGCTGGACATCAGGACCGTGACGGGATAACTTAGGAGATAGTTGTGCCTGCGTGAAAGTGGAAAGTAGTCAGTACGAATATAGCTACATGGCTACCTCATACTAGGTGTAAATTTGACATAATTTGAGTCATTGTTGAAAGGCTACTGAGATCAACTCATTTCTTGTCGGTCAGAATCACGTTTCAGTTACAGGTTACACCGAGTTAAATACTAAAGCAATAGTCTAGCTACATGGTGTCCCTGTATCTATTATAGTCTGACAGAGGGGTACAACTCACAGCTAGGTTTTGGAAAAGGGGTTAGAACAAATTGGGAAGTAAGTTAATCTGAGTACAACTTCCCTTCCCCAGGTAAAGGGCCAAGCAGAGCACACGATTTAGGTGCTCATAGATATATTGCGGGTGGAAATGTAGGTCACCTATATGATGGCATGAAGTAGATAAGTCAGGGTTAATTAAACCTAACATAACACATCAGTTAGAAGAAAAATAAAGCATTTCAAGAGCCTAATTATTGTAAGAAAACGTGTGGTTTTCCGCTCTTGACAGTTTCAGGGAAACAAAGTTGCAAGAAAATTCAAAACACATATTTGTTTCTAATACATGGAAACAAAATAACTTCCAGTCTGGTCATGCTAACCTAACTCTTGGTCAATAATCACAAAATTTGTCGATGATCTTGGGTTGTTTAACAATTTCTTAGCCAACTGTGATAAATGCTTGGACACACAGTTCTCAAAACAAGTGCAGCATTTTCTTGTCTTTGCTACAAGAACAAGCTTCTGAAAAGCCACTGCATTCTGTAGTAGAAATTTTGAAAGTTCAAAAATCTTACAAAGGCCCTCTTTTGACCGCTCCTTCAAACATCTTGCTTCATAGCCGATAATATTGACGTTCTTGAGATTGGGAAATACAGTGTTTGGAATCCAACTTGGCAAGTTGATGTTATCTACTTCATCGAAATAGCTTTGCTCAAGCTGGCAGGGGATATCGCGACACTGGAACAAAGAATAAAATCAGAATCAAGAGTGGGTCTACAGCCTTATGGAAATATTTCACAGAAGACAAACTAAATGATCTCAAAGTAGAATAATTCTCAAAACTCATAAACCTTGAACAGTTCTCAGCAAATGATTATAATATTTCTTCAGAGACATAATATTCTTAATGATATTATATTTTCATTTGTCCTTAAGAAACTCCTTTGAAGGGAACGGGGAGTTTGAAAAAGAACATAATCAAGATAAATTAAATTATGACCTCATCTTTGATGTGTATGTTGAGTGACTCCAAAAGAGTCGAGGTTTGCAAAAGACTGGCTATCCCATACAGATTATACTCCAATACCTGCAGCTTTAGATTTAGACATTTGCATCTTAATTCTGGAAGCATTACTCCTTCTAGTTGCAACATGAACACGACCTGGTGAAATAATCCCAAAGAAATTAGTAAATAATAGAGAAAGAAAAAGTAATGCACAACAAAAGGATAGTGCTATGACAAATCTAACCATCTAAACACTTCAAGGAAGAACAGTGTGCAAAAATGCAGTTTCTAAAAGAGTCTATTGCTAGTAAAGAAAGCATATATATAAAAAGATGATAAAAGGTAACAAAGGATGAAGACAAGATCCTTCTGTATACATTATTAATTTCCTTCCACTGAAACTCTCATGTTTACAAAAGTTCAAAATTGTATGATATTATGCTGAAAATCAATTAAATAGAGTATAAGGTCTCTTGATATAGAAACAAACCTCTGCAAACCAACTTCCAACTATTAGCTCAGTCGCATGACTCAACTTTTCAAGATAGTCCAGAACAAGATTTCTGATATCTTGATGATGATCATGACAACTGTCTTCCACAATATCATCTTCCTCCCAGCCGTCAGTGATACAACAAATGTTAAAAGTGAGGCTGACAGTAACTAAAGAGGAGACATTTACTAGCCTACACTTGAAATCAAAAAGTTCTCCCGAAATATCCAAATGCTGAAGATATGGGGAAAAAATTTCCAAATAATCATATCCTCCAAACAGAGGCTGCGAAGGGCTTATGAACGTTAGACTCTTTAGATTTGAGCAAGTAATTTCTAGACGATGACAACCCTCACAAAATAACAACTCCATAGTTTCCAAAGCAGGACAACTTGACAGTAGCATCACAACATCGTCATCTTCTAACTCTGTTGAGTGCAGAGTTAGGCTCTTTAGAGAGTTCCAAGCTATGGGCAATCTTTCATCAAACACCCAGTGGCTCAAATACAATGTAACCAATGAAGAACAAGTGTACATAGATAGAGGCAATTCATAAGAGGAATCGTCATCACATGGATAGGAATCCAACACAACATCTTCCACTTTGTTTTCCACAGCAAAACTGAGCCATTGGCTGATTTTCGATTCAAGTTTCCATTCAGTGTGATGAAAATAGAGTTGGAATTTTTTGATTTTGGAACAAGTCGAATGAGTTAAAACGTGGTCGACAAAGGATATGAAGTTTTCAACTTTGTTGTAATTTCTATCCCTGAAAATGAAACTATTAATACAAGTCCAGAGATAACACCACCTCTTTGAGAGAACACATGATCTGACGGCATCTTCCGCCAGCAAAAGAGAGAGAATTTGTACCAAAAGCGCGTCCGGCAACTGACTGACTCTGTCGTCGTCATCTACGGCTTTTTCCTTTTGCTTCTTTGTCAGATTTCTCAACTCACTGGAAGCCATGATGGAATAAAATGACTAATCGATTGTGCCTCTTTGTTCTGGTCTCTTTGGTGTTAAAATGCTTTGACAGTTCAGCATTAACAAGTGGAGTATTAACTTGAGTTTATGTTATCTATTTATTTATATATATATAGAGAGAGAGAGGGAGGTATTTAACTTGTTAAGTTACCCTAACTAGGATTTGACAGTTCAGCATTAACCGGTCAATATCATTAGTGAATCTACAAATTTTCCCTTAAAAGAATGAGAGAAAAAGGAAGTTATTAAAGAGTTTTTACATTGCTAATGTATTTTAACTTACACTAATAGGCTATTAATATCTTTTTAGGTAATAATATTAAATTTGTTAGGAATGCTGATGAGGCATATGGTGTTGTAGATTAACTAAATCTGATGAGATAAAATAATTTATACATAATAGTTTAAGTTTCGGTGAATAGAATTATTTCATATTTTTCTTAATACACTATATCAAGTATTCGTAAGAAAATATCTAAAATAAAATAGGTAATATTTAATAAAATAACTTAAATGAGTGTGTAAATTAATTTGAATACCATTCGTGTTTAAATTCAAAAACTATATCATTCTTTTTATGCATAATTAATCAAATCATGAAAGATTGTTGCTTGATTATTTCTTAACAATTGACAAATATAGTTAAATTTGTATTTATTAACATTTAATGAATCTCAAGAATTTTTCGCAATGAAAACATACCATAATGCGAAAAATGAAAAGAAACATACCGTACTGACATTAAAATCTAATAAACCGAATATTGGTTACTTGAAAATTTCGATATTTTAAACGTGTCAAAAAATTATAAAAATATTTAAAACGTGTAAGGTAGGAATCAAGGTTTTGATAAATTGTGACATTGTTTTTATTATTTAGACTACTAGTGAACTTGTCCCGCCTCCTGTAATTTTTAAGAATCTCATCTTATGTAAAAAAGATTTTTCAAGATATTTAAATTATTTTTAATATAAAATTCATATAGATTAGACTTCGAGTCTTAATGTATTTTATTATTAACACTTTATTTCTTTATTTTTGGAGTCAATAATATTATTCTTTTTATATGAAAATTTTATTTTCTATTGACAATTAAGCTTGCTAGCATCGGAGGTGGAGAATAATATTTTTCTTTTTTTCTAACTCGATTAATTCAAGATATTTTTTTCATTACTTTGTTAATTAATAATATAGAATGAAATCTCTATTTTTTAATATAATAATCATTTTCACTAAAGATAAATGAATGTAAATAAATGAAGTAAGAAATTCTAGAAAGAGCCAAAAAGGAATTACATTAATTTTGAAAGGGTGAAATGAAATTGGAAAAAAATGAAAGATAAAAAAATTAAGAACATTAATTAAGAATCCTCTTAAATTGAGAGTGGATTCTGGGAATTTGAATGTAATTAACTATCTTCACATACAGTTAGAAATAAAAAAATAGATTAAACAATTAATTTTTCTTTAAAAATAAGTACAAAAATAATTATCCAACTAAATAAAATTTAGTAAAAAATAAAGGTATAAGGAATTTTTACCGTGCATGAAGATGCTTGTCAGGTTATGTGGATTAAAAATTAAGATATGAAAACTCATTTTATTAAGATTAAATATATAGAGTAGTCATCAAGGTGGAGTTATTAAAAAAAAATAATCTTGTGGGTTTTTGAAATGGAATTAGAGATGGGGAATAAAGAAGAGTAAAGGAGGTTCTGTAATTAGAAAATTATACTTAAAGTGACTTTTAAAATTTTTTAATACGACACATAAATAGGAAAAAATAATGAAAATATCAAAAATTTGAGCAAAAAAATAAATGTTGGACAAAGAGAGGTGTCATATTATTATGTTATTTTATCAGAATAAATAATCACTAAATTTATAACAATAACTTTTGGGCTTTCTAAACTGAAAAATAGATGAATAATTAAGAGAATGTGATTAAAAAATAAAGTTGCACCCATGATTGAAAATTTGCCTCCTTCATGGAGGGACTTTAAGAATTATTCAAAGCACAAGCGCAAGGAGATGAAACTTGAAGATCTTATCATTCGATTGAGAATCGAAGAAGATAAAAGAGTTGCTAAAAAGAAGGTAAGGGGAAACTCAACAATTATGGGAGCAAATGTTGTTCAGACTACTCCAACTAATCCCAAAAAGAGGAAGAAGCCTTCTGGACCAAAGAATTCTCCTAGCAAGAAGAATTTAAATGAAATTGCCACAACTGTGGATAGATTGGACACAAGGTTACTGAATGTCGTGCTCCAAAGCAAAGAAAGCAAAAGGAACAAGCTAACATGGTTCAAAGAACCATGGAGATTGATGACTTGTGCGCTATGGTGTCTGAATGCAACTTAGTGGGAAGCCCCACAGATTGGTGGCTTAACTCTGGAGCCACTCGACATGTTTGTGCTGTCAGAGAAGCATTTACTTTATATGTCCTGCTGGACCCAACGAGACCATGTATATGGAAAACTCTGCAATAGCTAAGATTGAAGGAGATGTGAAATATTTCTGAAAATGACATCTGGCAAGGTGGTGACTGTCAGTAGTGTCTGTCACGTTCCAAAAATAAGGAAGAATTTAGTTTTTGTTGGCCTTCTCACCAAGAACGGATTTAAGTGCATTCTTATTTCAAATCATATTGTAGTAAGTAAGAATGTTGTGTATGTAGGAAAAGGTTACCTAACTGAGGGCCTTTTCAAACTGAATGTAATTGTTGTTGAAAGCAATAAAATTACAGTTTCTTCTTAATTGATTGAATCAAATGATTTATGGCATTTTCATTTTGGGACATGTCAATTATAAAACCTTACGTAAAATGATCAATTTGAAATTATTGCCGAAGTTGAATGCAATCAATCAAAATGTCAAATCTGTATTGAATATAAGTATGTGAAACATCCTTATAAGTCAGTTGAAAGGAATTCAATTCCCTTAGACTTAATTCACACAAATATTTGTGATATAAAGTCAATATCATCTCGCGGTGGGAAGAAGTATTTCATAACTTTTATTGATGATAGTACGCGGTACTGCTATGTTTACTTACTCAAAAGTAAAGACAAAGCAATTGAAGTATTCAAGCAATATAAAAGTGAAGTTGAAACACAACTTAACAAAAGGATCAAAATGATAAGGAGTGATAGGGGCGGCGAATATGAATCTCTTTTTGAAGAAATATATTTAGAATATGACATTATTCATTAAAAAACATCCCCTTACTCGCTACAATCTAATGGGATTGCGAAAAAAATAAAATATTAAAAGAGATGATGAACGCTTTGTTGATAAGTTCTAGTTTACCCCAAAACTTTTGGGGGGAAGCTATCCTTACGGCTAGCAGAATACTCAATCGATTATCCCATAACAAAACACAATCCATTCCATACGAAAAATGGAAAGGAAGAAAGTCTAACCTTGAATACATGAAAGTGTGGGGGTGTTTGGCTAAGGTACAAGTTCCTAAACCCAAAAGGGTTAAGATAAGACCTAAAATTGTATTTTCATAGGATATGCTACAAATAGTAAAGCATATCGATTTCTGGTTCATAAATTAGAAAATCCTGACATTCATGTTAATATGGTAATGGAATCAGACAATGCTGAATTCTTTGAATTATATATCTGTAAAATTGTCAATCGTCTAGCGAAGAATCTAAATGACCTCAGGAAGAGATAAAGAAAAGTGTTCCTAATGAGGAGAATCCAAGACGTAGCAAACGTCAAAGGACTTCTGCTTTCTTTGGACCATATTTTCTAACATTTTTGTTGGAAAATGAGTCTTAAACGTTTCAAGAAGCTATGACTTCTTCGGAATCTCAATATTGGAAAGAGGCAGTAAATAGTGAAATTGAATCCATAATGAATAACCATACATGGGAATTTATTGACCTTCCTCCAGGGAACAAACCATTAGGTTGTAAATGGATTTTCAAAAGGAAAGTTAAAGATGATGGCACTATTGATAAATACAAAGCAAGACTTGTAGTCAAAGAGTTTAGACAAAAAGAAGGTCTTGATTACTTTGCTACGTACTCGCCGGTAATCAGAATTACATCCATCCGGGTATTAATAGCGTTATCCACCGTGTACGGTCTTGAAATCCATGAAATGGATATGAAAACAGCCTTCTTAAATGGAGATTTGAAGGAAGAAATTTACATGGAACAACCTGAAGGGTTTGTAGTTCTTGAAAATGAAAAGAAGGTGTGTCGATTTATAAAGTCTTTGTACGGACTAAAACAAGCACCCAAACAATGGCATGTAAAATTTAACCAAACTATGTTGTCAAATGATTTCAATATTAATAAATGTGATAAATGTGTTTACATTAAGAACAATCAAAATCAAGTCGTCATTGTTTGCCTATATGTGGATGACATGTTGATAATGAGTAATGACATTGCTGACATAAATGCTACCAAGCGCATTCTTGCTAGTAAATTTGAGATGAAAGACTTAGGAGTTGCTGATTTGATATTGGGCATTAAGATCCACAAAACTTCTGAAGGTCTAGCATTGTCTCAGTCTCATTATATCTGAACAATACTTGAAAATTTTAAGTATTTGGATTTCAAAATTGCAAAGACACCAATTGATATGAATCTTGCTCTTTCTAAGAACAAAGGTGAAAGTAAGTCTCAGTTGGACTATGCAAGAGTATAGGAAAGTCTGATGTACATCATGAATTTGTACACGACCAGATATAGTTTGTGCGATAAGTAAACTTAGTCGATACATAAGTAATCCCAATCAGAGTCATTGGATGGCTATGAAACGATTTTTAGGGTATTTAAAACATACTCAAAGCTTTGCTTTGCATTATAACAAGTATCCAGGAGTTGTTGAAGGATATTGTGATGTAAATTGGATCACCAGATCAACTGAAACTAAATTCACAAGTGGATATATGTTTACCATTGGTGGAGGAGTAGTGTCTCGGGAGTCATCCAAACAAACATGTATTGCTCGCTCTACAATGGAGTCTGAATTCATAGCTTTAGACAAGGTTGGTGAAGAAGCTGAATGGCTCAGGAATTTCCTAGAGGACATTCCATTCTGGCCCAAATTATTGGCACCAATATATATACATTTTGATAGCCAAGTGGCAATCGATAGGGCTGTGTAATGTATAACGGGAAGTCTCGTCACATACGACAGAAACATAACACCGTTAGACAACTACTCTCTAGTGAAATTATCACAATTGACTATGTAAAATCAAGAGATAATGTGTCGAATCCACTTACAAAAGGTTTAACTACAGAGGTGGTTGAAAGATCATCAAAAGGAATGAGACTATGGCCGAGGACAAGTCATCGTGGCGGTAACTCTACCTAGAAGACTGGAGATCCCAAGATCTAGGTTCAAAGAAATCAAATAAAGTCATTAATGACGTTTCAACATTGTCAAAATAACTTTTGGTTCATTCTCATGATGAGACAATGTTTAGTAACAAGGATAAAGCATTAAAGGTTTTTTTTTAATAATTTCTAAGTTTGACATGGAGGTATGTCAAATGGTGTATCTACGGGATAACACATTTAGGAATCACCTATATAAGTGTGAAGTGTAAGCCCCTTAAAGGAAAATTCTGTAAGGTCAATTCTCCACGCACTTATGAAACCAGACAGTGTTCATGGCTGAAACGAATAAAACAATGAGAACCTAAGATGGTTAAAGGATTAATTGTGTGACTTATGTTGTCTAGGTATACATTAAATCTCGATGATTCAAAGATATCAAATCTACTGATTGACTGAGTATATCCGATATATGTTCACTACGGAACGTTTAAGGGGAAACCTACTTATCCAGCTGCAATTAGTTCTTACTGACAAATCAAACAGTCTTTCATGTATTAAAATTTTTATATAGCCATTCCTCCTTCATATGGGGGATTGTTGGAGTTAGGTGTTGGGTGTGAATTGGAAAATGGAGAGAAATTAATTGGAGAGAAGAGAAAGTTGAAAAGTTTCTTTCCCAATGGTGGCCATTCTAAACAGGTATCTTCACACCATCTGAACAGGTGTCTTCACACCCGTTCACTTCAAATCTTTGGCTATAAATAAAGGCCTTTTTCCTTCATTTTTGAATAGAGAATTTTCGAAGATTCTGCAAATTTTCAAACAAATAAAATTTAGTCTTTTGTGTGATTTGTTACTGCTCTTACAGTTCGACGAAGTTATTGGTGTTTGAGGTACTACTACACCTCTAACAGGTATATCTGTTTTATCCTAGGAGGAAATAATCCAAAACCTGAAGTACAGTGAGGGGATTAAATTTCTTAAGGACATACGTGAATTCTATGAACTCGGATATATTCATTTTCTTTGTTTTACATATTTGAACACAGGACAACAACAAAAACTATGGTCGTTTTTCTTCTAAGGCACCGTTGAATCATGGATGAAGATACTCTGCTTACACACACCTGAGAAGAAGGCACATAAACAGGCTGTAAGAACTATTGTCCCGCCAGCAGTGGAGTTGTAAAAATCATGTTCATTAGACGCGTGAGATGCTTAAATCGTATATACTTCTAGAAAATCATAAGTCGAGAATGATCAACTTATGCAGAATTGTCTTATGTTATCAAAATTGTCAATGCATTTAGGGATCATTTCCGTGAAGGGCTTAGAAAACAAGTTCTAGCTCAGAAAAATTATGGTGTTGCCCCTCAATCTCAACTACTAAGTTATAATTTATTTTATTATTTTTAAAAAAAAATAGTTTTCAAGAATGTGAACTTTATTTTTTCATATTCCTTTCAAATATTTTTGGATTATTAATTAGTTTAATTTATAATTTATTTATTTTTACGTAGTTTTAAAAAAATATGAACTTTATTTTTGAAAAATTACAAAATTCTCTAAATATATGATCAACATTAAAAGTGATAGCGCAACCTTAAAAGACTCTTTGGATTCATTCTATTTCCGAAGGCGAATTTTAATCGAAGCAAATTAGCCCCGGTTCTCTTTTTAGTGTTCACGTATCAAGTGACAAGTGTGCACGCTCTAAATCAGTAAAAATAAGCCCTCAGGTCTTGTTTTGTCTTTACTGGCACCAAAGATAGAGTCACAGTGATTCAACACTCAATTTAAGCAAAATGACCATCGAAGCTTCGGTGGTGATTTTAAGATTTTTATTAAGGAGGTTCGAAAAATAAAAACATAGTGATTGAATTTGAATTTGGTATTTTAAAGTAAATTTTGAATCTCTTAAACCACTAAATTAATCTTTAGTCTTGTTTTCAATGAAGCTGAAACTAAAGAATGAGAATGAGAAGAAGCGCCCCAGCTCCAGACCGAAAGCACGACACGAATGGCAAACGCGTCAGTGCAGGTTTCTATTATTAATTATATTTTTTAAAAATATAAACTTATCCATATTAATTATATTTTTTAAAAATTTAAATTTAACTATTAATATTTCAATAATTATTTAATAATATGCGTAAAATAAAAATAAAAAGATAGTAACTCTTTTTGATTTATTAAAATGAATAAGTAAATGAGAAGTTATATTTTTAGTGTACTTGATTAGTGAAGATATTAAAACTAAATTCAACGGTGTGTGTATAAATATCTAAGCAATTGGATTGTTTGTTGTCTCCAACAGTGCATGAATTTTAATTCCTTAATAAAAGAGTCCGAATTAGTATTGGAAAAGTTTTTCATAAAACCAGTAAAATAAATTTACACTTGGAACTCTTTACTAAACCAATAGAATTAACGTATATTTCATTTAGGATTAGGAAAGTTAAATTATTCCTATAGGATTAGGAGAGTTGTTAAATTAATCCTATCTCTACCATGTTTATGCTTACGGAATATATTATAAATAAGTTACTATACCTGCCTCTCAGATGCAAATTCATCTCATTTTGGCAGCTAAGAGCCCAACACAATGGCAGTGATCTTCATCTCGTTTACCAACTGGCAGACCAATTATTATTTTCCCGTTATAGACACAGACGCCCCAATGAGAAGGTGTGAGAGACTAGCATTGGAGGGCCTGAGGAGAGGTAGAGGTAGGCCGAAGAAGTATTGGAGAGAGCTGATCAAGCAGGACATGATAAGTCTTCAGCTCACCGAAGACATAACCCTTGATAGGAGGATGTAGAGGTCGGCGATTACGGTGACACGTTAGTAGTTACGCGTTTTGTTTTTCCTTACCATTAGTATTAGTATTAATTTCATATTTCATATTCTTAGTTTTCTATTATTACTTGCCGTCTTCGACTTCGATTTTCTTACTATCTTCTTGTTATTACTATTTATGTTCCCATATCTTCTTGTTGTTACTACTTATGTTCCCATATCTAGTTTATGTTTTCCTTGAGCCGGGGGTCTATCAAAAAACCTCTCTACATGCATCAAATTGGAGCAATATCTGCGTACAAACTATCCTCTCCAGATCGCACTTGTGGAATTACACTGAGTATGTTGTTATTAGTTAAAATACCTGTAGCAATGTTTTGGGTGAAAATAGTACTTGAGTCAAAATTTTTACTTACAATTAAAATATTTTCAATTAGCAAAAATTGAATAGAAAAAAAAAAAAGATTTACTTGATTCTTTTTTTCACATTTTGTGTGATCTAATTCAAAAAACTGTGAAATGGTAGATGCCATTGAAATCTTGGTCTACTCATGGCTCTTCAAATTCAAGGATTAAAGGATCTACTGAAGGTAGGTTGCATAAAACACTCTGCTGTTGTGGGGGAATTTAGTAACACTGTGCTAACAGTGGGGAAGAATGGAAACTTGCCCCAGATAATGATGAATACAAATTTAACCATACTGTTTATTTGAAATTTGGGATTCAATCCCTGCTTTCATTTCTTTAGTTTCTTCGGTATAAATGGATAATTTCTCATGTTATTCTTACTTTTGAATCGATGCTACTATGTTTTTGAAAAATTACTGAAGATGAAGGAGAAAATAGATGCTATTGAAATCTTGGTCTACTCAAATTCAATGGATCAAAACTGGCATTTCTAATGCTGATATTCTGAAACTGTCTACGAGAATCTATCCAAGAAAATAAGGACGGTAGCTTTTTGCGAAAGGAAATGTAATTTTAATAACTTGATAGCACCAAGTTATGTGTGCAACTAAGCAAAAGCATCCCTGTTTGGCTATGCAGGGTACTAATGACAAGCATCACAAACCTGAGTGCACAAAGTTCCAAATGTTATCTTGATAAAGAATGCTTATCTTCGTCCTAATCAGAATCTTCATCAGGATTATCCTCCTCCATATCAGAATCTTGATAATAATCACCACAATTGTCTTCCTCATCATCAGAATCTAGATCAAAATTATCCTCATCATCAGAATCTTGATAATAATCACTGCAACTGTCTTCCTCATCGTCAAAATCTTGATGATACTCATTGCAACTATCTTCCTCCTCATCAGAATCTTGATCGGGATCATCCTGGAGGTCTTTGGCCATGGAGGATACATCTACAAGCCTACACTTGAAATCATGAAAATCATGTGAAAGCACGAAATAACGAAAGATTCGGGGCAAAAATTTCAAAGGAACAATCACTTTCACTTCCATCATCATCCATCCAATAACCTTCCAATTTCAGTCTTTTTACTTTTAAATAATTAATTTCCAGGCGACGAAACCCCCAACCTTATGAAATAAAATAGTTCCCAAAGCAGGACAACCTGACAACAAGTTTCGGCATCCACTAGCACCATATCCTCCAAAGTATTGCTCTTCAGAGACTTCCACACTATGACAATATTAGAACAAAGGAAATTTCCACTAGATGTAATGTTATCAACGATGAACAGGTGAAGAAAGATTCAGGAAATACACAAAGAGGATCAGAATAGACTATAACATATTCCAAAATTTTTTAACAACAAAACTAAGCCAGTTTCTTTTTCTTTCCCTAAAGTAGTTTTTCTGGTTGGTGATGCTCAAAGAACATATCACATAAACAATGTTTTGGAAGAAGCCTGGATTATTGTCATTAGGATCATCAGTTGTCACTCACGAAAAATTAGATTCACTATACTGGCCATAGTATATGAATTTTGACAACAAAGTAGGTCAAAGAAAAGACAGGATTTGGAGGACAATCACAATAAAACCTCCCACCCATTGGTAGCAAAGAAAAGGAGAGGTGTAAGAAAGGCTGTGATAGTAGGAAGGTACATCCAAATACTTCCAAGTCGTACGCCAAGTGACTAACAAGTGATAAAGTTATAACAGGAATCGGCAGAAAAAATGAGATTTCGAGGGGGGCGAGGGGAACTTTCTAGTGGTGATGGAAATAACTTGCTCTGAATTTTGTAGCAGACGCATTAACAAAAGAATAAAAATTCGAAAAAGATTTGGCCTTATAATGACCTAAACTTCAAAAAAAAGATACAACAGCATTGTAAGCCTCAATTACAGACTGCTAAAATTTGAGGTAAACAAACAATGAAGACCTCTTTTTTCCAAGAAAAGAGCCAAAGAGGGAACCATTTTGTATTCAGAGGTTTGAAGCTATTGACAAAACAAAGAAGCAAAACATAACATTTGATGAGAGATATTATCATAAAAATTTAGTTTGTAGATCTACTCATCATAATACATAGAGCAAAACAAGTGTTGAAACTTGAAAGAAACTCGCAATGCACATATACAACAACTAAAGAGCAACAAACAAAAGCTTCACGAGAAACCAAGCTACTATACCATTTGATATACCATAACAGTAAGTTTCAAAAGAACAATAATTAATAACATAGAGAAGTTAAAGATTCATGATTGCATGAGGTTGATCAAAAACTTAATATAAGGGAACATCTTGTATCAAGGGACAAATACTTGTAGTGTAGTCATAGAAAGCTCACTCTTGGAAGATAATCACAGAATTGGCAGAGGATCTCAGTTTATTAGTCAATCGCGATAAAAATAAGGACACACATTTGATTCCACATATCTCACACCTTCGTCCATTTGTACGATAATAAACTTCTCCAGAACCGCTGCATTCCTTAATAAAAATTCTGAAAGTTTGAAAAGCTTCTTCATATATTCCCATTCGAGATGCTCCTTCATGCACATCCCAGAAGAGATGACAATCTTAACATTCTTTAGGTTGGGAAACACAATGCTTGATATATGACTGTGCAAACCAATACGATCACCTTTGACCAGTTAACTTCTCTCAAAATAGCACCTGGAATCATCAAACTGGAGATAAACAATATATTCAGCCAAAAGGAAACTGAACTAAGTGACAAAAGCAATTTCACAGCATGTCAGGTATGGAAAAATTTCAAAACCAACAAATATTAATGGTACTTGGAAAATAATTATGACGGTCATGCATATCATAAATATTTGTGGCATAGGTATCCGCAATAAAAGAGTGATAGTGAAACAATCCCTTCTGTTTCAGAGCTCATTTGCCACAAAGAAAGCAACAAGACCAACCATATAAAAGTGTAGCTTTACAATTACAAAAGCAAAGCTTGGTGATAATTAAGGATATAATTGCATTCTCCTTCAAAAACAACTTGCAGAGAGGGGGGAGAGAGGTTGTTAAAACTTCATTAAATGAATAGACGTAAAAAGAAAATAAAAAGTTACAGGCTGATTTTCAATTTCTATGTTGAGTGTCTCCACAAGAGGCGAGGCTTGCAAAAGGCCAGCTGCCCCATACAAATTAAACTTTTCTAAATGCAACTCCAGCCCTAGATGTTGCATTCCAATTCTTGAATTGGCATCCCTTTGAACTGCAATATGCATAAGACTGGAGCAATAATCCCAAAGAAACAAAGTAAACATGGAGAAGCAATAACAACAAAAAGAAAGCATTTCATAGCAGAACGACTATGTTGTAACAACTCTAACCATCTATACACTCTAAACAACAATAATGATCAAATATTCTCGTTTCTAGATAGACTTTTTTCGGTATGATAAAAGAAATAACCGCTTCCAAAGTTGACAAAGGGATTGCAAAAAGGCACATAAAGTCAACTCACGTTTCTGTAATTTGTCTAGTTGAGTTGGTGAAATTTGTGCAAAGGTTCTCAATTGTATAATGTTGATATTCTGAAACTGTCTGGTAGAATCAATCCGAGAAAATAAGGACTCTAGTTTTTTTTTTTACAAAGGACATGTTTTTAGTAACTTGACAGCACCAAGTTATGTACAACTAAGCAAAAGCATCCCTATTTGGAACTAATGACAAACATCACAAACCTGCGTGAACAAAGTTCCAAATGTTAACTTGGTTGCACAACTTAGCTTTTGAAGGTAATCTTGGATGAGGGCCTTAAAACCTTGATGATAATCACTGCAACTTTCTTCCTCTTCTTCATCCTTCTTCATCAGGATTATCCTGCAGGTCTTTGATACATGTAATGTCAAAAGTTATCTTAGCATTAACTAAGGAGAATACATCCACAAGACTACACTTGAAATCATGAAAATCATGTGAAAGCTCCAAATGATGAAGATGTGGGGCAAAAATTTCAAAGAAGTGATCACTTTCACTTCTACCATCATCATAGAAGTTAATTTCCAGTCGCCTAAAACCCCCGACCTTATGAAAAAAAAATAGTTTCCAACACAGGACAGCCCGACAGTAAGTTCACAATTTTGGCATCCACTACCACCATATCTTCCAAAGTTATGCTCTTTAGAGACCTTATGTTCGCTAGTCATGGTGGAGATGGTTTGTAGTGGTGGTGGTGGTAATGATTAGTGTTAATGGCTAATAATGGTGGTAGTAATAGTTGTTAGTAATGGTGGTGGTGATAGTTGTGATGATGAAAGTGGTTGGTTTTGTAGTGACTGGCATGATGATGACAGCTGGTAGTGGTGGTTGTGATGACGAAGTTGGTTGATGTTAGTAGTTGGCGGTGTTGATGGTGGTGACTGAAGAATGTGTGATCGTTTGACGATATGTTAGTGGTAGTTGGTAGAGATGCTAGTTGTGATGGTGGAGGTTATTGGTAGGAGGGATTGGCCGCAGTGATGGTAGTGACTGATAGTGGTGGTTGAGGTGGTGGGGGCGGTGATGGCCGCGATAGTGGATATAATTATAATGATAGAGTTGATATATGTGACAAAGACGGACAATAATGGTTGGCAGCGCTAGTGACTAGTAGTTGTTGTGATGACAGGAGTAGTTGACGATGGTGATGATGGTTGACAATGGTGGATTAGGTGGTTGGCGGTTCGTGATGATAATAATCGTGGTAGTTGTGATAACAAAAATGGTTAATGATGGTAGCTTATTATTGTAGATAGAGTGGTGATGGAAATTATACACACAAACATACCTCTTAATGGTATTAAAACTCTGTTCTATATCTCAATATTTAAGGTCTTATCAAATCAAATAAATGCTTAAATATTAATAAAAATAAATACACTTAGGCCTCATTTGTTTGCACTTAATGGGGGTATGAATCTAAATGGTTCAGATCTTAGGTTATTAAGTGCATTTATTTTCATTAAGATTTAATCACTTATTTCATCTGAATAGGTTCTTAATCATTAAGATCTAGAATAGAGTCTTAATATTATTAAGAGTTATATTTGTGTGGATATTTTCATCATCATTCTATCCACAACCACCGGCCACCACCATTAACCACCTCTATCATCACAACTACTACCACCATCAGCATCGCCAACCACTAACCACCATTAACCACCTCTACTTTTGACACAATTGTTAACCACCATTATTATTGCCAATCACCATGACATCACAACAACCACTGGCAACCACCACCGTTGTCAACTACTATTGTCACTCGTTACTACACATATCACCTCCATCATTATAATTATATTCACTACCATCACCGCCACCGCCGCCCTACCACTACTATTACTCACTACCATCACTGTGATTAATCCTTACTATCAACCACCTTCACCATCACAATTAGCACCACCGCCAACTACTACCAACACATCATCAATCATCACATATTCTTTAGTCGCCACCAACACCGTCAAACCCCTAACATCAACCAACTTTACCATCACAACCACTACTACCAACCATTACCATCATCAGCCACTACAACATCAACCACCTTCATCATCATAATTATTACCACCACCATTATTAGCAACTATCATTACCACAATTACTAGCCACTAACATCAAGCATTACCATGACCACCACTAATAAATCATCTCCGCCATCACTAGCGAATATAAATATTTTATTTTTTATCGAATAATAAATTTATTTTATTAAATTAATTTTTTCTAATATTTAATTACTTTTTTATTTGAATTATATATAATAAATTTAGAGATAAATAAAGCATGCACATTCAGATGTTAAAAAACAAACAGTCTAAATCATTCAATGTTTAGATCTAGAAACAACATCTTAATCATTCAAACGTACATTTGATTCAGACGTCTTAATCTTAATGAAAATAAATAAAGCCTTAATGACCTCAGGTCTAAACCATTAAGATTCGAACTTTCATTAACTGCAAACAAATGAGGCAGTCAAACTACTTTATAACAACATCCTTCTATAACACACTATCTCACCTTAACATTCAAGTTTTTCTCGAAATCAATTTTTTTTTATATTTTATCTTTTTATATAAGTTTTTTTTAACCTACAACAACAACCATTTTTATAATAGTACACTCTTTGTAAAAATTAACCCCATAGCTATGACAATTATCTTTTTCTATTTTATGACATTAAATTCTTCTATAACAGTTAAATGTTACTAAAGGTATATAACAGTCAGTTGCTATAATCTCCAAACAAAACCAATAATATTGGGTTTGATCGACTACTAATGGAGCATTTACTTGGGTTTTCTCTCTTGTACTCAAATATATTTACAGGTCAATATGTTCGAGCTTCATGCTGTCGTTAAAAATATATTTAAATTTATTAACTCTCTTGTTAGATTGCTGGTTTTTATAATGTCAACCCCATACAGGGACCAGATCCCTTGTGCCGATGTTGATACTAATTTGAACTGGGTGGGAAACTTTTACAGCTGTAAAAGTGCTTTTTGGCAGTGAGTTGGTGAGTGCAGCAGTGTGCAGCAGTGCAACAGCGAAGCATAGCAGTAGCCTAGGTCAAGTAGGTCATATGTACTTGACCAATGAGAGAGTTTTCTTGTTGGAGTGAGCAATACTTTTTTCTTTTGCCTCTTGGACAACAAATAGGCACACACTCTCAACAAATCGGCCATTCAGAAATATACCTTTACCAAGCATATTCTCTACTTTAAAAGGGCAACAATTGTTCCTCATCTGGCCGTGAAGATTGATGCTAATGCGTTCATGACTTGAGGCTTCCATTAGAGTTGTAAGGAATGTGTTGTAATAGATAGAAAAACTTGACTTTTGTGTAAGCTTGTTTTTCTTGTTTTTAAAAGGTTTATATTCTTGTTTCCGTTAACTAGAGTTAGTTGACATTTCGGCTAGAGTTAGCTTTGTATTTCCAGTTGAGTTTAACTGGTGTAGATGACAATGGAGTCATTGTGTTGAAGTCTTATAGTAGAGTTATTACAAGTGGGAGATTAGGAGGTTAATCTCTTAGTATTACTAGAGTCTGTAATCTTTGTTGCTCAGATCTAGTAGAGTGGTTTAAGAAATCCTACGAGGTAGGTTGTGTTTTTTTTCTTCCCTTGAGCAAGAAGGTTTCCACGTAAACATCGTGTGTCACATTTCTTACTGCTTTATTCACTTGTGTGTCTCTATTCTGTGCAACCTGATAGAAGGACCTGGTCCTGAGTACGGTGGTCGACCCATATAACTTATCATCTCTTTTTTATGAAAATGAAAATGCTTATAAATAACATAATTTTAGCTCATAGAGGTATTTTTTCCCAGTATAATTGTCAGTAGAAGTATCATTGCATTGTACTATGAATTAGCTCTAACCACCCTGTGGCACAGGAGGCTGGGGCATGTGATGGAGGATGAAGCCATCCTATGGCATAGGAGGCTAGGGCATGTGAGCTCTGTCCTGCTCAACAAACTAGTATCAAAGGATCTAGTTCGAGGACTTCCTAAGGTGAAATTTGCTCAGAGTCAATTATGTGATGCCTGTGTCAAGGGGAAACATTCCAGATCCTCCTTCAAAAATAAAAAGGAAGTAAGCACCTCTAGACCCTTGAAACTACTGCATATGGACTTGTGTGGACCCATAAAAATTGCAAGTCGTGGAGGAAAGAAACTTATCTTTGTGATTGTTAATGATTATTCAAGGTATACCTGGGCAATGTTTCTTTTCTCTAAGGATGAAACATTCCCTACCTTTGAATCATTCGCAAATCAAATTCAGGTGAAGCTGAACTGCAACATTGCAGGGATCAGGTCTGATCATGGGACTGAATTTGAAAATGTAAAATTTGAAGCCTTTTGTGCTGCTAATGGAATCAGTCACAATTTCTCCGCTCCCAGGACTCCACAACAGAATGGAGTGGTTGAAAGGAAGAATCAAACTCTTGCTGATATTGCTTGAACTCTACTTATAGATGGAGGTGTAGCTATGTCCTTTTGGGCAGAAGCAGTTAACACTGCTTGATATGTGGTAACAGATGTCTAATCTGTCCCCTGCTAGGAAAAACTCCCTATGAGCTGCTAAACAAGAAGAAGCCAATGCTGAACTACCTCAGAGTCTTTGGATGCAAATGCTTTGTGCTGAACAATGGCAAAAACAACTTAGGAAAATTTGATCCCAAAAGTGATGAGGGAATTTTCCTGGGATATTCATCAAATAGCAAGGCATACCGAGTCTAGAATAAGAGGACACAGTGTGTTGAGGAAAGTATCCATGTTATTTTTGATGAAGGTAGGAAGCTGAAGGACACAGAAGTAATGGATGATGATGAACTTGAAGAACTGTGGCAGACCCAAAGAGATGCAGTTGATCGTGATCTATCTGAAAAGCATGAGCAAATGAAGAACTCCTTTCAGGATAGAGATAATGTTAGTCAAGATGAAGCAGTAGAACACACCAGCAAAGAAAATTCACAGAAGAAAGCTAGTGCAGAAAGCAGCCTAGAAGAGGGATCAGGTTCAGAAGCAGGAGAATCCTCTATAAGGAGATCCAACTGGAAGCACAAATCCTCTTATCCTCTTGACAATTTAATCTCTCCACTGGACTCAGGGATGCAAACCAAATCTAAAACTCAAAATACATTTGCATCATTAGCATTCATATCCCAGATTGAGCCTAAAAACATCAAGGAGGCTCTGAAGGATGCGGAGTGGGTCAATGCAATGCAGGAGGAGTTACATCAGTTTGAAAGAAATAAGGTCTGGCACCTGGTTCCAAGACCATCTGATAGAACTGTTATTGGGACCAGGTGGGTCTTCAGGAATAAGTTAAATGAACAAGGAGTCACCATCAGAAACAAGGTTCGATTGGTTGTCCAAGGTTATAACCAAGAGGAAGGAATTGATTATGATGAAACCTTCGCTCCTGTAGCTAGAATGGAAGCTATTTGTATGCTGATTGCTTTTTCCTCCTTCATGGAATTCAAGTTATTTCAAATGATGTCAAAAGTGCCTTCTTGAATGGATACTTAAAGGAAGAAGTGTATGTGAGAAAACCTCCGGGATTTGAAGACATTGATCAACCTCACCATGTGTACAAGATGGACAAGGCACTGTATGGGTTAAAGAGGCTCCTCGAGCTTGGTATGAGAGATTGTCCAAGTTTCTTCTTGACAATGGGTTCAAGAGAGGAAAAATTGATAACGCTCTTTTTATCAAGACAAGAGGAAGAAATCTACTCATTGTTCAGGTATATGTTGATTACATTATCTTTGGAGCTACACTCAATTCACTATGTGAGGATTTTGCAAAGCTTATGGGAAGTGAATTCGAGATGAGCATGATGGGAGAGCTCATTTTCTTTCTGGGTTTGCAAGTCAAGCAGGACAAGGCTGGAACTACGATCTGCCAACAGAAATACATCAAAGATCTGCTCACAAAATTTCATATGGACAATGCCAAGCCGATTGATACACCCATAGGGACTGCCTCTAAATTAGACAATGATGAACCTAGTCCACCAGTGAATGAAACCATGTACAGAGGCATCATTGGTTCACTTCTCTACCTAACAGCTAGCAGGCCAGATATCGTATTCAATGTGGGGATCTGTGCTCGTTTTCAAGCTTGTCCCAAGGAATCTCATTTGAAAGCTGCTAAGAGAATTCTAAGATATCTTAAGGGAACCACTGATCTAGTCCTCTTTTACCCATGTGGAGGTTTATTTGAACCTTTTGGCTACTCTGATGCTGACTATGCTGAGTACCTAGTTGATAGGAAAAGCACCTCCGGAATGGCTCATTTCCTAGGTCCCTCACTGGTTTCCTGGGGATCAAGGAAGCAAAATTCAGTGGCACACTCTACAGCTGAAGCAGAATATGTGGTTGCTGCTTCATCTTGTGCTCAATTACTGTGGATTAGGAAGCAGCTGGAGGACTTTGGAGTCTTGACTGAATGTGTGCCTTTGATGTGTGACAACACCACTGATCTAAACATGGAAAAGAATACAGTGCAACACAAGTGAACCAAGCACATCGACATCAAGCATCACTTTCTGAGAAACAATGTTGAAAAGGGAAATATTCGTGTGGAATTTTGCAGAACAGAAGATCAGATTGCAGACATCTTTACTAAAGCCCTGAACAGGGACCAGTTCAAGAGAAACAGATTAAGGTTAGGCTTAATCAAAATGAATTAATTTTCTTTTTCTCTTTCTAAAGTTTTGACTCCTGTCTTGGCTATGATCAGAATGCAGGTATCCTTGCCAGTTTGTTATTGATGTGTCTAACTCAGTTTCACACCTTCCCAGGTATACACGCATGGTGGATGTGAGAAAGGCTGGAAGTTGACAAGACAGGGACTATGCACAGCTTATTCAATCTCATAAAGGGATCAGGTCCTACCAGGTCAGTATTACTTCCTCACTTATGAATAAACCGTGAGAATGATCTAAGAACTGTTTTTCCCGCTTTCCCCCTTCCGGTAACCAGTCATAAAGTCACTTTCCCTCTCACCTTTTCAGTCCAAACTTCTCCCTGATTAGAACTCCTCAACTGCTACCTCTCTTCTCTCACCTTTTAGCTCCTCTCTGTAAAAGTAGTCAAGCCCTTCTCTCTCTCTCCCTCTCACCATTTTCGTCTAACCAAACTCCTCCACTTCTTTACAAAATGTCTCACTCTCCTTCATCCTCAAAATAACCTGAGAACCAGGTCGGGTCTTCACCTATGATACCGGAGACAGTGGAGACCACACCATCATCGGTTCCCTTCGTGAACCCCTTCTCCACTCCTTCCATTCTCCTCTCTTCTCTGATAGCCGACCTAACTATCGCTCTTACAGTAAAATCTGAACCATCAGGGCCTTCAGATGCTTCAACTGAGGCCGACCTCAAAAACCCTCTCTCACCCACTCCTCTCGCATCCCTCCCCCCATTGAATATTATACCCCCTTATCTCTTCGAAATGAGGACCCCTCCTTTCGGACCTAGGGTAGGTAGTTCTACAAGAGATGAAACTCTCCAAGAACCGGGTTCCCCCATTTTTTCTTCATCCATACCTCAGTCACAAGTGCGAAACCCTACTTCAGAAAATGCTACAGACCTAGTTCCTTTAACTTCCTCTCCTCCTACCTCTCCTCCCACTGTTGTTTCATCCCCGAAATGGAATGGAACCCCCCAAGAGTTGCACATCCTCTCCAACCCAGATGACGGCCAGGAGAGTGACGACAGTGAAGATGAACAACCCCTTGCCTGGAAAGTTCGAAAGGTCAGTTCTTGTGCCCCTCAGAGCCTGTCCAAGGACCAGGTTCGTCCTCCACACACCAGAGCTTCCACACGAAAGCTTATGATTGATGCACTGAAGGAAAGCCAGGCTCAGACAGCAAAAATAAGAAAACTAAAAAGAAAAATGGTAGTTGATGAGGATGACATATAGCCGGATGTGGTGGTGGACCAGGAGGATAGTGATTTGCCCCAAAGGGATGCCAATGCCAAAGGGAAGGCACCAATGTCTTGTGTAAAGCCGAAAGAAAAAAGAAAAACTATTTCTTCCCACAAAGAGAAGACTCAACCTATTCCAAAAGGAAAAGCACCGGTTGCTCAAAAGAAGAAGAAGCCAACTCAAGCAGGTTCGGAGGAGGCAGTGAGCACCCCTGCTGAAGACTCTCCTTCTTTGTCTCCAAGGAGGGCTCCGCGGACCAAGGGACCTGGTGCTTCTTCCAGAGTAAAGTCAAAATCTTCCATTGAGTTGTCAAGGGAGGACAGGCAAATCATTATACGAAATCAAAAGGTGTTGAAAGGCAGAGTTTTTGATCCGGAAATTTTAGATATGGATGGAATGGCCGAGCTGGTGGAAATGGTCAACTTCCAAGGTTGGAGACATCTATTCGTCCCTCTAGTCCCTGCCTTGCATGACGCTGAGGTTAGGGAGTTCTACCATGAGCTGGAATTTGCTGAAAACGGCACTAAGATTTTCAGTAAGGTGCATGGAGTCACATTCATGATCAATGAGCAAATACTCATCTCCATTCTTAAGGTACCTATTCAAGGGATCCGGTCTATTGATGGAGAATGTGCACGAAGACAGTTCATTTCTCTGATTTCCAAACTTGAAAATGTCACAGAGGAAAGGGTGCTGAAGAAACAAATGAAGGGAGAGTATTAATTGTTGTTTGAGTTTATTAACAAGGCGCTCCTCCCATGAGAAGAAAAGAGGACAGTTGCTGGGATTGCGGACCTATTCTTAATGGAGGCCCTAAGTACGTTTCAACACATAAACACACCGGTGTGATGATAGAACACATGCACAAAACAATGCATGTAAAGGACGGCAAACACGACCTTGCCTATGGGTTTTTGCTGAATAGGGTCTTCGAATTCTTTAATATTGAATGCAGGCTGGGGATAATAGGGTCCAAGAAGCAGATGTTCACCCTCTCAACACTAGAAGAATGCGAGTGTGTGATGAGACGAGGGGGTGTAAAGAGCCAATCGCTGGTGTCGGATTTGATTTCTACTCAAGAGAAGTCCAATATGGAGATTGAGAGGCTCACTGCTCTGATTTCCTAGAAGGAGTCTGAGATAGTTTGTTTGAAGGCTCACCCGGTGGAGGAACTTGGTACCTTCTTAGCCCTCAAAGAAGATACAGAAGCACTAAAGGCTAAGGTCAAGGACTTGACCAAGAAACTACTTCATGCCCATGAAACCTTCAATGACCGCATCTTAGCCCTTTTACCCAAATTGTTCGGCCCTCAATGATGTCTCTCCCCTGCACCCCTCTCCCTCTCTAATCCCTGACTGTTGTCTTCACTTACCTCACTCTTGTTCTCCCATGTTGATAGACAGTTCTTGTTTAATTCTCGTTTGTTAGTTCTAAGTGATGATGTAATATTCACTTTCCTGAATGAAATTAGTTGTTGCTTGGTCCCTATTGTCTACTTTCTTGCTTTCCTTTATTTTCATTCGTGTTAGTGTTTCCCCAGTGGCCATGAGTTAACATATCTCTGCATTCTTGACTTAGTTTACTATCATTTCTTTTTTATGATGCCAAAGGGGGAAGATACTTTGAGGGGATTATAGTAGACAGAGGGAAGGATTATAAGGAATGGTGAATCTCTTAGAGGCTTGGTGTGATGCTAGTCAGGGGGAATACTGGTGATAGGGGGAATACTGTGTGAAGCTCATTTTGTGAAATATGCAGGGTTAGTTGTCATCATCAAAAAAGGAAAAATTGTTAGATTGCTGGTTTTGATAATGTCAACCCCATATAGGGACCAGATCCCTTGTGCCGATGTTGATACTAATTTGAACTGGGCGGGAAAACATTTACAGCTGTAAAAGTGCTTTTTGGCAGTGAGTTGGTGAGTGCAGCAGTGTGCAGCAGTGCAGCAGCAAAGCATAGCAGCAGCCCAGGTCAAGTAGGTCATATGTACTTGACCAATGAGAGAGTTTTCTTGTTGGAGTGAGCAATACTTTTTCCTTTTTCCTCTTGGACAACAAATAGGCACACACTCTCAACAAATCAGCCATTCAAAAATATACCTTTACCAAGCATATTCTCTACTTTAAAAGGGCAACGATTGTTCCTCATCTGGCCGTGAAGATTGATGCTAATGCGTTCATGACTTGAGGCTTCCATTAGAGTTGTAAGGAATGTGTTGTAATAGATAGAAAAACTTGACTTTTGTATAAGCTTGTTTTTCTTGTTTTTAAAAGGTTTATATTCTTGTTTCCGTCAGCTAGAGTTAGTTGACATTTCGGCTAGAGTTAGCCTTGTATTTCTAGTTGAGTTTAGCTGGTGTAGATGACAATGGAGTCATTGTGTTGAAGTCTTGTAGTAGAGTTATTACAAGTAGGAGATTAGGAGGTTAATCTCTTAGTATTACTAGAGTCTATAATCTTTGTTGCTCAAATCTAGTAGAGTGGTTTAAGAAATCCTACGAGGTAGGTCATGGTTTTTTTCTTCCCTTGAGCAAGGAGGTTTCCATGTAAACATCGTGTGTCACATTTCTTACTGCTTTATTCACTTGTGTGTCCCTGTTCTGTGCAACCTGATAGAAGGACCTGGTCCTGAGTACGGTGGTCGACCCATATAACTTATCATCTCTTTTTTATGAAAATGAAAATGCTTATAAATAACATAATTTTAGCTCATAGAGGTATTTTTCCCCGGTATAATTGTCAGTAGAAGTATCATTGCATTGTACTATGAATTAGCTCTAACCACAAAAAGAAACTTGAAAGAAAATTTTCGTTGATCTCCAATTTGCTCTGACTGTTAACGTCGAAGAGAGAATATTCTACCACAATTTTTATTTGCTCTCTAAAATGTAAGAATTTACTTCATAACTTAAATTTCACAATATGAGAAAGAAACATAATTTCACGACCCGAACATAGGCCCAGATAGAGACACGGGACAAGAAACCCCGAGAGACTCCAAGTCGACCCATGGCATGAACATAGTGGCTAAGAGCATACGACAAGCGAAAAATGATATAATAAAACATGCTTAAGCGGAAGTCTACATATATATATATCAATCTAAAATAGAGTCAATAATGACAAGATGATTTATATACAATGTCTGAAAAAGCCTCTAACATAACTGATGAGCTGATGGGACAACATCCCCGACTAGCTTGAAAAAGTCTGTAACTGAAAGAACGCCAACCATGGGTAACTGAATGTGCTCGAAGGATGAGAACTCACCAACACTGGCTACATAGGACTGAGGAGAAAGCAAGACTAGTGATGCGGCTGAGATTGATCCCTCGGACCTATATCATGAAATGATACGACATAGAGTATGTAGTCAATACTTGGAATGTATTGAGTATACAAGGTAAGTAAAAATGGACAGTTAAAATATGTAAGAGTTCATAAGAGTAGGACAACATGATCATGAAGTTAATATCATAATGTAAACATAAGGCTCAAGGATTTCAAACCTTTCATAATCCAATCATAATCGTAGTTATAAAAGAAATTTTATACAACATAACTTGAGCCAAAGTAACATAAAAATATCCATGCATAAATCATGAGGAACAATGGGAGAACTCGTCTTAACCGATACCATCATGATAGAGCTTACATGATGCTCCACTATTTCGCCCAAATGGTCAGGACCGCCCCAGACTTGCAAGCAAGGGACATGCACTATGGTGATATAACAGGAATCCATTAATATATGTATATACCTACGGTGACACGGAGTTCTGAGACCACGGGGTTTACCTGAATGTCGGGTCTATCCGGTGCTAGACATTGTTCTAAAAAATATGCACATTAGGCTCATATTGTAGTCGTGAATCATTCGTGAAGTTCATGGCCAAATAAATCATAACATACTTGATCATACTTGAAATACATGATTAACCATGCGTAAGGGCCCGTGAGTCGGCCAATAGTCATAAATTCATAAATCATGAAGAACATGCATACTTGTGAAAATACATATACTTGATATTCATAAATTCATGACGAGTACTTGAGAGAAATCATATCAATAATCATAAATCATAATTTAGGGCTTAAGAAGATCATGATCATAATGGAATCATGACTTGACTTTTCATGAAACTTACATAATTGGGCATAATTTATAAAAATTTAAATCTATGAATTAATAATCAAAATAGATATAAAATCTGCCCATAGATTTTAAAACATGATTTGATACATGAAGAGAATTGACCGATAGATAGATCATAGAGAATTCAACAAAAATTGGATATAAACCCCATATTATCATGAACTTGAATCTAGAATTGAAATACATGGAATTGAGAGAAATTTTGTGCATGAGAGTGAAAGAAACTCTCATTCATAGCCTCACATACCTAGGTAAATCTAATTTACACTCCCTCTTGAAAAGGTGAAAGGAAATTGAAGAAAAATTGGAGAATTCCTCAAGCTTGATCTCCAAGGAAGAACTCTAACTTGCATGCACAGAATGATAAGGCTTAGAATAGGTTTAACACTCTTAATACACTTCTAACTAAGCTTAAAACGACGTAATTTAGGACCTTAGATCTTAAAAATTACAAAAATACCCTTAATAAAAAGTTTGAAAATTTTGCACTGCCGGTGACCACGATCGATACCACGAGTCGTCCTTTGATACCACGACTCGTGGTATCCACCCGTTACTTCCTTCCATCATTTCTTACCTTCTCTGGTCCTATGGCGACGACTCGACAGCACGAGTCGTTACTCCACACAACGATTCGTTACTTCCTCCCATTACTGCTTCTGATGAAACCTGCATCTGGACTTCCCACGAGCCATACCATGACTACCTTCATCCAACGAGTCGTGGGTTCCATCCATTACCTTGACTGGGAGAATTTCCTGCTTCTTCCCACTGACACTTACCACGACTCGTTGTTCCTCACAAGAGTCGTACTACAACTCGTACCATCCAACTCTTGCACCCTGGTGACTACCAACAACCCCAACCTATGACTCATTACATCGTCCTACGGGTCGTACCATGGACCCATTACCTCTGAGTCTCTTTCTGCAGAATCTGACCACGGGTGGCTCCCATGGGTCATTAGACCCTCCAATGACTCGTACCACGAGTTGTACTGAGTAATATCTCAGATTTTTCTGCTTCTTCTCATTTCAAATTCTCGAGTCTAGTACTAGGTACTTTCGGAGTATTACACATAAATATGAAGATTATGATTGAAATTTTCACACAAAAAAAAGAACCTCTACTAGCAAAAGAAAAGATTACCTATTAGATATCTTAATCTCCACTTTACATCAGTATAACTTGTTCCTTAATTTCTTTAAAGTTCCAACATTAAATATAAAGATTTTTTTTATTGATTTTTAACAAAACTGCATAACACGATATAAGATTTTATCAAGATACCTATATATACAAACAATAACAAATCTCTTCAGGACATTAAACAGTAATACGGAATGAGCATGAGAAATAAGACTGGAAACATTAATATAATTAAACCAGATAAGTGCGCTACAAAAAGAAAATGTTAACCAACATTAGAAAAATGAACTTTTTCTAAGCATACAACAACAACAACAACAACAACAACAACATACCCAGTATAATCGGAAAATTTCACTGTTACAACAACTTTATCAAGCTTCCATTCAAAACCAGAAAATACAGATGGATATGAGAAGAACCACCTGTAGAATGAAATTGGTTGCAAGGAAATAAGCTCTTGTGGCACTAAGAACAGCGACAAAGCGCTGCTGCTGAAACTCAAACAGAAAAATACCAAGACAGTGACCAAAATCAAATCTCTTTTTTTTTTTCACTTGAAGAAATTTCAAATTCTTTTAGGTGAAGAAGAGGATAGTTATGAAAAAATTACGTTTACTTCCTTACAGATTTATGCAATGAAATGGATAATAATCTACTAAACATTTTTAAAAAGACTTAAACACTATAAAGGCAAAGAGGCTGCCGTTTCTACACATGAGATATATTTCACCATAACTGATGTTGCTATATTTAAATTTAAATCACGTGTTGTGAATTTTTTTAAACAAAACATAAGAAGATTATCAAACTAAACATTTGGTATAATATTAGAAATGCATAATTAAAGTACTTCGGAAAACTTTGTTGTAGTGAATTTGATCATCAAAATGATATCAACATATTTTGGTAAACCAATGTAGAACAACTACTACTAAAGAAAGGTTAATTTTTCCCCCAAAATTCAACTTTTTCAAAATTAAGAAGTAAAGGATATTACTTCATACTAGTGAATTTATCCGTATTCATGTGGTCATTAAAGAAAATCAAAATATGATTAAGTTTTTTTAATTAAAAGGATCAATCTTTATTCATTGATCAATTTGATCTTTTCTCTGCTCTTCAATTAACACTATTTGTTGTTCTAATCATATTGAAATAAGAAAAGATAACATAATAGCTATTGCTATAAGAAAATTTTGTGATGTATATAAATAATCATTATACGTACAAATACCTTTTATTTAATTAAGTTGGGTAGATGAAACTCCTTTTAATTGAGTGCATTAATAATCATTTAAGTTGTTTTCTTTCCTCTTTTGCACACATGATTGTTACTTATTTAATATGCGATTTTTATTTTTTTCTAATCACAGATAAAAGATTGCTTAACTTTTAAAGTATATATTTGTAAATCAACTTTTCTCTTAAAATGTCCGTTCTTTTAATAGGATCGCGCCTACCCATATCAATTAGTATACAAAACTGTAGTATAGAACCTTTGAAGACTTTAAGGAGAGATTATAAATCATAAGTTAAAATTGATAACAGTCGATGAGGCTTCATCCTATTTTGAACAACTGATTTTTGGGTTTGATTAATAAGCATATTCAATTTCTCGGTTAAAAGAAAAGGATTTTGTTAATTAATTGCTTTAGAGAATTTATATTCAATCTTAAAAACAAATTTTAAAAAGTTGTGCACGTGTATTGAGTGTGGTAGAATTTATTACATTGAGATTATAGCAATCCTACTAATATTGACCAAGGATAGACACTACACTAAACAACATGATTGATATATAAATAAAAGGAACATAAGCTGTTTTTGGGACGGAGAAAGCTCTGCAAGTGAGAGAAGGTTATTTCGATTCTGACCCAACGAAGAGTTTTGCTTGCTTTGTTCAGACGGTATTAATTTTTATCTTCTCTATTATTTTAGACTTCTAGTACTGCATTTTATTCCTTAAAAATCATGCTTGTATTAACAGATGGATCATTTGTTGTTTCTGCTTTGATTGTTGGGTTGTTCCCGTAACATCCATTTCGAGGTCTTGGTTATCATGTTGCCTATCTGGCTAAAACATTACTTCATTAACAAATGACTGTTTTGTTTAAGCAGATCTTTTTTTTTTTCTTTTTAAAGAGAACAAAAAAGCTTCATCATTTGGCAGATTGATGCCAATGGTGATCAAAGTATTTGAAAGAATTTCCATCATATCTTGGCTATGTGACGGCCACATAAAAAAATCTGAGAAAAAACTAGCACTAATGGTTGCAACTTCTCTCTCTCACGCTCTCTTCTCCTAGACAACCCAATGGAGGTTTGGCCATCTCCATGACTCCAGCTGCGGAAGATGAGGTAAATAATCCACCAGATACGCAAACTTATGCAACACTACTCAATATCATATATGCATAAAATGACCTATAAGGGCGAAACAAGTTTAATATAATCTCTACTTGTTATTGTGTAAAGCCCTAAAAATTATGTGTAATTTTCAATTTGAGCCCTCATAACTTTGACCAATTTCTTGAGATTCAATTTGATGTTTGATGTCTTAGGGTGTTGCGAAGAGATCATGTATGATTTGGTCTGATGGAACATATCTGGAAAAAACATATCAAATTAGGTTTGAGAGATTTATGAGATAAGGCAGATCATTATGTATTATCACATTTATTGTGTTCATTGACCAGTCCTTTATGTTTGTCTTTGAGACAAAAACATAATGACAAACTCAAGTTATGATAAAAGAGATTGTGAGATATTAATGTTATAAATGATCTAGCATACTGTAATCTACTCCAAGTTTCATTAATCGAGATGTTATACATTCATAATAGATGTATAGAAATAGAGCTCTCGAAGCATATATAATATGAGTTATATATTATGTTCAAAAATAAATGAAGAGATATACATGTTGGGTTATTCTTGAAAGGACGTTGTGTCCTTTAGCTGCTTTTGCATCTACAGGTTCTACTTGTTTTGTAGCAGCGTGCATAACGTTTCATTTGAGCCTATGACACTTGCGCCTATTCTTGAAAATACAAAGGTAGTCAAGAGAATTTGCAAAAGGGAGGTGGACCACAAAATTGAACCTTAATAAGTTGTTTACATCATTTATTTTTGACATCTTAATATGCCATTTCATCTGTTGTTTTTTTTTTGTTAGTATTATTTTTCTAAACATAAAATTTTAGTTGATATTTTCATATACTTTGTAGGATTTAGAAGTTGCTAGGGAATACTCTGTGTAGGGAGAAGATGGAATGCATGAATGAAGAATGTGATAGATGCGAGGACCGCAACCTATTGATTCATGGGAAGAGGGTTGTTTCTTTCTTTAAAATAATGATTGATGAACGTTGCTTAGAAGTTCTGGTTAAGTGTTATTCTTTATGTACACTTGCTTTCCCGACTAAGTTTAAAATACATGTTTTTAATGTATATTTGCAATTAGTTATTCTTGTAGTCAATTATCTACTTGTTGATGACATCCTTTTGCATAATATTTCAAAGACTAACTTTTAATTTTTACTCTAGTTTTTTTTCCTCATTAATGTATGTAGTGAAATTTTGCGAAAGAATATTAAAAGAACCAATTACATTTCGGGGATGTGAACTTTTCACTAGGTTCAAGATCATACTTCATACCATTTTCACCAGAATCCTAAGTCTAATTAGTCTTTTCCAAGGCCACAACACCAAAGCGAACTGGTAGGCTTAAATAAAACATTCTCTTTTTCTCCTAAAGAAAATCTTTCAAACACTTCTAAAAAATTAAATACAGGCCGGATTTAAATATATACCAAGTAGATGTATGGAAAGTGTTATCTGTAGGAAAGAATAGGAAGAGAATATTTCTCTTAAAGAATGCTCAAGTTGTATTGGGCTACTTAAGACCACTTGATATGATTACAATAATCAATTATATCTCTATTTATACTACTAAAAAAACCAATTCAAAAATTTTGCACAAATAACTAGATACATGTATCACGATTCACTAGATACATGTATCACAAACTCCTAAAAGATTTCTTGAAATAATAAAGGACTCCATGAAAATATAAAAGTCAAGGATAGTGTCCTTGTAAATGCATTAATTCCAACACTCCCGCTTAATGCATTTTCTTGACAACTCCGATGTGTTCTCGAAGATAGCAAAACTTTTCTCTAGGGAGTGCTTTGGTGAAGATGTCAACAAGTTGTTCTCCTATCTTTTTATGATTGTATTGGAGCATGTCTCTCCAACTTCTAGTTTCTTGTTTGTGTTGGAGCACTTCTCTCCAACATTCAATTGTTGATGCACTTCTCATCAATGGTCAATTATTGAAGCACTTCTCTTCAACCTTCAAGCACTTCTCTCCAACTTAATTTTAATTTTTTTGAAGCACTTCTCTCTAACTCCTTTTTTTTTTGGGTTGTGTTGGAGCACTTATTTCCAACTTTCAATAGTTGATACACTTCTCATCAACATTATATTGTTGAATCACTTCTCTTTAACCTTTAATTATTGATTAAATTGTAATCAACTTCCTAAATTCTTTTTTTGTATGTCAATATCGTATCTCCAATCATGTGATTGGTGCAGCTTCCATCAACATACCATCATTGTGTTTTGCTGAAGCATCAAATTTGAGAAGCGAAGAAAAGGTTTTCTTCCTTTTCCTCCTCCTTTTCTTCACAGAAATTTGCTTGTTCTCTTTGCTTGTGCCTACAATCCTTCTCAATATGACCAAACTTTTTACAAAAGTTACATTGGGGCTTGCTTTTGTGCCAATATTTTTCTGTATTATGATTAGTCTTTTTGTACATTTTACAAAAAAAACTAGTACTTTTCTGACCTTTTTCTTCAACCTTCTTAGTAGAGCCATCATGATTCTGCTTCTTTTTTGGATTGTACTACTTTTTTTGTTAATTTTTTGAGAAATTTTGAGAATTCTCATTAGTTCTGGACTGGAAAGCCGACTCTTTGGGTTGATCTTCACGAAAAGATCTTCGCTTCTAGTGTGCACAAAACGATCCAACTTGCTCTTTGATGGAAAGCCTAGAAAGATCTTTTATCTCCTCAGTGATAGCAATAATATACTCATACTTTTTTGTGACACTAATTAGAATTTTTTCCACAACTTGTTGGTTAGAAATTTCATCACCATGATTTCTCATTTCATTAACAATATTCATGACTCTTGTGCAATATTCATCTATTTTTTTAG
Organism: Datura wrightii; assembly: GCA_035772735.1. Lineage (NCBI taxonomy): Eukaryota > Viridiplantae > Streptophyta > Magnoliopsida > Solanales > Solanaceae > Datura > Datura wrightii. The sequence goes on from JASDFA010000001.1 coordinate 14,249,370, forward strand.
ATTCTATCTTTAATTTTTGAAACTCTCTTCTAAGAGTTTGAAGATTGATAGTGCGTACCTTTTCGTCACCATACACCTTAGATTCCAGAGACTATAGTCTCACAAGCAGCAATTTTTACAAAAAATGCTCTTAAGACTCCCATTTGAATTTTGCTCAAAGCTTTTGCATCTTGACGACGCTTAGCATCAAGATTTTTCATCTCTGCGACTGAAAGTTTACCATCGTCTTCTGGCTCTTCATATCCGTTTGTAACAATAGTCCACCAACCTTCACCTTTCAAATAAGTTCTCATTCTTATATTCCAGTATTTAAAGTCATTTCCATCAAAAAATGGAGTAAGAACAACTGAAGAATCAACACCTTCATTTATTTTAGATGTCATAACTTTTTTCTTCACCTAACTCTAGATTAAGAATTAAAACTGCTCTTTATACCAATTTGTAGGAAAGAATAGGAAGAGAGTATCTTTTTTAGAGAATGCTAAAGTTGTATTAGGCTACTTAAGGCCACTTGATACAATTACAATCATCAATTACATCTCTATTTATACTACTCAAAAAATTAATTCAAAAGTCTTGCACAAATAACTAGATACATGTATCACAATTCTCTAGATACATATAGCACAAACTCCCAAAAGATTTCTTGAAATAATAAAGGACTCCTAGAAAACATAAAAGTCAAGGATAGTGTCCTTGTGAATGCATTAGTTCCAACATTATCTTAGTTTAGTTTGATCCTCTTCTATTAAACTTCACTAAAATATCTGTTCTTAGACTGAATATATGCCACTAGTTGAGCATGATTCTTTTCCATAAACTCATCCCTTTTGTGGTTGTTCCAAACCTATTTAGTCAAATACTATCTTTCTGATCTTCCTTTCAACCATTTGTCCATTCTCAAGACATTTTCAACAACTTGAATTTCCTAATATAAGTTATCTTTCAGGTATGTCTCTATGCACTCGATATATGTTAGCCAATTGTTGCAGTAGAACTCATGCCAAACATCTATGAGTTCCTAAAAACATCTTGTTTTCAAAGGATTACCTGTTCTAAAAGAAATCTTCAATGAGATATTTCTTCTAGAATGTGTAATAAGTATCTCCTCTAAAATCACTCTGCTTGAAGACCACTTTCCAGTTTTCAAAGATCTTAGCACAAAGATGAAATGTTTCTTTGTGAAATGGATCATAAATCATTCATTAAGCGTCCAAACAAAGATGTGGTATTTGCATATTTGTGAAGCTTACTTTTTAGTGAACTGCAATGTGGTCTCCAGCAAGATACTTCTTGCATAAATGCATTAGTTACTCTAACCTTCTCTTTGCTGTATCAAATGAAAGGGATGCTTTGGCATTTGTATTCTAAACAATATAATTTCACCAAAAGACTTGCAAGGATGTGATCGTAAACTTGTTTCTTTAACTTAGCATTTTAGTTATGTATCAATATGTGGTATTTCTTAGTTTTAATTAATTTCTGCAATTTATTTTCAGTTTTCCCCCGCAATGTTTGCTCGATCAGTTTCGCACCTGACTGATCAGGAAACTTATCTAGAGGACTCATGTGGATTGCGATGGAGGGTAACAGTGTATATCCATAATGGTTCACTTGCTATCCGATAGGGATGGCCTAAATTTACATCAGAACATGGTGTTCATGTGGGCAACTTCTTGGCTTTCCACTATGTTCCGGACGGTAAGCACTTCATTATTCAAATATTTGGAACAAGCGCTTGTGAAAAGATCAATTTCTATAGTGGCATTAACAAAAGAAAAAAACCAGAAGCAAGTACCTAAGTCACATACAAGCCAAATATTGCTGACACTGGAAAGGGACAATTAGTACCTTCACCTAAATATGTGGATGAACTATTATATATGATTGATAGAAATGCTCAATATGATCAAGATTACGGAAGATTGTGCTTGCACCTGCTAAATTTTGAAAAGCCAGAAGGCAAACCTCTTGTAGAGACAACCGGGAAAACCTTGCAGAATGCAAATGTAACCTATAAGAAGTGACCCTTTTCAATTATGGTAGATATGGGTGCACTACTAACAATAAATGCATGTATTTTATGTTTTATCAAATGAAAGTGATGCTTTCCTATCAAGATGCTTTGACATTTGTATTACAAACAATTGTACCATCCAGAACTCAAAAGACTTCCAAGGATGTGGCCCTAAACTTATTTTTTTAGCTTAGCATTTGAGTTATGTACCTATATGTGGTATTTCTTAGTTTTATTTAATTTCTGAAATTTCTTTTCAGTTTTTCCTCCAAAGTTTGCTCAATCAATTTCACACCCGATTGATCAGAAAACTTATTTGGAGGATTCAAGTTGACGGTGATGGAGGGTAACAGTGTGTAACCATAATGGTTCACTTGTTGTTTTCAAATGGTATTATTTTTTTCTTCTCCCTTATTTTCAATTTGAAATTCTGCATTTTTTTCTTTGATTTTTTGCCATGATTTGCAAAAATGTAGAAAAATACTAACAACTGATTTGCAAAAATCATCGCTGCATTTATATATATTTTTAAAAGGCTGGGTGGGCACGTGTATTAAGTGTGCCAAAATTTATAACATAGAGATTATCTTAATCCAACCATATATTGACAAATAAAAGGAACAAAATGGCTGTTTTTGGGACAGCGCGATGGAAAAAGCTCTGTTACTTGAATTGAAAGTGAGAAAAGGTGGTTTCAATTCTGAACCAACAAAGAGTTTTGCTTTCTGTTTTCAGACGATATTAATTTTTTCTTCTCTATTGTTTTAGACTTGTAGTTGTGCATCTTTTCACTTTGATTTTTATCCATGATTTGCAAAAATGTAAAAAAATGCTAATAGCTGCTTTAACGCATGGTTGTGTATCTATATGTGGTATTTCTTAGTTTTATTTAATTTATCCAATTTCTTTTCAATTTTCCCCCCCAAAGCTTTGGTCCGTCAGTTACACACCTGACTGATCAGGAAACTTATTTGGAGGACTCAAGTGGATAGCGATGGAGGGTAACAGTGTGTAACCATAATGGTTCACTTGCTATCTTCTGGAATTGTATAACTGTCAAAAGTGAGTGACTGTTCATCGGAACTGTTATAGTCTGATAGGAATGGCATAAATTTTCATTAGAACATGGTCTGAATGTGAAAAACTTCTTGATTTTCCACTATGTTCTGGGTAAGCACTTCATTGTTCAAATATTCAGAACAAGCAGCTGTGAAATGATCAAGTTTTGCAGTGACATTTACAAAGGAAAAAAAAAAGCAAGGACTTATTCAAAAGCAACTACTCTGGTCACCTACAAGCCAAATATTACCAACTTCGCAACAAACTTTGATACTAACACTAGGAAGGGATAATTAGTACCTTCAGCTATATATGTGGATGAATCATTTTGTATGATCAATAGAGAGGCTCAGTATGATCAAGAAGATAGCAGGTTGTGCGAGCAATTGTCAAGTTTTGAAATGCCAGAAGGAAAACCTCTTGCAAAAGGAACTAGCGGTCCTTTAAAAGGTGAAAAGGAAATGATAATCATGTTGAAACAATTCTAAAATCACTAACTGAACCACATCCTTTAAATGGTGACAACTTCATTTCAGAACCACTATTGCCAAAGTTTGAGGTTGGAATCACGACAACTAATATAGTTAGTAAACCAACAAATATGGAATCACGAGGACTATGTCATATGAAAATAGACTGGTTTACTAATCGTATCATTTTTCGTTAGTGATTTTAGAAGGATGTGGTTCAATTAGTGATTTTAGAATTGTTTCAACATGATTATCATTTCCTTTTCACCTTTTAAAGGACCGCTAGTTCCTTTTGCAAGAGGTTTGCCTTCTGGCATTTCAAAACTTGACAGTTGCTCGCACAACCTGCTGTCTTCTTGATCATATTGAGCCTCTCTATTGTTCATACAAAATGATTCATCCACATATATATCTGAAGGTACTAATTGTCCCTTCCCAGTGTCAATATCAAAGTTCGTTGAGAAGTTGGTAATATTTAGCTTGTATATGACCAGAGTAGTAGCTTTTGAATAAGTCCTTGCTTTTTTTTCCTTTGTCAATGTCACTGCAAAACTTGATCATTTTACAACCGCTTGTTCTGAATATTTGAACAATGAAGTGCTTACCCGGAATATAGTGGAAAACCAAGAAGTTTCTCACATTCAGACCATGTTCTGATGAAAATTTATGTCATCCCTATCGGATAGCAAGTGAACTATTATGGTTACACACTGTTACCCTCCATCACCGTCCACTTGAGTCCTCCAGACAAGATTCCTGATCAGTCAGGTATGTAACTGATCGACCAAACTTTTGGGGGGAAAAACTGAAAAGAAATTGCATAAATTAAATAAAACTAAAAAATACCACATATAGATACACAACCATGTGTTAATGCAGCTATTAGCATTTTTTACATTTTTGTAAATCATGGATAAAAATCAAAGAAAAAAGATGCACAACTACAAGTTTAAAACAACCGAGAAGAAAAAATTAATACTATCTGAAAACAGCAGGCAAAACTCTTTGTTGGGTCAAAATTGAAATCACCTTTTCTCCCTTTCGTTCAAGCAACAGAGCTTTCTCCGTCGCACTGTCCCAAAAATAGCCATTTTGTTCCTTTTATTTGTCCATATATGGTAGGATTATGATAATTTCTATGTAATAAATTTTGGTACACTCAGTACACGTGCCCGCCAAACCTTTTAAAAGAATATATAAATGTAGCGATGATTTTTGCAGATCAGCTATTAGCATTTTTCTACATTTTTGCAAATTGGCAAAATATCAAATAAAAAATGCAGAATTATAAATTGAAAACAATGGAGAAGCAAAAAAATAATACCTTTGGAAATCTGCAAGCAAAACTCTTTGTTGGGTCAGAATCTAAACCACTTTTTCTCACTTGCAGAGCTTTTTCCGTCCCAAAAAAAACCTTTGTTTCTTTTATTTATATATCCATCATGTAGTGTAGTGTCTATCATGAGTCAATCTTAGTGGGATTACAATAATCTCTATATTATAAATTCTTACACACCCAATACACGTGCACAACTTTTTTAAAATTTATTTTAAGGTCGAATATAAATTCTCTAAAGTAATTAATTAACAAAATGTCACTTTTTTTAATCTAGAAACTGAATATGCGTATTAGTCAAACTTAATAATCGATCATACAAAATAGGATGAAGCGTCATCTCCAACGGGGAAGGTGTTAAATAAACAAATTTCACTAAGTAGTGATAATGGAAATTTAGCTGACTTAATTATGACCAAATATATTAACTTATTTCAGAAAAAAAATTCAGACTTGCTTGAGATACAAAATATCTTCATAAACACTATTTATGTATTACTTTTCATGAAAGACCTATTCATCTATTAAGCATTTAGATCATTGTTGATGAATCTAACAAGATATTTATATTCTTCCAATTAGGGTTGGCAAAGTGAGTAAAATTTATGGTTATCTGTTCGATTCAATCCATTTTAAATGATTTGGGTATCCAATTATTTAAAAATGGGTCAAATATGGATCATTCCATATTATTCATCATAAATATCATATAATATGAATAATCCATGGGTATCTACCAATTGCACTCACCTTAAAGAATATAAGGGAGTAGGAACCTATAAAATGTACATTTATAAGGGTGTGTTTAGTACGAAGAAAAATATTTTTTAATTTTCTCTTATTGGCTAATTAAAATATTTTTTTTTGCAAACTGACTTATTTTCCTCTAATTAAAGAACAATCACTTCCCTAGATAAAGTTAGGAAAATATTTTTCAAAACATTCCTTAAACCTCACCACTCCGAAATGGGTTCTAATCTGACACCTCTCCCTTGACCCCTAACCACAACACCTCTCCCCAATCCCCGGCCCGACAACCCCGACATCTCTCCCTCGACCACCGACCATGACATCTCTCCCCTGATCCCCGATCCCGACCTGACTTCTGATCCTGACACAAAACACGTCCCTTGACCGGACACTCGACCTCGACCTTGACTCCGAACATCGATCTGACACCCGACCCTAACCATGACCTAAATTTCAACCTTGACCCGACCTTGACCCTAAACCGACACTCAACCCCGACCCAATGTTTGACCCTGACCCACCTCTCCCCTAACCGTAGACCATAACCCCTCTCCCCAGACCCTCGATATGAAGCCCAACCCTGACCTAACTTTCGACCCTGACACGACACCCGGCCCCAACCTTGACCTAACATTCGACCCCGACACCCAACCGTAATTCAACTTTTGACCCCTACCTCGACCCATGACCTTGACCCCAAACCCGACCCAGACTCCAAACCCGACCCCAGCCCAACACCATACCCGACATGACTCCCGACCCCAACATGACTTGAATTCTGACCTCGGTTAGACACCCAACCCTAAACCTGACTCCGACCAAACACCTAACCCCGAACCTAACCCCGTCCTAGAATCGACTTTTGACTCCCAACCCCGATCGCAACCCGGCACCCAACCCTTGACACTGACACCCGACACTGGCCTGACTTGACTTTCGACCCTAACCCCGATCCCAACCGACCCCAACTTGAAACCTGACCCTAATTCGACAACCAACCCTGACCCAACATTCGACCTCAACCTTGACGCACTACTCGACACCGAACACCCACATCAAGCTGACTTTTAACACCTGACATCGACCTCAACCCGGCACTCGACCCCTGATCCCGACATTTGACCCCAACTCGACACTCAACCCTGACTTGACTTGACTTCCAACCCCAACCCTAACCCGACACATGCCCCGAAACTCGACCCTTTCCCGTCACCCGACTCGAAACTCGACCCTAACCTGGAACTTGACCCCGTCCTGACAACCAACCCTGATTCAACTTTGACCCCGACCTCGATCTCGAGCCGACTTTCCACACTCGACCTCAACTAGTGATCCGACTCCTGATGTCGACCTGACTCTCGATCCTAACCCCAACTTGAGACCCTACTTTGACCCCCGACTGTGACTTTCAGTCTCAAATCTGACACCGACTTGAGACCCCACTTTCGACCTCGATCCCGACCCGATACCTAACTCCGGAACCCAACTCAGAATCACTTATTTTCGGAAAAAATATATTTATGATAACACGAATATATTTCTTTCATACCAAACACACCCTAAAAGTAGAAAAAGCTAAAGAATTTTTTTTAATCTGCGAGTACTTATTTCTTTTCATAATAAGAAGCAATAAATAATACGGATATCCATATTATCCATTGGTTTACCCATTTTTTTATCCATATCAAATATGAATGAGTCAGATATTTTACCCATTTTCACCTAACTCATTTTTCACTTACCTATATCCAAATCGATCCGCCCGTTTGTTGCCCCTGTTTGGGACACAAAATGATTTTTTAATGATTGAGAAATTTTCAAGGGGTGCCCCTATATTCTTCTCCATTTAAACATAAGACCCTTTTTTTCTAATGGAAGGGTAAAATACTTAGGTCGGGAGGGGGGGGGGAGTACTTATGTAAAACAATGATTATAAATGCGGTGAATGTGGATTGAACACGTGACCTTCAGATCTTCAGTCTGACGCTCTCGCAACTGAGCTATCCCCGCTATGTCTTTATAAAGTTAAATCCCTCTTATTCAATAATAATTTTTGGGGTGTGGCACATCTCTTAAGAAAGATATTTAAAGACACAACCAATATTACCCTTTTGATTCTTTCCAAACTCTTTCTAAAAGTAGAGATGTCATATTTGGTTTTTAGAAGTAGTTGAAAACTCCATTAAAAGAAGGGTAATTTTGGAAAAAAAATAATGAATACATTCTTGAAATTTGAAAAATTTATTCATTTTGGATGATAAAAAAAATGCCAACAATTTATTTACATTGGACTAGAGGGAGTAGTTATTTTAAGTTCATTTGATTTGTGAACAAGTTATACTGAAATTATATGTGGGGCTTATAATACGAGAACTAAATAATGATGGGATTATTAAGTGGAATTTTTTTAAATAGATGTTTGGTTCATCAAACTTAAAATGAGATATCGCGGGTGTATATAGTATAAAATCAGAGGCAGAGCCAGGATTTCAAGCTTATACGTTCAGAAATTTTGAGTTAATGAGTTTTACACTGATTATTTGTACATATTTAATAGATTTTTTAAGCCAAATACAAAATTTGCATCAAAATTATTGGGTTACACGGAACTCGGAAGCTTTACTCTAGCTCTACCCCTATGTAGAAGATATGTTTGTATTACATACACTTGATAAACGTTTATTTTCAATTTTAACATTGATATTCTTAAAAACTTCAGGAGCATAGTTTTGGATCGGGGAAAATGTGTCATTTTTTTTTTCCCAGAAATTAGTAATTCTCCGAATAGTCATATAGAGTGTGATATTGAAATAAAACTTATCAAATAACAGTATAAATAATCCAGATATTGCTTATACTTGTTTACCCCTAAATCTATGGTTTAGAGTAACAATTGAATTTGTCTTAGGTCCAATTAGAGCATGAACCGGAAGCCCAAACACGGATGGACCTGACTCTGTTACCATGTAAGATATGATACCTGAATCTAGCTCAACTTCAAAATGTAGCTCATGAATTTGTAGAGTACCAATACTATAAAGGTAGTTTTATTGCGTGTCCAATGATTACTTAATCGACCACTATTTTTTTAATTCTTCCAGGAAAATAGTCCTGATGTGTTGTACTCCCTCCATTTCAAAATAAGCGGTATTTTAGCCTTTTGATTTTGTTTCAAAATAAGTTGTGTTTTACATAATCAAGAAGACATTAAAGATTTTTTCGATTTAACCCTTACTTAAATGGAAAGAGTTTTACATAATCAAGAAAATACTAAAGAGTTACATATTTTTTAAGATATTTATTAATAATAAATGGATGCAAATATATTTTTCTTTCCATAAATGAGTAATTTTCAGAAGGGGTGTGCCTAACCTAAAAACACCACTTATTTTGAAATGGAGGGAGTATACTATTTCATGAAGAGCACCAAACCAGGGGGAATAGACCTAATCCCTGATATACTTTATTTTTAAAACAAATATGGGTTGAGCCCATTTTATTCATAAATCAGATTACAAATAGGTCTAGGTTATGATATAACCCAGCCCAAGCATTCCTATATGTCAATCCGGTCATTCAGACCAGATTCTTACAGAACATCAATCGACACCTGAGCTAGAGTTTCCAAATCCAACATGATGCCTACATTCATCAATCTGCAGTTCAAACTTCTTCATCTCTGGGTGATAAATCAGCCTCCGTTGCTAGTGACAGTAAAGCAACTCAAAGAGGTGGTTTTCTTTCTCCCTTATCTTCTTCTCCTCGAGTCGTTTGATATAACTTTTTATCTCTTCTAAGCAAGTGGTTATCTGGTAGGAAGAGTACTCTGAGGTACAAGTCGTATATCACTTGATGAAGACACCTTTAAAGTTCAAATGGAGAAAAACAAGTCGCCCTAATCTCCTTCGGTGGTCTGTGTTCACTTGGTATGAAAATATTTGGATCTGACCAAGTTGCTTTTTTGATGGAAAGAACTCCTTTTTGTTTTGATGCCCTAGTATAGACTAGGAAGAATGTCACAGTAGCCCTTGTAAATGCAACACTTGTTGTAAATACTCTTAACTATGATGGTATACTTTGAATGTGAATGTATCCTTTAGCTCGATTCCCTTATTCTTCTTATTTTAACCCTCAAATATGGAATCTGAATTTTTTCTATGTTGAGAATCTTCTTGCATGTAGTAGGTAGTTGATTAAAACTTGTAAATATGTGTCTACCATTGCAACCGAGTGCATAATTAGCTAAAGAATATGCTAATTGATTCATTTCTCTGAACGTGTGCCTAATTTTCGTAGTTAATTGATTCAAAATGTCATGTATCCCATCCATTCTATCTGCCACATCCCATGGGGTTTCCCACTCCTTCAATAACATATTTTTTAGAGTGAGTGAATCAGTCTCTAAAACAATGTTATAGTTTAGGAAAATGCAATGTCTTAGAGCACACCATATAGCTATCACTTCTACTTGTATATTTGTAGACTCTCCAATAGCCATAGCTTCTGCATAAATTAAGTTCCCTTCAGAATTCCTGATGCAAAAATCATATGCACTCTCCCCTAGGTTATCTCTGCATGCATCATCAGTGTTGCATTTGACCCACTGTTCCTATGGAAATTTCCTTCTAACAATTCTATAATAAAGCCTTGGTTGGTAAGCTTGAAGAGAGGCTACCATCTCTCCCAATGTGTTGGACTTTTAATCCATGGATAACTAAGCTTTAGAAACTGATAAACAGTTTGATTGCATAGCTTAACCATACCATGAAAATTCACATCTTTTCCATGCCTCCTTGAATTCCTCCTCTTCCAAAGTTCCCACAAAAGAATAGGTAGTATAGCCTTATATATCCTCTTCTGTTTACTAGGACCATCCCACCAACTAATAATGGCTTGCTGCAAATTTCTTCCATCAATACTTATACCTGCACATTTAGCAAAATACATCCACAGCTTATTGATTATGGAAGATGTTAGAAATGAGTGTGTCATTGTTTCCTACTAGTAGTTACTGTCACAACAATGGCATCTGGAAGCAAATTGCATCCTCAATCTCATGTGATTATCGACAGTAGCAATTCTCCCCTTCAATACTCTCCATAAGAAAAAACAAATTTTAAAAGGCATCCCCTTTAACCATACATTAGAAAGCCAGCCAACCTCCTCCCTCTTTCTCCTCATTAATTGATAGGCAGAATGGACTGAAAAGTACCTTAAGAATTACCCATCCACCATGCCCTATTCAGATATACTGGTGGAGAGATAAACTCCACAATATGAGATGTCATCTCTTCAGAAACCATGCTTCGCAACTTATCCCTTTTCCAGTCTCCATTATGATATACACACACAGATTGCAAGCAAAAAGAATGATAAACACTATGCATTGCACGTTCTCACAAAAGCAAATTATACACCTGACTTAGAAGGAAAATTGGTTTTATCATATCTAAATTTGATACTAGGAAGCTTCATTTTGTCCAAAGTATAAGCTCGTCAAAAGTGTAAAAACTCTTGTGAGTATAGTATCAACAGAAGTAGCAAGTCTAGCAACGCAGTCACCAATTCTATTAATTTTCCTATAGCAATGAGAGAAATCATTTCCAGCTTGTGCCATTAGATCAATAGTATCTTCCACAATGGGTTGAAGTTTGAGGTTTTTAAAATTCTTATCTTGCATCAGCCTAACTATCAATAGAGAATCCATCTCAATTGTGCACCTGGTATGTCTAATTGTGGGACTATACTGTGTAAGTTATTGTCGTTGTTAGTTAAAACACCTTGAGTAACAAAATTTTGGGTGAAAATAGCGATCAACTTTTGTTTACTTAAAATGAAAATATTTCAAATATGAAAAATCAAAATTTTACTAAAGTAACTTGGTGAACAATGCTTATGGCTGAATGTTTCAGTTTTGCACTTTCATGACTGGCAACTTGAACAAGTGGCGTTTTTCTTATTAAAATTGCACCCTGTTTTGGATGGCTTATTACTAGGCTATGGAAGGACCAATTTCCTGGACTATCCCCAATTTTTTATTTTTATTTTTAAAAAAGACTATACTAAGGAAAATATGCTACTTTTTCAGCTATATTCGTGAGACATAAGCCCCATCAATATGGGCATATGCTTAGATGTTGGACGAGTTTTTATTTTGGGGTGTTCACCTAAAAAACCTCTCCTAACTTAATTAAAATCTCTACAAGAAATACTTAAATTACCAAAAACAAAAGTTTCAACTTATTATTAAATTTTAAGAGGTTCAAAAACTTTAAAATCTAAATATTTTTTCTTCTTAGCCCTAGTTTTTATTCTTTTCTTCCTTTGCCAGGTTAAAGGGGAAATGATTGATGTGCAAACTGCAAAGCAAAAACGCATTATCCTTCATCACTTACTCTAGTTTGATGCTTTCGATTGAAGATTTCTTCTCTATGTTTCTTTTTTTACAAGTTAATTTATATATTTCTACTCATTTTTTTTAAAAAGTCTAATTAATCTTTTGAGACGAGCAATTCTAATTATTTTTCTTTAGTCGATTTTTGATTTTGATTAATGTTTTAAGATGAAGCAGTTCTATGTAGATTTCTACTTATTTTATATTTCTTGAATTTTCTATAATTTCTATCTAATTGTATCTTTTTATTATTTATTTTTATTACATAAACTTATAAAAATATTAGAAATTAAAGATTTATGGGGGCTTATGCTTCAACGCCTCGAGGCTTACACCTCGCTTCGATCAGGTAAAATGCCTCGTCTCATGTCTGTGCTTTTTCAAAACACTGTTTACAAGAAGGAATTAAATTGTTTTCATTCCTAAAGATATCATAACGTAAATAAAGAAGATAAAAAGGAATGATATTGTCTTTAAAGTATAAAGATATTCCTAAAAAAATACGAGTACAACTCTTCGTCCTCTTGAATTTCAAAATGACTAAAAGTTGTAGGGAGCTAAATGCACGTTAACACCAAAAATGGAGTTTTGTATCGGTAAAGATATGTCAAGAGCGAAGACTATTTGATCGAACACGTGGAAGCGTACATAAAAAAGACCATAGTCAATCGATAAATTGGTCAACATCGATCAAGCCAACGATTAGTTAGATCATCTAAGAGTTACCAATCATATATGCCTAATTAGCATGGCATAATAGGAACCTGACTGGAATGATCCATCCAGAAAAGTTGAGAGTGTTCGAACCACGGATAACTCAAATAATGGACAGGTTCCGAGATTTCAAGAATTTCATGTAATTCCATTAATTCCCAGGATCTTAGTCATGTCACATTGAAACAGCCGAAAATCATGAAAAACAAGATATTATTAGCTAACATATAAAATCTTTTACGTTTCCACAATTATATCTATCCTGTTTTCACCTAATTACACACGGCTCTTACGATTATTCTCTATCTATCTTTCACTATTGTTCTTCTACAACTCACCTTATCTGAGTTGGGAGAATCAACAAAAATATTTCTATCCTTTATTTTTATTTCCTTCATAAATGTATGTTGTTACTGTGTGTGTGTTTTTTTTTGTGTATATATATATATATATATATATATATATATATATATATATATAAATATATAAGTTTTCTAATGCTTCAGGAGAAAAACTTAAAGGTCAAAATAACAAAAGCGAAATTTGTTAAATTCCTGTAACCTAATTTCACCAACAAAAAAAAAGGGGAAGAATTAATATTCTCATATACACGGATGAACTAAATCCAAGGAATTTAAAATGTTAAATTTTTATATAGATCCAGAAGAAGGTGTTAAGTATCCTCGCGATTATTTTATTAATTCATTTTGTCTTTTAAAAGTTCAATAAGATATATTCAATGAAATGCAAATATTTTTTCGAGAGCGACTTCCGTTTTTAGATTGATATTTTGGGGCATGAAAAAAGAGACACATTTGTTGAAAGCGAGTAAACAAGCAAGCAATCAAAGGACCTAGGATTTTCCTTCCAACTCAAAGCGAAGTCCTAAAATTAATTTGGTTAAAAATTAATCCAAATAGAAAAAACTAAAATTGAACTAAAGCAGTTCGTCATTAATGAACTCTAATTGCAGAATAGGGAGAGAACAAGAAGAGATGAAGAGATCTTTATGTGAAATGTATTGAGCTTTAACTTTACCATGATAGACTTTTTCTCTAATAAAGTGGCAATCAATTTTTATGTGTTTGGTCCTCTCATGATAGACTGGATTGACAGCAATTTGCAAGGCTAACTTGCTGTCACTAAATACTTCTATAGGTAGAGTGATCTTGACTTCTAATTCTGTCAATAATCCAAGTAACCAAGTAAGCTCAGGCACAATAGTTTCTATATTCTGCTTCAGTAGAGCTTCTGAAAATAGTAGTTTGTTTCTTAGATTTCCAAGATACCAATGAGTCACCAAGTTTGATTAGGAAACCTGTGATAGACCTTCTTGTGTGTGAGAATGCTGCCGAATCAACATCACAATATGCAGTTATGTTTGGATAGGATTACTGGACATAAGAGAACCTTGTCCAGGTTGTGATTTAATGTACCTAACAACTTTCAATGTTATTTTCATATGGGACTTCTTTGATTATTGTGAGTACCGACTTAGTGTTTGAGCATTATAATTAATGTCAGGTCTAGTAACTGTGAGATACAATAGTTTTCCTACTAATCTCTGATAGGCACTCACATCAGACAGTAGAGAGTTTCCTTTGTTGTTGCTTGTATACTCATCATACTTTTTAGTTATCAGTTTGATATTAGTATCCATGAGAGTAGTAAATGGATTAGAACCTACAAGTCCAAGTTTAGATATTAGCTCAAATGAGTACTTCCTTTGGCTCATCAAAATTCCTTCTTTAGATCTAACAAACTCTATCCCAAGAAAGTATTTTAATTCTCCTAAGTCCTTCATCTTGAATGCTTGTTGTAGTGCTTGCTTTGTTTCTTCAATTTGTTTCAGACTGTCTCCAGTCACTACCATATCATCCACATAAATTAGTATCATTACTGTCCCAAACTCAGACATCTTTATATAAAGAGAATGATCATATTGGTTTTGCTTGAACTTAAGCTTTTGTAGAGCCTTTGACAATTTGGCATTCTACTGTCTTGGTACTTGTTTCAATCCATATAGGAATTTAATGAGCCTACATACAGGTTTGCATTTTATTCCCCTTGACTCAGAATTCCCTGTGGTAGTTCTATATATATCTCATCACGGAGATCACCTTGTAAGAAGCTAAGGCATTGTACACATCTATTTGGTGTATGTGCCAATGACTAAATACTGCTAAGGCCAACACTATCCTAACGATGATCATTTTTACCACCGGAGAGAAGGTATCCTAATAGTCAATGCGTTCTTGTTGACTATAGCCTTTAGCTACTAGTATAGCCTTGAACCTTTCCATCTCTCTTGATGCTTTATACTTGATCTTGTAGATCCATTTGCAGCCAATTAGTCTTTTTCCCTTTGGTAGATTTACTATATCCAATGTGAGGTTGCTTTGAAGTGTAACTATTTCTGATTGCATTGCTTCAATCCTCTTTGGATCTTTGATAGCTTCTGAACAATTTCTAGGTTCTATAATAGTAGAAAAAGCACATAAGTAATTTTGATAGTGAGAAATAGTTTGTTATAGGATAAGTAGTTTGAGATAGGATAAGGTGTGTCCTGATTCTGTCTTAAATACACAAAGTCTTTGATCCATATTGGTATTTGCTTGTTCTTATTGGATCTTCTAGATGGTGCATGATCTTTTACTGCAACATGTGGAAACTGAACATGCTCCCGACCTTGAATGGGATATTCATGTGATACTTGGGGAGCATGATCAACCTGCTCAATTCCATTAGTATCTATATTGAAATTTTCAATATCATATTCCATAGGATTTTCAGCAGCATTAGACATAGAATATTGTATATTGAAACAAGAGAGACTCAGTAGAATGAGTCATAAATGGAAAAACATCCTCTTTGAACACTATATTTCTATTAACAAAGAATGATTTAGTACTAATGTCATATAGAACATCTCCTTTTTGAGTCTCAGAGTATCCCATAAAGACAACTGTTCTAGTTCTAGGTTCCATTTTATTAGTTTTAACATAACACAGACACCCGAACACTATCATATGCAGTAAGAAGGGCTTCCTATTATATAATTTTTCATATGGAGACATGCCTATCAGAGAGGAAGGAAGTATGTTGATAATACATATAACAGTTAGAACACAATGGCCCCAAAAACTTATTGGAATTTTAGCTTGAAACCTGAGAGCTTTTGTGACTTCCAAAATGTGTTCGCATTTCCTCTTAGCTACACCATGTTGCTGAAGGAAATATGCACAAGACCTTTGATGGATAACACCAAAATTGGTGAAGATGTTAGTGTAGATATCATTTACAAACTCAGTGCCATTGTCAGTTCTACATATCTTAACAGTTTTATTAAATTGAGTCTGAACTAGCATTAAAAACTATTGAATTGTTATACAAGCATCAAATTTTAATTTAAGAAGATAAACCCAAGTTACTCTTGTATAGTCATCCACAATAGTAAAAAAATACTTATTTCTATTAACCGAGGGAGTTTTATAGGGACCCCAATTTCCATGTGAATCATATCAAATGCACTACTGCTTTAATATTGCCAGAAGGAAATGGAAATCTAACTTTTTTGCACTAGGACACACTCTACACTTATTTATGACTCCAACTATGGACTCAGACTTGCTAGATAGTAGCTCATTGAGTACAACAATTAATACATGCCCAAGTCTTCTATGCCACAAGCTTATATCTAGTTCATTCATAAAAGCTAAATGCTAAGAACTGTTAGCAGCTAAGTTGACTTCATGAGTAGATTGATCAATTTTCTGATTGAGTAGGTATAGGTCATCTTCTACTCTACCAATCTCCTTCACCTTCCCACTTGAGAGATCCTGAAAAATGCAAAATCGAAAAAAAAGAAGACTCTACAGTGTAATTCTAGTAGATGAAGACGAGTTCTGTGATCAAGAACCTCGTGTAGCTATGATACCATGAACTAAATTAGTTCATTATTGATGAACTCTAATCGCAGAATAGGGAGAGAACAAGAAGAGAGAAAGAGATCAAGTAGTTTGTATGATTCGAAAAAGTGTATTTTACAATGCCAAGTATGACTCTATTTTATAGACATCACAACGATCAACTTGTAACTAACTTAATATCCAGTGACTACCTCTAACTAGTTTAGTTAATCAAGTAACTAACATTAAACTAACTCTAGCAACCATTAGCCTTAAGTTCAGGCTTCATATTCCTTCCTTCAACAAAAAATTATATTTTTTTAGGTTTAGTTAAACTTTTAAATATTGATAATATTTGATTTGATTTTGATTAAAAAAATTAAAGAAGAGAACTAAACCGAATCGATATATTATATATACAATTTTTGTAATCATATATATACATAACATATTAATTTAGATAAATAATTTTAAATTTCTTATATATTTTTCACCAAAAAAATTATGTTGGCTTGCAATTATGCTATCAGTTCTTGAGTGGAGCATGTCTGATTGGTGTTTAAGCAGATTTGACTTATTTATATCGATGGTTGTTCTAACTTTCTTGAATCTGTTCAAGTTTCATTTGCAGGTTTATTTTGAATTCTAACTAATTATCTGTAGCTTTTTAAATTAGATCAAAATTACCATAAATTTATAAAGTTTAATATATATATATATATATATATATATATATATATATATATATTATTTTTTTCCTTTCTTTCAAGAATATTAGCTTTGTAGTATTTTAATTTACACAAAATTATCATAATACTCGCATTTACATTTGAAGCCTCCAATTCTAATTAAGATAGTACATAGTTAAATATATTTGACTTATTTTAAATATATTTTAGTGAAATAATATTACATTTACCTAACAAAATTTTTAAGAAAAGCTCAAATATGTCATTAAACTTTTAAAAATAGCTCAAGTATGTCATCGGTTAATAGTTGAGCTTATTTATGTCATTGTTGTGATACATTTGGTGCATTCGTGCCATTAATTATTAACTGAGCCCTACTACTATCAGATTTTGTCATGTAGCATTGTATAAGCCCTTTATTACTTACTAACCCATCCCCTTTTATAAATGAAATACGTGAGTCATTTCTGAAAGTTTAGTGGCATATTTGAATCTTTGTTAACCCTTTTTAACATATGCCTCTCTTAGGTAATAAAATTAACTTATATTATTTTTTGGGTGAAAATTATTTTCATCCCCCAACTTTACTTTAAAAATCAAACTCCCCCCTCAACTTTAAACAATAGACATTCCCTACCCCCCCCCCCCCCCCCCTTTTATCCTAATTGACTTTTTAAAATGTCTATTCTACCCTTCAATCCTCCATGTATATAATATTTTCTTATACTATATATAATATTTATTTTTTAATATAAATATTTATAGTTTCTTATTTAAATTCACTAACATTATAAGTAGAACAATACTTTTATGAATTTGTCACAAAATCTAATGCTATTTAGTATTTTTTATTATTGTTATTAAAATATTATATGCATTAAATATGTATATATGTATGTGCATGCATGTGTGTATATTTTGTTTCTCCTTTTTCTTATCCTTTATTGTCTATATAAATAAATAAAATTTGATTGTTATTAACAAAATATTTTGTAACATATAACTTTAAATTAATTTACATTATAAATAAATAATTTTAAAATTTATTTTTATTTTATTAAACTTTTTTGTATTTCGTACATTGGTATATTTATAAAATTATTATTATCTTTTATTTTCACTTGTATAAATAAATATTAGAGTTTTAATTATTATTATTAAAATTATTTTTTATTCTGCTAATTTACTTTATTATAGAATGTCATGAACATACTCAATTAGTATTTTTTAATTTTATTTTTTTCTCAAAAGTTAATATTTATTAAAAAATTATTTCATAAGATTAATATATATATATATATATATATATGTATGTATGTATGTATGTATGTATGTATGTATGTATGTATGTATATATGTTATGATTTTTGAAAAAATGAAAGGAAGAAGACAAAGTTGATAACGCAAGGGTAAAACAGACATTTTTAAAAGTCAATTAGAATTAAGGGGGGAGAATGTCTATTGTTCAAAGTTGAGGGGAGAGTTTGATTTTTAAAGCAAACTTGGGAGGTGAAAATGATTTTCACCTATTATTTTTCTGCTTATCATTGATGCATGACATTCAACCTTTTAGCATCATATTCATATATAAACCTCCCTCTTTTTAATTTAATGTAATAAACTTATAATTTTATATATTAAATTTATAAGGAAAAATTTCTCCCTTATACTAGTAGAATTATTATTTTTATGTGAAAAACTATACTCTCTTGTTTAATTGGGTTATGAATATAATCTTATAGTATATCATTCACAATTTTTAGATATTTTAAGATTTTTTACAAAAATTTTTTTAAAAAAAAACACATAAAATTTACTAAAGAAAAAAAAGAGATGAGTTTAAAAGAGAGTACCCTAGTGAAAGTATAGTTGAGTATGAAAAGTACATGAGTGTGTGAATTAAGAGTATGCATGTGTTATAGTGGAATTTTAGGATATTACAGTGGCTGGGTTGTGATGATGACTTAGAAAAATGACCTAATATTTATTTTAAGGAAAAAATAAAAAAGACAGGTTTAAAATAGAGTACACTAATGAGGTATAGCTGGACGTAAAAGTACATATAAATGTGTGAATTAAGAGTATACGTCTTTTTATGGTGAAATTTGGGGAGTTAATAGTGGTTGGAGCATGATAAGAGGTTGGAAAAAGACTCAAATATGTTATTGGATTTTTAGAAATGGCTCACATATGGCACTCGTAAAAAGTGATGGGGTTGGTAAGTAATGAAGGGCTTAGATAGTGCCACGTGACAAAATTTAGTAGTAGTATGGCTCCGTTAGTAATTAGTGGCATGATTGAACCATATGGTGTCACGACGATGACATCAATAAGCCCAACTATTAACGGATGAAATAGATTAGTCAGTTTTAAAAGCTCGATGCCATATTTGAGTTTTTTTTCTAAAATTTTTATCACTTTATTTGTTTGTTTAATGTCAAGAAATAATAATAGAAACAAAAAGAGAGTATACATTTATGTATGGTTAAAAACCGAACAACAAAATCAAAATCAATAACAATCAAACCAATAAACATATATTCTGCGTATTTGATTTGATTTTAATTAATAATGTAAAAACCAACTAAAATATTATGATTTTAAGTAAGAACCCAAATTGAATTGTAAACACCCCTAGACTCGAACATATGTAGAGCTGAAAGGTTCAATTGAATATTGTACTATATGATAAAAATAGAACAAAATCGGAATAATGCTTATTACAAAGGCGATTTGAAATATTATATTAAATTTCTGTCATAAATTTCTGACTCTGCTACTGCGGTGATAAATAGGCCTGGGCATCGAGCCGAGCGAGCTGAGCCCGAAATGAGCCTAACTGAGCCGAGCCTTATCGAGCTTTAAATAGTACTGAGTTGAGCCTAGCCGAGTCTGAGCTGACTCTTTTTTATCTAGACTTTTTTTTATTTTTTATAAATTTTATTTACCTAATTAATACTTATAGATCTCAAGACATTTTCTCAATAATTCAAAAAAATTATACCCACCTTAATAAAAGGATATCAAAGGATTATAAGTTGACAAATAATATTCTTTTTGGTAATTGTAGGAAGAAAAATAAAGAGACGAATAATATTAGATTTTTTAAAAAATTGAAAAAAAACATAATCACATTTAACAACAACCAAATCGATGAATATGTATTATGTTTGATTTGACTTGATTTTAATAATTGAAAACTTAATTTGATTTTGATTATAATAAAAAATCGACCCAAATCGAACTATGAACACTCATACTGATATAGTAAGCTTAAGTTGCATTGTGGTTAAGAATTTACTAACATTGGATAAATATTAATTATATAATATTAAATTAATATAATATGTTAAGTTAATTTTCTAATGTACTTCGTAATTGAGTTTAATGAAAAGATATTATACCAACTCAATCGAGCCCGAGCTTTGACCGAGCCGAGCCAAAACTTAATTGAAATAGAGCTGAGCTTTTTTCCAAAACGAAGCGAATCGAGTCAAACTAAATACATGTGAGCCGAGCCGAGCTCCGAACTAGCTTGGCTCTTTGCACAGGCCTAGTGATAAACTTAACCATTCCTTTGGAATTCTGTCCTGGAATATTCTGAAAACAGTATCAGAATTCCTCACTGAAGTCCCTATTTCTCAATTCTCTGAATATGCAGAGATGCATATAGTTAAGTTAGTAGAAGGCAATTGATGCTTTATTCTCGACGATGAACCAAATTCCCCTTCACAAAATCGACTTCTTCTTGGTTCTTCGTCCATGTTGGAAAATCAAATTCATCTCCGGCGATTTCTCTTTCGCGAGAGAGAATTAAAATCTCTATTCAAAATCAGAGCTTCTTCTTCATCTATCAACTCTTTGATTTGCACTTTCACAGAGAAATTACTGGATGATTTTTGGTTTCGCGAGATCAAATCGACATCTCCGTACAGAATTACAGGATTCTTCATCATCTAAGGACAACGTGAGTGAATGCGGCGGCGGTGATTGATCATGCACCATGTTTGATGGTTTGTTGAATCTGAAGAAGAAGAAGAAGAAGAAGAAGAAGAAGAAGAAGAAGAAGAAGAAGAAGAAGAAGAAGAAGAAAAATAGAGTATAATGAGAATAGTTTCTTTGAAGCCTCTTTGAAAAATAGAGTATAATGAGAATAGTTTCTTTGAAGCCTCTTTTTTGTAGAGCTTAAATTTCTGTTTTTTTTTACCCTTCCTATTTTGAATTGGAGAAGGAGAATAGAATTCCTATTCCAGATCAAAATTGGAACCGGAGAATAGCAGGATTAAACCTTCCAGTTCTGAATGAAATATGGAATAAACAATAAGGGTTTGTTTGGTAAGCTGAGAAAAAAAAGTCTTCAGTTAAAAAAGGCATAATATATAAACATGCTCTCTAACCATTTATTCACCAAACCATGGATTTTCCTCTCTTCTCAGTTCTCATCTCATTCATACTATGGCATATTTGGCTAAATTGTAATCGCAACTTATTTAACCATCAATGACATCTATGTTTACTACAAGAAGTCTGAGTATTTTGGCTGCGTCCTTCCAAGCTGTATGAAACAACAATCTGATATAAATAAAAGGATGAGATCGAGCCATCCTCATTGACTGGATAATTGCTTTTGAATATGAATCTTATCAATAGACGTTGCTCATATCTTTCTTCTTGATAGAACTATGTCAGGTTCAGGATGAAATGCTTAGATTCCCACCATCAAGGGTAGCAGCTGAAGCAAGCTTTATAGTAGGCACAATGCTGAATTAGTAGCTTTTGGAATGCTCGAGATTTATGGCTTCTTTCCATCAAAATGCAGCACGTGGAAAGCATATAAATGATTCAACTGGTTCAGACAGTCATTTTTGGGAACCAATCCTATTGGTCTCAAATATTTGTTATGCCAGCTAAAGTTTTGAAGATGATAGAAGCTTATTGCAGGAGTTATATTTGGTCAGGGGCTAATACCATCACCAAGAGAGCTTTAGTGTCTTGGGACAAGGTATGCTCTCCTAAGGCTGTTGGGGACTCAGTTTGGTGAAGCTAAAGCTGTTATAACAAGGCTACTATTACCAAGGTGTGCTGGGAATTGGCCAATAGGAAGGATAAACTTTGGATTAGGTGGATCCATTGTTATTATATAAAGGACCAGGAGCTAACTGCTATGAACCATCCAACAACAAGCTTGCTGAATGGTTCGAAAGATAATGCAAGCTAGAGGAAATATGGCTGTCGTACCTCCAAATAGGAGTAATGTCGTCAAGAATGTTTATCTGACATGGTGATCTACCTAAAGTCTCATGGAAAGGACTACTGTATCATAACCAGGCCAGACCTAAAACTATATTCACCATATGGTTGCAAGTGCAGGGAAGGCTACTTATAGCTGACAAAGTATTGAAATGGGGCATCCATATTGATAACATGTGTAGTCTCTACAAAGCTGTAGTGGAGACTAGAGACTATTTGTTTGCACAATCTGTATATACACAGTATATCTGGAACAGGTTACTTAGATGGGTGAATCTTCAATATTTCAGGTTATACTTCATAGGCAGATATGATGCAATGGATTCTTAAGAAGACCAAAGGAAGGGTTCCTTGGCACAGCTGCTGAAACTAGTTTACACTGAGTTTACACATAGTGTTTGCTGGAGAGAAATGCAAGAGTTTTTGAAAAAAGAGAATAGCAACATGAGATATTAGCTAGGCAGATTGCTTGCACCACTTGTCTCAGGGCTGCAGTTTCGATTAGGGCAGTGCTAAGCAATTGTAAGTACTAGTGGCAAGGCCTAGTGGGTGAGACATACCTGGGTAGTGTTTAAAGTCTGGTTGGCTGAGATTTTCTTTTGAGTAAGCAGTATGTGTTATCCTGCTCTGTTGTAATTCTTGCATTTGATGATTAATAAAATATCTAATTACCAAAAAAATAAAAATAAAGGGAAAAAGTTCAAATATTCTATCGAACTTTAGGAAAAGGTTCATCCATGCTATTCGTTAAAAGTCGGGCTCATTTATGCCGCTGTCGTTATTCTGATGGGTCATCTATGCTATTATTTTTTAACAGAACCAAAACATGGTTTTTGAAAACCAGATTGGACATGTGGTAGAATTTTAGTGGACCAAGTCAATTAAAAAATCCACCTATTAAACTTCTCATCCAACCTAAATCTACCCGATCTATGACCATTAAAACCCACAAATTTTTTAACCTGACCCACGATAAAACCACACCCCTCATCCAATTTACATGTCGTTAATACTACTCCAAACACCTATACCCCTATCATCTTCGTCTTCCTTTTTTCAGACTGCTTCTTCTTCAAAATTTATGATCAAGGAGATTTAAAATTCTGAAATTAGAAATTATACATATAGTAGTATATCTTTGTTTTTAAAATGTGAATGAGAATAGTTTAGATGGGGTTTCGGACCTTTGCTCAATAAGAAAAGGTTGATTGGTGGAATGGTTTGACCATGTGATACCTATATCTGCAAATGCATCCATAAATGTGCATTTTGCTGATACTAGCAAGAAAAAACTTTTGCAACTGAGACCATGAAGATAGAGGGAAAAGGAGAAATCAATCGTTATCTGAATGTTATAGCAGTGAACAATCTTCCATGAAGATGACAATTATTCTGGCCACTTCAAAATCTTATGTTCCATTTTATTTGACCTGCTAGGTGTTTATGAAGAAGAAATGGTTTGAAAAAAAGGAAAAAGAAGATGATGGGGTTTAGGTATTTGGAAGAGTATTAATGGGCATGTAAATTGGATGAAGGGTGGGGTTTTATTCTAGGTCGGATTAAAATTTTTTTAGCTAAATAACTTTAAATATGTAGGTCCAAAGTTGGCCACTAGCAGTGTGAATCTGGACTAGTTAGCATAGTGGATATCCAAAATTGGATCTTTAAAACTAGGAAAAGAAACAGAAAGAGGCTAGAAAATATAAAGCTTGGCTTGAGATCGGCTGAGTCGATTAAACTGGAAAGAGAGGACAGAATCAGGAATAAATGCATATCTACCCCTTAGGGAACTTGTCTTGCACAAAGTAAAACAAAACAATGATTTTATAGCAGAAGTCTCTGGTACCGAGATGGTACTATCAATGAATTAGATGCATCATTCATTTTAAGAAAACCTTTTCATAAATTTGGTGGAGGATCTTGGCAAATCTACCCGTTTCTCAGCCAATCGAGATAAATATTGGGACAAACTGTTCATTGAACATCTATTGCACGTTCTTCTCTTTGATATGATAATGAACTTCTCTGAAACTGTTGCATTCTTTAGCAAAAGTTTCAAAAGGTTGAAGAACTTGACAAAGCAATGATTTTGCAGAAGTCTCTAGTACAGAAATGGTCCTATCAAGGAATTAGATACATCATTTATTCTCAAAAAAACCTTTTCAATATGAAATTTACTACCTAACTGTTTGAATTTGAACTAAAGTTGACAGGTTAATTGCAGTACCTTGAATATTTATAGCACTACTTCAAATTATTAGTCATGAAATGGTACTCGTTATTGAAATATTTAAGTCCTCTTTGAATTTTGTGAATTGCACAAGGAATGCCATTTCTAAACAAAACCACAAACAACACTTTATGAGTTTGCAATTTAAAGCATATATTTTAGTACTATATCCATGTACTCCATCTCCTGAAAAAACTGAATGCATCCAAGCAAAAATATGGCATTTGAGTTGATAATACTTTAGATTTGTAGTGTTTCATTTCGTTCTGTTCGATACTGGATACTATTGTTTTTTTTTGAAACTCGTATAGTTACCGCGATTGTGAATTATAAGTATAAGGATACTTCAAACAAGAAGAGCCCTAAATTGGTCAAGGGTCACTTGATTGTTCAATATGCTTATCAGAATTTGAGCACGGAGAGAAAGGGGAGAGAGCTGGACATATATATATATATATATATATATATCCACTTTGTAGGAGTGTGATTATATCAAAGGAAGAGTATCGAAAACTAGAAGATGAAGGGAAAAGAAAGAAAAGAACGCAAGGGTATAATATCATTGAACGTGCAACAAAAAGAACTAATGAGAAACCGAGCTGCCATAACATTTCGTATGCCATAAGGGTAACTCCAAAAGAACAGTAATTAGTTATATGAAGAATTTAACGATGAATGATTGCATGAGAAGTTTATCATAAACTATATTATCCAGTCAAGTTACCCTAAATTGGATTTGACATTTCAGCATTAACCAGTCAACATCATTAGTGAATGTACAAATATGCATTCTCTATTTATTATGCTTGGATTA